>OZ018313.1:1991964-3191964 GCA_963969455.1 Arge pagana | reverse complement strand
TAACCGGATATTATGCAGCAGCAGAGCCGAGGCTTGTTTCACCTGCAGCGTAATTATTCCGTAGTTCAAATTAATTACGAACACTCGTTTGTCTTAGACTCCTCGAATTTCGCAGCTACTAGAAATTCTAGACGAGCCGATCGTATGTAAATAACAGAGAGGCAACGGCGCCACGCGAGTGCATCGCCGGTGATTCGTCGGGGTCGCATTAGAACAATGATGAATTTCCAGTCACGGCACGATTATAATATCAATCGCACGACGAATTAATAAGATTGTTTCAGCCAAAACTCGTAATTAAATTTTCCCTCGAAACTCGATACGTATGCAGCGTACATATTTTCGTCCGGAGAATACAAATACGCGATGCAGAATAGACATTTTTGTACGAAAATGCAAAGTCCACTTCGATTTGACCTTGGAATTCAGGCTCAAGGTCACCGGCAAGCTCACCACGCGTGTTTTCATCCGGAGAATACGAATACGCGATGCAAAATATACATTTTTGTGTAACAATGCAAAGTCGACCTCGATTTGACCTTGGAATTTAGGTTCAAGGTCAGCACGCGTATTTTCGTATGGAAAATACGAATACGCGATGCAGAATAGACATTTTTGTACGAAAATGTAAAGTCGACCTCGATTTGACCTTGGAATTCAGGCTCAAGGTCAACTGCAAGCTCAACACGCGTGTTTTCATCCGGAGAATACGAATACGTGATGGAAAATATACATTTTTCTACAACAATGCAAAGTCGACCTCGATTTGACCTTGGAATTCAGGCTCAAGGTCAACTGCAAGCTCAACACGCGTGTTTTCATCCGGAGAATACGAATACGTGATGCAAAATATACATTTTTGTACAACAATGCAAAGTCGACCTCGATTTGACCTTGGAATTCAGGTTCAAGGTCACCGGCAAGCTCAACACGCGTGCCTTTGTCCGGAGAACACGAATACGCGATGCAGAATCGTAATTTTTGTACGCAAATGCAAAGTCCACCTCGATTTCACCTTGGAATTCAGGCTCAAGGTCAATGAAAAGCTCAACACGCGTGTTTTCGTGCGGAGAATACGAATACGTGATGCAAAATCGTAATTTTTGTGCGAAACTGCAGAGTTGACCTCGATTTGACCTTGGAATTCGAGTTCAAGGTCACCACGCGTATGTTCGTATGGAGAATACGAATATGCGTTGCAGAATTGGCATTCTTGTGCGACAACGCAAGGTTGACCTTGATTCGACCTTGAGATTTGGATCCAAGGTCAGCACGCGTATTTTGGTCCGGAGAATACGAATACGCGATGCAGAATAGACATTTTTGTACGAGAATTCAGGGTTGACCTTGATTTGACCTTGAGATTTGGATTCAAGGTCGTTGAAGAGCGGGACACGGATTCTTTCGCTAGATTCGTGTTCGTACTTGGTGTGGGAAACGGGGGCTGGATTCGACCGCGATCAGTTGGCACATCGAGCGAGGCTCTTCGACGCCCACAGAAAATCGCGATGGGGCGAGCAGCTGGTTAAGTGCATTCGGCGATGCGAAGTGAAAAAATATGGATCCCGGCTCGATTTCGTTGCGGGGTGAGAAGCGAAATAAGGTTCGCGTCGGGGATGGAAATGGTATTTTCTTGGCAATCGAATCGTAGATTATTTCAAAGACCATAAATAACGCCTAATATCGTCCTCCGTCCACAATATTTTCGACTCGCCGATACGCGACGTCGTTATTCTACTTCCATTAATTCTTCTCGCGGACGCCGTAAATCAATTCGCTCGCGATCCGATACCGACGCTTCGAATTTTCACGCGTACGATCTACGCCGATATACGCGCTGACGGCCATCGGAAGTTTGAATTTACGTGCGACTGGAGGACGATCGTCAAACAAAACTCCAGCCTCGGTTGTATAAATAACGGAATATCGGAGATTGCTCGAATCGATTGTACTGCACTTGAGCATGGACGGAGAGGACATTAGCGTCACGCGTGGGACGTACCAGCGAACCACCCTCGATCGGCCATTATTTGCTCGCATATTCCGCGAAAAGTTCTTCTCCCGACGCTACTACGTGCGCGATGGGATGTCGAATTTCAGGGTATACAGCTTCCTCGTTTCCAAGGACAAATAATTCCATTTCGCTCGTTACCGAGCTACGTGGCAGCGTATCACGAGTGCTGCTGTTCTACCCTACATTTACACGCAACTTACTACCCTTAACCCAGAAATACTCACAGCAACTGGCTACACTTATTTATATGCCAGCAAGACGATCATATTCCTTCCTGAATAGAGTAATTGAATTATGCGCAGTGACCTTGGAACTCCTAGAGCAGGTGAAACAGAAGTGGTAACCGATAACAAGGATCAACGAGATGCTAGCTGTGGAACAGTCCTAGTTGGATCGTGCTACATTTGCCATGAGCATCCTATTCGCAAGAGACCATACTACCCTACATTTACACGCAACTTACTACCCTTAACCCAGAAATACTCACAGCAACTGGCTACACTTATTTATATGCCAGCAAGACGATCATATTCCTTCCTGAATAGAGTAATTGAATTATGCGCAGTGACCTTGGAACTCCTAGAGCAGGTGAAACAGAAGTGGTAACCGATAACAAGGATCAACGAGACGCTAGCTGTAGAACAGTCCTAGTTGGATCGTGCTACATTTGCCACGAGCATCCTATTCGCAAGAGACCATACTACCCTACATTTACACGCAACTTACTACCCTTAACCCAGAAATACTCACAGCAACTGGCTACAGTTATTTATATGCCAGCAAGACGATCATATTCCTTCCTGAATAGAGTAATTGAATTATGCGCAGTGACCTTGGAACTCCTAGAGCAGGTGAAACAGAAGTGGTAACCGATAACAAGGATCAACGAGACGCTAGCTGTAGAACAGTCCTAGTTGGATCGTGCTACATTTGCCACGAGCATCCTATTCGCAAGAGACCATACTACCCTACATTTACACGCAACTTACTACCCTTAACCCAGAAATACTCACAGCAACTGGCTACACTTATTTATATGCCAGCAAGACGATCATATTCCTTCCTGAATAGAGTAATTGAATTATGCGCAGTGACCTTGGAACTCCTAGAGCAGGTGAAACAGAAGTGGTAACCGATAACAAGGATCAACGAGACGCTAGCTGTAGAACAGTCCTAGTTGGATCGTGCTACATTTGCCACGAGCATCCTATTCGCAAGAGACCATACTACCCTACATTTACACGCAACTTACTACCCTTAACCCAGAAATACTCACAGCAACTGGCTACACTTATTTATATGCCAGCAAGACGATCATATTCCTTCCTGAATAGAGTAATTGAATTATGCGCAGTGACCTTGGAACTCCTAGAGCAGGTGAAACAGAAGTGGTAACCGATAACAAGGATCAACGAGACGCTAGCTGTAGAACAGTCCTAGTTGGATCGTGCTACATTTGCCACGAGCATCCTATTCGCAAGAGACCATACTACCCTACATTTACACGCAACTTACTACCCTTAACCCAGAAATACTCACAGCAACTGGCTACAGTTATTTATATGCCAGCAAGACGATCATATTCCTTCCTGAATAGAGTAATTGAATTATGCGCAGTGACCTTGGGACTCCTAGAGCAGGTGAAACAGAAGTGGTAACCGATAACAAGGATCAACGAGACGCTAGCTGTGGAACAGTCCTAGTTGGATCGTGCTACATTTGCCACGAGCACGAGACCATACTAATAATACACCTTGACAATCCCGTTTGTAATCAGCACACAGTGAATCATTGAATCCTGAAATATCTGCACAAGCAGTTGGAATTTGATCATTTTGTTGTAATTTTTCCACGCAGTATTTGTACACTACTATGCAAAAAACAAAAACCCCGCGACTTTTGGCCAACAATCGTAGTGCAAAATTGGGCTTTTTTTCCACAGGCAACGTCAAGGTCAAATGCATGAATTACGCTCTGAGAGTGTTCAAGTTGTGATTTTTCGCGAATTTCAAGGGACGATCGATCAAACGTTGCCTTTGGTCGTGTAACGTGGATTAGCTCGGCTGTGGAGAGATTCTAACGTGGCGTCTATGCTACCGACTCGTTTCGCGCAACAGCTTAATCCGCACGAAAAATAGGTCGCGAAATCGAGGGTCGTACGCTATTTTTGAACCATTCCTAACTCTAGTGACCGCAGAGGTAGCTTTTACGAGAAACTGGCTTGGGTGTATAATAGAACTTTTGTTGAAACTTTGCTGTTTCCACTACGTGGGAATAAAATAGGCGATAAAAATAATTGCATGTTGCGAAACGTAACAGCAGATTCATTTATTATAAGTTTGGAGTCGAGAACACTTGCTCTAGCTTTGTATCGAGTAAGCTGAATTTGAGGTTAGGAAATTCGCGGCTCGTTTCTATTGACCTTGTCGAATTAGACGTACAACTGTTCTTCGCGAGATTTCATTTTCCTGGCATCGATTCGGGATACTCGACGCCCTTCTCAGCTAACGCGTGAAAAGATGATTGGAAAGAAGGGAACGCCAAGAGCTCCCTTCTGATCCTGCGAAAACTTGATTAATTAGGGAAAATGAAGTGGCCTTTTGTTCGCCTCGGTAGGAATAAAGGTCAAAATGGAAATGGCTGCTCCAGCCAGAACTCAATTGCGAGTCACTGATTGGAATCCAAAGTTGGAGTTTCCAAATTGGAAACAGCGGACGCGATATCGTTGAATTTCGACCTCACTTCGTACCTGGACCTCGGCCTGCCACGAAAATGGACGATTCCCCATTTTGGGCTTTCCACCCAAAAAAAAAATCAGGGATACATTTTTGAACAATTCCACAAAGCTCGATTCTCAAACTCCAACACTCTGAAAATGGACCAACGAGCTCTCGAACTTCTCTACACTTGCCAAAACTCATCTGCATTCAGCAGAAAAAAATCTAACTATTCCCAAAAAATCTCCAACTCTCCAAATTCTCAAGCCCATTTTTTACCCACAATAATTATCGTTGCTCTGTAAATCCGTGTCATCTTGCTGATGAATGCAGAGGGTGCCTGAGGATTAGAGATTCGAAAGGATCAAAGAGAGATCCGTGAGCAGGATGTGGAACGAGACGAGACGAATATTGTGTCAGATGTTTATTTTTATGGTTCGAAGCAGATTTACAAATCCTTGTATTCTACTGATCGTACATCCTCGCGAGTACACAAGATGTATTTCTCATCGGCGTGCGACTTGCTTCTAAATTCTTAGACTAGACCTGCCGAACCCTTTAGTCCTGCCAACTCTACTTACAAAATTCCCTCCGATCCTACGACTCGAACTCGTCGCGGACTCCACGATTGGTACCTTAAAGCCGTGCAAGATTCTCGGCCAGCAGCGCGCTGAAGGAGTCCATGTCGCGCCCAGTCGAATGCCTCTTCAAGGTCGAAGCTCGCCCTCTTAAGGGCGCACTCCTCGTTCCGTTCCGCTGCACCGGCCAATGGGAAACGACGCGCACCGGTGCGGATCCGCCAGGGGAGCTTTTTCGAAAACGACTAGGAGCTCTCGTTTGGCCGAGGCGTTCTTCGCCGCGGACAAAGTACTCCGTCAAAGTGGATTTTTCGACGTTTTCCCGCCGACAGATCTGTCCGAGGCGGACTGGCAGGCTAATGGCACTGATGGCCCAAAAAGGTCGTATTAATTCTCTGTCATTGGATAAGGATCTAAACGCTAATGGAACACGTTGATTCGAGGCAAGTGAAGCCTCGTAGCTACGGCGCGAATCCCACCCCCCCAGAGATTATATTAAGCTCATCATTTCGGGTGACGCGAAAACGCCTGATTTGTTTTGCTCCTTCCTGATCCGCGCTTTGATAGGTGTGCTATTTTCAGAATACCTAAATACCCGTGGACGAGTCTCCGACCGTTCGGGTTCGTTTGGCAGACTTCCAGCGGATCTACCATCGACTACGATATGAATCATGTTTCGAAGGGACGCTGGACGCGGAATCCCCTGGATATCCCAACTTCAGCCGCTTTATCGATTCTTCCCGCGTTGTCGCGAGAGTCTTCTGCCCGCACAAAGTGCGTAACAACGTTGAGGCGTCTCGACGCGACGTTTCCCAATAATCTCCAAAATCGTTCCTTTCTGCTTCTACCCAGAGGACTACGCCACGAGGCTCGTTCTTTTTCCAAATCGTTGAAGAGTTCGCGAATGTTGATTTTTTTTGGGGTTCCTGGATGTGGATCTAGGTGCGGACGACATCGCTGAGGAGGCGGGGAGGTTTCTTCTCTTCTTTCTTTACGTTCTCCGGCGTCCAAGACCCTCTCAGCCGTTTGTAGTAGTAATTTGGGTGAAACGAGGCTGAAGAGCGTGTCCAAAAATGGACTGGTTTCCTAGACAGATCCTACCCTCTCGATTTCATTCTTCACGCAATAGTTGTATTATACCTGGAGGCGTGTGAAGGCTCAGCGAATCTAGGTTATGTTGTGGCCACGACGAACTCGAGGTGCCGATTGACGTAGGCTCCATAGTCTACGTCCTCAATCGACGTGAACTCAGCTGCAGTAACAGTCTTTATTTGGCCTCGAGTCAACGACCACCTCGCAGCACCAGACGCTTGAAGAATAGGCTGGCGATAGATCGCGAACGTAAATGTCTGGTTATCTTGATATAGCCGAGGACATTGGTGTCCGGAGGTACCTCATTTGCGAAATACATAACGAGGTACGTATATCTGGTAAACCATCTTGATTTGTGGCACCGGTAGCTATCGGAAACTTGCCTGGCGGGGCATGTGCGAAGGAGGATGAGGAGGTAGGCGTCGTATAGTAAATCATGGACAGGACCGCTGAGCGAGGAGGAAGTTCGCGCGGGAACGGAAAGGCCTCAGAAATTGGCATATGCTGCACAATTTACCCAACGCATACGTCATCTCGTAACGTCTATTTAACGTCACCTCTGTGGGTCACGGCGCGTTGAGAAGGTGGCGTAAAACCGAGGGCCGATGGGTCGGGTATCCGCTGGATTTCCGACCCGGCCTGCATACATCATCCCATGGGCACGCGATAGTGGTTGATACGACGCTGTACGGCAGACCTCTCTACATCCTCTGCCTACCGGATGGATCTAGACCTTTCATCCATCGTTCCGAGATATTTCCCGCGGTGGGCCAATACCAAGACGATGGGATTTGGCCACCGTGGATGTGTTCCTCAGCTGGGGTGTTCGCGAGCACCAGATGAAGATCTACGATTGGGGAGTAAGCAGCTTGTCGCGGCGATTGGCTCAGTTCTGAGCCACTCGTCATCTGCCAGGCCTCGGCCACTGAACATTGGGCAGTCGTATTACAGTTGTAAGCTTGCAAAACTGATCAGTGAACAAAGCTCGGTGCTTCATGTTCCGCTACTTAAAATACTAAAAGCTTTGCTTCTACGCCCAGCCCTGGCTCTTTTGTTGCCCAAGGCCACGCCCACAGCATTGCTCCAAGGCTTGTACGAACTATTGGTCCAACCTCACCTGGGCCAATGCTTCCTTCCTACCTGGGTCGCTCACTTTCACGAGCTTTCGTGCACCAGCAGAAGATCTATCCAGTTGCAACCAGAGGATTTGTGTAGTATCAACCAGCTGCTACGGAGCGTGGTCGGAGGAGGGCAACGCTCCTAGGTGGGAATCGATTTGGCAAGTGGTTTTTGTTGTAGAATATTGAGTAGGGTATAGCGCTGATAATTACGAAGGGATCGATGAGCCTGACATGTTTGCGGCTTTGGCTAATTTTCATCCTGGCTCTTCCCAGTATTCGCCAATCCCATTCAACCCCGATCGCAATCAGTTACGGTTGCCCCTCTCGTTCCTCCAATTCCACGGATTTGCGAGATAAGACCGAGTGATCATCCATCCACCGCTCGTCTTATCATCGGCAAGCATATTTTCACCGCAGTCCTCCGCGAACATTTTTACAAGCTTCGAAATAAATTACAAGGACAAGTGCTTCGGACTCCCTGAAACGATATCCGCGGCACCCAGCCTCGCGAGTATAGCCAATAGCATTTAACCGCGGTTGGCTGGAAGAATATGGAAACTTGTGATGAACAGCTCTTGTTTCATGGTCCACAAAACTCGCGGCATTTCCCACAAACCAAAAAGGAAACGCCATCCGTTCCCCAGCGAATCGATATTTCCAGAGGGTTCAGCGTTCAAAAATGCTTCACAAATCGTGTCCTTCGGAATTAAGGCTTTCAGTCACAGCAGGCCACCTAGATAGTGTCCCACCTAGACACTATCATTCTTCTAAACGTTTTTGCGCAGTTTCTTATGGATTTCGTGGCGGTTCTCCGATCCCTGCCCTCCCAAGAATCCAATGAGTGTTACCAAAAAATATTGCACAACTTTTTGAATTAATTAATGTTAATAACAAATTAATATTAAAAAAATCAGAATTCCTGGGATAAATCCATGCCAAGACGAAATAATCGCTAGTATTACCTGAAAATGTGCATACGAACATTTCTGAGGTCGCTGATTCCGAATCCGCCGTCCATTTCTCGAAATCCAAAATGGCGGATTCAAAATGGCCGATCAAATCGTTGAAATACGGTAGTTTCTTCTGAAATTTGACGTACAAGCGTTTCCGAAGTCACTGATTCCACATCCACCGTCCATTTCTCGAAATCCAAAATGGCGGATTCAAAATGGCCGATCAAATCATTGAAATACGGTAGTTTCTTCTGAAATTTGCTGTCCAAGGGTTTTTGGGGTCGCTGATTCCGAATCCACCGTCCATTTCTCGAAATCCAAAATGGCGGATTCAAAATGGCCGATCAAATCGTTGAAATACGGTAGTTTCTCCTGAAATTTGTTGTACAGGGGTTTTTGGGTTCGCTGATTCGGAATCCATCGTCCATTTTCTCGAAATACAAAATGGTGGTTCAAAATGGCCGATCAAAATTTTGAAATGTGGTAATTTTTCCTGAAACTCGGTACACAGGGGTTGTTTCAGCCGCTGATTCCGCAATTTTGACACTGGATTCGCAAGTAGCAATCTCCAAACCCTTGTACACTAAATTTCATGTAAAAAAAAAAACGACGCCTTAAAACGGCGCGAGGATCTTCTGCCTCGGATGGTCCGTCTCGATGAGCAGCTCTTCCATCCTGAAGATAAGTTCCTGCTGTGTACTTGCATAGCTGCGAGAACAAATCGTGAACCGATATCGTCGCTCAGTTTCGAATTTGTCTCGAGCCTCCCCTGCGTATGCAGCGTTGTCCGCGCGCCCTCGTGAGTTTGCATAGTAGCGTACGGTGGGCAGCAATTAAGCGGGGAATTTGAACGATGTGGAGGCAGCTGTTCCATCAGTGCTTCCCAAATTCGGCATATCGATGTCATTTAATGCTGATGCTATTAGAACGCAATCACGAGCTGGAAACGTTAATCATCGTTGAGCCTCCCGTTCCACGAATCAAAGCACGATCTCGATGGAACGCGAACGAATACGCGTTGGCATTTGACAGTCCGCGCAGCGCCCTCGTTCGCGAGCTTATCGTCGACTATTTTTCGGAGCTTCGTGCTTCGTAGCGGCGTTCTCCAAACTGTATTATTGTTAGCATACACTCCGCTAACTTTGGCACTGCAAGACGACGCGCAGCTTTACGTATGTTTACCAACAGCTGCCGAGCGATCCTCGCACTCGACGATCGCGCAGGAGATTATTTCATTTCGCACGGACTCGAACAC
Source organism: Arge pagana (assembly GCA_963969455.1). Classification (NCBI taxonomy): domain Eukaryota; kingdom Metazoa; phylum Arthropoda; class Insecta; order Hymenoptera; family Argidae; genus Arge; species Arge pagana. The sequence continues at coordinate 3,182,234 of OZ018313.1, read as the reverse complement.
CGACGAAAATTCAACGCTCGTTGGCTATACAAATAAACGAGCGAACAGTACTATTCTGGAAAATGCAACGTTGATAAAACGCAGGCGAGAGGAAAGGCAAATGGAACATCCTGCGAAGGAGCTTTCCATTCCACGTAAATTCGAGGCCAAGAATCCAGCGAATCGAGTTCTTCTGAACGTGCCGAAGAGTCAGTCAAGTTCTCCTCAAAATCACGACCGCAAATCGTCGTTAAGCAGCTCAAAATCCTTCCAAAAAGCACAAACTAGGTAAAAAAGCTCCTCGCAAATTTTTGGAACGCGATACAAATTTCGAGCAGATATTCTCGAAATTTTCTTTCTCATTCAACTGTCCGGCAAAAAAGCTCGTGCACAATTTGTAAACATTTCTAGGCAGTTCTATGTAATTGCATACAATTTTTTGCACTTCTCTATAATTATTTCTAAATCACCTCGTTTTCATTTTTTTTTTACCTTTCTCCGGTATTCTAAGCGTGAAAAAGCCAGCCTTTTCCAATTCAGAGTTCTGCCAGATCATCAATTCGCCTGGTTATTTGATAACTGGAAAAACAATTCTTTTCGATGAAATTTCCTTTGTTTTCCTTCCACAAATTGAGCTTTTTTCTAGCTGGTTCGGCGTGGAATAAATATTGGGAAATTCCTGCCAGCAATTTTACATCGAATTTTTTTTTTTACGAGAAAATGAACCGCGGATTTTGGGGGAAAAATTGCGAATGGCGTGAAAAAATGTCGTCAAGAGTTTGGTTTTTAATTTTCTCCGACGTGTTTGCCGCTTAATTCAATTGGCTCCTTCGTTTTTTCGAGATCTCGCCGCGTGGAACGAATTATCAAAGTTAGCCTAAGTCGAGGCCGCGAATTTGAATCTCGAATCGTTCGAACGAATCGTAAATCCGAGCTTTCACGAAGCTTCCAAGTAACTGACATCAGTTTCGAGTTGAATATCCACCGTTTATGTAAATAGTCGCGACGTTCCTTTCGGGAAACTTTGCTTCTCGTTCAGACTGTGAAATTTGGTTTTAAATGCTTGAAAAAGTTTCGAACGTCATTTCGCGAGGCGGAGACAAGAGGCGCGGAGCGGAGGAGGGGAGTCGAAAGTATAAAAGTTGAAAGAAAATTGTATTCGCCTTTGAGATAACGCGTTTGGAAACGCCGCGACGAAACAACGGGAATCCTCGCGACTTTCGGGGGAGGATCGCGGAGATAAACGCGATAAGGAATTCCCACGAGCTTCGGCCTGAAGAAAAAAAGCGAGTCGAGGCAGGAAAAAACGCGTTTTCGTTTTCTTCCGCTGGCCCGGAGCGTCGCGGCCGATCAAACGAAGCTTTTCCGCAAATAACGCCGGTAAAAAAGCTCCGACCCTGCGCTTTTCCAAAAAAAAAAAAATGTTTCTGATTTCGGAGAAAAAAGCTCCACCTGTGTTTTTAGATACTAAATTCCGAAAGCGCCTCGTTGCGTCGTTTTCCATTTTTTCCAGTTTTGCAGTTTTCTAGTTCCAGCCAGAACTGGCTGGGAATTTTTCGATTTTATTTTTCACTGGCACAGCAAATTCAAAATCCAGGTCCAATTTGGAAAACGTGTACTTACGTGCATTACGAGTGCTACAATACACCTGAAGTATCGACCAAAAACGAGGGAAAAAAAAGAAAAAGTGTCCAACAGTTATTCGGCGAAATGACCTTGAAACGATTTTCTTGCATATACGTCGAAAAGTCAGGTTTGTGCTGCGTCTTTGCAACTTTACCCGGTTCGAATGATGCAAATATCCGATACGAAGTCGACGCAAGCTTGGCGAAGTCGAGAGAAACGCGGAGCAAGTAGTTGGCAGTTATCCCGGCATTATAGATTTCTCGAAGACGTAGAAGTAGACTTCCGATGCAAGTGGTAGAAAAATATTGCAAATTTCGTTGATTTACTCAACGATTCGTGCCGGAGAGGCGGATGTATACGAGAAGTTTTATTATTATCCCGCGAAGTCGTTGAAACAAGCTTTGATTTCAGCTCGAACGTATATATACATATTGCTCCGATGCTTTATCGAGAAAGCATGTCCCCGGAACTTCGCCAGCGACGGATACTTCTGATGCATAATAACCAAGTTTATAGCACTTTCCAGAACGATACGCAGCAGCACGTCGCGAATGTACGAGTAAAACGCGCGAGCATTTTCCAATTCGAGACTCACATTCCCAAAAAGCTTTGATGCAACGACTAATCCAAAAAAGCTCGCCTTGTTTTCCGCAAAAGTGCGAAACGCTTTTAAATCCTTAAGAAGCAAAAAAAAAAAATAATGGTCAGCGACCAAATTTCGTGCTATTCAACTTATTTTGGCAACAATTAGAGAAACTTACAGAACTTAAGTTAAAGGCACACAAAATTCTCAGTTACTGTAAATCATTGGAAATAACTGCCAAGCTGTCGGATTATAATTTAACAAATAATGCAAGACAAAATTTGCCTGAGCAAGAAAAAAGCAGAAACGGTTTTCCACTTGATTTGTTCGAACAAAAATTTGGAGTGAGCTTTACCCACTGAAACTAATATTCAAAACGTGAAATTGCGTTTTTGGTACACGAAGAACTTTACGATTTTACAAATAAGAAAAATGAAAACTCAAAATGAAAAATTTGAGTTTTACTGTTCGTCCAAAAAGCGAGCACTTGTTTCTGTTGTACTGATATCAGTTTATAAAAAAATACGTATATATTTTCACTGCCCAGATTTTTTGTATCCAATTTCTTCGACGTTTTTCGTTTTTCCTGAGCTTTTTTCTCTAAATTCGGATTTTTTCGACCTGTTTATTACGCTTCGAGCTTGTCTTTCAGTTGGTGGTGATTTTTTTGTGGTTGGTTGACTTTTTCGAAATTTGTGTTTCGAAAAAAAAAATGTAGGAAACAAGGAAAATGACTCACCTTTTGATAATTGTAGGCGAGTAGGACGTACTGCTTGTCGGCGGAGACCGAGTGTTGGAAACTGGCTGCGAGCATCTGAAAATGAGGAAAGACGAGATTACACCATGGGAAGTCGAGTGGAGACTCGGTTTGACGAGAGTCGTTTGTAAAAAATACTGCGAGGATTTTTCAAGTAAGTGCAACTCGCAGAAATAAGAAAAGCTCCTCTATTTTTTCTGGTCAAATTTCTCGCCGCGATTTTTCGCAATTTACCGTAGAAACAAAATTTTCCGCGCGAAAATTATAAGCGAAGAGAAAATGACGGGGGAAAATTCCAATTTCGATTCGATGCGAATTTTATGGGTTTTTTTTCCAGAAGGTCCGAGGAAAAGCGGGGAATTCTCTGTCTCCAGCGCGCCGCTTGTATCGCGACGTCTGAGATCTCTGTAATTCTCTATTCTTGGTTCAGCGATGGGCGGAAGGAAACCGGGAAATTGCACGAGTACCATCAACTTTTATTTACTGCCGCAAATGTACCGTGCAATTCGTTGAAATGACGATAAGAAAATCGTCTTATCTCACCGGAGCTTACCACCCTCGTCGTTGTAATGAATAAATTCATTGAATATATCAGCGATGCAAACCTCGCGCAAAAGCGCTCCCATCATTTTTCCTAATCCCAATATATATTCCACTCATCCCGCGACTCATTTTCGCAACCGCTCCGCCGAAATGAGGAAAAATCTCGCACGATTTTCACCAATTCTTATTCCTCCTCCCGATCAGTTCTCGCTGTTCTACGCAACTACCAAGCTGAAGGTAGCCGAAGTTAGCTGTAGCACGGTAAACCAGTTGGATCGCCATTCAAAAAATGCAGACATTACTCCTTCATCGCACAAAATTACAACGAAACATTATTTCAGTCGATAAGGTAGATTTCTCCTTCTCGTTTTTCAATTTATTACCGATGACGTCGAAAAACCAATTTGGAATATGGATGCAAACGTGTTCTCACCTGCTAGTGTGATCATTGATTAACGAGAATAACTCTCGGTGAGTTCTGGAAAACTCACCAAGTGTTGCCTTCCAAAGCTTAGCATAGTATCGTCCGTCCTAATCCATGGTGTCCATTATTAACATAGATGTTATAAATGAATGAGAATCATTACAGGGTTAACAAGTTTCCCATGTGCTTCACTTCCCTATGAGCGCACGCCCAGATTAACACCGAGTGCCCGATCAAATTGTGACCCATGCTAAAGTTGACTACGGTGCTCCACTAAAAATTGATAGGCAGATTTATGGTATTCATTTTTGAACACGCTAGAATTTTAGCGGTAGTTCATGGGATTGTGACCTCGTAAAGTACAATGGCCATTGGTAAATATTCGCAGGTGCATATTTTGTAGTCAAATTCTGGATAGTGTTATTAAAGTTAAGCTTTACCAAGGAGAAAAATCGTGACTGGTGTAAATTTCAAATACTCGAAAACCGGAATAATTTGTATAGGGTGTTGCCTTTGGACGGTACATTTGAAATTGGAGTCGAAAAATCACGAGGTGAAAGAAGTAAAAAAATGGATGCGGTGGGATTTAATGAAAATAGGATAGTAGTGTTACGGTCCAATATCTGGACTGGGATGCTCGATATTTGAATAAATTATCGTGCTGGATATTAAAAGAGATTCGTGAAAATTATTTTAATCAAATGATTTTAATTGCCGAAATGAATCACGAAGCTGCCAGCGTTGCGCACGTGTGGACAAAGTTGGTTCGTTTCATTGCAAACTTTCGCCGCCCCTCGGAAACGTTGGAGTAAACAGAAGTGGAAATATTGAAAATTGGGAACCGAATATTTTTGGAACCCTCGGATCGGTCGGCTCGCGAATTGTTGGGAGAGGACACACGACGCGTGAGTAGTGGGAGAGGGGTGAAAAAAGGAGACGAGTAAAGAACAAGGGAGTGAGGGTAAATCCGTACCAGTGAAAATCGGTCCCACTAAGGAATTTGTGAAATTCCGTCCCACTCTATAGTTCGTCATAACAATGAATACTGGCTACTTACTACCTGCCCCACGAGTCACAGCACAACCAGATTACCTAACTCCTCGGTATATATTGTAGGGATCGAAGTATCTTCCTCTCGCGCTCTCTTCTTCGCTCGGGCTAGAGTCCTCTATACTTCCAGGCAGCTATCATCCGGAGTTCCACACCGATGTTCTTTTGAAGCAAGTGTGTTGGAGTCTTTGGTCTTAAGTATACCTCGACACTTCGTCGATTGTTGTTTTGAACAGCGCCAAACAACAGTTCGGTCTACATTTCTTCTTTTTACGACATACGAATATCCTTCAAAGCGAGCACGTGCCTTACCGTGGCTGGTCGTCGTCACTTCCATACCGAACAGGTAATATACACACGCAAAGAGCTCGCGAGCTAAACACTAGCGAAGTTAGAACAGCAACGAGGGTGGTAGAGAGAAAGCTGGTAGGGGTTGACTAGGAGGAATTCCCAAAGCATTGTTCAAAGGGCATTGGCTCGGGGAGGCTCGGGGCCAGGTACTAGTAGGTAATCCCAAAAGAACTCGCCCTGGCTGTTCTCAGAAATTCCGCAGTGGGACTGATTTTCAGTGGGACCGATTTTCAGTGGTACGGATTTACAGGACAGGTGGGCAGCAGGTACGCGGGCGTCGGCAGCCGCAGGGGCTCATCTGCAATAACGTAGTTAGCCAACTAACTAACTTCGAGATGCACGACGGAATTGGCGAGAGCTGAACTTCCCGACAATTTCGGTAACGAGCCGTAACGACAGATCGCTGCAGCGCTGACTTTGCGAGACGTCGAAGAACGCGTAACTATATCCATTGACTGTAACAACGCTCGCGTGATTGCTAATGCGTTGGCACGATGGGTCAAGCCACCGGGGCAAAGTTGGCGAACGAGTGGTAACGGCGTTGCGGTTAACGGCTTTAAGTTAGCTGGCCTACGGAATACTTGGAATAAGCGTTGGCTAGTCGGCGTTTCGATGGAAGAAATGCGAGGGGCGCGCGAGGGGGCGAGAGGGTGCTAATCGACGATCCGGTCCGGGGAGCGGGGCACGCCGAATCCAAAGCACGGGACCATCCCTGATAATTACCAGACATTTCGGCTGGAAACGACATAATTGCGCGCAGGAGCAAGCAATTCCCAAGCAAATGGGACCAGGACACGGTACACCCTTTATTTTTCCAACCTGGAGCAATAACAGGGATAACACTGCACAGATTTGCTTTCTTTGACCCCTTTACCCATGCCAGTCACGTTGCCCCGAGACCTGCCTCTCGTTCTCTAATTCGATAACGAATTCTGTAGCGACTGCCTCGGTGCCTACGTCTCTGAAGTCCGCGTCCTCGACTTCCAACGCGCGGCACGATCAACACTTCCAAAAATCACTCGCGCGCGCTTCGCAAGCTACTCCTTGTCATTTGGGTCAGAGAGAGCACTCCTGTCTAAAATTGCCTGGCCTTTTTTTTTCAAATGCATCTATCATACAGAGTTGACGAGCACCTCCAGGACACAACAGAGTACCTACAGTGGCCTCTCGATAACTTGAACATGTCCTGATAACTTGGACATGACTGTATTTAGGACTGCGATTCGAATCGAATGTTCCAAACGGTTTTAAATACAAATTCAGGACTGCTTTACGTTCACGTAGCGGTAAACATTTTTTGGACAATTCCGCTGAAGCTGGGCTTAATGCACTTTTTATCGTTCGATTCCCCTGTCTCAGCGGAGACCGTTATTTCGGAAAAGCAGCGCGCTGGCAAAAACGTCGATCGATAGCGTTTCATCCGAAGCTTTGGGGGAAGTTGAGCTTTCACGTCCCATAGCCAAGCACAAGAAACCATCTCTGCTACTTGTCAGTTGGAACAAGGGAATTAATCGAGTCAACGCAAAGTTTGGGGCAAAGCGGTTCGCCCAAAATGCAAATGACGAGCGTAGCTAATATTATCGCGGCTATAAATCATCGACGACGAGCCTGAGGTGACGAAAACTACGATTCGACGAAATATTTCTCGCGGATCCCTCGTACCTGTGCGGTAACTTGTACTTATATGAGGATCCAAGTTGTCGCGTTGCTCCTACCGCTATTGCTTGTACCGATCTGTCGGGCCGATGTAAAAATCGTTCCCTTTACAACGATACAGCTGTTGAAGATGATGTGAAACTAAATACGACTTATGACGTATTTGCGATTCGACTTCCAAGATCCGGAGGAAGTTTCCCCCCCAGATTATCGCCGTCGATGACGCGACGCCGCTTGAGAAGGATGGTGGATCGCGAAGTTGATGATATCTCCGTGACGACCCCCCAGAGACAAAGAGCGAGGTGGTGCCGATCGTTCAGCTGGTTTACACGTTCCGTTTTCCCACTTTTTCTGCTACAGGCTCCAATTGGTTGGCAACTAACGCGAAATCGGGAAAAGTGACTCGCGCGTTGACACATCGTCACACGCGACAATCATTGATGGGGCTCGCCTGCTCGCCGGAACAGGACGCGAACATTTCAGTCAGAGTTGGGCCACCACTGAAATTGCATGGAATGTGTTCTGAAACCGGTTTGTATGGAATGGTATGCAACATTTTATTGTTCTTAATACATTTTGACATGTTTACCATGAAAAACACGGAAAATCAATTTAATCAGAGTCGCAATTTTGACATACGAAAAAACTTTTTGTTTACTAGAACAAATAGGAAGACTTTCATTTCTAGAATTTATTATGGTGCTTGAAGGTTTGCAAAACGTGAAATAAAGCATTTTTTTATCCGTAATTCAAATTTTCATATTCTTTGTTATTGCAAAAATGGTTATTTATTCATTTTTTAGTCGTGAAATGAGACTTTCATTTCTACAATTTATTAGTTTAGTGTTTAACGGCGCGAAAAACATGCTAAGAAATGATATTTCACTGTTAGAAAAAGAAAAGGATGTGGCCCAACTCTGACTAGACGAGTGACCCAACTCTAACAACATTCGTGTTTTTTGATCGCAACTCACTACAGCTGGAGAGGTTAAGGAATCAAAATTTCCTTTTACAAACTTGTTAATGATCGAAGGTACAATGTTATTATATAGTTACTTCAATTTCGGCATGGTTTTTTTGCGAGTTATGGGCACTTTTTTTCGAATAGTACAATACATCCAACACTATCAAAAACAGTACGAGGGCCTGACACTTTTTGGAAGTAATTTCTGCGACTGTCAATGCTTTACAAAGTTAGCCGTCATCGAGACAAACAATTCCATGCATTTGCACCGATGCCAGCATTTGTCATATACCAAATACAGTGGTGGCCCAACTATGACAGTGGCCCAACTCTGACGACTTTCCCCTATATATTACACGAGGAATAAATATTACGGAGTCTTGGGATGAGCGAAATTGCGCTTCCGCAAATAGCTCCGCTGCAGCGCTGGGATTAGGATGCCTTGGTGGGTTTTCAGTTTATTCCTGACCAAAGGAGTGGCGAGCAGACCTCGCAAGAAACAGCCTCATCTCAGCTGAGAGGATTTAGCGGGTGAGACTTAGTTTTTGTCTCTTTTCCATTTTGTCAACCTACCATGAAACTAGCATGGTCACCGGAATTTATCTCGGGCTCGAGAATTAGTATTCCACCTGGTTTTCCTCCGAGTGGAATGGAAGCCGGTATTAATCGGCGCCATTTTTAATCGCGGAGAGGAAAATCCCTCCGCAAGCTCGATACCAGTCGGGGCATTTCCCAAATTAGATCCGCGATACAAAGGACGGCGAATAATCGTCGCACTCCCTCTCCCGGGAGCTTCTCGCACGCTATCATCAACTTCCTGCCAATTTTCCACCGCCGTTTTCCCCATTCTTTTCACGACGCGTCTGCACGCCGGTTCCTCAAATTTGTATGCGGATCGGCGCCCTCTTTCCCCACCCCAAAGCCCCGCGGGACGAGAGGGGCACGCGTATCCTTGTGACTCTATCATCTACGCGCGTCTACGATGCCTCTGACGCCTGACGCCGAACAACTTATCACGCCCCAACTTCTCAGGGATACGCGAAACACGAATTAGCCGTATCACCCGCAGCGCACGACTCCTATCTCTCAGAGCTCATCGATCCTGACGCGAATATCAACACCAAACCATTTTTTACCCACCAGTTCCCCATTTTTTACCAGACCCAAAACGTTCCCCACCAAAATCCGAAACGTCCTACGAGCCGCGAGCAAATTCGGCGCATTGACCATCTCACGGGATAATTTTGCATAAAGATAGCCGTAACGTTAGTGATAGTCGTCCTAAACGTAATGTGAGAATCAAATAACGCGCTAGGATATTGACCAACGACGCGAGTAATACGCGGGGCCTATCAAATGAAACGAAATCGACTCGACAAAGTAAGAGCGAAGCGTCGACACTCTGCGAGAAGACGCCAGGCCTAGCACACATTTTAATTATTCCTCGCAGAAGTCTAAATCGCCGAAATCATATTTCATTTGTGCCAAGTCATAATTTTAAAAACTATCATCGATTACTTTGTCACTGTACAAGTTCAAGTTAGCAAAGCAATACACCAAATAACTACGTCAAACGTTAAACTTCCACCACCACGGAAAGGGCAATATAACGGTCACACTTGGAATGTCTCGACATCGCCACCGTCATCGCAAGAACTGACAATTTCAACAACTAATTGTCAAATTAAGATAAGTTATTAATTTGCATCATAACTTGAAGGAACTTGTACATAGATTTGAACGAAAGAAAGAAAAATAGGTGTTAAAACTGGCTAGTCGAATTCGAACAATCATGTAATGGCGTATTTTATCTTTATCATTTTTGAAAATTAGTGTTGAATGACTGATAGTGCGAATGAACAGTTGAGAAATCCGACCTTAACATATCAATCATACGAATAAATCTTATCACTGTGTCTTATGAAGCAAATCACATGATTATTCAACTCATGTACTCTCTCCTTAGGTTATAGAAGCAAACCCAATCTAATAATTATTTTAAATAGATGAAATCAATCGTTACAGTAATCCAGCACTGCGCGACCCACCGCCGCACATCTAGCACAGGGCTGCGAAAATTCTGAAAAAATATATTGATAAAAACGGTCACTGGGAGCCAATAAATTTTTATTCTTTGAGTTTCACTTTCATAGGAGATTTAAAGTTATAATGTTATTAGTTAGAGTCGGACTTTTTCTCTTACTAGCTTTTGTTCATGGAACGGGGGAAGTCAACCAAAACCTCCTCGCACTTCTCCCTTTCGCAATTTTGATAATTAATTTATTTAAGGCTGAAAGTGGTTCAAAATTTTAAAACAGATTCTAATCAACTAAAAGACTACGCTACGTTAAGCGAAACTAAAAGAATCTCAAGCTTTCGACCCGAATTTGGGTCCTCTTCAGGAGAAATGAAATTTTGAGTTAAATAGCAAACTCTCTTTGGTGCCAAAGACCGATGGACTCCGACTCTAACTAATAACATTATAACTTCAAATCTCCTATGAAAGTGAAACTCAAAGAATAAAAAGTTATTGGCTCCTAGCGACCGTTTTTATCAATATATTACATTCAGAGGAGCGGTTTATATTGAAATTCTGAAAAAATTCTACACTCTTCTACGCGTGGGACGTGAATTTTCTCGGATTTTCCGGAGCTGCGAGGCCCGTGTCACGCGTTTGCTAACACTTTTCCCGTCCACGCACTCTTTTTTCCCTGCAAAAATTTCAGGCCGAATTGTGTAACAAGTAGTTTTTGAGGTACACGTAAAAATGGGCCAATAGCAAGCGAAATCTTGGTTTTTGGTGAGGATGACAGAGACTGGTGTACACTTTGGGCACAATTATTTTTCGGCACCTATCGAGAAGAACGATTGTGAGGGGATATCGTCGCGGTGAATCCTACATATTCATGGGTCGGTCTTACGTAATGCTGATTATGAATATTTCAAGAGAGTAGGTCACAGCTAGCGGGTCGTCGATCTCATCGATCTGTTCCCGAGTGATTCTGCGGCTGAAAAAAATACAGCGCTCAGTCGAATAACCGCAATCCGAAGACCCAGTGTCTGGGGTCAGAATGACCCACGAGTAATTATTTGTCCCCTTTCTTAATCCGCGAAATAATTTTTGTTCAATCTTCCCAACGCACTCTTGAGCTCGGTGTCGTAAAGCTAGGCCCGAGCTTTTTTTGACTTCTCAAGTTTTGCGAGAGAAGGCGGAAACTATGATTGCCGAACGAGATACTCACAGCATTCGTGCCCGAGAGAATCGTCCTCGACGAACTCGACGTCACGTTCCAGACAATGAGACTTCCACTGTCGTCTTGGTAAAGGATCTCGTCACCTGCAACACAAGGCACATACGAACGATGAGTCTCGCAAAATTCCGCGCTCGATTCGAAAAACAGAAGCGCGCATCGCCACGCGTTTCGCGGAACGCGACAAATTTGTTTGGGATCGTATCGAATCGCTTTATCGTTTGTCCGGCTACTCGTCAAAGCCATCGGATATTGCATCACGAGCCAGGAAATAATGGACACGTGGCACGCCGTATATCCGCCGCTATGCGATGCTTCTACAAATAGAAGTGAAATTGACTAGAGAATGTTGCAACGTTCGACGCTGATGCTTGCCCCGGGAACCGACCAAAAAATGTCAAAATTCGATGCTGCACTCCACCAAATACCTCTCATCAATCGCACGTGTCCAGAATACCTACATCCAAATTCTCATACTACTAAACTATTCATACTGACTATCTCATGCCTATCGTGAGAAAACAAAATCGCGATCCGCCACATGCAAGTAAAAAATTCGTATCTGGGGGTGAAATTTGGAGGTTTTATAAACCAAAAGCCTTTGTTGTACAAATCCAAGGCTACAACTTTGTACAAAACCAAAGTTGAATCGAATTTCTTATTTTTTTTTCCACACATATAGATAGGAGTGATTCTATGCTCAAGGTCATTCTTGTTAGGATTTTTTCTCACAAAATATGCGGGCCGCAAATCGTGCTGAATGTTTCTTATGAAAGGGAGAATAGTACGTGATTTCACTCGTCAGATTTAAGTGCTCTAATGGAGTTAAGATCTATTAGAATTTAGCGATTTATTGCCAGGCCAGAGCGAAGACGTTTTCAAGGTCAAGTCGGGGTTGTGAGAAAACTAAGTAAATTCCGCTCGCGCCGTACGCGTTTTTATAGCTTCTAGCGAAAGTACCGTACATATGAAACGGAAGCATTAAAAGGGTCGAAATATCAAATGGCAGTAACGTGGCATTGTTAATATTAATATTGAAAGTATCAATACAATGATGTTGATCGTTGCAATTAGTATCAGTTGTGTAGTAGTAAGGCAATTATTGTCATGGTAAGAAGGATCCATCTAGATTTTTATGGTATCATCTTCGCGGCGTTTCGACCAGAATTCTTGAAGAGAGATGCGTTTCGAGGGAAGAGCAAATTGTAGGGATGAAAGCTGCTCTGCTCTCGAAGTGATCCGAAGTATGTAGTTGCTTGGCCGATCCACGGCCTTGATTTGGCTCGACCCAGCTAGGATGAATCTCGCGCGAGACGTGGGAAGTTTGGTATTTGGAATTCTGGAGAATAATTCGAATCTGCGTCGTGCAAATCTGATCGCGAATTAGCCAAATCCGAAACTTTCGGTAGAAATCCTCGAGCCGCGGCTGTTGGCACGACGGAAGAGAGAGAAAGAGAGAGAGCTTTAAGCCTTGGCAAACATTGGGCAGAGGTAGAAGTGGCTTTAAAAGCGGAAAGATCAATGTTTGAAGGAATTTCTGGAGCCTCCGCGAAGTTAAAGAGTCTAATGATATCTAAATCCAGGAAAGACAGTCAACAACCATCTGTGTTTGATGTTCCCTCGTCGGAAACGATTCCTGATTAAACGCTGAGGGATTTTTCACGAATCTTTTGTCGGATGGCCAGACCGTGGGATATTCGCTTGGCGTGGTGTCTCGATCGCGCAAACTTCAACCCCCTCAACGACACTTCGTCTTTAGCTCGCGGAAGAGCATTGTTTGACGAGCGTCATCCTTCCTGCCGAAAATTCTCCTCCCTCGCGAAATTTGTTCTCTTTGCAAAATTACGATACCATGTAAAATACATACGTGAATATAACTACGTATCAAAGGAGTACGTACACTCAGCTTTTCGCTACCTTCGCTTTTTAACGAAAAAAACACTTTTTTTCGGCTGAAAAAATCGGTGAAACGAAAAAAGCTTTTGATCAAGCACGAGATAATTGTATTATTAATAACCGGTGAAATCTTCAAAGCAATCGGCGAAGCCGTTTTCGAGATTCTTTACTCGCCAACTTGGGGAACTTAGTTTCGATAAAAACTCGTTTGATGGGTTGAGCGCGAGGCACCGCTTCTACCTGCTTCAAATCCGCTTGACGCTGCTCGGCTTAAAATAATATATCTCCGTAAATAATGATCGACTTTTTGTACAACGTTGACAGAATACGTAGATACTATCATATAATGTGAAGAAAAAATCGCGTTAACTGACAAACGAGTCAACAACATTTGAGAGTAGGTGCAGAAAAAATAAGAAAGAAAGAAAAACAATTTTTTAAGTACAACAATTGAAATTACGCGTTCGCGGAAAAATTGGATCGAACAACCGAGGAAATTTGGGAAACCTATATTTTTTACCGCTATTTTGAAACGAGGCATCTATACAGTGGAATACGAATACTTTTCGAATCGATTAGCGAATGGCAAGTAGGGATCTGCGGTACCGGCAATGTGGACATAAGGCCGCTAAGTCGGTGTACCATATTGTCGATTAACGCGTAGTCTTCCACTCGCCCGGAAACCACGGTCCGAGTAAGACAGAATCGTTAGTCCTAAAATCCGTCCTTCGAACGCGTAAACACTTTGTCGAGAAATTGGACGATACGTATGTGCGTAACAGCCGAACGTATCTGTACATTAAGTGCGTATGAACGAGGTCATCTGCGAGTGTGGAATTTATAGCATAATGTACGCTTATTGTTTTACATTTGGGAGCGTATCGCCAAGGTCAAGTTGGGTGAGTATTTGGAAACTGGAGAAATAAATTTTGTTTTGATATTTAAATAGTACTACGATGCTGCAGTGATATGCAGCGTGTCGCCAAGGTCAAGTTGGCTGAGTATTTGGAAACTGGAGAAATAAATTTTGTTTAGATATTCAAATAGTACTACGATGCTGCAGTGATATGCAGCGTGGCGCCAAGGTCAAGTTGGCTGAGTATTTGGAAACTGGAGAAATAAATTTTGTTTACATATTCAAATAGTACTACGATGCTGCAGTGATATGCAGCGTGGCGCCAAGGTCAAGTTGGCTGAGTATTTGGAAACTGGAGAAATAAATTTTGTTTACATATTTGAATAGTACTACGATGCTGCAGTGATATGCAGCGTGTCGCCACGGTCAAGTTGGCTGAGTATTTGGAAACTGGAGAAATAAATTTTGTTTAGATATTCAAATAGTACTACGATGCTGCAGTGATATGCAGCGTGGCGCCAAGGTCAAGTTGGCTGAGTATTGGGAAACTGGAGAAATAAATTTTGCTTAGATATTTAAATAGTACTATGATGCTGCAGTGATATGCAGCGTGTTGCCAAGGTCAAGTTGGCTTGAGTATTCGGAAACTGGAGAAATAAATTTTGTTTAGATATTTAAATAGTACTACGATGCTGTAGTGATATGCAGCGTGGCGCCAAGGTCAAGTTGGCTGAGTATTTGGAAACTGGAGAAATAAATTTTGTTTAGATATTTAAATAGTACTACGATGCTGCAGCGATATGCAGCGTGTCGCCAAGGTCAAGTTGGCTTGAGTATTGGGAAACTGGAGAAATAAATGTTGTTTAGATATTTAAATAGTACTACGATGCTGCAGTGATATGCAGCGTGGCGCCAAGGTCAAGTTGGCTGAGTATTGGGCAACTGGAGAAATAAATGTTGTTTAGATATTTAAATAGTACTGCAGTGATATGCCTGCATGTAGACGTACGCTTACGAAGATACACTATCTAACTGAGGGGCATGGCTGAAACGTACTAGCTATAGGGAGAGTGCCGGGACGGTCGAAGACTTACATCAATCGTTTGGAGTGCCACGTGCGACGTGGAACTCCGTTCGAGGAGGACACAAAAAAAACAATCAAAGATCGCATCGGTTAGTTTTGTCTGGACGTTGACGTACTGCGCGTTCCACGCGGCTGAGCAGAGAGAGAGAGAGGGAGGGCATGTGTCGAGGGTAAGATAGCCCAGGGGGACATCTTAGGCAAAGATATCATAATAATGATCCTCGCGGTCCCGAAGGCCGCTCGCTTGGTTATAGTCGAGAAGGTTTTGGGAAGCAACGAGTCGTGACCGTCCGGGCATACGGCACGGCGACATCCCCGAGGTGCGGCGGGTCTGTTGTAAGGGGAGAAGAATGAAACGGTCTCGGTCGGGAACCAGGGAAGATCTTCACCCTCGAACGCGAAAATTATACAATAAGAATTTAACTTCGGGAACGACGTTCGTACTGTTTCACTTTGTCGAACGAGGATCGCTGGTGAGACTGTGCGGCGCAGAGGACTTTAACGAGGAACCCCTTTGGAGCGTTGAAGAAGAACGCTTATATTTCGTCGCACCCTCGACACGCCCCGGCCGCCTTTGACCCCGATTGTAACAACCCAGCTGCGGGGAGAATGAACGAGCATACAACTTTTCGAGCACTTCTACGGAAGGCTTCTTCGATGTGGGTCGTACTCCCCAATTAAGGGGTTACCTCTGCCTCATGGCCGCAAGAAGGGGTTTTTTTCGTGCTTTTTTAAATTTTTTTTTCATCGGGCCCAGATTTTTTTAACTCTTTTCTACAATAAATAGTATCCTTTCGAGCTTTTCTTACAAATTTCGTTTATCGAGAGACGATTATAAACGATGGAGACACATTAAAAAACCAAACGAATTTAGCGTGTCTATTCTCTAATCTAATAGTATCTTATAAAAAATACTATTTTCCTTGATATGACGCATGCAGAGCGGTCATACGGGGTGTTCCATTTGGATCGCCCCCGACGAGTATATAGACAATTAAAAAAGATGCAAGAAAATGTGAAACACACGAGTGAGGGGTTTTGAATCGAAACTTTCGAGGGGGAAAGATGTGGATGATACGCGTTGACTTCCGGATTTTGTCATTTCCGAGATTTCGCCAGGAGCTTCGGATCTTTGGTAAGCAACGAATGTTTTGGCGTTGAGCACTGAGAAACAATTAGAAAAAATGATATTCCTTTTGAAAATTTGTTCAAAACAGTTTTACAGTACTTTTGACGTCGATACGTAATGGTTTTCGGAGTTTTCCATAGCTCTTCTCGTATTTTTTACAGCTTTCGAGATATTGGTCTGGGACGATTGAAATGGACCACCCTGTATACGTGGATGAAACGTGGCGAGTAAAGGACTCGTGACTCTTCGATGTAATACGAGGATCCGTCCAAAACGGAAAATAGATTTTTTCGAAAATTCTTCCAAAGTTGGCATCCAGCATTTTGCCATGGTACGTTTACATCTCTCCTGTCAGCGAGACGAGGTGGTATTTTACGCTCGTTTTTTTTTGCCTCCTGCTCCGGAGCTTTCCGTGGAGAAGGAATTCGCGAAATTCGTATCTCGAAAGCTCGTTTCATATCGCGTCGTCTTTGAGCACATCCCCTTAAAACGATTCGACAAGCCCGGAAGCTCAGGGTACCGACGACGATTCGAGCCGCGATCCGTCGCGGGGCTCTTCTGGACGAGAAAATAGTAGTTACAAGACTTCGACCTGGTTTGCTCGGCTCTGCTCAACCGCAAGACGCGGCTCGTCTTACCGAAGAGGCCTGACGAATAACTTTGTTGAAGTGGATAGTATCGTGGTCGGAATACCAGATGGAGACGATCCATCGCTCTCGAGTATTTCGAGACGCTTTACACTTCTTGAACGGCTCGAATCGTTGTTGTCGAGCGACAGGGAATCGACCCGAATTTCCGACCCCTGTTGTCTTCGAAGGCTTCAAAATCGAGAGGAATTTGCCCCACGCTGTTTAAGCTATTAACCAGCATAGAATACATCCAGTATTTTGCACCGACTTCAAAAAAGGAGGAGGCTCTAAAAGACGCCAATTTTAAGGTGTTTGAACATTTTTTTCAATTTGAAAAAAATGGTTTCTCCATTCAGTAGGAGTGTTACGATATGTCTGAAGAGTTTCGATATCGTTGATCATTATTTCGACCTTGAAAAAATTGTAAAAAAATTTTTTCCAAACTTTTTTGGTGGAAATATTGAATCTGAGTGTCACGCTACATTTTTGGGTCTCTCATTTCTCGTGTTGTATTTTTCCAATTTCCAACAACGACACGAAACGAGACGAGCCTCGACTCGACTCGAAATATTTTTTAATAGGTGAATATTGATAATTAGATGAGTTACTCGTTGCCGTAGCTCGTTTGTTCGTTGTTCGTAGCTCTGATTAAAATGACGATGGGAATCGGCTAGCGAAGTTAATCGGACTGTTCCGGTCGTTATCGACTGCTGGCTGGAAATAGGCGAGGACAGCGAATTTCGAACAGTCGTGGTTTGATGCGGGTGAAAAAAAAATGTGTACCGAGCAAATTCGCGAGAACCCGACGACCGTTGCGTTGCTAATTAACCGTTATCACAATATCAGTGAAGGAGGAATATTTTGTCCTAGTCGGAAGTCTCGCGCAGCGAGCATTTGCCACTACGCTGCGTTACTCGGGATCAAAGAACGGCGAGCTTTAATCTCCGACCAGTTGAAATTCCGCGTTTCCTACTAGCTGTGAAAATATTTCAAGTTTTATTAGTTGGACGTTTCATTCGTTTATTAAGTGTACTCGGAATATCGGAGAAAGGCGCGAAATTAATTTAGCTCGCAACGTGAAAAGGTAGAGCGGAAAAATCTAAATTACGCGAAATAAAATTACACGAGAAAAAAACTGCGGATTCCACCGTCTCGCTTTTTCTGATGAAATATTTTCCTCTCATTAAACTACGCTCAGCGCGAGCTTGATAATTTTATTAACAATGCATCACGCGTGGGCGATGGAGCAATTAAATTCCGTGCAAATTCTTGAATTCATTTCTGGCCCAAGCGAGAAAAATTAATAGAATTGTCATTTCAGATCGAATGTTCGCGTCATCAACGTTCTTCGTCGGTACAGAAATCAGAAGTACCAACAACAACACGAATTCCCGCGAAACATTGAAATATTCCTCAGAATAAGTCGAAAAGTATGGAGTTCGTGGATTTTTTTCTCGAGATTTCGAGCTTCGAGCTTTTTTGAGCTTTTCGTGCTTTCGAGCTTTCGAGCTTTTTGTGCTTGCGAGCTTTCGAGCTTGCGAGCTTGCGAGCTTTCGAGCTTTCGAGCTTGCGAGTTTAAGTGATATTGAGCTTTCGAGCTTTTGACAAGGAGCGAGGAATTGAACGAATAGCGAAAAGATGTCGGATTTCGGGCAAATGTTTGCGAGCCGAGGCGAAACGCCCCGTATATAAATGGATAAAGCTTATCAGGGTGTAAAGTGTGCGCTCCGGGCCGTGTCATTGGTACGGATATTTGTGACGCGTGGGGGAAAGAGAAACGCGAAACTGCAGCCGGAACGGTTGGATAATATTTGAGACCAACTCCGATAAGGATGCAGCATAGAAGCGTTGTCTATTTCCAACTCGATAGTATTGCGGCGCCGGGCGCGGCTTAGCGTTAATTTTGGTGAAAATTCAAGCCAAAACGGAGGTCCGAACATCCGGGCCGAATCATCGCGCATAAACCGAACGGTTTATCAAGTAAACGCATATGGGAACACCCCGTGCGCTATTACCTCAATTAACCAAAGCGCAACCTGCCGTGAAACTCCCATCAAGCACCATAATTACCGGCACGGAAAATGACTTTCCATATCTACAAATCTGCCCCAACGATACACGTATACCTACACTTTTGTGTACAACGTGTTCGCGCATTCGTGCGGACGAAAAAGCGTGCAACTTCAAAGATTGCCATCTAATTGCCGAGGCGCTGCCTCTTTGTGCCGACCGTGTCACTCCGAGTCAGTCAGAAATCGCGTGGCGAACATTTTTGTGTGAAAATTTGGAATGAATTTTGGTACGATGAAACAGACGTCAACTTCGTTATCGTTCAAGGTCAACGCTCGTTCTCGCGTTCTATCACAGTCTCGTCGAACCTGGAGTACTTGGAAAATTCAACGGTACGTTCTCGAACGACTTCAGCCAATGAACGAGAACTGCGGAAGAATATACATATATACATGCGGAGAATAAAAAAAGTGAAATCACGTAATTATTTTATTTCCTCCAGCGTTCAATGCTACCGCACCACAAAGAAACAAATTCTCGTGAAGGGAGAATTGTTCCGTCGGACTTTAATTAAAGCTCGTGAAACTTCATTTTCCAAACGGAAGTAGCAACGGACTCGCGGAACAGTATTTCGACGCGGGTTCATGCAAAAGTCGGATTCTTCCACCTTAAGATCGACAATTCCAACGACTAGCCTCGTATTCGCTTACTAAAATTTACCCTCACGTCAATTGTTCTCTTTCCAGTAGACCGTGTTTCACTACGTTGAGTGACATGTCTTTACTCATGGTTTTTCCCCGGTGGGGTTGGCGTTTTTTTTGGTGCGGTGTACATTCCGCGAATCTGCCGTAAACACCGTGGAGGCACCATGGAGCGTGGAGGAACACTTCCCGACCCCGAGTGATCTGTAGAAGGACTGCCATCGCTTCATGCTTCGTTCCATCCGTGACGGTAAAATTAAAGCTGAGGTTGTTGCGCGAATCATTTTCCAGTCGAGAACTTTTTCAATTTACTTTTTCCCCCACGCGTTGCTGGCGCAGGTTCCATCGGTGGTTGGTAGCCATGTCCGTGGGGACCCGAACGTTTGTCCCTGCCCTCGCGCCGAATCGTAGTCGAAACAAGGAATGACTTTCCAAACTTTTAATACCAGATTCCGACAGATTTGAAGACCTTAATTGGACCGGCTTGGTCTCTCGTACCTGACCTTGACTCGCAGCTGGAGTTGATCTGCCCGGAGTCCCACAATTGCCGAATTCTTCGCGAAATTTGAATTTCCATTCCACGAACCAATTGGCAGTAGCTTTGTGGAGGAAAGCGGAAATTCGCGTCTCCTTAGCTCCAATCGACGGAGATCTCCCTGTTTACTGCACGTACGAGAGAGTCACGTTGGCTCGCCAGGACAGTCGAGCTTCCCCCGAATTCCGAGCACTAGCCTCGAGGTTCTTCGAAATATGAGTATTCATCCACTTTGTTGATTGCAATCAGCCGTTGCCTACACGAACCACGTACACGCTCGATAGCTCCTGTTTCTCAACGTCAAACCTCGTTGGCAGTTTCCTCTCTGCTGTACGAGCCTGTGGTGGCGACTCGCGTCCCCTTGTCAGAGGCGATGAATGAGGGAAAGCGTGAAGACATATCGGCGAGTTATTCCTTCTGCAAAGGGACCCTCGATTAGCGAAGTATCCGGACGCCCTCGAACTTTTCACGAAGCAGATTAGCACGAAACTGGGGTATTGCGTCATCTCGAATTGGTCGAAACACGACCCTCGTGTTTAAGACTATCCGAAGCCAAAGCTCACTTCTCAACCTATGCCTCGAGCATTAACGAGTTGGTGCTGTTTGCAGAGCAATAGAAGACAGGAATGGCTGTAAAAAGCTCTAGCTCGCTGGTACCCACCTTCATCTCTACGTGTCAAGACAAGAACGCGGAGCAGATCGGCAACGCAGCGAAAAGAGTTTGTGTTCTCCACGTTCGATCCGCGGAATCAATTAGTACTCACCGCTCAACCAAGTGCCGTTGAAGCTCTTCGTACTCAAGGATCCGCCGAGCCACTCCTCCAACGTGATTCCTGCCGCAGTAGCATCCGACGAGGAACCTGAGTTCCTACCGAGTAGAATCACAGCTGCGATGATCAACGCCAGAATGATAACTCCGATAACCCCTCCGATTAGCCATGGGTACCAGCCTTTTCGTTTAGTCTTCGTCATCAGCTCCTGGAAGAGACACGAAATCTTTATACTCCTCCAAGTTGGGACGCAACATCCAAACAATTCATGAGACGAAACATGTTTGAATAACGAATTCAGCATCTTGATGATAAATACCATTAGTCTCATTTTGATTCCTAATTATTCGATAGAAAACATTTCTGAATAGCAGTTCTCCAAACTTTGTGTGGGGACCATTGCAACCTCAACCTCCTCGAAGGCCTTCAGTTCTCTGCTTACAATAACTCTAACGACGAGGCATTGAAAGCGTAGTACAACTTGCAAGCGGCTTACCAGCCTGCTGCAGTAGTTATTTACGCCCCAAGGGCGGTAAGTTAGCGATTGCGGCGAGGGTGGAACTACTTGTGCCCGAACAGCAAGTACCAAAAGGGACTACGTCTGTAGACGTAAGCAAACGACAAGTGTAAACGCTGCTTGTTTTTTCTAGCCAACAAAAAATAGAGTTTCCATTTGGAAAATCGATGTTGACCTTGAAATTTTGGGTCATAGTCAAGGTTACCCCTGAAGTGGTTCTTTGAAAGGCTACAACCTTTCCATCAAGCTTTCTGAGCAGGACACCCTGTTTACAGTTCTACACAATTGAATACAATTTCTGTGCAATTTTCTGTAGAATTCTATGTAATGGTAAATAAATTGTATATAATTGTACGTAATCTTTTTTCGCAGTTCGTGGCGCGTTTCGGGACTGGATAAAACGTTCGGGGAGACAAACGGAAGCTGTAAACGGCAGGGTAACTATTTCGACAAGATTCTGGTCGGGTTCTGCCGAAAAATAAACGGGGATCTTCATTTCGGTCGTTAGGTCTGTGTGCGAACGGTCGCTACGGACGACCAAGTCGCGGGTCGATGCTCGAGCGAGTGATATGTTATCTCGGGGCGTTTCAAAGCTTTTTCAGGACCCCAGTATCTGTTACGTTTATTCGACGATGGCGGAAATCTGGGTACTCGGGAGGCCTCGAGAAACGCTCCTCGACAAGCTCGAGACGACGCGATGTTAACACCTGCAACGAGGGGAACGAACGAGGCTCGAAGTCGAGAGTGGAAAGGAAAAGAGGCCTCTGTAGGGTTGAGAAAGATTCGCTTAGTGCTTCTCATTTAACTTTTCGCGAGGTAACAAGCAATTTGGAGGTAATAAAAAAGTTCCAGCCAGGTTTGGCCTTCCGATGCGGCGGTGAGAGCGAAAGTGTGGAACCAGCAATCTAAGTTGGCTGTCCGCTGCTCCGAGTAATATACTTTACGGACCATCAGAATCCGCTGCTTCGATCAATCTTCATACATATTCATTTGCGTATCTATTTCTTCCCAGAGTGATTCTATTATCTGCTCCCACTCGAGCGAGGCTGAGAAAACTTTTAGCGGAACAATGACAAAGTTGATGCCATAATTATGGCCTCGAGGGCCAAACCACCGGAAGTAACGTGTCACGAACTGCGCGTAAATTACTTACAAGCATGTACGATCTTTTTTCTCAGCACCTCAAAACTGAAACGTGTCTGGCTGACCAGAGAAAACTGACTTAACGTCGAACTCCTGTCCGAGAAGAGCGTCGAGATTCTTGAGGAAAAAATCTGACAACAGTCTTGATACCGAGAATTTCCTGCACAACTTCTACCTCAAGAATGGGTTGATTATAATTAAAATGAGGGAAATCAGGGCTGAACTCGAACGGAGGTAGAATTGCGGGGAAGTTTGATCGGTACGATGTAGAACTATGCGAGGATGTGGACCCTGTTGAACATGTCGCGAGGGAATACTCGGATTCGGGAGTCACGCTACTGGCAAGCCGCAGCAACCCTTAATCCTTAATCGTAAGTTCTCTCGAAGATTAACGGGAACCTCGCTCGAGATACTGCCGGAGATACCATTGGCTTTGTCCTTTTGCTCCTTGGGCTTCCCAATCGTCACGTGATGTTCAACTACAGGTAGGAACAAAGGCAGATCGATAGTTACCTCCAAAATGTGTTCGCCTCTCTGGCATGCAAATTATTTCTGTCCGAAAGTACAAAGTACATCCGCAACACAAGAAAAAGATGATCTGACTATTTATAACCATAAAAAAAATTCGTGTTCATATTTTGAGTATGTAATAAGACAAAATTATTGCTCTGCATATTGGATAATATATTAATCAATTTAATGCACTTGCGATTGCTGTTACTTTAAAAAAAAAAACTCGCATCATTTTATCATAAATATTATTAAAGCTGAGGATGATTCGAGAAAAACAAATCTTCCTTCTTCCAAACAGGCTCGAAGCTTCGCTCAGGCATAAGAATGAGTCGCTGAAAATATGAGCTCTTATCTATTTTCCACAAGAATAACACGGGAAAATTTGTTTTCTCCTCGGATTTTTCCTACGAGCTAATGGTGCGCGGTAAAGAAAATCTGCATGCATGTTTTCGTAGAAAATTGAATGCTCTACAAAAAAGTTCTTCTAGTATTTTTTGCTCAATTCATTGGTTCAAAAGTTATTCAAGGTCAAAGTTAATTTTTCGTAAATATGGTCGATCTTTTTATATCACACCGGAAAAATAGTAAGAGACCTTTTTTGTAGAACCTTCGATTCTCTACGAAAATATGTACGTAGAGTTGCTTTATCGCGAAGGGAAAATTTTTTAAAAAATTTGACACACCCTAGCAAAGATACGTTTCGATAAAAAAATACGTACTTTGCGAGGTGTAATAATTAAATCGAAAATTGTCGTCGAGTCCTGAAATATTTAGTACGTGAAACAAAACACGTCATACTACTTCGCAAATTTGAAGAAACAAATTCGATTCTGACGAAATCGACGCACAGATCCGGCGAAAAGGAAATGACCTTGAACTTTTAAAACGCACTTAACAGCAGAACCTTCAAGCTTCGCTGTGATCCTCGATGGAACTTCGTGCCACTATTCATGACACAGTTACACGGTATCCAATTTTCAATCCCAATTTCAATTTTCCAATTTCTGTTTCGATATCAATAACACATTTTTTTTCAGTCAAGTGTTGGAGAAAAAAAACGAATCGATGCTACAGCAAAAGAAGAGGTTAATTAATTTTTCCTCCCAAATCGAATAACTTCCATTAACGCCGAAACGAATCATATTTTCGGACCATTGAATTCGACAATTCCGGTAAAACGAAATCGATGATTACATTGATTTGCGAAGAGCATCTGAGTCGGAACGGAAATTAACAGCGAGAGAGGAACGGAACTGTCGAAGGGATTCCTGCGACTCGTCTATCCACTGTGAATGAAGGATGCTTCTCGTCACGATTTGAAGACACCAACATTTTTGGTTCGACTACGGATGGACCAAGGTGTGTTTTTTATATCTAAAACTACAGACGATTGGCCTATCGACAGCTTTTCTGCTTCTGCTGAAACACCGCTGATTGAGAGGGTAGTGTTTGCTCGGGTTGTCCTACGATTGAGAAGACATTAACCTACCCCCCTGTCTCTTGCTCCTCTTGTTCTGCTATTTTCAGCCCTCTTCTCTCGTCCTCCCGAGAGGCCTATGCTTGTTCCCATCTTGAGCTACATCACAGCAAAACACAACGCGACACCCAAACTACCGGTCTTCGTGGCCTCCTCGTTCCCCGGTACCCAACCTAGGAGCGAAAACATTCCGCCAAGAGTAATAACAACGGTGGTGAGACGAAGCAGTATGCCATTTATATTTGCTTTGTGATACGAGCGTTGATTCATTCCCCTTTAATGTCTGGGCTAGCAACGGCAATTTACTGTCAATTTATCAGCCGTTAGACGTTTACCCAAAGGAGTCTCGTGTGAGGAGAATCTTGGGAGGAAGTTGGGGAAGCCGAGGTTTCTGATCGCACTGGAATTTGGCCCAAGTTCTAGTCGAGTACGACAGCAAATTCTGTGGAACCTTTTTGGGCCGGAATCTTGGGGAGTGCTGCATGAAAATGGGAGAGGGATAGATATTGAAGAAGAAAAAAACGTATTGGGATGGTAGAAAAGCACGTTGCTCGTCAGGGATGCGAACAGTTTTATCATTGGCATGTTTTCGTCCTACACAGGGTGCGCCATTCCTCCGGAGACAGCGTGATATCTCGGCTGGACTCCACTGTAGCGAAAAAAAGTTTCGGACACTTTGCAGAGCATTGAACGGTCCATACAACGACATCCGATCCAGACCGGGAGTGGCGTTCTTAGACCGGAAGTCAATTTTTGAAAATGGATGCCGAAGAAAGCGAAAGTTTCCCCCTTGGAGAATTCGCGTCCGTTTTGCTTGCGCGATTAGCTCGCAAATATTTGGGTTCCATCGAAGATCCCGAGCAGCTTCTCTAGCGCCGGTTTTTGCGGACCTGTCCGTCGCTGCTCCAGTCATAAAGCTGGCTCGACGTTGAACGTCCGAGAAACCACGTGACACCGCATCGTTAGATTACCCAGCATAGTCTTCGAGGTCGGTAGCGAAGCTTTTAGCTTAATGCGAGCGCCATCCCAAGCCACATCGGATGGAGTAGAACTGGGTGCGTTAGCTCGGATCTTCTGGTTCTCTTTCACGGGTGGCTAAATCTTTTATGTTCGGCGCGTCGCCGGCGAAGAAAGGGGACGATAGAAATGAAAAGTGGGGAGAGAGGTGATGATCCCGAAACCTTGGTGGATCTGCGCCGCGAAGACGAATGAATCGTTCAATAGGATAAAGGAATATTCTGAAACAGGATTCTTCTTCTCGGGACGTGATCCCTGTAAAAGTTGTCCTATTCGACACAGATTTGTAAAACAATGCGTCACGATATTCATCTATTCGTCGATTCATTTATTTATTTATTCGCCTATTCGTTCACAGCTGAGCAAAGGCATCACTTCAAGCAGTTCAGCAGGATCGGAGGACTACTTTGCATCACTCCAATGGAAAACTTCTTGGACCCTGCACTCGTCATTCAATTATCTTTTTGCTAGAATAATTATCATGCAACTTGACCTTGAGTATTCGTCTTGGATGTATAATTTGAATCGATGTTTTGAAAATTGATATTCAAAACCATTTTACGACTCGCAGAGTTCCTCGTGTGGCAGTTTCTGACCTGTAGCCTGGTAGCCTAGTTTCTGACCTCCAAATTCACGCACTGAGGGTCGAAAATCTAATCTAATTTTACTCATTAAGCTGAATCTTAAATGTTATCTCATCACTGTAACTATGAGAAATACTTGAAAATAAGCCAACATCAAGATAAATATTATTATTTTAATATTTTATGTACACGTCACTTAACCTCGTCTGCTATAGGCTAGAATTCGAGGGTCGATAGCTGCATCGTGCCTTAGAAATTTACCCCAGTTATTGACCTAGCAGGTCGATGTGCTCGTTAAATATTTCAAACCAACTTCTAGTTAAGTTTCGATCTATATATATGTACATTTTTAATTACGTTTTCGTACCTACATGATACTTAGTCTACGCTCTTACGCAAGTGCTTGGACTATAATAACTAGAAAATGGTGGTTGCAGTCGCTTTAGTTTTTTTTAAGCAGTTTTTATTTTCTACATTGTTGTAATGTATAGAATAAATCAGTTTCCACAAATATCTCGTGTTTTTTCCTTTTTTTGACTTCGTTCTCCGAGTAAGACGTTGAACATTCGATGGGTAAGCCTTTCGTTGAGTTTGATCTCTGCGGTCTTCACTGTCGCATGGGGCGAGGAGCGGAAGTCGGGGTATCCGAGGCCGGCTCGTGTCGACTGTGCGAAACTGAGTCGTGATTTTGTAAAGAGTTGAACGAGAGCAGGAGGAGGAAGGAGGAGGAAGAAGGAGGAAGGAGGAGGAAGGAGGAGGAAAGAGGAACTCGGTCCCGAAGAGTTCCTGATCTAGGCTCTGCGCTCTTGAGCCGTGGTACGCAGCGGCCGTGGAACGAGACGAAATTAACCGAGCCATTAACCAGAGAATCCCAAGTCATAAACCAGGCCGGAGTTAACGCCTAGTTATTTACTTTAATCGCAGTCCAATTAAGCCAGCTTACCCGCTCCCACGAAAGTGGAAGGTGCATCAATCAAAACGAATCCGACCCATAACCCGTGGCTACCCACCGTACGCGCGGAAAGAAGCATCCGCTGTAAGTAATCTTTGAGAGAGCGGCGGCTGAATTTGCACGCGGGAGTTTTTTCGCGAAGGTTCCTCTTTGCCAGTGCAACGGAACAGGGCGGCGTTGGAATTAAGATTAATTAATCGCCGAGTGATATTATGTCGGGATACCATTGTGGAAAATCTCGGAAAATCACCCTCTCGAAGCCTGGAACAATGCCCTTTGTTCGATGCCTCTGATCGTCAATCCTCTCCGCCGAAACACTGCTGTTCGACAATCAAGACGCGTTTCTGATAATAAATCCCCTTTTCCAATCTCTTGAAAACGGGAGCCGCCGCTAGAACCATCGCGTAACAGTTTATTTTCTATAAAAAGCATTGTTCCCCGTAGCCTTTTACCGATGAAGTCGGCCTCTTTCGATTCACACCGCATTAACTTCCTTATCGACTCGCACGATGGCCAATTTCTCTCCATCGCACGTCTACGCACCAACGCTTCTTCGATACCGCGCGGCAAAAGTCACATTTTCAAGGTCACCCTTCGAGTATCCTGCAATCAGCCTCGAGGTCAGCTTCAAGGTCATCCGTTTTCAACTTCCAGTTTCTCCGATTTTCGAGAAACTAGCAAATCATTGCAGTCACCCCATAGATGAAGAGTTGAGTTTTCACTGGAGATCCGCATTTCGAGGTTCAGAGAACCACTTTCGAGGAGTTTCACTTGTCCACGTATGAAATGAAATTGTTGTCCCGTCGTTAGGTATCTCCAGAACGAGTGCGCGGATTTTGATCGAATTGGGGTCCATAGACGCGGCTTGCCAAATCAAATATGCTTACAAAAATGTAGCGCTATATTTTCAGAGGACTATATTTTGGAAACGAAAAAAGAAATCGATTTTTCGACGATTCTGGACCAACGTGGTCTACATCAATTCTAGAAACGCGTCGCATCGTCGTCCCCGCGATTTCTCATTTTTCAGCAGCACATCGAGATTGCTAATGCTAACGTGTCGCGAGTCTAATTATCGGCACGAAGTACCGCAGACCGCGGATTCAGCAATGGTTAATCGCAGGAGCGAGACGGTGGTGAAACGGAGGTCGAGCCCGCCGCGGAGGGTGGAGCGGGGTGGAAATGGTCCTGGAATTACGAATGGAAGGCAATGTCCGCAAAGTGGAAAGTAACCGGTCTACTTCGAACGACTTTCTCGCCTCGTTCCTTACAACTTTTTCCGAGTAATTTGACGTTATCATCCGCAGACGAAATCACGTATATGTAACCATCCTACATCCAGCCAGACCGAAATTGAGTGAAAATTATACCCCAATCCTGCGAGCGTCTGAGAATAAAAATTCCTACGAGAAAAATGAAACGTAGAAAATGAAACTTGAATATTCTGATTATTTAATTCCCTTAATTATCCACGAGAGAAAAATTTTTATTGGAAATACAATTCTGAAATTCTACTTAGCGTAGAATTTTGGATTCTTTTTATACATGAGAATTTTTTGGGGGGAAATTAGGATGGAAAAATTCATCGTTTATGATATCAACGAGGTCGTATCGATCGGAGTGTTTCTTCTTCGTTTCTTGGCGAGCACGATTTTGTTTGGATATTTTCTTCGCCGGAATTAATTCCGGTGCTGAGATATGACAAGCCATTTTTTCATCGCGCCTCCGGCACGAAATCTTCCCGATACGAAGTCGGGGAATCGGAGGAAGTTCGTCTTCGTGACCTGATAACGTGCTCATCTCGCAAGCTTTTGAGACAAAAAGTAATAAAAAAAGGAGCGAAAAAAATTGAATCGCTCCGGCCTCATTTCGAGGAAATCAAAATCGTGCTGTGTTTACGGAGCAGCGTCTTTGCTACACACCGCGCGATACACTACCGTAAAGCTGCGCATCCCAATAGGGAATAAGAAATTGCGGAAGAGCTTGGCGAAAAATGCGGTGGACCGAATGCGTTGCTCCTGTTTTACGGTATCCCAATACTACCGACAATTCTCACCATTTTCACTTTACACCGGAGATAAAACCGACGGATCGTGGGAAAAATAGGCGATAAAAGGAAATGAACATTTCCCGAGTCTCTTAAGCATCGGATATTTCTATTATCCTCGGGTATTTGAGCAAAGAAACGTGTAATCCGTGCGGATTTCGAAGACATCTCCAAATGCATCGCCAAATCGTTTTTTGACGTGATTTGGCGCGTAAAATCGAACCCCAAAGGTCCCAGGTCGATATCTCCTCCAGAAAGAGAGTGAAGAGCGAAAAACTGACTTTTCGGAATCTCGAAAACGGCAAGACTATAACCTTGGAAAATCTCGGATTCCCGACGTAACTCAGAATTGATCTAAACTTCGTTTCCTGACGTGTTTTGAGGCATAAAATCAATTCCCGTTGGATTCAGGTCGATAGCTGCATCAGGAAAAAAGTTAGAGCTGAAAAACCGATTTTTCGAAATCTCAAAAACGGCAAGACTATAGCCTTCAAAAATCTCAGATTCTCGACGCATCTCAGAATTGATCTAAACTTCGTTTCCTGGTGTATTTTGAACCGTAGAATCGATTCCCGTTGGATTCAGGTTGATAGCTGCATCAGAAAAGAAGTTACGACGAAAAAACCGACTTTTCGGAATCTCAAAAACGGCAAGGCTATAGCCTTCAAAAATCTCAGATTCTCGACGCATCTCAGAATTGATCTAAACTTCGTTTCCTGGTGTATTTTGAACCGTAGAATCGATTCCCGTTGGATTCAGGTCGATAGCTGCATCAGGAAAAAAGTTAGAGCTAAAAAACCGACTTTTCAAAATCTCAAAAATGGCAAGACTATAGCCTTCAAAAATCTCAGATTCTCGACGCATCTCAGGATTGATCTAAACTTCGTTTCCTGGTGTATTTTGAACCGTAGAATCGATTCCCGTTGGATTCAGGTTGATAGCTGCATCAGAAAAGAAGTTACGACGAAAAAACCGACTTTTCGGAATCTCAAAAACGGCAAGGCTATAGCCTTCAAAAATCTCAGATTCTCGACGCATCTCAGAATTGATCTAAACTTCGTTTCCTGGTGTATTTTGAACCGTAGAATCGATTCCCGTTGGATTCAGGTCGATAGCTGCATCAGGAAAAAAGTTAGAGCTGAAAAACCGACTTTTCAAAATCTCAAAAATGGCAAGACTATAGCCTTCAAAAATCTCAGATTCTCGACGCATCTCAGGATTGATCTAAACTTCGTTTCCTGGTGTATTTTGAACCGTAGAATCGATTCCCGTTGGATTCAGGTTGATAGCTGCATCAGAAAAGAAGTTACGACGAAAAAACCGACTTTTCGGAATCTCAAAAACGGCAAGGCTATAGCCTTCAAAAATCTCAGATTCTCGACGCATCTCAGAATTGATCTAAACTTCGTTTCCTGGTGTATTTTGAACCGTAGAATCGATTCCCGTTGGATTCAGGTCGATAGCTGCATCAGGAAAAAAGTTAGAGCTGAAAAACCGAATTTTCGAAATCTCAAAAATGGCAAGACTATAGCCTTCAAAAATCTCAGATTCTCGACGCATCTCAGAATTGATCTAAACTTCGTTTCCTGGTGTATTTTGAACCGTAGAATCGATTCCCGTTGGATTCAGGTTGATAGCTGCATCAGAAAAGAAGTTACGACGAAAAAACCGACTTTTCGGAATCTCAAAAACGGCAAGGCTATAGCCTTCAAAAATCTCAGATTCTCGACGCATCTCAGAATTGATCTAAACTTCGTTTCCTGGTGTATTTTGAACCGTAGAATCGATTCCCGTTGGATTCAGGTCGATAGCTGCATCAGGAAAAAAGTTAGAGCTAAAAAACCGACTTTTCAAAATCTCAAAAATGGCAAGACTATAGCCTTCAAAAATCTCAGATTCTCGACGCATCTCAGAATTGATCTAAACTTCGTTTCCTGGTGTATTTTGAACCGTAGAATCGATTCCCGTTGGATTCAGGTCGATAGCTGCATCAGGAAAAAAGTTAGAGCTAAAAAACCGACTTTTCAAAATCTCAAAAATGGCAAGACTATAGCCTTCAAAAATCTCAGATTCTCGACGCATCTCAGGATTGATCTAAACTTCGTTTCCTGGTGTATTTTGAACCGTAGAATCGATTCCCGTTGGATTCAGGTTGATAGCTGCATCAGAAAAGAAGTTACGACGAAAAAACCGACTTTTCGGAATCTCAAAAACGGCAAGGCTATAGCCTTCAAAAATCTCAGATTCTCGACGCATCTCAGAATTGATCTAAACTTCGTTTCCTGGTGTATTTTGAACCGTAGAATCGATTCCCGTTGGATTCAGGTCGATAGCTGCATCAGGAAAAAAGTTAGAGCTGAAAAACCGACTTTTCAAAATCTCAAAAATGGCAAGACTATAGCCTTCAAAAATCTCAGATTCTCGACGCATCTCAGGATTGATCTAAACTTCGTTTCCTGGTGTATTTTGAACCGTAGAATCGATTCCCGTTGGATTCAGGTTGATAGCTGCATCAGAAAAGAAGTTACGACGAAAAAACCGACTTTTCGGAATCTCAAAAACGGCAAGGCTATAGCCTTCAAAAATCTCAGATTCTCGACGCATCTCAGAATTGATCTAAACTTCGTTTCCTGGTGTATTTTGAACCGTAGAATCGATTCCCGTTGGATTCAGGTCGATAGCTGCATCAGGAAAAAAGTTAGAGCTGAAAAACCGAATTTTCGAAATCTCAAAAATGGCAAGACTATAGCCTTCAAAAATCTCAGATTCTCGACGCATCTCAGAATTGATCTAAACTTCGTTTCCTGGTGTATTTTGAACCGTAGAATCGATTCCCGTTGGATTCAGGTTGATAGCTGCATCAGAAAAGAAGTTACGACGAAAAAACCGACTTTTCGGAATCTCAAAAACGGCAAGGCTATAGCCTTCAAAAATCTCAGATTCTCGACGCATCTCAGAATTGATCTAAACTTCGTTTCCTGGTGTATTTTGAACCGTAGAATCGATTCCCGTTGGATTCAGGTCGATAGCTGCATCAGGAAAAAAGTTAGAGCTAAAAAACCGACTTTTCAAAATCTCAAAAATGGCAAGACTATAGCCTTCAAAAATCTCAGATTCTCGACGCATCTCAGAATTGATCTAAACTTCGTTTCCTGGTGTATTTTGAACCGTAGAATCGATTCCCGTTGGATTCAGGTCGATAGCTGCATCAGGAAAAAAGTTAGAGCTAAAAAACCGACTTTTCAAAATCTCAAAAATGGCAAGACTATAGCCTTCAAAAATCTCAGATTCTCGACGCATCTCAGGATTGATCTAAACTTCGTTTCCTGGTGTATTTTGAACCGTAGAATCGATTCCCGTTGGATTCAGGTTGATAGCTGCATCAGAAAAGAAGTTACGACGAAAAAACCGACTTTTCGGAATCTCAAAAACGGCAAGGCTATAGCCTTCAAAAATCTCAGATTCTCGACGCATCTCAGAATTGATCTAAACTTCGTTTCCTGGTGTATTTTGAACCGTAGAATCGATTCCCGTTGGATTCAGGTCGATAGCTGCATCAGGAAAAAAGTTAGAGCTGAAAAACCGAATTTTCGAAATCTCAAAAATGGCAAGACTATAGCCTTCAAAAATCTCAGATTCTCGACGCATCTCAGAATTGATCTAAACTTCGTTTCCTGGTGTATTTTGAACCGTAGAATCGATTCCCGTTGGATTCAGGTTGATAGCTGCATCAGAAAAGAAGTTACGACGAAAAAACCGACTTTTCGGAATCTCAAAAACGGCAAGGCTATAGCCTTCAAAAATCTCAGATTCTCGACGCATCTCAGAATTGATCTAAACTTCGTTTCCTGGTGTATTTTGAACCGTAGAATCGATTCCCGTTGGATTCAGGTCGATAGCTGCATCAGGAAAAAAGTTAGAGCTAAAAAACCGACTTTTCAAAATCTCAAAAATGGCAAGACTATAGCCTTCAAAAATCTCAGATTCTCGACGCATCTCAGGATTGATCTAAACTTCGTTTCCTGGTGGATTTTGAACCGTAGAATCGATTCCCGTTGGATTCAGGTTGATAGCTGCATCAGAAAAGAAGTTACGACGAAAAAACCGACTTTTCGGAATCTCAAAAACGGCAAGGCTATAGCCTTTAAAAATCTCAGATTCTCGACGCATCTCAGAATTGATCTAAACTTCGTTTCCTGGTGTATTTTGAACCGTAGAATCGATTCCCGTTGGATTCAGGTCGATAGCTGCATCAGGAAAAAAGTTAGAGCTGAAAAACCGAATTTTCGAAATCTCAAAAATGGCAAGACTATAGCCTTCAAAAATCTCAGATTCTTGACGCATCTCAGAATTGATCTAAACTTCGTTTCCTGGTGTATTTTGAACCGTAGAATCGATTCCCGTTGGATTCAGGTTGATAGCTGCATCAGAAAAGAAGTTACGACGAAAAAACCGACTTTTCGGAATCTCAAAAACGGCAAGGCTATAGCCTTCAAAAATCTCAGATTCTCGACGCATCTCAGAATTGATCTAAACTTCGTTTCCTGGTGTATTTTGAACCGTAGAATCGATTCCCGTTGGATTCAGGTCGATAGCTGCATCAGGAAAAAAGTTAGAGCTAAAAAACCGACTTTTCAAAATCTCAAAAATGGCAAGACTATAGCCTTCAAAAATCTCAGATTCTCGACGCATCTCAGAATTGATCTAAACTTCGTTTCCTGGTGGATTTTGAACCGTAGAATCGATTCCCGTTGGATTCAGGTTGATAGCTGCATCAGGAGAGAAGTTACGACGAGAAAACCGACTTTTCAAAATCTCATAAACGGCAAGGCTATAGCCTTCAAAAATCTCAGATTCTCGACGCATCTCAGAATTGATCTCGAATTCCTTTCCTGGTGTATTTTGAACCGTAGAATCGATTCCCGTTGGATTCAGGTCGATAGCTGCATCAGGAAAGGAGTTACGACGAAAAAACCGACTTTTCAAAATCTCAAAAACGGCAAGACTATAGCCTTCAAAAATCTCAGATTCTCGACGCATCTCAGAATTGATCTAAATTTCCTTTCCTGGTGTATTTTGAACCGTAGAATCGATTCCCGTTGGATTCAGGTCGATAGCTGCATCAGGAGAGAAGTAACGACGAAAAAACCGACTTTTCAAAATCTCAAAAACGGCAAGGCTATAGCCTTCAAAAATCTCAGATTCTCGACGCATCTCAGAATTGATCTAAACTTTCTTTCCTGGTGTATTTTGAACCGTAGAATCGATTCCCGTTGGATTCAGGTCGATAGCTGCATCAGGAAAAAAGTTAGAGCTAGGAAACCGACATTTCGAAATCTCAAAAACGGCAAGACTATAGCCTTCAAAAATCTCAGATTGTCGACGCATCTCAGAATTGATCTGAACTTCGTTTCCTGGTGTATTTTGAACCGTAGAATCGATTCCCGTTGGATTCAGGTCGATAGCTGCATCAGGAAAGAAGTTACGACAAAAAAACCGACTTTTCAAAATCTCAAAAACGGCAAGGCTATAGCCTTCGAAAATCTCAGATTCTCTACGCATCTCAGAATCGATCTGAACTTCGTTTCCTGGTGTATTTTGAACCGTAGAATCGATTGCCGTTGGATTCAGGTCGATAGCTGCATCAGGAAAAAAGTTAGAGCTAAAAAACTGACTCTTCGAAATCTCAAAAACGGCAAGGCTATAGCCATCAAAAATCTCAGATTCTCGACGCATCTCAGAATTGATCTCGAATTCCTTTCCTGGTGTATTTTGAACCGTAGAATCGATTCCCGTTGGATTCAGGTCGATAGCTGCATCAGGAAAGGAGTTACGACGAAAAAACCGACTTTTCAAAATCTCAAAAACGGCAAGACTATAGCCTTCAAAAATCTCAGATTCTCGACGCATCTCAGAATTGATCTAAACTTCGTTTCCTGGTGTATTTTGAACCGTAGAATCGATTCCCGTTGGATTCAGGTCGATCGCTGCATTAGGAAAAAAGTTAGAGCTAAAAAACCGACTTTTCAAAATCTTAAAAACGGCAAGGCTATAGCCTTCAAAAATCTCAGATTCTCGACGCATCTCAGAATTGATCTAAACTTCGTTTCCTGGTGTATTTTGAACCGTAGAATCGATTTCCGTTGGATTCAGGTCGATAGCTACATCAGGAGAGAAGTTACGACGAAAAAACCGACTTTTCAAAATCTCAATAACGGCAAGACTATAGCCTTCAAAAATTTCAGATTCTCGACGCATCTCAGAATTGATCTAAACTTCGTTTCCTGGTGTATTTTGAACCGTAGAATCGATTCCCGTTGGATTCAGGTTGATAGCTGCATCAGGAAAAAAGTTAGAGCTAAAAAACCGACTCTTCGAAATCTCAAAAACGGCAAGACTATAGCCTTCAAAAATCTCAGATCGTCGACGCATCTCAGAATCGATCGCCGATTTGTTTCCTGACGTGTTTTGAGGCGTAGAATCGAATGTCGAAGATCCCGGGTCGATATTTCAATCAGGAGAATAGTTACGAGCGAAAAACTGACTTTTCGAAATCGCAAAAATGAGAAGAATATAGTTCAGAAGGCCCTTGTTTCTATTAAGTTCAAGTGAAAAATATATCTGATCATTTTGTATAGAATGTAGTTCCCCATCAGGTAATGAAAATGAAAATTGGACAAAACTGTTCCTGATATAGTTTTCTGAGAAATAAAAAACAGTTCTCTATTGTATTCGAAATGGTAAAGGGGACAGTTCAGTTTTTGACACATCCGGCTGAAGCTCGGTGAGAATTCCTCTTCTTTATTGAAGAAACTCGTGAAATACATTCATTTGAACGGAATAAAGATTATTCTGACACTGTCTATTAAATTGTTGCTGCGTTGTCTTTACTTCTTCCACCCTCCTCATGCTCTCATCCTTTATATCAGTGTTTCTCCAACTAGGTGAATAATTCCAAAGACACAAGATTACTCCTGGTAGAAGCATATCATCTAAAACGCACGTTTCAGTTCGAATATTCCTCCCACTGTAAACATTGAATTGTAAAGTTTGAGAGAATCCGGTCAGCTTCAGAACCGTGCAGAGTGCTCACGACGTAAAACCGATAGTTCAGAAAATGCCAGAATCACGTCTTGCGTTGCTATTTTCACTTCTAAACTCATTCTCACAAGTAAGAATACTGCAGAGTCGAAGAATATCAGATGACACGTGCAAATTCGAACATTTTTGCTTTCGTACTTCCAAAATTAGATTTCTGTCTCTGTCAAAAATCCATCGCCAATTTTGAGGCGATCAATTCCTCACATTGTCTATCTCCATTATTCGTAGGGATTCAATTTAACGCTTCAGAGGTGGATAAAGAATTTAAAAAAAATGAGTTTTGAAACCAAAAAAAAAATCGCAGTAACAATCGATGCAAATTCATTTTATTATATTTCAACTTCGAGTTACCAAAATTTAAAAAAAATATACTCACCGTACGTCAAATTGCCGCACTATTCCTTGGACCCCTTGTTCTGCGGTCACCATAATTATTGATAACCGTTTCATTGGTAACGCTTTAAAATTTATGTATTTTATAATCGTGTTTTTTAGATTTTCTATTGATGGATCAGCTGGCGAGCCGCGTAGTACGAGCGGAATCGAGGAGGAACGAATGGTAGCTCTTGACACGATCAGCCACGATGTTTCGTCCATTTGTATTTCTCTCGAGACGAGGTTGGAAAATGATTAATGCCGGCGGCAGCGGCGACAGAGGAGCGACACGGAATGCAGCCGAATGGAACAGAGGACATGAATAGTAAGCGGAACATGCAAGACGTACGACTCGCCCCTGCCGCGAGTCGCCCCGCGTCCAGGACGAGACAACAAGAATCATATCGAGTTCTTGAACCCCGAAGATCTTTGGAAATATCGCAATAAGTTCCCATTCAAATCCCTTTGATCCGCCGTTCATCTCGAAGCGGTTTGTCCCGTTCGTGACTCTATTTTCCGCCTAAATCTGCGAAAAATGGGGAGAACCTACCCCTAAAGATCCACCCCAAAAAAATTGGAGCCCAATTCCAAATGCTGCCCGCAAGGTGAGAATGTCAAAAAAAGTGCGCGTACTCGAAGGGAAATAAACAATTGAGGAGGGAAAGTGTAGCGAGACGAGGGGGATTTTTATCGTCGCAAATTAAACGCGAAATTGGGCAATTTCGCGGAGATGTATGTTGAAATAGGAGCGCGCAGAAGTTGACTCTAGCGGAGAGCAACGTTGACGAATATATTTTGCGAGCGTTTCGCGTTTGTTTTTTGGCCCAAAAACGAAAACAAAAGACGCACGAGTGGGGGCTGTTTTTTGGTACAACACCATGGAGCCCAAAAACATGTTCAACCCAAATTTCCGTGGATGAGTGCGGCAGGAGGCACAAAGCGAGCACTAGTTCGAGGTTTCTTGTAGAATACTTGCTGAGAATTGAATAATTGACGGATGCTCGAAGAAGATGGCGCAAGATCGCTGTGCGGCGAAGGCGCTTACGCGATGTTCCAAAACTCAATATGAGGGAATACGCCGTTGTACAAGGCTGTTCCTAAGCACCTGAGACTTTCCCGAAGCACTTTGCAACGAGCTTAGGATATAGTCTTACTCGCCAGCTCTCACGCGATACCTGATTAAAAGTTGTACATGGAAAAGCTAATATGTTCTCGATGGCGAGTCGAGTTTAAGTCATCAAAATCCTTTTACCTCGCGGCGTAACTCGGCCGAGAGATACGGACTTGAAAATACTTGCGATCAGCAAGCAATCAAAGTTTTTGATTCGAGGCTCGAAGATATCGAAAATCCAATTCAATCGCCCACTTGGCACAATTATTATTTATTCACTCGAACAATTTGTACACTCGTCGCGTTTATTTGTTGTTACATTCATCGCATTTCTCATTACATTTAGTCATCATTACATTCTTCACATTTATACAGCACACAAGACCACACCAAAACCAACAAATATATATGTATATATTTACTAGTAAGCCTGTAAAAGTGTAGAAATTTCAAGTGTTTTACTTTTGCACGTTTATTCGCCATTACATTTTTCCTATTTAATACAGCAAACAGCATGGTGAATTTTTTTTTAAAACAGTATATTTTTCACTAGCAAGTTTATAAAAAGTGTAAAAATTACACTTTTTTACACTATTTATCACTACATTTTTGTACATTTTTATTACATTTGCTGATCGTTACATTTTTCATATTTATACACCAAACAACACGACACGAAAATTAAAAAATATGCAGGTTTCAGTAGTAAGCCTATGAAAAGTGTAGAAATTTCTAGTTTTTTACATTATTACATTATTTTATTATCCCATTTTTGTACATTTGCCCGTCATTTCATTTTTCACGTTGATACAGGAGCCATCACGACAAAGAAATGTGTTCAAAAAAGTATATTTCAGTAGTAAGTTTATAAAAAGTGTAGAAATTTCGCGTTTTTACACTACTACATTATTTTATTATCACATTTTTGTACATTTTTCACGTTTACACAGCAAACTGCACGACAACAAAATTGAAAAATATGAATATGTCAGAAGTAAGTTTATAAAAAGTGTAGAAATTGCACGTTTTTCAATGCGTATCGTTTTTTTTTGGTAACTTAAAATACCGAAGACGTGATTTTTTTAAAATGTCCGTTTAATTGCGACATTTTTGTACGGAGTGGGCGTTAGGAATCAGTAATCAAGGAACAATGGTGGACCAGCATGCGAAGATTGGCGATTCAATTGGAAAAGAGAACTCATAACCTTTTCCCGATAAAACCGTAATAAGGTTCGCTTAATCTTGAAACATTGCAGACAGCCCGGTAATTGACTTAGCTGTGCTCGAAAGCTAAAGGCCTTAAACCTGTTAATCCGGCTGAAAATATGAAGGATAAATTTTGCTCCGAGTAAATCTACGGAATTTCGACACAATTTTCTCACGCGTTGAGCATCTTCGAAATTGTTCGAGCAAATATTATTCTTTGTCCCATTAGGAAACTTAATTTTAACGATTAATGGACATTTATTGTTTATTATTTATGAAAAAATAAGTATAATCATTAACAAACATTTATTTCCTTGGCAAAATAAATTAAACGGTTTATAGCAATTTTTACGATAGAAAAAAAAAATCTTTTGGACGTGTCACTTCATTGGTAAATTTAAGGCATTATTTTTAAGCCTGTCCTTGACCAATGATGATTTGGAGTATGGTATATCGAAATTCCATGCTTCTCTGGCTCGGCACCATTGGGAGAGCCGCGAACAGTCATTTCGTTGCCGCAATGATACGACACCGTTGTACGATCGCAATCAACAGCATCGAGCAAATATTAGCACGGGCACGCGAATGATGCCAGGATAGCGGCTTATGTTACGGCCACGGAGGGATTTTATGGCCAAACACAAACGGATGTGAAGGGTGGCGTCCGGTATCTGCCGACTGGTCGTAGCTCACAGCACAGCCGTGAAGAATCGCGAGGCTGACTTCTCTATGAATATCGATGAAGCTGATAGAGATACGTACGAGCTTCTCGTTCCATCGAACATTCCACTTCAGGAAAAACAATCTACGTACGTGCCACAGCCTCTGGCAGCGCATTCGGAGATACTTCTCTCGTACTCATCGGTATTCCTCGCGACTCTTTCCACCGCGATGCACCAACAGCTTTGTTTGCCTCGCAGTGTTCCTTGTTTCGCGGATCCGTCGTCCTATATTTACATTCCACGTTGCCTGCATCCGAATCCCAAATTTCAATTCTCTCGTCTCATCGCGTCGCTCGATAATTTATAGCGATACGAAAATACGAGTATACATACATTGTAACGATTGATTTCATCTATTTAAAATAATTATTAAATTGGATTTGCTCCTATAACCTAAGGAGAGAGTACATGAGTTGAATAATCATGTGATTTGCTTCATAAGACACAGTGATAAGATTTATTCGTATGATTGATATGTTAAGGTCGGATTTCTCAACTGTTCATTCGCACTATCAGTCATTCAACACTAATTTTCAAAAATGATAAAGATAAAATACGCCATTACATGATTGTTCGAATTCGACTAGCCAGTTTTAACACCTATTTTTCTTTGTTTCGTTCAAATCTGCGTACAAGTTCCTTCAAGTTATGATGCAAATTAATAACTTATCTTAATTTGACAATTAGTTGTTAAAATTGTCAGTTCTTGCGATGACGGTAGCGATGTCGAGACATTCCAAGTGTGACCGTTATATTGCCCTTTCCGTGGTGGTGGAAGTTTAACGTTTGACGTAGTTATTTGGTGTATTGCTTTGCTAACTTGAACTTGTACTGTGACAAAGTAATCGATGATAGTTTTTAAAATTATGACTTGGCACAAATGAAATATGATTTCGGCGATTTAGACTTCTGCGAGGAATAATTAAAATGTGTGCTAGGCCTGGCGTCCTCTCGCAGAGTGTAGACGCTTCGCTCTTACTTTGTCGAGTCGATTTCGTTTCATTTGATAGGCCCCGCGTATTACTCGCGTCGTTCGTCAATATTCTAGCGCGTTATTTGATTCTCACAACATCAAAACGGTGCTTTTGAATTCACACTACCAGCAACCCCCAGCAGATGAAAAAAAAGGCTGGCCGGAATTTTTGTAGTTGCAGAGCACATATCTGGACTCGACCATCGTACAATGTAGTACTCGCGCATTGGCAATCGTTCTCGACGTACGAACCGAACTGGCAGACTGAGAATCCAGTGACACGATCAGCCACATTCGTATGCAACGTCGCGCGGTAAGCAGTCGGATCCATCGCCGAGACAATGTCGCTGTTGTGTGCGAGAATGTTGGAGGAAGCTGAATAGACCTGATTCTCTACGGAAATGAATGCGCACTCGGCGACGATCTGCGTTCCAGGATTCCAGCAGGATTTATAGTCTTCTTGCATTCTAGGCGTCACTCGTCGAATGCAGCGTCCAAGTTTCTTCGATCCCTCCTACGCGGGGCCGACGACAGATCCACGCTTGTTTGCCATCCCCCGTTTCACTTATACTTTCCTAACGAGCAAACTTTCCACTCCCACTCGAATCATGCTCGCACTTCGACTTGTTCTCAGACCACGTACTACCAAAAAACAGTCTCGTCGTCTCCTTTTTCCGCCGAGAGGCTGCGTACAGTTGGGTCATTCCACGTCGATTCAACCAACGACTAGAATCGACCCCTTCTGTTTCGACCCAATTTTCCTCAGAACTCTTCTTTCATCGCACAACGAAGCTCTGTCGGACGAAAATTTATTTTTACCCAAGAAAATGTTACGTTTCCCTCATCCCTCAAGTCCATTTTGTCAACATCTCGAAAACTATTACACTCACGAGGATGGTTCTACTTTCATTCTGCGGCCTACACTTGGGGCTATGAAAGAGAATATTTTGAAAAAAATCGTAAATTAAAAACATTGTGGAATTTTGAAATTTGCAGAATCGTAAAAATCAAAGTTGGGAATTGAATGCTTGGCTAATTTTTTTCACTGGTCTGAAAAAATCTCGGAGTTCTCAAGCAGGGGTTTTCTTGTAGAGTTGGAAAAAAATATTTCGAGTGGATCCCTTGAAAATTGGGTGCGCTACGAGCGTTTTATTTCCTCCATCGTATCTACGAATTCACCTGACGTGAAACCTTGAGGGACTATAACGTCTGTCTCGTCCAAAAGCTCCAGATCCAAAAAGCTCGCCGCGTTTGAGGGCGACACTCGCGAAAAGCCACCGGCCCTCGATCGGGGACCACCATCTCAAAAATCATTGTTATCAAAGATGATTAAGAAAAACAGGAATAAAAAAAAAATAAACTTCCTGCACTCACTTCACATTTGCGTACATTAATACGGACGATAAAACGCGAACTACGCGGAATATTGTCAATTTATTACTCGCAAGCACGTACTACGAGCGGAATTTTTGGCCCAGGCACGGCTTTAGGTAGAAACTAGTCCATATTTGTGCATCGTTAATTCATCGAGTGGTCAAACATTCGGTATTTCACGTGAATGAAAATGCGCTCCGCTCACGGTAACTCGCGTGCATTACGTGTTACCGAAATAAACAGCGTTCTACCAGCCCTGCGATGGCGTTGTGACGCATATTTTTTGATCGCTCTAACGAGGCAATGAATTTTTTGGGTCGAAGAAACGTCGGCCATTTTGTTTATCTGCATCTCAACATATTGCTCCTACGTGAACATTTTTTTGCCAGCAACATTATTTATTTTTTGCAACCAGTGTCTTTGCTGTAAGGCTGCGCGAATTGGTGACCTTGAAAAAAAATTGACGGTGTGGTATTTGTTTGCAAAGACTTCGTAATACTTGCAACATTGGTTAATAAATATCTCTACTCGTTTCTGTGCCTCTGTCTCGCGATCTTCGATAGAATGAAGGCAGCGTACGTGTTTCCAGGCTGTGCTTTCCTCGCCAACCATCGAGCTGCGAGAACGACGTCCGAATGAAGGGAGCAAATTGGTAGCGATTGGTGTTGCCCGTTAATTAATCAGTTCCACGCAAATATTGACGGACGAACCTGGAAGCGAGAAGGATTTGTTCGTCGATACGTCCAACACTTCGGGACGTTCTAATTAGGACTTCCCGAAGAAGCAGGTTGACCGATCACCACAGCGTAGCTTTATTGACATGGATACGTTTTTTGCGACGACTTCTTATCATCTGGACACACCATTCTCTCGTTCGATTCCAACGACCAAAACCGAGCGAGAACACGGAATTCAGCAGCAAATCGTCACATCCGTCGCATTCCTCCTCGCTGCACAGTCACGAAATTCTTTTTTTTTTCAACCCCTTTAAAATGTCATGAATCTTTTTCTTCCAGATTGTATAAACGTGTTTTTCTATTTTTTAATGATTCTTACATCGATGTATCTATCTGGTAAAAGGAAAAATTCCAACAAATTTAATGCGTTCCAAACTCCTTGCTGAAAAGTTATAAATTTTCGAAGAGATTAACCCTCTGAGTCAATTTGATCTATAAGTGCAAATTTTTTTTTTCAAAAACCAATCTTACGTCCATAATCTAGAAGGTTTGAAGCATGTTCTGTAATTTTTGTAGATACTTTGGAGTGATAGTTTGCTCAGAATCGCTTTGTGAAAACTGTCAAGGTAAAATTGACCATGTGTGACTGATCAAAATTGGCAGGTGACTCAAACTGTTACATTTGTGAACATTGTTGCTGTAGTTGGGTGCACACACACACACACACACACACACACACACACACACACACACACACACACACACACACACAAATTCCGAGTATAGTTGAGTGGTTCAATGTTGAGTCGTGAGCGATTATTCAGACCTGCGACGAGATATACCGCATTGGGTGTCCATAATTTTATAGTAATTTTTAATGTAGTTCCATGGTGTCTTATGGTATTCCGCTGTCGTGAATAATTTTTTTCAATGCCCGTGAGTTTGTTTCCACTCTGACGCATAGAAGTTTTGTTCAATTACACAGGGGGTGCGATTGATACTCAATATTTCGTTTTTGAGGCGATTTTTCATGGGATCTTACGGTGCTCTTCTACCGTGAATAATTCTCTTGAATACTTGCGAGTACATTTCCGCCATGACAAATTGCAATTGAGGTCGATTTTCCGGGAGGTGCGATTTTAGATACTCACTCGATTTGGTGTGAAACGTCCAGAGTATTTCTGGCTCAAATTTTCGTCTTTTTCGGAATTTCACTCGGTTTTCCTGGTTTCGCCGGTTGAGTTTCCCGATCGGGTGTGGTGGCGGACGAATGATATTTACGTTATCGACAGGACAAGCGTTGGGAATCGAAGTACCACGCTTTATCGTGGCAGAACCGGAGCACCGTGACGCTGAGTAGATTCGAGTTTGAAGAAGCTCGTAGTTTCGATGCGTGACGCGAGCAAGTGAAGTGCATCGTTCCGTCGTTACAGGGCATTAAACTCGGCGAAAGTATTTTGCAGGAGTAAAGAATTTACTGGCTCGGAAATGATTTGGTCGGGGGTTCTGCGGGAGAATTCGCAGCTGCAGTTCGACTCCACCGCCGACTGGGTGGGCACAGCGATCTCAGGAGCAGGATGCCAGAGATGATATCGCGACGCGATGAAGCGTCGTAGTAAAAGAGGAAGATTTACGTATCTCCGCGGAAAGGCAACGACGGGAAACTAATAAATGTGATCAAAATTATTCAACGAGCTCGGAGATTCGTGTACGTCCGGGGCCTCCATTTTTCGGGGCCTCAATTTTTCGCTCTCCTCCTCTCAAAATTCACCCGGAGGGGTTT
This sequence comes from Arge pagana, assembly GCA_963969455.1. Classification (NCBI taxonomy): domain Eukaryota; kingdom Metazoa; phylum Arthropoda; class Insecta; order Hymenoptera; family Argidae; genus Arge; species Arge pagana. The sequence continues at coordinate 3,137,868 of OZ018313.1, read as the reverse complement.
GTCGAAAGGTGCGGTGAAGTACACAAAAAATTGAGGAAATCCAAGATAACATTTTTTCAAACTGTCCCATTTCGCGTGGAATGCCCTATATATGTATATATATACTTGCGTGCTCACTCAACAAAGCTTCGCGGCCTCAACTCCGACGATGCTGCAGCTCGTTACGCTTTCGAAGATGAATTATTACGCTAATGGAAAACACGCGGTACAAAGTTGAGTGAGTCTCGCTGGGCTGCTCAACGACAGGTGACGGTCATTTTTCGATAACCCGAGCGAGAATCGACCGACCGTGGCTCTCTGGCCTGTCGTTAGGTGACCCATTACCAAATGACCGCGCGCAAGCTCGAGCTGACTGCCGAAAGCATGTTCGGCTCAGCATGTGACGCGACATCTACGAATGACCATCGAGTGTGTCGTGTGGATTACCAAATCCAAAACAGCTTACAAGTTTAGATGATAACTGTTGAATTCCACTCAGAAATGGTAATTGCCTGCAACGTTATGTTGAAAAATAGGATTTGATTTTTTTTTTTAGACACAACAGGTGAGCAAAGTCGAAAACATTATGTGTAGCTAAAAGCACAGTGATCGTTCTGAGACGTCTTTCCAGATCGTGGAAGCTTGGCAAATTGTAGAGCTTTTGAGCACAGTGCGGGAAAAGATCGATCGGCGTTCCACTGACGAAGCTGGTTGGAGATATTCGAGGCGGCAGGGGATTTTTGGCGCGGTTTTAAGCTCCGCGCCCTCGAAAGGCGAGCCGATGTCTTCCCTCTAATTTGATCGTGCGTAATTATATATAATTTTACATGAATTTTGCGGGAGAATGTTGGGCTTGAATGAAATGGGATTAGTTTTAACAAGAGATTTGCAGTGGATGGGGGTAAAGTAGGAAGTATCGCGGCAGTTTTTGGTTAAAGTATAATCTGGTGACAGCGGTGGGATTTAATTTATCTGGTAAATTAATTTAATATAAGGTTCGAAACAGTGGTTTAATTAAAGCAATATTAGGAAGCACCCTCAGCAGTTAAAGCCGAGCCGCCAGCAATAAGCAGTCCGTTTTTAGCGCGTTGCAAACGTTATGCAAATTTATGCAAATCGTTCCATAATTTCTGCAATTGTAATTTCGCGACGGCGAATATCGGAAGTTAAAACTCGTTCCGTTTTTTTCCGTCGCCTTCTTCTTCTTCTCCCATCATCCCTTACGAATGGTTTTTAAAGGAGATCTGCCGGAATTGGAACTCGACGAAGTGACGCCAATTCGCAGTTGATAACGTTCTTCATGGTAGTTCGACCATTGCTCCGCGGAGCTGCCTCAATTTCTACGTCGCATCGCTTTGAATAATCTTCAGAATTGATACTCCCCGCTCTTTTCGGACGACGCAGACGAGATTGTTCCACGGAAACGACTAGACTTTCAATCTTTATGCTAATCCGCGACTCGGTTGACTCGGATCAACGGAGAACAGAATTTTTCTCGTACCCAAACAACTAGATATTTCAAATTCTGTATAAATCCCGAATTCTCCACACTTTTCGAAACCCCAGGTGGCATCTTAAAACTACTAATATTTATTGCAGCAGCCAGGAAGCCTTCAAGGCAGCTCATATTCCACTTTTCAACTTATAGACTCTGTAAACGAGCTATTCACGAGAAAAGCAAGAGAAAAATCGTCCTCGAATGAAAGCTCCAAACTCAATTCTCCCACCAATAATTCTAACACCAACAAATTTTATTCCCAAAATAATTTTCTTTTCGAAAACAAAAAATTCGAATCTCAAAATAATTGTAACGAAGCAGACCCATACGACTGCTTCGTCACGAGCAGACACACGCCCGCTGCTCACCGAGTCACCGCACACGCTCCCGGAGGAGGAGGGGGATGTAACGAAGCAGACCCACACGACTGCTTCGTCACGAGCAGACACACGCCCGCTGCTCACCGAGCCACCGTACCACACACACACACGGCTCACCGAGCCACCGCACCACACACGCGCGCGGCACACCGAGTCACCGCACCAAACGCGCGCGGCACACCGAGTCACCGCACCACACGCGCGCGGCACACCGAGCCACCGGACCGACCAGTCCCGCCGGCCGCCGCTAGGTGGCTACGATTCGAAGGCAAGATTACCGCTCGACCGCCTTATCAACCACGCCGCGAGCCGTAGAAGACAGTCTCTCCTGGCCGACAGCCGACATGCTCGAAACCAGAGAACTCCGTCTACCAGACGTAACCACGACCCGCGGGATGAGACCCCGGGCCGCTAGGCGCGAACGCGTCACACGGGAGAGCTTCACTCTCCCGCCGAACCGCACTAGAAAGCCGCATACCGTTTATAATATCCTCTTCGAGGATATCACCGACCAGAGCTAGTCTTAGCTACTCCTGTACATATATATACATATCAAACTAGTCCCGTAAATATATATATAGAGCTAGACCTAAGTAACCGTAGAATAAGTAGTATTAGAGTAACACGCTGCTCTCTTGTGCAAGCAAACCAGCTATCGTTTTCATATCCGATTTATAGAACGGAACTATCTGGCCCTCCGACGACACCGCCGCCGTCTAGCACCGCCGCCAGCCGTAACTGAACTCTTTTAAATAAACATTTATCTTTTCATTAAAATCACCGTGTCCGATTTAATTGCAACCCACATACCCCGGTGGGTTCCGAGTATCCGGCGGAGAGGGAAGAGACCCTCAGACCCGTTTACGACTACACCGGGTTTTTCCTAGCCCCACAATCCACCCGGTCTAGCCGAAACGTTACATAATTATAAATTTGATGAAGAAAAAATGGAAATAAATATAGTAGTTACGAATTAGAAATAACATTCCAGTTCAGACAGCTACATCCACTCGAGAAGCCTCCAATCAGAGCTGTACGAAAAGAAGTAGAATCAAGTAGCTAAGTGTTAACGATGTCAGACGAATACAGCAGGCAGCACGCTGCACGTTGCATCTGGTCGTACAACGCGAGGCTGACCCAAGTCGGTTCACATCACTTGTTTCGACTTTCTCCAAGGTACATTTCTACCCATAGAAAATTTTCTCTTCCCAATTCAAAATTCACCCAATTTACCATTCATTTTGAGTTATCACTCGATCATTAGATTAACGAAGGTGGAGGTTTGATCAACCCAGTCGAGTCAATGTGGTGTCGATGTCGCCTGAGTTGCTGAACCCTCGTCAGATGCTCAAAGTCGTAGATCTTCAATTACAAAGACAATACCTGTGTTCTACATGATATTGTGAGAAGGGCAGACCACTGTCCTCGAGGTACCACATGAAAATAATGAGTGATTACTGTATCACGTTATCATTACATTATTAGTGACTATTGTATTGTGCTAACTCGAGGACAGTGGTCTGGCCTCCAAACAATACCACGTCGAACACAGGTATCGTCCGTGTAGTCAAAGATCTACGACCTTGAGCCTCTGCTGAGGGCAGACACACTATACTGACTGGACTGCACTGCTCAATCGTCCACCTTCGTGAATTGATTCACGTTTTGAATTTAGAAATGTGACGTTCTAGTGATGCTCCCGATATTCGACTGCTTGGTCTCATCGAGACCAAACTGTCGAAAACCCCACAGTTTCACTCTGTGTCTTCCGGGCATGGGAGGGAGTCCAGAAGAAAACTTCACGAACCTGGTGAATAGCCGTAGTCATATAGAATCATATTCGATCCACGAGATGAATAAAGAATTTGATGGGCGGCGGTTGATTCTTCTCATTGTAAGTCGGGATGAAAGTTGCTCGTGAGCACAGCTGAATGCGACTGGAGTGACCATTGAAAAGGTAATTCCTGGACAATTACTCCTTTGCTGAATATCTTCTCTACTGGAACAATGCATCGTCTATCAACTGGTCCACTGCTGAATTTATGCAGCATTCAATTCCTCTCATTCGAACGATGTAATCCACTCCACTGTGCTCTCTCTCTCTCTCTCTCTCTCTCTCTCTCTCTCTCTCTCTCTCTCTCTCTCTCTCTCCTCTCTCTCTCTCTCTCTCTCTCTCTCTCTCTCTCTCTCTCTCTCTCTCCTCTCTCTCTCTCTCTCTCTCTCTCTCTCTCTCTCTCTCTCTCTCTCTCTCTCTCTCTCTCTCTCTCTCTCTCTCTCTCTCCTCTCTCTCTCTCTCTCTCTCTCTCTCTCTCTCTCTCTCTCTCTCTCTCTCTCTCTCTCTCTCTCTCTCTCTCTCTCTCTCTCTCTCTCTCTCTCTCTCTCTCTCTCTCTCTCTCTCTCTCTCTCTCTCTCTCTCTCTCTCTCTCTCTCTCTCTCTCTCTCTCTCTCTCTCTCTCTCTCTCTCTCTCTCTCTCTCTCTCTCTCTCTCTCTCTCTCTCTCTCTCTCTCTCTCTCTCTCTCTCTCTCTCTCTCTCTCTCTCTCTCTCTCTCTCTCTCTCTCTCTCTCTCTCTTTCTCTCTCTCTCTCTCTCTCTTTCTCTCTTCCTCTCTCTCTCTCTCTCTCTCTCTGAGACACGACGAGCCAACGATCGAAACTGACCTCGTCGTAATTAGTTAACGAAATCCTTTGCTGAACTGAAACACGTTGCCACATGTTTTTGCAATGATCGGACTAGGATCCTGCAGAGCGTTGATATTCGCATACCTCTAATGAGTTCGTAATGCGCTTACAAGTTTTAGAGCCGCGGTAGAGTGACTCGATGCCACAGTTACAGTAAATTGCAAAGTTATTAGTAACGGTAAACGGATTTTCGTATTTTCGAAGTTGAGTTCATCGTTGGAGCTGACAAATCTGAACTAGAAAATATAAAAATCGGTGTAGGGTTCCTACTAGTTTGGCCAACTACCGTATGCCAAGAAGATACAACGCAAATAGAATTTAACTTCCAGAGGCACGTGGATGATTTTTGTTCGATCAGCGTCCCTTTACCATCGCTCTCAGATTGGATTTCCACGTACGACGTCGCGTGGCCCCATGTGCGTTGGGATAAAGTCGTAAACAGCTGTATCTGAAAAGCACACGCGCCGCAGGTGCGCGGGGATCCGAGTTGGCGGAATCAAACAGACCTTCGTTAGTCACGGTTAAACAATTGGTATTTCCCAACCGAGCGTAACTATCGCCGATGTCTATTGTCCCGAAGTTTCTATCGGCAAGGATACCGTGTTTGAAAAGGAGTTCTGGCTGAGCGTAGCGATCCCTCTCGCTCGTTTTTGTTGGCGACTCGCATTTAGCGCGACGCGACTCATTGTCGAGGAAGAAGCTGGGGGATGATAAAGAGAGACATCCGTCGCTTGGTCCAAGAGGCAAGTCCTACCTGCGGAGTAAAGAGAAACGAAAAAAAAAACACCGGAAAGAACGATGATTTCTTATTTTCAGGAGGCTGAGATAGCGAGTCTCATGAATAATAAAAGGCAACTCTGCCAATCCGAGGAGAGCAAACTCGGACGACTCCACGATGCTGAAGAAGCGGTTGAGCTCTGCCGGAAGGAAAATGATCGGATCTCACCGGATAACGCGATATAAAATTACATCGTTACATCCGAAAAATCCATGGGCCCAAAATGACATTTCTCATTTGGCCCAAACGAGCAGAACGCCACTTCTTCTCATTCCCATTTCTCTAACTCTCCTTCATCATAATTCGACTCAAATGATCCGGCATTTTTAAGCGACGTAGCTTTTTTGCGATTTGCAAATGTTTTCATGTGGAAAATGTGTAGCGGGTCGAACATAGTTTCGCGCGATTTGCCGACAATTTTGGCCGAGATAACGCTTCGCCCGCGACTAGCCTCCCCGCGGTGCGATTTCTTGGGCAATTTCACTGCTCGGCCAGGATTGTTCGCCTTGAAATTCTGAGGAGCGAGTCAACGCAAAACTTTCCGCTATATGCATACATGTGAAGTGTAAAGTTGCAAACTTGGCTGTTTGCGAAACTTTCCAAGTTCCTATTAAAGGATGACACCTAGATATTATCCAGGTTCAGCCAAGTCTATCCCATACTTCACGTTCGCGACGGCACGAGGCATACTCTAACTACCAAGGTAGCTGACAATAGCGGCTCCGTTCGCCCGATTGCGAAACTCCGTACTGCGAATTTCCGTCGCTCGTTTTTTCGTCGCACGTCTCACGGTTCTTCGTATTCCCTCGCTGTATTTCGCCTGGATGCTGCACGGCGGTGATTCGCAGACCGCCGAGATAACGATACTCGCTCCTGCGATATTCGAGTTCTGCGCTGAATTTGCAACGTTCGCGGGTCGTTGGGTCAAAGATAAGAATACCTTCGCAACCGAATAACGGCCGCTCTTGAGCATTCCTCGATATCCGCGCGGTTAAGCTGCTGAATGTACGTTGAGCTTGGTAAACTTACATCGAGACTATTTCACGGAGAGACGCGTGCGAACCAATGCAAGCTCGTTCGTCTCTTATAAAATCAAAAACGTACGTACGTGGAACCATATCACATCACATCACATCACACCACACCACACCGCACCACATCACATCACATCACATCACATCACATCACATCACATCACATCACATCACATCACATCACATCACATCACATCACATCACATCACATCACATCACATCACATCACATCACATCACATCACACCACATCACATCACATCACATCACATCCCATCACATCACATCACATCACATCACATCACATCACATCACATCGCATCGCATCGCATCATACCGCACCGCACTTTCATCAGTATCAGTAACAGTACCGTACTGTGATGTGGTGTCGCGTGGTGTGGTGGGGTGTGGTGCGGTTTTTTTTGTATACGTCGATTATTGTCCATTTCTATAAACGTGCTTGGCGCGTTGCGGAGAAGGGCTGCACCGTGTTCGTAGAGTGAAGAATTCGATAATAATTCCAGCTCGACAGCTCCGATTTGAAACGATTTTCTGCTTCTCGAGTCCCGGCGCCAACTCAGCAATCTGGACAGGTGAGGAAGAACACCTCGAGGGCAGTTGGCAACGGAGGGAGACTCGATTTGCCGGAACGATCGATTGGCTACGACGATCATTGAAACTATTTCTACCAAGAAAACGGCTGGCTGATTGGAGTTTTCTCCGCCAGACGGAAAATATTACATCGAAACGTGCGAGAATTCTCCTGACTTCCTGTGCGCACAGTGGGCAGAAATAAAAATTGATATAAAAAATGGAAGTATTTTTTTTATATCACCTAAAACCCATGAATTATAAAAACATAAATTCGATCATATTAATAGTTTTCTATTTTTTTTTGTTTACATCAAAGTGGAGGGTAACTGTATAGGCTTAAGGACGCCATTTTTTAAAAACATTTTTTTGACTTATTCTCAGTTGGGGCCGTTGCGGCATTCTTTTCATTAAGAACTGATTTCCTTTTTTTATTTCACAATACTAGGACGGTTACAGTCATATCTATCAGGGTGCGTCATTTTCTGGAGACCCCCACTTCATCAGCCTGTAACTTCCCGAATTTCCAATTTTTTCACTCGATTTCTTCCACGAATGTCTGGTAAAAAAGTGGATGGTAAAAATATTTAGCCGTTTTTTTTGTGGCGTCGAGAAAGAACACCCAAATTTGGGTGTCTCAGCCAGGATACCCCCTCGGGGGGATTGTCGTGCCCCGGCCTCCCTTGTGCGTAATATTTGGCGAATCACGATAGCCGTTGAACCAGAATTCCATAAGATTATCCTGGAGTTACAGAATTTCAATAACCATTTGATGGATGAAGTATGAAACGTCAGAAGGAGGGTGGATGGCCGCTAGGTGCGGCATGAATTGAGAAGTTATACCGTGAAGTAGCGTGCATCATCTGGGAGGTGCATTCGAGAGGTCCTTGAGTTTAATGCAGCCTCGGCAGTCTATACCGAAGGGTCGGAGAGTCGAATGCAGATTTGGCACGTCAGCACATCCGACGTGCAGGGGTGCCAAGCTCGCCGATGGTGAAATACCCTCGCGATATCGTTCGCTCGTAGACCTGTCACGATTCGCTCGTCGAGACGATATCCCGCCATCGGGAAGTAAAGTAGTGTGAGCTCGATCCGGCTGTGCCCTCTGGTTATTTGCTAAAATTTGCGCAAAACGGCGCTCCGTCGTGGCCCAGCGAGAAATTCCGAGTGTCGGAGGCCAACGCACGAGGTTCACGATCAAATGGAGAAAACATTCGTAGTTTCAGGGAAAACTACCCTGTTTCCATTTTTGGTCGGCCATATTGAGTCCGCCATTTTGAATTTCGAGAATTGACGGCGTTGGGTTTCCATCACGTTCGAGTTGAAGGGTCCGACCAAGCTGGTGACGATCTGGAGAGAAGATTCGGTTCACGGAGTAGCTAGAGCACTCCTTGAACGCGAACCTCGTTCGTGGGAAAAGACAAAAACTGGAGGCTGGCGGATTCCCGGGGAACATGTGGAAATCGAGCCTATTTCGCAAACACGAATGGCGGTGATATCGCCGATTTGTCCGTCTGCTGCTGACACTGGGATGTATTGACGTATCGATTTGCTATTTGGGGTGCTTGTAGCGGAGAGTTTAAATCGCGCTAAAGCTGTCAGCCCAACGCCGCAGAATTAAAGGGCGGAAGGGAATTGTCAACGATCGTAGACGAGGGTGCCACCGCACGAGTACAACTCGGATCCGCTGCTCACCTCTAACAATGGGGCCTCCTACAGCTCGAGGTCAGGAATCACGTGCATCCCTATGACTCGGAAAACGCTACTACTTCGTAAGTATTTGCATCCCTTAAGCCAAATCCTCTGCTTGACGCAGAACGAAAAAAGCTCGAGCCTCCATGTTTTTCGGGGCAATCCATTATTCAGCAATGTGACCGAGCTGAGGGGGTTTTTATCCACGCGCGGATTCTCGTTCCGTGTTCTGGCGGCCATATTGCTCCCGCCATTTTGTAGTTGCGCAAGAGTTTTGGAAACAGCAGACCAATCCGCTAATTCTATGGACGTAGCTTTCGGCGGAACCTCGAGCAGACCGACAGCGAGGCGTTAGGCACATCAAAAGCTCCTTCATCTCGTCCTCCTTCTCTCTTTCCTCTGGATTCTGGGAGAAAATCTATCTAACTCGATCAACTTCGCCTGGGAGCAGCGAACTGATGACAGCCAAAAACTGGTGACTCGAGTACTTTCAGCCCGAATCACGAGGCGCAGCAGGCACATCGCCATCCAACTACATCCAACGCATTTAAGCAGCTCGCAGCTTCTGCTCCCAAATCTAAAAATATTTCTATCACCGTCTTCCAGCCCGGGCATCTCGTTTATCAATCGACCCCCGCGAATCAAACGACTCTCCCACTACCCTTATCTTCTCGCCGTGACGGCGTGTTTCGCCGAGCAAAATCGCTGACGACAAGCAAGCATATCGAATGGTAATTTCCTATTTTACATAAAAATATCCACTTCGGAGCAGATGCTGCCGAGAGTTGCCGAAAACTTCGATTCATTTCGTTCGTCGTTCGAAACAAACGACAATAATGTACCACCAGTTTCCTATTCTCAATAAGAAGTTCAGCAGAAATTAGATGGACAGGATTTTTTCACATAGAAATCGCTAATCTTAAGCTAACAGATTTAGCTTAGATAAATCAGCTAGTAACAAGATAGGAAACCTTGTTACGCTTCTTGTTACGAATGCACTCTTCTGAAGCTTGCAGCAACGATGGAATGTAAGGCTGCTCTGAGCCATGTATCTAGGATGAAAACGAATTTCAAAATGGGCGTGGAAAAAAGTTGGAAACCAGATATTTGCGAAGGTCATAGCTACACCAGAGTCTCGTGATGTATTCCATTCTAATAACAACCTAGGACTAACCTTACACATAGAGTCTTGGATGCTGAGCTGAATTAAAGCTAGTTTGGCATAGGAAGCTTGCAGCAACGATAGACTGTAAGGCTGCTCTGAACCATGCATCTAGGATGAGAATGAATTTCAAAATGGGCGTGAAAAAAAATTGGAAACCAGATATTTGCGAAGTTCATAGCTACACCAGAGTCTAGTGATGTATTCCATTCTAATAACAACCTAGAACTAAGCTACAGATAGAGTCTTCGATGCTGAGCTGAATTAAAGCTAGTTTGGCATAGGAAGCTTGCAGCACCGATGGACTGTAAGGCTGTTCTGAGCCAAGTATCTAGGATGAAAATGAATTTCAAAATGGGCGTGGACAAAGTTCGAAACCAGATATTTGCGAAGGTCATAGCTACACCAGAGTCTAGTGATGTATTCCATTCTAATAAAAACCTAGAACTAAGCTTACACATAGAGTCTTGGATGCTGAGCAAAACTAAAGCTAGTTTCACGTTTCAAACTCAACTCACTATATCGTACCTGGGTGTCACTTTTTTGTGAGGTTGACTCAAACGTACTTTTTGCCGAACATGTTACGAATTGCGTTCTCTGAATACCTATTCGTGGAACTGCGGTCAACCCAGACATCGTCCTGCCCCATTGTCTTGTACGATCTCAATACTCGTCTCATGCTCATTTCTCAAACGATATCTTCGCGTGGTCCGTATCGAATAGAATTCACGGATGGTTACAGATCGAATTGAATAGGATGGACGGATGGTAGTTGCGAACAAGAATGGACTCTGGTCGTGGGCTTGGTTGACACCGAGGCTCGGACGCTAATTTGGTGAACGTAGACGCCGACAATGAGACGTAAATTTGATCAAGGTCAAATTGAACAAAGGGCAAAATCCCACGCGTAAACTCCGCGGCACTCTGCTACCAACGTTGCATCTCTGCCAAAAATATTTCCATAACCTTGTTTTCCGTCTGCCGTGGATGGAGGACCGTCAACTTATTATTACGCGGCGTTCTGGCTTCGTTCACTTGTTTCTTCTTGATACTTGGCGTCTTTGTATCCGTTTCCCCTTCCGGATGTGGCGCGACTAGCCTGAATTTTCATTTGAGGAATGAAACTTCGTACAGCTTTTCAAGACTGCAATAACTCGGGCAGCTTAATGGCCGACAGAGTCAGGCAGGAGATCCGTAGTACCGAGAACCTGATCTCATAATCCGGCAAGCTTTGCTATACACCGCTTTTCGTCTGAGAATCCTTCTCTTGTCTCTTCAAGGCGGTAACCGTTGAGTGTAAGCAGTTTGGAGTCGAGACCGCGCATTCGCGCGGAAGATTCAAGCAGAGAAAAGGAAACTTCTGTCGCGTGATGCCAGACTCTGATGAAGAGCCTCTTCAAAATATCTCGATCTCGAAGCTACGAGCCACCGAACAATTGAAATTCAAAACGAAACTCGTTTTCTTTCATCTCTCGGAAGTCAGCAGATGTTGCGATTGGGCTCGTTGAATTCCTGGAAACCTCAAGATTTTCGAGTTAAGAGGCTTAACAAAATAACTCGAACTGCCGCGGCTGCCTGACAGTTTCTCGAATCTTCAAGGTCGTTTTTCTCAAGGCCACATTTTTCCACACGGTTTTTCCAGAACACCAGAAAAGTTCTGCGATGTACTCTGCGAGTGTTTCTGGTTACCTGGGAAAAACTAGCGACGGCTCGGCGCACATTCAGCTGTGGAAATTGAAAGGTTTTCCGTCAATGCAACGGATATTCACGCTCGGACGACAGTTTTGACGAGCCGCGTTCACGCACCGCGATGACTACGCGTCGCGCGTAAGCTGGGTGACGCGATATACGGACACGTAAATCGTCCTCGTTCCTCATTTTCGAACCCCCTTCGGATGATCGATGAGCCAGCGTGTTCCTAACGCGTAACAAATGGGAAAATCCGGAGAACAGAGGTCGGGTTTTACGCGACACCGGGGACCGGCTGCGGTGGTCGGCCGCGAATAAAGATCGAGTTCCATGATTCAATTAAATCAAAGAGAAATCGACCGTCACGCTCTCTGACCGAATCCCTCGTCCGAGCGCCACGGAGAGAGACGGAAATTCGAAAATTATCACGGTGCACGGTCCAGTAACCGTGACTCGTACTTTTTATGCCGGTACCGTATTTTTTATCCGACCAAATCACGAGCGAATCTTGGAAAAGCGGCGACGAGGCTCGTCACGATCGGATATCATTTGATTGATAATCAAATCTTTCACACTTATTCCCTGGTAGAATATCGATCTTGGCGCAAGCTAAATCCCACACAGTTTTACACTGCTGTACCTTGGCACAATCTGGCCAACATGTATTGGGCCAAGCTGAACATGTTGCGCTCTCTACATCTAGCACCAAAGCAGTTGCCAAAGCTAGATGCCACACAGTTTTCCTCTGCTGTACCTTGGCACATCCTAGCCAACATGTATTGGGCCAAGCTGAACATGTTACGCTCTCTACATCTAGCACCAAGGCAATTGCCCAAGCTAGAGGCCACACAGTTTTCCACTGCTGTACCTTGGCACATCCTAGCCAACATGTATTGGGCCAAGCTGAACATGTTGCGCTCTCTACATCTAGCACCAAGGCAGTTGCCAAAGCTAGATGCCACACAGTTTTCCACTGCTGTACCTTGGCACATCCTAGCCAACATGTATTGGGCCAAGCTGAACATGTTACGCTCTCTACATCTAGCACCAAGGCAATTGCCCAAGCTAGAGGCCACACAGTTTTCCACTGCTGTACCTTGGCACATCCTAGCCAACATGTATTGGGCCAAGTTGAACATGTTGCGCTCTCTACATCTAGCACCAAGGCAGTTGCTGAAGCTAGATGCCACACTGTTTGTCACTGCTGTACATTGGCGCAACCTAGCGAACATGTATCGAGCCAAGCTAGCTTGGCTATCAAGCCAATACACAGTTTACGGTAATACTACAAATGATAGAAGAGTTTGGAGAGATTTTCGCGTATTCATCCCTTCTTGGCGCGAGAGTCCGCCTGTTTCGAAAGATGTATTTGGAAAATCCGTGCGAGCAGACGAGTTTGTACAAATTACCCCGCTTCTCGTCGATAATTGAACTTCCCATCGTCCTCGACTCCTGCTCGTTCGGACACCCCTGAGTGGCAGGAAAAATAGAAGCCTGGAGTGCGAGTTTACTTTGGACTTGACGACGTAACTCGCGACTCCACACCCGGAGCGATGAGAAACGCGAGAGCCGACGTCAAGTCGCACTTCGACTTCGTGGCACTCGGCCATCGGGCGTTCAAAGAAACTTTGCTGGCGACTCGCTCTACTTCCGGATTTGTTAACCTCGGCTTTGAGACCGTACGAGTGGCGTGCTACGGAGAATAGAGTTGTCGTCGGAACTAGACTGGGGCGCACTGCTTCCACCGAAGTATCGACGTCCTCGGATGCAAAATAGCAAACTTACAGCTCCGCGTCTACGCACGACCATCCCATTTCCCTCGACCTCTTCATCCCTATCTACCTGATACCCGAAGTCTCCCGAGGGGTTCGAATTACCGCGCCTCGTTCGTCCATTCAAATGAACACTGCACCTTTGTCAAGTCACGTTCAATTATCCTGAGACGAGGCTCCAGCTTCCCGAGCTTTCGATGACTCACGTTCCATAAATTTGCGATGAATAGTAACGTCTGATGATAACATTGTCGCGAGGCGTCGACCCTCGTCCGATTTTCCACCTCGCATCGTAAATGTCTTTGGGTCACGAATCATCCGAAGATGATTCCTAAACAGCAGCCTAAACCAGGGACACGCGATACAGCAATTAGTGCGCTTCGCCCTCGCTGAGCCCCATCGTTCCAGTCTTGTTTCAATTCCGAGCTACTGCGTAATTGATTAGGTAAATTGTCGTCTGATCGCTATTACGTGATCCGGTAATTGCAAATTGCTCCGTCACGTCGCGTACATGTGTGTCGCGACGCCACCTCGACGCGATGCAACGAATTCATTTCTCCGATAACGTCGCATCGATTGCGGGCACGTGGTCAGAAATACAATTTATCATTCATCTACCGAGCGTTGCTCGCTCGTCGCCTTTCCTATACACACGCTAAAGGTCTACACCACTGCAAATATTTACTCTCCTGACTACTTGCTGTGTTCACTAATGTTGACGCACTTTTGGGCTCCTTTCTGCGTACGAATACGCTGTCCCTTCGAAATAGAACATATTAGGGGAAACTAATTTTCAATTCGCCATTGTTCTCGTGACTCGGAGGTATTGCTGTGGGATGGCGAGACGGAGGTTTCTCAGGGCTGTTCGTAGTGGCGCTAGAAAACAAAGGCTGCAGAAATGACAGGTGAAATTGATTGGAACTCCAAACCGGGGGGAGTAAGGTCCGTCGATACGTATTACAGGTCCGACAGCGCATCTCCTATCGACCTCGCTTGCCTCGTGGAAGCAAAAGCTCCGAAAAAGCTCGATCCGCGTTTCGTGGGGAAAAAAGTGGAGGATGAACTCACCTGAAACAGAAAAACGAAGAGGACGTTAGCATTCGCCTATATTTGTTTATAAAGTTATAATTCGTTCACATTTAAGGGGATTTATTTTTTCAATGGTCTTTTCTTGGGACCTGGAAATGATGTTCCAAAACATCATGGCTGGGGAAAATCTGTGAGCACTTGTTTTTCAAAGTTTGCTACAAGGTCTCCGGAAAACTTGTTTCTGTCCCACATCTTACGCAAGATTTTGCGAATTGCGCGGCCTCGCGAAGAGTCGACGTATTGTTATTCTCTCATATTTATTGCAGATGTTACAAGCAGGTTGTAAATAACGGAGAGAGCGTAGTAAACGGGGCGAGGGGATGGGTAGACGCGTTGCGTGGAAGGCATTAATGCAAGGTGGTGCGATTGCATTATAAAAGCAGCTATCGAACGACCAGTAAAACTGCAGGATGGGCCAACGATAAAGAAAATTCGAACGGAGATTTTACTGAAAATTAAAGATGGGTCAGCTCCACAAAACGAATGTAACCGTGTATATATACATGTATACACTAGCAAGTACGAAAGTTATTCCCAATGTATAAAAGTGTGACTTGCAAAATAAATTTAAGTCGCACGTTTATTTTTTCCTCGCAATAAAATTGGGGTTTAGTTTTAATAAAACTAGTTTTAAAGTAAAACCGTGCGCATTGCTGGAATTTGTTAAGGAAATGAAAATGGGGAAATAATCTGATTTCGAATTGGAATCTGAATTTTTATTCCGCCCCGGCGAGCTGGGTAATCTTAGAAAACTGGTTATCAACGAGAGAGAGGAAAAATTGTGGAGGATAATTAAAAAGTGTCGAGAAAAGTCGGTCATCGGGGAGGAGGGAAATTAAAGGGTTCGGAAATGCGTCCGTAAAGCTCGATGCTGAAAGTTGAGGAAGTTATAGCGGCTTAAAGAAGGCGTCGAGAGATAATAGCATTCTTAGAACGATCAGCTGAGCGCAGGACTTTTTTTTGGGTGGGAAGAGGGTTGCGCGATGATGGCCTGAGGTTGGTAGATTAGTGGCGGGTAAAACAATTTCATCGTGACCTTGAAAAAAATCCGTCGCGAAAACCCGACTAAGAACTGGTTTGAGAGGTGCGCAATTTTTTTGGTTCGCTTCCTTTTTTCTGGTAGCACCCTTAGCGCGAAAGTTTTTCGGTGGAATCAACGTTTGGCGGCATTTTTGCGACGCTTTTAATATACTCTCGATACGGATTCGAAGCGAAGTTTGTCGCGGGACTAGATTTGCGCGGGAAAGTCGTAATTAGTGGGTGAAAATCCGTGTCGCGCCGTCGTCAATCACTGGAGACTGCCCCGGATCCGACGGCATGCGAACAATAACGCCGAGCAATCGATACTTTTCAATTCGAGGGAAATTAATTAAGCGTTGCGATATTAATCGACCTTGAGATCTGGCATCGCGTCAAGGAGAGCTGCTGCGCGATGGCAGATCTCGTAAGTCTGGACGAAAAGCTATATTGTTGGGGGTCTCTGCCGAGTGCAGTGGGACGAGCCGGATGAGGGGAGGCCGGAGAGATATGAATGATTGTTTCGAAATTACAGCCTCTTGCCCCAAAGTTTGGCGAAAGCGTTTCCGGCAAATCTGTCTCGAGAACTCGTTGTACAAGCCAGTCGCAGATTATTCCACTCGAAAAGTCTGCCCATTCGTCGCGTGCAGTAGGCAAATTAAAAAAATAGCATCAGTTTATTGAGAATCTACTCGCAGGCTGGCATTTTTTGGCAACAACAATTTGGATCTTGTGGCTGAAGAGGTGGGAAGAAACGTGGAGGTAATTTTTTTTGGGTGGAAAGTTGGCGGGGAAAAACGCGGATATCGGGTCGAAGAGTTGGGCGAGGATCGAAGTTTGTGAGAAGAGCGATAAGGGAAGCGCGTAAAAAGTGAAGCTCGGATTTGTTTGATAAATAGGAATGGGGTAAAATAAACGAGTCAATCAAGAAAAGTTTTGGAAGGATTTTGGGTCGGGAGAGTTGGAGGTCCGCCGAGTTTTATGGCTCGCTTTACTTTGCGATGTTTTAATTCCGCGATAATTTAGTATAATTGTCTCCAGTTGTGATGTGATTAACGTTGGCGAGCGAACACTGTCGCTCGCGGCGCAACGACTCGACTCGCCCGGCGCTACTTTTTTCTCGGGGCTCGTTCCAACTTTCTTGAGGTAGGAAGCGAAAAAAACCGCCGGGACAAACAAAATATCTCACGAAGTTGACGTCGGCCCATTTTTGCCCGAGAGAAGAACTCGTCTCTACTTTTCAACTCGTCGCAGCGAACTTTCCCCCGCTAATAACGTCGAGGCAGCTCGGTTAACGACGAGAAAATCTTTTTATTCCTCGCTATTTACATTAACAGTCGCCGAAACGCCCGAATCGCTGGTTTCAGCGCTACAATCTTCTTCGTAACATTTTTACGTTTGTCACGTCGTTTTTTGCTTCTCCAAACGTTTCTCGACCATCTCGAATTCCGTTTCAAGTTTCATAGGCGATTCTCCAGTCGTTGACGTCGGCTTTTCGCCCGGTGGCACCCTTCTAAGCTCGTGCTACGCGAGCGCCGGCGCTAGATGGCGCGCTAGACGGCAGTTGCTCGCGAGAATAGTTGCGTCACCGAGAGGCTAAAACTCCAGTCAGTCTAGCGCTCCGCGAGCCGCGTCGCCGTGGCTCGTTTATGCTCACATACCTGAATGTTAATCTTCTTCTTCGTACCGGGATGCACAAATTGTAGACTTGGCATTAAAGCTCTCTTAGCACATGGAGTCTGTGTCGTTCACTTCCAATAATTACTTAACAATGATGTACCCATTAATCATCTCATTAATATCTGATACTGCAATTGTAAACTTCAATTGCATTTACTGAAGCCAACTGAACATTTCAAGGTAATTCCCAGCGTTATTCAACAAGCTTTAGATAGTTTCTGGTTGACTACCACAGAAA
Organism: Arge pagana; assembly: GCA_963969455.1. Classification (NCBI taxonomy): domain Eukaryota; kingdom Metazoa; phylum Arthropoda; class Insecta; order Hymenoptera; family Argidae; genus Arge; species Arge pagana. Next base: position 3,120,591 of record OZ018313.1, on the reverse strand, counting down.
AAGTAATTTTTTATGGCATTCTGACTGGTAAAAATGTATTTTCGAACTTGTGCAACGAAAATTAGGTAGTCCAGTTATTTTTTGCGATAAACCCCATTTCAATCCGTCCATGTCCTCAAATTTGTTGTTCACATCTAACAAGAAAATACAAAATCTATCTGATTGAATTGAAATATCAGAACTTCGAGTCTTTCGTCAGCGTAGAATGTAACCAGACTCCTGTCCATCTATTTCTCCCACCAATTACCTCGGTCTTCTTCATTCATTTTGTTTATTACGTTCTAATGATACATAACTAGATACCTCCGGATACTCGTAGCTACGAGTGAAATTGGAAGTGAAAGTCCATCTGGGCACAATGAGAAATGTATGATAGTTTCATCATCTGGCATGAAATAGTACCCACGTTGGCCGGTGCGCGGCGCATGTGCGCCGAAAATTCCCGCGAGTGCAGATTTCCTCGCTACTGATTATAGCATCAAACGCGATTTTTCACCGTAAATCTCGCATCGAATCAAAGACGGTAAAAAAGCATCACGTGTCAAGACTTGCGACAAACATGAATTCACGGGCAACGCAGCACTCCAGTCTCGTTACTCCCGCTCGTTCGAGGCGGAGATTTTACCTGGGCAACAGATAATAATTCTCGCAGTCCAGCTGCCAACGTCAAACCTCGATGCTACCAACTTCGCTTCGAAATGCACGATATTTATGGGCTCTCACCTCGAAAACTCTCCGTCTATGAAAAACCGGAGCGAGAATTTGTAACACTCGCTGATTTCCGCGAAACCCCGCGCGCTGATGATATGCTCAGAAGAAAGTTGCATATTATATGAGCCGTGGCAATGACTGAAAAGAGTAAAAAACCAGGCAGGTGCATCCGCTTCGCCGAGTTCTTCACCTCTGGATTTCCGGGAACAGACACTCTCTCGAGCTCCCAACGCGATATCAATTATTCTCTTGTAGTTGTGTCGTTGAGTACACTTGCAAGCGTGCATAGATGGAAAAACTTTTTCCAACGATTTCCAACTCCTCGATTACTAAGTAGCTTCTCGTGAACAATACAACAGACTCTCGTTTTACGAGTCAGAAAGTGAGCGGAGATATTTTCCCATATATTAGATACAAGCACAAATTTACACTTGTTTAATCCGATGGCAATTAGACGGAGAAGAAGACGACGTGAAAAAACTGTTTTCAGCCAGCCGGCTCGAAATACGTTTACAGATTTTTTTTTATAGAAGCTTGAAGTCCCGTTGATAAGATCCTAAGAGCAGTAATGTTAGAGTCTTGCGATCAGTGCCCTGATAATTATTACCAGAATTATTATAATCGTGCAGACTATTTGTCAAACGTATTCGGAAATTCGCGGAGAGATCGTGACCTCGTTGTTGGAGAAGGAAGAATAACGTTGGTCAGACATACGTAGCTGGCTGAATGCTCAAAGAGCGAGCACAATCGGAGGATTCTGTTCTCAATTGAAGACGGGCAGGAAGAGCGAGAGTCGGGGCATTCACACTCGTCGTCGAGGATCGTCGAAGTGGCGCCAAGAATTCTGGGGAAACCGCCGGGACGGGGAGCTGGAAGATTTGTAATTCCGGTGAGCATTACAACGAGCGTTTCGCGTACTATGCATTCTACGCGAAGAGTAGCTGACCCTAAGCCGCGGATTCCGCGCATTTCTCTCGCACGGAGATGGAAAAGATACGTCCCCACCGCCACGTTTCGACCCCGCGATCTGGATTATAGATAGCGCGTGAAATTATTTACCAAGGAGGTGAATTTCCAAATCATGGCTTTGATTCCGCCGATTTTGGCCGCTACCTCTTGAAAGCTGCGTCCCACGCGAGGTAGGCGTAGCAATAGGCGGACCACCCACGCCGCCTCAGAAAACCTCTGTCAACCGATCTTTGTACCTTGTTCTTTGTTACTTGCTTACGAAACCTTATTCAACCGAATCACGATGCAATTACGATTTTCGACGAATAATTGCATAGGTACCACAAAACAGAGTCACGGCTACACTTTTCTAGTCGGATATCCACGGTACAGTGTGCTTGGTGCTGTTTAGCCCAGCTTTTGCCTGGGACCTAACACGCTCGTTTCACCAGAAAAAGTCGAAGACGGTGGCAACAATTTTTTACGCCAAACCTCGCAGAAGTCGGCGGAGCGAGTCCTGGCGAGTCGGAGGGCTGGTAGAAACAAGTTAAATACGCGGCCATTACGAGCAGCGCGCACATCTGACAGATGACCTCTGAAATTTTTCAGGAAAATGTTGGGGCGGAAGAACGTCGATCGCAGCTGGTGTGTTCGGCGAGAGAAACGACTGGAATTAGCAAGCGTCCATTTTGCGTTACTCGCGTTATTTATAGCAATGACGATTGTTTCGACTAGTTTGGAGTCGGTGAGTGAAAAACAGGTGTCGACTGTTTTAAGCGCGCGGTACTCTCTTCTGTCCATTCGTGGCGCTCGAAAAACCATCGCAACGAGTGGGCGGGGTTATTTGAAAAGCTTCGCGGACCGCGACGATTGCCGCGTGTTTTTCAATCACTCGCGATTTTTCCGACGTTTGTCAGCCTCGAATAATCGAACGAATCGCATTGTTCGGCATCGATCCGCGACTGGGACGGTCGCCGCTAGCACGAGTACCCACCGAGCTTCGCAAGCTGCATCTTCTGGCCGAAATGCGCGGCTCCCAGACTGCAATAATGGCCTTCGCGAATTTGTTCGAATAAACAAACACAGTCGGATGGAAAAGCGTATGAAAATATAAAATTGCAGAGCTTTCGAATTGTGAGCAGTGGAGCTTTCCAAGGTTTTTTCTCCTTGAAAACGTGTTTCCCACGGTTGGAGAGGGTGCTGCTGGAAAAGTACCTAATCGCTCGGCTCGCGCGATAATTCACTAATGAAAATGTGAAATGATCGATAAAACCACACCCTACGAAGCTTTTAATAAGCACTGAAGTGAAATATTACGGCGCAATAAGTTGAACGATGAGTCGCGGAACGAGCATTTATTTTGCACTCGGTAAGCTCGGGTCTGGGATAGAAAAGTGGAATAACGCGTTCTACGGATTTCGCGATTCTCGCGTCGCGGAAATGAAATATGACTACTGGAACGAGCTTTTTCCGCAATTGCCGAGCGACATAGGAGCATCGACGAAGCTCCGAGTCGAATTTCTTCGAGGCGTCCAAAAGCTCGCGAGACATAATTGCGAGGCGAAGTCTGCCACGAAACAAAGGAGAAGGAGAGAAAAGCTCGAAAGCTCAAACATGATACGAATTTAATTTACATTACTGCGCGCCAGGTTCGCTGAGCTTGCAGATGGATGTCGAAGTTCTTCGCGGGGAATGCACAGTGCGTGAAACGCGGGGCCCATTTTGGGGAGACTGGCACATGCAGATCGGCATGAGCTTGCTGACGCCTCGAGCGAGCGTCAGCTGACTAGCGACGAGATGGACGAATAAGCAAGGAGACTCGAAAGATCTCTGGGTGCGTAATCTTATCGCGACACTCGAAGCACATCGAACAAGTCGTTGTACCCACATCTAGGTCTGATGAGCCTCTCGAAACTCGCGGTCCAGTGTCCATCGCTCGCGAACGAACGAACGGAGCTTTCGCTCGCGACGGCGAGTGGCTCGATGCCGCTTGTTGCTATTTCGCGCGCGAAGGACCATAAATATTCACGAGATCCAGCCAGACAAAAGATGCGGAGACGAGTGGTGAACGGCGCGTTCGACTTCGGTCTCTCTCAAGAGTCGGAGATTTACGGGATTTTCCGGCGAAAGAAGGAACACTTTCGACTATTCATCAGACTTTTCAGTTGACACAGGCAAATTGAAACGTCGAGCTTGACGTTGTTCTATTTTCTATTCATCGCTCGGTTTCCTGCTAGTTGGTGCTAAATCCTTTCGCTCCTCGCCCTGCCTCTCCCTCTGCTCTCCATTATCGCGCGCATTCAATGCACCTCGACCCATGCTGCATCCTCGGTGTAGAACAACCACGGCTACCAGAATCCTCCACTCGCGCACCTCGCCGACACTCGAATATCAATATGGCCAAGAGTGTCCACTCCACCGCAAGCCTGTCGTTCATGCATCCCTACGCTCATCTACTTTTGGTACTTGGCTCGTGCCAAGTATACGAAGCCCGAAAAAGCTTTCCGAGTTACTGGGAAGTGAATCCACGTAGATTGTTTCCCTTTTTGAAAAAAGCACGAAAATTGAAATTTTAGGTCGAGCTTGCGACAGATTAGAGGCTTCGAAAACTGACAACTACCTACGGATGAAGCTGCATCTAATTTTTATAAAAATTTTAAAAGTATTATTGGCAATAATAACAACAACTATTGTTGACACAGATATCGCAAGCTCGATCTGATAGCCGCTGGAGACACTCTTCGAATCGCACTTCTCTGAAAGAGGCACGTTTCAGTGTACACACACTTGAAAGTTGAGGACTTTCACTCTCGCAGCTTACGTAGCGCGAAGTATCGATCATTTGAGATCCATTGGATCGAGACTCGTCGATTGGGCGTAGTGATTTTCCGTGCCGGTGGAATATTTCCAGGCGATCGTTCCACTCCTATCCCAGGAGACGGGAGAGATAGATCGGCGCAAAGTTGGAATGAAGTGAAACACGAAGCCGGCTAACGGAATGAAACAAACGGCGATCGTAAACTCGATATTGCGGTGGTGAAATATCGTTGGAATCTCGCGGGCAGTAAAATATCATGGTACGGCCCGATGCCACCGAGAATCAAGTTGGGCAGGCCACAGAAAATAAAGGTTGCTACCAATTAACGAACCGGCGCTGCGATGTAATTACAAGCATCAATCGCCACGTTACAGCCCGATCTTCCATGCCCGCCGCGCTGCTATTGGACAATCGGATCCGTAGCCAATGAAGGAATCTACGCGACCCGAACACGAGAAGCAGTTATTTGCCAAGCTTGGCAGCCAACATTGTCCCAAGCTCCGGCCCAAGGCTGGGCAGTCGCTGAAAGCCTGGCCATTTCGCGGTGCAAGCTTCAATTCGCATCTGACCCTTCATCTTCCGCTACTCAAGATGCTCACCTTTTTTTCTACAGATTCATACAGCCAAACTTGTTCGAGTACTCGACAGAATCACTTGGACATTTGGGAACCCGAGTAAATGGCACGCCTTTTTTCCATGGCATAAAATAACTGCCCTCTCGAGATTCCACTCATGCAAGTTTTCCTGTAAAGTTCTACTTCACTTTCGTACGTATGCGAATGCCATCAATATAGTCGTGGTGGACTTGTCATGGTCCAGACTTGGGACACTGCTGACTGTTCGTTTGCCAAGGCTCGAGCAATATTGTTTTCCGTCTCCCCAAGGTTGAGCCAGTGTTCTCTCCAAAGCTGTCCCAAGGTCAGGCGCCAGAACATTGTAGCCAAGGCTTGGACCAGCATTGGCACAAGGATTGGCCGCGTCTCGTGCCAATGGTCCTATTCTGAGCAGCTGACACGCGCGGATGCTGTCAAGACGAGTCTCTTTGCTCCGTCCGATTCCGATCAAGGAATTAGGGATGATCTTTGCGTTGGCAACTAATTCGTTTAGAAATCAATTGCAAGCTCGGAACTAATGTTACAACAAGCTAACGACCCTCGGCGTGGAGCGTCATACCAAAGGCACGCCGAGGCGAGCAAACCAAGCTAGTTTTACTCGTGGTAACGAATGTCCACGGAAGACGTCAGGCGCGGTTGTTTACACCAAGTTGCGTGACCCCATCGTCGCCGGTTTAATTGAATCCTAATAAACTGTAAAGTTAGGCGGAACCTCGGTGGTTTTCCGTACTCGCCGCGAGTGCTGTCCTAATTGTCGAGGAACCAGACAACGATTTGTCGCACATCCGTCTCGTGTTCATCTGATACAGCCGGAAGTTTCCGTAGCCCTGATCAATTTAACTTCGTTAAGACAAACCGAATTATATTTTGTGCAAACCGATAGCCCAGAAAATTTTGGACGATCGATTCAGCTTCAGGAAAGTTGTGGGACTCAATCGTAGCGCAGACGTCGCGATAATGAGCTTAACTTATCGAAGACTCGATTATTTATCGACTCGTTTCGTCTTCAATTGCCGAGCTGTACGTCGTCCGAAATGGGTTCCCCAACGAAAACAGCGAGGACCCCCGTCCCTGACAACCGGATTTTCTTCGCCAAACACACTACAACGTTCCAACGTTTTCTGTAAATCGCACGATCATCTCATAATCCCGATCAATATTGAATTAACGACGTTTATAGAGGTCACGGAGCCTCGATTTGATCTGCTAATCTCCAACACAGATCAATGGTCGTCGATTGATCGCGCTATCAGCAACCGATAACGCACTTCACGTCGAACATCAATAAACATTTCGAAACTGATTACAACACTCGTCAAACTACCATCGCGATGACATCTTCGAACACGATGTAGCATGTAAACTCGAAGCTATCCGTGAAACGATTAATCCTATCAGTCACAGCGGGACATTAGCTTCCCACCGAGACACTATCGATTTCCAAACAGTCTGCAGTGGAAAAAATTAGTACAGACCAGTTTTTCATTGCTAATATCTGATTAGCGTTGACAGCAGCAGAATGTTCACGATAAATTGATGCCAAAACGATATAGCTAGTAATGTCTCAAGAACTAGATACTGAGGCTTCTCAGGTCGTTGATCAGGTCTATTTTGCGAATTGCAAAATGGCGGGTGCAACATGGCCGACCAAAATGTTGGAACACGGTCGTTTTTCCTGGATCTTGGTACGCGAAGCTTTCAAGGTCACTCGTTACGAATCTGCTGCGAAGGTACAAAAGGACGGAAAGAGCAAAAGGGTGACACTGAAATTCGGCACGAGTGAGAATTTGACGCCGAGACTCGCGAGTAGATTGGTGGCTGCGTACGTATCGAAACTAAATTGAAAGCTCTGGGTCCTTTGACCGGCCGCGTTACGCGAGCTTTTCAGCCAGGGTCGAAGCTCCTTCACGCACTCGACTGCGAGTGCTTTTCCAACCGGTGCGAGATCTTTGCAGCATTCAATTAAAAGTGCGCATGCAAATGCGCAATTTATTCGCATTGCGCGAGCAGCAGTCGTCAGAACAGCAGTCGTTTTGCATGACAACGCGCATCTGGCATCGCATACAAATCAGAGCCCAGCGGATGAAGTGATTGCAGGTCGACTGTACGTAGATATAAATACGGCGAACGAGATCGCGTCACGAAAAGCGCTCCAAACACTCAGCAGCCGAAAAACGTTAGTAACTTCGACGCCGAGGTTCCGAAAAATGTGGGAAAATTCACGAAGAGTCCGGCGGATGGGTAGAGGAGTGCAGAATTTTGTGGGAATTTTCAGATTCGGCGAAAAAAAATGGCGGCGGGTCGGGGAAGAACGCCTCGTAGGCGACGTTCTCGAGAGGCGGGGAGAAATTATGGAAATTCGGTTCACGCGGGTGTGAAAAGAAGGTGGTAGCTGCGGGGCTAGATAGCATTTGGAGCGTTTGGAATGATAAGACCTCCGCGCGCGGACCGGCGATACAAATCGAGGTGGAAATGGCGGTTTTCATAGTCTCTCATCTCCGGCTGAATTTGACGGCGAACTAAGCGAGCGCGGGGCGTCTAATGGGCCGATAGCAGGCGAACAACCGACCGAAACCAGAAGTCGGCGACGGGCGGTTTTTACCGCGCCGCGACGCTACCTCGACTCGCTACCGAAGGGCACCGTCTCGCTCTTCCGGAAGCTCTCGATGTCACGCGGCTTTAACTCACCGAGCTTTACGCGGCGCCACTTCGCGGGGTCCGCTCCCGAGAATAACCCTTGAGCGGCAAACACTATACCGCAGCTTCGTTACACCCCCGAAGAAGAGTGCCATTGACGTTGACGCTCGGGTAACGCCTAAACGGGAAATCCTGGACGATTCGGTGACCCAGAAGAGCTTTGCGCTCGATTGCGAACGAACCACTTCAACGAGCCTCGTTTTCCCCGTCGAATCCTCCCCTCCCTACGTTTTTTCCCCGAGCCTTGTAAAAACTGGCACAAAACTGATTTGCAAGACGAACAAGAATATCTCGCTCGGAAAAAAGCTCGCTGCTCAGTGGCGAGCTATCGAGACCTGAGAACTTCTTACCCATAAGGATGACGTTAAAACTATTGCAGAGCTTTTTCTCTACAGAACTAAGCTCCCTACTAGAATACGTGCATCAAAATAGGAAAACTCGTTTGTTCTCGGTTTTAAGCGGAGAAAATGTAAAATTGAAATATCAAGCTGCCCGTTGGGGAGGGATGTTTCGTATACCCTAGAGAAACTTTTGAGACGATACTTCGATAACTCTATAACTAACGAACCCTGGGCGCTGCGTCGGTGCTGCGACTCGTCGCATCAGTAAGCCGCGTACTGACTCGAGCATTTTTGCGCGTACAAACGTTCGTGCGCGCAAAATGCTCAAGTCAGTACGTGGCTTATGTGCGTGCGCGTAGGCTCTGAGGACGCACGAACGCGATCCGTCGCTTGTCGGTCCGTCAAAGGATTTGCGTGCGCAGTGTGGACGTATTTTTTGGACGCTGATCGTCGTTTGTCCGAACGGCGTTGCGTTTGGAGAGCAGTACGACGCAAACTGCTAACACGGAACTTTGAACAGATACTGGAGGCTCGTGTACGAGTCTCCCGTTGCTAAAAAACGTAAGCTTATCGTTAATCTGTCTTGCACGGAAATATCTTTTCTCAGCCTAGTGTCGATTTTCTGCACTTTTGGGCCAATTGCATTAATAAGATATTCAAAATCCTGCGATGACATGCGAACGAAATTGCGGAAATGTCCGCTGTCCTCTTGTAACCACAAATCCATCAGCAAATTCCGGCCACTACAGGTTTCTCTACTTCTGAATAACCGTGTCATCCACCAGCGTTTACATTGTTTCTGTTTTTTCTTTTTATGTATAATTCTATGCATTGCGATGTATGCTGCACTGGCTATTATAATATCTTCTCTCGACGACTTCACGTGATTAGCTTCGTATAAGCGCAACTGGTTACCACGCACAGTTACCGCGCACAAGTGGATCGCTTCGTGAGCAGATTTCGTGCGTACGAATGAGAACCATAAAAATTTGGACGCACGAACGTTCGTGCGTCCAAAGCGTTCGTGCGCGCAAAATGCTCAAGTCAGTACACGCGGCTTTAGGATTACGAATCGTGGGTGATGTTTTCTGCTGAGGGGTCTAGGAGGTACGTCGATTCTTCCCCGTTACAGTTTTCGTTCGGCGGCGAGTAACCGGCGGGGTGGTTGGTTTCCGGGTGACAAACGCGAGGTCCGGGTTTAAAGGCGGTGGGAAAACGCTGTAAGGAAGAGACGCGGCGGGGTAAGATTCGCAATAAATTTGGAAGCGAGTAAACCGGAACACTTTAAGAGGACAGAGGCCAGACCGTTGGTGGTTGAAGCTCGGGCGTCCCTCTAATGGGTTCGGCAAATGTGAAAATATCATTAGGAAACGAACAGCGTCGCACCACCACAAATCGCGGAGTTTAATCTCTGGTTGTAATTTCCTGGAAATCTGCCAAATTATTGTGCCCTTAGTTGGGCTGGAGGATGGAGCCGCGGGGGACCGAGGAAAGGGCTGGGGTCGGAGCTAAGTTGGGCCAAATCTCTTCAATTTTACGATCGAATCCGCAATTAAACCCGAGCAATAATACGAGTCGATGTCTTCAGCGTCTTTTGAACGACGGAAGATGTTCCCACCCAGCGAACAATCTTATCCAAGGATGAAAAGGGACGATCCGTACGAGCCGACCTCTTCGCATCACGTCTTCCTTCTACCCGTGGGCAAAAGATGACGAAAATAAATTCCAGTGTCCGGGCTGTCGATGCGAAGATTTTTGTTTTGGTGTAGTGAAAAAAAGTTAAGATGATTGGAGCGATGGAGGTTAGGATAATTGGATCAGCGCGAAAGATTACGGGAGCATCGAACTCGCATGGAAACGCCAGGATTCGTAGTCCGTGTTTTATCGAGCTCGCTGTTATCTCCGTCGACAGCACTCCAAAGACCAACGAGCCCTCCAAGAATACTCTGCTATCTCCGTGCTGGAAATCACGTTGATTGGTGATTTTCTTCGAGCGATACTCGAAGCCCGAGAATTCGAGGGGCAAGTCGTACAGCCGTAGCTCATAATTCGCCATCGACCACTCGAGCGGTGAGCTTCCATCGCATCGCCGCACCGAATAAACTCCACTCCAGTGTTCGACACTGAATCGCAACGTCACTCCTATCCCCCTTTCCCAACGTTCTCCACCCTCGCGATTATTTTCATCCGCGAAGACAAATTGGACTCGAAATCACAGTCCGAGTGAGAGATGTTGTCGGCGTTGTGATTGGCGTCTACTCTTATTAAAGATCGATCGTCCTGCCTCGAGACTGCGAGGGATGAAAGACGCGAGACGTCACGCCCACCCTTTTCTACATCACCGAACCGATTAATCGAACCATGAGCACCAACCAACCGAGGATGTTCAGGTGGTACTACTGACCTACGGACCATCAGCACCAGCTAGCCTCGTGGCCAAGGGGTAAAGCACGCCACACAACGCGTTGGCCCAAGTCTCCGGGCGCCACCCCCACATCATTCAATCTATTCGGCATGCCTCCTTGCACCTAACTATTATCTAGGGCGACCTGGGCAGAACGCTCTCGCTGGTCTAGTTCCGTCCAGAGGCGCCGAGACTGACCACTGTTCACAAAAGAATGTTTGTTACTGTCGAGTAACGTTGCAACTGCGCCAGCTACTTCGCTCTTCTATCATAACTGTCCGCCCGGTTCCAAGTGAGCTAACTTTGTCATATTTTTTTCTCCGCGACCAACGTTCACTCCACCCAAATTAGCACGTCCTCAGCTACTTTTGCGTAGAATGCCGTTGAAAAAAAAAAATTGGTTACCGTTTAGCTACAGGGCTACAGGTATTACACAGGTGTAGGTACGCTCACAGCTTCGATTCTCCTGGTACCAGAATTTATGCAGAGGTAGGTACATGTAGTGGCGTGATTATTGTTATGTACAGAATAACTGCTGGTTTCAGCAACCATGAATGTTATTATCAATCATAGTCAATTGTATATAAGATGATGCAATACGATGATAAATTATTATCGGTGATATTATTGATTGAATAGGTGCTGAATGATTGCTATTTGTCGTTAGATCGAACGGAAAATACTCCGTTCTCCTTCATTGAATTCAGAGTTGCTGGAATCAGATTCAGCTGCAAATTCATAATCCAGTTTTGTAGTTAGACGCTACACAGCGGGGTATATTGCGTTATTGTCAATTCTATCAATTCCAAAAGTTATCCACAGACGCGACATCTCATTATGTTGGAATGAATAGTTGAATAAATAAAAAACGCACCTCCTAATCACATAGAAGTTAATAATGATGAAACAAAACGTAGCTTGCTTGTTCTACGTGTGAAAATTCAGATTCTCACGACCATTTTTCGACAAGATATCTTAATTTTGTTGTCCTTTCCCTTTAGACTACGTGTAGTTTCATCATTGCTGTTTTTCCAGCATCGTCCCAAATTTTGACAACATTTTTTTTGGACGTAGTCCATCGAATTCACTTGGAATCGGAATATTTTACTCGGTTTAGTCGTTCCCAATTTACAAGGACACATTTTCCACAAGATGGCGTATTTTTAGGTCATAACTATTTCTGGCATGAATTTTGAGCTGGAGGGGCGAAAACGATTTTTTTTTTCGAATGTGAGAAAACCTGACGAACATGCATAATTCGTTGTTGTTTGGAAAAAAGACCGAGGAATTAACACTGCGGGCTAAAAAAATGCTGGAAAGATCAGGATAGTTCTGTTACACTTTGTGTAGCAGAAATGATTGTAAAAAAATTGGAAATTTTTTTTTTGAAAAAGTGGAGTACGAAATGGAAAATAAAATGTCCCACAGGGAATTCGAAGACAGGAGCTAGCGCCAGCTATTGCGACTACATTCACGCTCCAGAGACATTTCATTCGGCTATGTTTACCCAGCTCCGGCGAGGTTTCTCCAGCAGAGTCAAATTGCTACGAGGACTTTGTGCCAGATATCACACAGCACTGACCAAAGCGTGCCATGCGTGAATTTGAGCCCGGAAAGGAGTACAAATAAAATATTCTCCGTGCTTTCCACCGAACTCGCGAGGAGCTTGCGCTCACGCGTGAATACTTCACAGGGTCTGGAAGTAATTCGAGCCACGAATAACAAAGCTTTCGCAACTTTGTTCGTCGATTCGCGGTACCAATTAATTTGGACGTCGACTATTTCTAAAAAGTCTCAACTTTTGTTCGAGAACTTCAACTTTGAGAAAAATTGGGCTTGTTTGCGATACTTGGGAATGATGCACCCTGCATGACTTTCAATCGATTCCAACTTTGCGATCGTGAGAGTTAATTTTTATGTTGTTCTCCCATTTTTTTTGTGTCGTTTGCATCGATAATTTTTGGAAAACGACGAGGCGTGATCTATCTTTGTGATTGGACGAAAAGTGCAAAAATTTGTGCACTCGTGTAACATTTTTTCATAGTACTTTTGGTGGTCGCCGACTTCGTGACCTTCGAAGACATCGGCATAGAGATAGCACGATCCTCGCACGTTTCGGCGAGATTATTTTTAATGGGATGGAATAGGTGAAGCATGAATTTGAGGGGTGAAAAGATGGAGAAGTTCGCGAGGGGATGAATAAATCTGTCACAAAGTCAGTCGAGCTCTAAGAAAACTCGACGTCACGCTCCGCTCTGATACAGTGGATGACTCCGAGGAGATACGCGCATGTGTTTATAAATTTCACTCTTTTCGAAAATTCTCAAGGTCAAAACGGAGCACTTTGGACCCATGAGCCAGATCTACGCGCGAAATTCCTGGGAGTTTGGTCGTTTGTGAAAAATTGGGGTGTGAGGAAATTGGGTGTTACGCGTTATGTTTCGTACCTGGCCCTTCATGCCGATTTTGGATTTCTCCATTTTCCTTGGTCCTACTTCGACACTCGGTCAATCTCGGATGTTCCTCCGCGCACGCTGGTAATATCGAGTTTTGGGTGGAACGGCCAACGGGGTGAGGTCCGGACTTTGGGTGTAGGGGACACTCGCGCAACACCCACGTCCGTTTCTTCAAAAGTCCGGTTTATCACTGAACGGCCAACGCAGCCAAGCGAAACGTGATCGTATCTCGCTATCTCGTTGTTCGATCGTGCAGCTTCGAATGATAATTTATTGGCGTCGCCGAATCAACGGTAACGATCGGACGACGTCGCTGTCACGACAATGCGCTCGAGTGGAGTTAGCAGATTAGAATGCTTCTTCGAGGATCGACGATTTATTTACGACGATGGAAAAATTACGCAACTCGAAAAATACCAATTTGTACCGAAACTAAAGAGTCCCAATTATTTCCAAACTACATCCAATCTCCAACATCCAATCTCCAACATCCAAAAAAAAATTATTCGTAGGGGAAAAAAAGGAAAAATTGGTAGCAAAATACGAGCCCAGCGAAATGCTACGAGACTCGAAGTCTTATTGCGAAATCGAGCGCCTGCAAAATTTCAAATTTCAATACCCAGCATCGACGAGTCAAGTGCTATCACTTTTCCGTGGGATGTGACGAGTGGGGCTTCTTTGAGCTACTGAATACGAATCTCCGCCTTATCTAAATTACCGAATTCGGAATAGCAGAGCCAGTGGCCATGAATATTGAAATTCCGAGCCGCGATTTGGAATCAGTGGGCCGAAAAATTTATGAACACGCCACGTAGCAAAGCGCCTTCATTTTCGGTTCCGAAATCATTCTCAAATTCGGCGAATTCATTTTCCGAATCGCTGATCAGATTCGAGTCCGAGTACGTGGCGCGACGCGTGCGCAGTGCCGAGTGGCGTCCAGCGCGGCGGCCATACTGGATCGGCCATTCCGCGCGCCGCTACGCCGCCGCCATTCCGCGCGCCGCCGCCATTTCGCGCGCCGCCGCCATTTCGCGAGCAGACTTCCACCCTGTCGATTCTCACTGGCGTAGCTCGGCCAATTTTGCGAATTTCGCCGCACACAGTCTGGAGCAGCGCGCTGCAAAATGCGCGTACACGATTCGGTCACAAAAAAAAAATCAGAAATTAAATCGAATAAAAATTATTTTCGAGTTTTCTGCTGTCCCAAGAGTTTTTAAATGCCACAAAAATCTCAGACAGCAGAAGGAGCGATCGATAAGTCGCGAATCCGAGCGCCTTGTTTGCTGTTACGTATTTCGAGAGATTGGAACAAATCCACGGAATTTCCGCATCTTCGTTTCAACGAGAGTCGTTGAATAATGCATTTTGATCGATGAGAATATTCCGGAGCATGCTGGCATGTATGCTGGAAGGTGGAAAAAGACGATCTCGACGAGTAACTCGATGTGGAAGAAATGTTAAGGGCAGCTCTCTTCGTTCGCGATACGACTGACGAGATTTCTCGGTAATCCGAGATTCTGCTCTCTCGTCTTCGCTTCGTATTCGTCGTCGCAAATTAGACATTTATCTCTTTACATCGTGCGGAAAAAACGAGCGGGGGATTCGATCGTACACCTCGTTTCCGTGCTGCCTCTCCTCCCATCGCTCGTCCACCAAAATACAATCTGTATATACGCCTATATACGGGGCGTTCCAGGCGGAATCGCACAGCCTGAAAAAAGTTCCATTTCCCACATTGTTTCATCCCCTCGAAAAAGCTTTCCAGATGAACTTTGCGAATCTGCTCGCTCCATTTTCAAATTTTTACTCGATTCCTTTTTTTGAAAGTGCTGCCCATTTTAATCGTTTCCAAATTTGCTGCGCATTTTTTTTTTAGTCGCTCCAAATCGATCCTCACAGTTTCTCCTCGCTAACAAGCATTTATACGTACATATGGGGCATTCCACGCCAAATCAGTCGGCTCGAACAATTTGATTTTTTGATTTCCTCCATTTTTGGACAATCTTAAGTGCCCATCGAAAACTCTTTCTGGTGAAGACAGTAGACAAATTGTTCTCATCACCGGTACAAAAGAGGCTCTTTCACTCGTAACTTCAAAAATAGTTCAAATTCAAATTTCTGCTGCCGAAATTTGGTCTTTAAATTTGTAGAGCGAGGCTCAAAAACGTGTTTGAAAATACGTTGAATAACTTTGTTGTATTTCTGCCCGAAAAGTGTGTAAGAAAACGAAAATGTGGACGACAAAAATCGAATTTTCGAAGGAGCTGTGAGCGAGAATCCGGAAAAAAGCGTCTTTTGAACCGGGGACCAACGAAATTTCAAACTTCGCCGGAAAGAGTTTTCCGATGGGTACTTGAAGATATGAAAAAATGGGGGAAATCAAAAATAAGGATTATGCACAGCGAGCGAATTGGCGTGGAACGCCCCATATACGTAGTTTCTCTTCGTTTTCAGCGTCTCCGCGGAATTTCCGTGGTTCGGTTCTCCAGAAGACTCGCATGCATCTCGGATGAACCGATCGCTGCTCCAGATTTTTCCCCAAAGACCGAAAACTCTGTCGGAAGAAATCACAGAATTACGGATTTCCACGCCAGTTGGCACTCTGGATGTTGCCGGATGAAATTCGAAAGAGCGAAACGATTCGTTTCCCGCGAAGAAGAAGAAACCCGACGAGATAACCAGATTCAAGAAAACTTCGTGGCATTCCTCCAACTTTTAATAATCGGCGAAACTTCCAACAATAGACGAAGCCGACGCCAGGCGATCGCCGAGTGACAAATCGTAATTTCTCCTCGACATATTTTTCACGCTCCAGCGAAAAAATAATATCGCCAACTTTTTTCACGCCTCGCCATCGAGCACAAAAATTTTCAAATTTCCCTGCTATTTTTTTAAAATTTCAATTCGCAGCACGCGAATTTCTACGCCGCCATTTTGTTCGCGCTGAAAACCTCTTTACGTATGTTCCCACTATTACGGTCATTTTTTGAGTCATGGGTTTTTCAAAATCTGGCAATTTTTTCATTTCCAAATTTATTCCACCGATTTTTTTTTCGCCCATGTCCCATTTTCATTTGCAAAGGAGGAAAAAAAGCGTGCAAAAATGTCGAGTACTGCGTAATTTGAGGCTCGAAAAAAGTGCTCGGACCACCCGATGCAAATTCGTCGTACCTCGGTGAAATTCGCTTTCGCTCGCCTACGCGTTGCGCGAATATAATTCAGTTTTAAATTGCAAATTCAGGAATCACCTCTTTCGAATCCCTAGACATCAAAGCTATCGAACATAAGCATAGATGATCACTTCTGCGCTATGTCACCAAATTACGACAGACGGTACACATTTTTTCGAATTTCCCAATTCGAATACTTTTTTTCCACCGAATAATTACCAACACATTTTTTTCACGCGAATCTGCATCTAATTTGAGTAATAAACCAATAGCATACGACAGCCAAGCTATTTTCCTCCCCAAAACACTGTTTTACACTATACAGCAGATTGCCAAATTGTTGCAGTGACACTGCACAGTTTTTTGTGTTTTATGGTTCGAATAGTTTTTTTTTTTAACCCTTACTGGTCACTCGGGGTTGATTCAACCCCAGCGGTTTTTCGAACTGCACTACCTCCTAGAGTATTTGTGAAAATGGGACATGTGTCGTCATCTGTGGGTAGTTTGAACCATTTTTCATCATAAAATATCGTTCGTTATAACAAATCTGGCGTATCATTTTTCCGCACTTCAGATGTTCAAATAAATATAGTTTTTGGAACGGCCACTAATTTATTCTCACCCACCTGAAAGTATGCTATTTCAGATTTATAAAACGATTTTTTTAATTTTTTTTGGTTGAAAATTGAAGTCTCTGCGTGGCTTTTCATGAAAAAAGTCATATTTTACGATTTTTTTTCGACTTTTCTTTTTTGGTATTAAAAATTACACGACTTGAAAATAACTGACATGGCCTTACGCATAAAGGTTGACATTACATTGTAGTATTTTGATATAATTTTTTTTTCTTCAATTTTTTAGTTATTTATCACTTGCCAAAGTGAGTGGGGTTGATGACACCCCATGTGACCATCACGTCACAATCCGGAGGTGTGACCATTAAGGGTTAAACAAATTTTTTTCTAGTGAATAATTGAATTTAGTTGACGTAGGAAGACGATGCATTTGTGTTGCTCAAGTTTGGAAGGCTGTTAGAAAAATACGCGGGGATAATAGGGACGACCGTAGATTCGTACTGAAATTAAGCGTGATCTATGCATAACCAGTGCGCGCGGAGAACCGTGGGTCCTGTGATAATTGGCGGGGCGAGAGACAGAACAGACTATTAATTTTCGGCGATAATAATTTATGACGCGCCAAAGTGTGGCTGTTCAATTAGTCAGTACGACAATAACGACCATTTACCCACTTCCGGACTGACAAGCTAACGCAGCTACGAGTGTACAATGTATATGTATGTAGCGAAGTCAGTTGGGCGGCCATTTTCTATCAGCGAGAATGTATAGAACTTGGAAGTTGATACCGTCAAGTGGGCACGTACAAGAGGAGCAGCGAGAACAATGCTTTTCACTAGATGATATACCATTAGATGGTGTGGGAGAATCGATTTTCTCAAAATTCTGAACAACTTCGATGGTCGCGACAGTGCAAAAGCGAAGGTCATCGTTACGATCTCTGTGTGACGAGAATTCCGCAACGAGTATTCCAACTGAGGGAGAACAGCAAATGGAAAAATAGTGACGAATTAAAAAATATGGAGAAAGAATGGAAAAATAATGTACGCCCAACAGGGTGCGTCATTTTGGAGCAACATTTTTTTTTGCTCCAAGGCCCACCTGAGAATCTTGTAGTCGAGGGGGAAAACAGGGTTGTCGACCCTATGGCGAGCTCTCACTCGCGACATCAGCCCATTGCTCGTCGATTTCGAATATTATCCGTGAAAGAGAATTACACGTTAATTTTTTTGTCAATGTTGGCGAGTTCCACCTGGCGACTAGCTGCGCAGCTAAAATCATCGATATGCCAAGAGCTGCAAGTTCACGGAATTCTGTCGATAGCAACGCTGCGTGCGAAAGCATACAGCGCGATGCATTTCTCGAATCGATAGCGATACCCTGCGTTTTATCTCATACTTGGTATTCAACGCTGAGGGATGAAACCACGAGAGCAAATGTACATGTGCTCGTAAGTGTCTACCAGACGAACGCGAAGCCCCCTTGGCTGTGGGAGAAAAACTTATTACCTTCGAATACGCCGATGCACTTTGAGAAAGAATATCTGGCGACGTGGTCTTGCTGTGCACTTTCAAAACTTCGAGCTCCTTTCTCGCCGCACAACCGTTCGCCGGAGAGTTTACTTCCGTGGAACTATGATGACGCGTCGAGGGAAACACGCGGTGCAGCGCGAGAATTAAAAACGAGGAAGAGCCACTTGGATGTGCCGTGCATCAGGGTGCTTCATTTTGGAGCAACAATTTTCTATTTTCAAGGTCAAGAAAATTCGAATTCGATCGTTGAGAAAGCGCAGAAAGTCAGTTTTACCCACTTGTGTCTAAAAACGACGCAGGAGGCTGCTGTCTAGGCGCGAGTAGTCGGGGAGGTAGGTCAGTAAACGACCAAGCAGCAGCGACCAACATTTGGCATGAAGATGCACGAAGGAAAACATCGATGCTTGCGGAGTTGAAGTCGCGTCGTGATAGCGGTTATCGACGCAAGTTTCCACTCACAATCAGACGACCAAACGCCGCAGTTGGAGTGCTATCGCGAACGATAAAGAGCAGAAGCTTGTCAGAGAGCCAAAAGATATTTCGTTTTCTGTCCCAGAGACACGGCGATCCGGACAATTGATAGTTCGAGGTTACGAGAGTTACGCGAGCTCAAAACAATCAGTCGGATGAAGTTGATACCGATACCACGAGCCACGTAACGGCTTCAGACCTCCGTTTGTATCCTGCTGCCCAGGGTAGTCGAGCTCGTCTATTTTCGGGCAACGTTCGATCAACAACAACTCATTCGGCCTTCCTGTACACTGCTTCGCGAACCATTCGAGTGGAAACTGTAATTACAGTGACGATAACTCGACGTGACTCCACCTGACGACACCGCGCTTCGGACGAGTTCATTGAGATCTTTGATAGACCGTAGCTTCGTCTATACGAAGTTGAGCACGCGGCATCCCATACCTTTACGATCTGCGGCGTCATCTTTGAGTGCTCATTAGCTGATTGGTAGACGCATCGAGATCCTACCGCTGTACAACTCAAGTGGAAACCCCTGATAGCGGGGAAGGAATGGGGCAAAATGGGCCTCCTGAAGTTTTTGATGGTTCTCAACATCAGGAGCAGAATGGGTGTCCTGATTTTTTGCGTCGATGTCTGACAACAGATGAGACGGTACTACCCTTCGGATTGGAGTAGGTAGTCAGCTAACTAGACAGCAGGGGTGAAGACCGAAACGAATGATTATTTTGGGGTGCAGAGAAGTCGTCGCCGTAGAAAAAAAGCATCTGGGTGGTGCTGGAAGTGGAATCAATGAGTCGCTCCTCGTTCGTGAGAATGTCAGGATGAAGTTTTCGATTATTGGTGGTAGCCCCTCCGCGTGAAAGATTTTCAGTCGAGGTTGGAAGATTCAGCAGAAGTAATAACGCTGCACTAATGAATTTCCAAATGCGAAAACTTCCCGTGGGGCGTAACTCATTAAAATGTCGAGGGCGAGAAAGAAGGAGGTGGAGAGGGTGAGCTAAAGAGTAAATCCGGGTTCATCCTCAACTGGATCGGAGAGTAGATAGGCAAACGTACGCGGCTAGTGGATGGATGTAGGCAAGTGGATGGAAGTAGGCGCGCAAGTTGGAGTCAACGGATTGGGTGTAGCATTCTGGATGGGAATATATAATTATTTTCCCAGTGCCATTGCTAGGCGGTTCTTCGTGCCCGAGCGAAGCTGGTAGACAGTGAAACGATATGCATTCGTCGAAGAAGCACTGGAAGTGCAAGCTCGAGTTTCCCCGCTACGAGATGCATTATGTATGGTCGAGGAGGTCTCCTGCCGGCTAGATGAGACTCCAAGGAGTTGGGAGAGCTTAGCGGTACCGAGAATAAAGGTTGGGGTTACCATACTTATTTGCAAATGCCGTGACCTTGGGACCTTCGCGTAGGTATGGAAGCTTTTCCCCGGTGGGGTTATGCAGCCCTCGAGCGAGGCTGATTTACGGTAATAATACGAATCCACGGAAGCTAACAAATGGAACGGAGGTTATAAACACGTCACTCAACGTTTCGGAGGTAGCGACGTAATTATGATACGGTTCTTGCTCTTCGCGAGGGTCGCGCCGCCACTTTACTTCGGGAATAACCTCCCCAACGTGGTAATTATGAAACGGGAACAATGAAGGGAATGGAAACGGAAAATAGCCGCGCGTTGACCGAGTGGGGCGGCTCCTGAGTGACCCGGTTGTGCCAAATGCGGGGGAATGAAGAGAAGAGCGCGGATGTCGGACGGTATGCGCGGCACGGGACAGAGGTAAAAATGTAGCGGATGAAAAATGCGAGAGATGAAGAGAAACCCCGAGGGGCTGAAGTACAAACATTCTAGTGCGACTGTAATTCCGTCGGCTGTTTCGCGAACCCTTGAAGTATTCCGCTGTAGCCGGAGAGCCAGCTTCGGATCCAATCTCCGCGCGCCGATCGTTGGGTTCGATCGAGGTTTGCGAGGCCAAAACGTTAGCAACCGACCGAAACGTGCAACCGCTCGGAGGACGCTACATTGGTACTCCTAGAGTAGTGGAATCATTTTTGTAGGCCTCCCAATAGTTCTAACAAGTGCTTCATACGTTGGGCGATGAAGCTGCGATCGGAAGGGACGGCAAAATCGCGTGACCTTGACTCGAACGTCTATCGCGTTTCCAACTTCGTTCTTCTGTGAGCGTCTTCAGGTTTTCGAGGAAGGAAGTGCCGGAGGATGGGCGGCATAGAGAGGTCCTCTTTAACGTGTGGCAGTTGTACGCGTAACAGCGCGACTTCCCTCGAGGCAGGGAGGTTGTACAGACATGGAGGTTGCGGAACTCTGTTCAGCTTTGGGGTTGCGGCAGGGATTCGATGTTTTCTTCGTCGTCGCCCTCACCGTGAAGAGTTGTAAAAGAAAGTTGGACATTGACACGGGTGTGAGATAATGGTGAGTCCACGGCGAGCGGTAGTTTGATCAGGAAGCAAACAGAGTTTACAATGCCGCGTGGTCGTTGGGCGGGTGTTTGAGCCGAACTTGGCGCAACTGCAATGCGGTGTTTGACCATTTCTCAGTCGAGTGTCGTCTGCTTTGGCGTAGAGTCTGTGGCGGTGGACTCCTCCTGCTGTAATTGACATCAACTGGTCACAGCTGAGTCTCGAGCAGGGATGACCAGTCGCCTAAAGAGATGGAGTACGAGATAAACTTCGGGGTGGCTGCTATTCTCGGACGTCATCCGGCTCAGGGGATTTTTCTGCGCGCTGCTCCGCGAGATACAACGCTTTGGCGCTGCATGATAACGGTAGACGTCGCGTGACTTACGACCCCGGTGGAATCAGGACCGGAAGACCGAGGCGCCGCGACGACTTCGGCATCGAGGTGAAAAAAAGGTGGCGAGTGGAACGCGGAAGGCGAGACTTTCAGACGAGGGGAAAATGTTCTCGGAGACAATTGATGTCTGGGGGCCGATGTTCCCGTCGGATCCCCTTGTCGGCCTTGTCCCGTCGCGCCCCGCAACTTGAAATGTTACAGACTTTTTCATCCTCCCCCACCAGCAACCTGCTAAAAACTCGCGTTATTTCCAAAATAACAGCCAAAATACGGGTCCTGGCTAATTTGTCGATCAGAACTTTTTTGTAGACATTTTTAACAGCTACGTTTCTTTCCTCTACATTTTTTCCATAGACTCAATACTTTTCGAGATATTCGCCGAAACGTTTCAGGGAGAGCAGTGGTTAGGTGTCAAACTGCACCCAATCGCCCAAATCCTTGAAGAGTTCAAGGTCAATTTTTGAGGGGATCCTATCCAGTGCTATTTTTTAACAGAGTTAAGCACTCTTCTGCGAGGTGGAAATAAAAAGTGTTTTTCCACCCAATACGAGTGGTACGATATTCCCGAAGAGCTTCAGTATAGTTGTTCATTATTTTAACCTCAAAAAAAATACCGGGAATTTTTGGGCGCTGTAATCCCGGGTCCCTTTCATGTCTGCTCGCGGATAAATCTGTGATGGAAGTTCGGCTCGATCGGGGGTGTTGAATTCTTGGAATTTTCGCCCGCCGAGCTAACAAGGGGATGCTGCTCGTAGTCCGCGGCGTCTCGAGAGTCGGGAGACGAAATGACTAATCAATACCAAAGACATTCTTTCTACGCGATCGGCTTCCCGCCGTCGATGGTTATGCGTAACTGCCGCGATCTTTCTGGCAGCGGATTTGGGCTCGCTGGAACAAACCTAATTTGGAGTTCCGGTAGTTCGGTGCGTCGACGACGCGGAATACCCCCGGACGGCGAAACTTCCAGTCTCCGCCTGATTGCTAGACCTTATTCTAGGCCATTTGACCTTGGATCTCGGAAGAACGAAAAGATCCGGAGGCCAAATTGAACGTACATCCTACTCGTGTTTACTCTCGCTGCTGAGCCTCCCAATTCAAGTGCGAGACTCGCGTAATTGGTTTTGTTGTTCACCCGTCCGGGACCAACTTTGCGAACGTCCAACGGAAGCTCCCAATGATCTTACGTAACCGCCGTTCGATTCAGCCGTTCGAGCTAACGATACTACTTTGTTTGCGTAGACCAACGCTCGAGGAGGGTGGACCAAGACCAACGGATCTCGAACGAGCTTCAATTTTAAGCTCCGCTCGAGCTTTTCTCGAAAAGAAGAGCAGTTAGCAGCGATGATCTATATTCGATGCAGCGAACGTCCGCCGTATTTCCAACACACTCTACTTTTATTGCACCGTGGAAGAACGATTTCTGGTCAAATATCTCACCTAGTGGACGCAGCACCATCGACCCACCGGTCACCGAGCATTTCCTCTCACTCCTCTTTCCAGACTTCTCGAGGGAGTTGTGAAATCGTTTTATCGGAGCAATTCCAAAGTACGATAGCGTCCGAGATACAACCGACTGTCCACGCTCCAGCGACTACAACTTACAAACATATCTCTCTTCCCTTATTCTTCCACCTCGGAGATGCTCGGTGTTTCGGTTAGTTTCGTTCTTACGAGACGAAGATTTACCGAATTGCCGTTTGCCCGCAGCCCTCGCGATGGCATTTCCATGGACAGGACTCTACCGCAAAGAAAAATCGCATCTACCATAAATTCGCCATCGTTGGAAATCATTGGACACCAATGCCATAAGAAAACTACGCGGTTTGGACCTAAACGGAGATCAGGGGAATTAACGTCTATTTCTGCTCTCACCCTATTGAATATCCTATTCGACGAGGAAAAAAGCTCAAAGATGGTCCATTTCTTTGAAAAATCCCCACCACAAAATTGGGCGTAGCTCGTCGAGTGCTGCGGAACCTCCACTCGATAGTCTCACGTGTTCCGTATATTTTCGGATCGTTGGATGATTTATCGTGGCTGGAGTTTCGGAGGGTGAGCGATGAAGTCTGTCGTCTGTTCGCCGATTTCGGGTCACGAGGCTCGCGAAACTTTGGAAACGTCATGGAAGTCGCGAGAAGTGAGCTGCGCGTGGAAATTCAGTTTCGCGGAGTCGCGGTCCGGCATTGAAAGATGGAGGGAAATCGTTCGGAAAATTGTTTCGCCGAAGTATTCGAGCCGATGAGAAACGAGCTTTGGAACTTTGGGAGCAAAAATTGTTGGGGATCGGTGATCGAAGCGGACCGTCGATGGATGACCGGCGGTTCCAGCATCCGGTCGGCACGACGCTCGCGATCCATCGTGGAAGAGCTGTCAAAACGGAGGTGGATGCTCGAGACGAGGGTCGAGCCGCGCGCGGGTTTCTTGGCACCCAACATTTCCAAACGCGAGATTTCGGACGTCAATTTTTCTGACGTCCTCGAATTTTCCTCAAAAACGAACCTAACCTCAAAAATTATTTTGCCCAATCTCAACTTTATTTCACTCGTTGATAACTCTCTGTATAATAAAATATAGATTTTGGGCGCAGATTGGGTGCTAAATAAAATGTAACTTTTGCGATGCTGGTTTTTTGGTACTTGATGCTCCTTCTCCGATGATGCAAAATACAAAAGGGCGGTTCTTTGAACCATTCGCGAAGACCCGTGAAAAATGTTTCCGCTAGAATCAATAATTCAAAAGACATTCACGTACCTAAACAGTTTTTGAGGGGAGGTAAATAAGGGCGAAAGTCAAATATCTCCGGGGAATTTTGTCTGATATTTGATCAGCTCTTTCGACCCGCATCGGTAAATTTAACAATGTGCTTGGGAGTTTACAAAAAACGATCAATATTTATCGCGCGATTTCCCTCGCAGAAAAAATGCTGCTGAAAACACGAATGTCATTTTTGTTGGGCGCTCTTTGTCCTTGAATTTCGAAAAGCGCGTGGAAAAACCGATATCTCGACGTCGCTGACTTCCAGAAAATTGGATAACCTTTTTGGGTAGCAGTTTTCACGGAGATTCGGGAGCATCGAACGATTGGACGAAAATCCTGGGTGAGAATTTTTGAAAACCAATCGCGGCGGAACGGTGTATCGTTGGCAAACGGCATACGTCATCGAGCGAAGCGTGGGCGTTGCGTCATGACGATCCGGTAGCAGAAGCGATCAATCAGCTTATCTTTTTTCCAATTACCGAACGACCGTTGGGTATTTATTGGGGGCAGCACCGTTATAAATTTGTCCGGACCATCGAAGACGAGTATTTAACCGGATTTTTTCAATAATTTTCAATTTCCATGCACTCTCCTCGCTCCACGCGCCCTGGCGTCGTTCTGCTAGTGGGAAAAAGTATGATGGAACTGTTTACACGCGGCGAAATATAAATTAGTTTTCGTCCAAGAACCGCGCTTTTCGCGCTCGACCAACGAAATTCGCGGAGCCAGTTCGACGAAATTAAATGAAAAGTGAAAAATGAAAAAGGAAAAAAGAAAAGTGAAAAATGGAAATGGAAAATGGAAAAAGAAAAATGGAAAAGTGAAAAATGAAAAAGGAAAAAAGAAAAATGGAAAATGGAAAATGGAAACGTGAAAAATGAAAGAGGAAAAAAGAAAATGGAAACAGAAAATTGGAAATTGGAAAATGGAAAATGGAAAATGGAAAAATAAAAATGGAAAAGTGAAAAATGAAAGAGGTAAAAAGAAAAATGGGAACAGAAAATTGGACAATGAAAAATGGAAAATGGAAAATGGAAAAAGAAAAATGGAAAAGTGAAAAATGAAAGAGGAAAAAAGAAAAATGGGAACAGAAAATTGGAAAATGGAAAATGGAAAATGGTAAATGGAAAAAGAAAAATGGAAAAGTGAAAAATGAAAGAGGAAAAAAGAAAAATGGACACAGAAAATTGGAAAATGGAAAATGGATAATGGAAAATTGAAAAAGTTAAATGGAAAAGTGAAAAATGAAAGAGGAAAAAAGAAAAATGGACACAGAAAATTGGAAATTGGAAAATGGAAATTGGAAAATGGAAAATGGAAAATGGAAAATGAAAAATGGAAATTGGAAAATGGAAAATGGGAAATGGAAAATGAGAAATGGAAAATGGAAAATGGAAAATGGAAAATGGAAAAAGGAAAATGGAAAATGGGAGATGGGAAATGGGAAATGGAAAATGGAACAGCGCGAGACGAATTCGCGTCGAGCGAGAAGAGAATATTCTTTCGCGAGGGAGGAGGCGTGGAAAAACAGAAAAAATGGGGTTGTGATAAAAAAAACCCTACGACAAAGAAAAACGCTGCATGAGACATTACGAGGGCCTTTTGAATAATACATGAAATTTCGATTCTCCTCGGACAATTTCCCGTCGAAGGCAACCCCCGAGATTTTCTTCCATCGAAGCCATAAAATTCGCCTTTCGATACTCGAAGGAGACCAGAGGCTGAACCGCCGGGCCAAGATCTGAAAACATACGTTTTTCCCCGTGACGTGCCGAGTATTGCGAGCGTCGCGATCCGTTTCGAAAAATGTGTAACGTCTAATTCGTTTATCAATATGCAATTTCCAGGCTGATTTAGACCGCGTTTTTCCCTGCCTCCGTAACTCAACTTTCCCGCAACACATTTCTTCCCATGCCCACGATCTCGCTGTGCGAATCAATCGCCGCCATATTTCACCGACGCCCCAAAAATTGCAGGGCTAAACAGCTCGACGTACCAGAGTTTCATGTTAGTGTAAAAAAACGATTTTTCTGTAGCGAATAACAGCTTTCATCTGGATTTTTGCTCGACTAATTTTTTATAAACAATTGCAAGTGGCAGGAGAAAGTTTTTTTTATTCTCAGGTGTATTTTTCGAGGTTTGCTGCGAGTCGCGCAGCTAGCTCGCTGCAGCTAGCCCAGGTCGGGAGAATGCGAGAATTGGGCGAGAGGGAGGATTCCGCAGATCGAGATGAATCTGTGGATGTTAGTGAAAATTGTGCTCGACGGAGACGCGAGACGGGTAAAAAGTTGCGATGCTTCGGAGAAGGGTTAACGGCGCGGCGGATCCGGCGCAGGGGACAGACTTTGGGGAAGAAGTCGTGAAAAATGATGGATGACGCGGCAGCGTCCGGGACATTGGAAGCTCGCTCGTATCTTCGTTCGAAACTATCAAGTTCCGGCTCGTGAAATTCCTAACTACAGTAGCTCGTACGCCGAGGAAATTGAATTTTCAAAATGCTTTCCCGACAATAAAGCAGCGGCGATTACGATGCGAGGAGGAGACGAAAGAATTCCACGCACGGCAACGAGAGCTTTCGCGAATTACCGCGGCGGTATAATTTTTCCGTAATAATTCCTCGCCAACTTTCATCTCCGCCCGCCTATTGCGAATTCATTCCAATGATTTCCATTCGAATATACAGCGCGCGCAGTTTCGACGAAAATTTCCTCCAAGGTAGTGCGCAACGACATTGCAATGATCTCCACATTATTACAAATAAATCAAATTACCCGCGATTAAATTCGTATTTCGAGCAAAAAATCCAGAAAGTAGAGGGAAATCTGCGGTCCATCTACCACAGTCTTTGTCCACCCTCTCGTTGCACTTTTTCGACAAACTACCACGTTTCCGCAATTTTCGTAATTTTTTTTTCTCGAGGAAGTTGAATGTTGAGCATAACGCAGAAAGACACGTCGTTCAACAGGGGAGGACGCATCCTTTGGGCACAAACAGCAGTTCACAAACGACAGAAACGAGTCAAACTTTATAAAACTGTAAAAAAAGTGTGGCATCAGTACTTCCTTAAGGTCCAAACTACCGTTATAATTTATACTAGGTATGGATCAGTTGACAAAAAAGCTCGCAAGCACGAAGTGGGATGCAAGCTTGGCACGTCGCTTTTTTGTACGGAGACAAATGCACGAAGAGTGGGAATTTTCAAAGTATGATTGTAAACGTTGTATCGAGAGCTTTTTCGCAGCCCTCGAAGCTTTTTAACCCTTACTGGTCACTCGGGGTTGATTCAACCCCAGCGGTTTTTCGAATTGCGCTACCTCCTCGAGTATTTGTGAAAATGGGACATGTGTCGTCATCTGTGGGTAGTTTGAACCATTTTTCATCATAAAATATCGTTCGTTATAACAAATCTAGCATATCATTTTTCCGCACTTCAGATGTTCAAATAAATATAGTTTTTGGAACGGCCACTAATTTATTCTCACCCACCTGAAAGTATGCTATTTCAGATTTATGAAACGATTTTTTTTATTTTTTTTGGTTGAAAATTGAAGTCTCTGCGTGGCTTTTCATGAAAAAAGTCATATTTTACGTTTTTTTCGACTTTTTCTTTTTGGTATTAAAAATTACACGACTTGAAAATAACTGACATGGCCTTACGCATAAAGGTTGACATTACATTGTAGTATTTTGATATAATTTTTTTTTCAATTTTTTAGTTATTTATCACTTTTCAAAGTGAGTGGGGTTGATGACACCCCATGTGACCATCACGTCAGAATCCGGAGGTGTGACCATTAAGGGTTAAGGAAAGGCGACGTATAATTACGTTTACCAAAATGGGATATTGCGAGGGACAAGAGACCCGTGTTTTGAGACACACTTTGTACACTGTTAGCGAATACGTATTTGAGGAATGATAGAGCTTTTTTGGAAAGCTCTCTCCAGGGGAGCCAGGAGGGGTTTTACCCTGGGCCAAACGTCCTCAGCTATCCGTCTGCTGGTGCGTTCGTTGGGAATTCTCCGACGATGCGAAAAGTTCGCCCCGTCTTCGCCCTACATGGAAGCATCATGCATAACAGAGAGAACAGAAGCGGTGCGTATTCGGTTCGGGCGTTAGGTCGCGCGTGAAGTTAGCATATTCACATATTTTTGCGACGGCAAGGTTGGTAATATATGTACTTATGTAGATTAAGGAAGTTCGTTTCGGAGCCGCGCGGCATAAACGAGTGGATTCGCCGGTTTTATCACGGGCGGCACCTAAATTCCGTGATAAAATCGGGACGAGAAACGTGCGAGAGATTTCGGTTATTTATATTCAAAAGTTTGAAGCTCCAGTTGAATCGGTGCTGCGGGTGTCTAACAAAGTAGCGAGACGCGACGTCCGCGATATAGGTGCGCGGAATTTACAGGGGAGAGCTTTCGGCCCATGCGCGTTCTTCGAAAAAAAAGCAGGCAGCTACAAACTTCCTCCGGTCGGAAAACACCGGCGTATTTTTACAAAAAGCTCGCAAGCTCTGCTCGCACATCGACGGCGAGAGGGGCGGACAATACGTGCGCGAATCTTGAGCATCGAGAAACGTTCTGCCAGATCTGTGGCGAACGTCGCGAAAAAAGCTCACATTTTTTCGATGCGAAAAAAGCTCACATTTTTTCAATGTGCTCGAGACGACCGACGGTTTTCGATGCACCGGTCTCGCGAGAACCGCTATAAAGACGGCGGACGCGACTGAAAAATGTTTCCAAAATTGGGTGCTTTTGGGCGCAGATTCCAACGCCGAAAAAATGAGCGAACCAGGTAGGAAATTAGGAAATATTGCATTTATTTCTGCTGCAGGGTAGCGAAAACTGATGAGCTAGAAAAATCAGTGGGATAGGGATATTCAGAATTATGCTAATTGTAATACTGGAAAACTGCTTTTCCTGGCGGGGGGAGAATATTTTGGAAATATTTCGACGCGTAATTGGTAAATTGGTTGTTATTCCAGGAAAGTATGCTGGCGGGTAAAGTCCCAGGTAGAAATTAACAAATGACCTTCTCCCGACCCAAGACTCGCCAGCGCGCCGCAAGCTCAGCAATTCACTTGGCGTAATTCTCGGTGAAGCTTGGGATTATGGCCTGGGGTCTAAATTGGCGTCAAACATCGACCCCGTTTTGGTGACCAATGTCGGCCTGACGTAAGCCTACGCGAGCAAACTGGTCAATCTCAGTTGTACGATTGTCGATCGACCGTTTCCCCCGGAGCTTTTTAACCCCGAAGCTTTTTTTCGTGCAATTTAAATATTCGGACCTGGACAAATAGTTTTTGGTTGTCGTGGTAACCGAATAATTGGTAAGCTGAGACGAGATTGTCATTAGTTTATTTTGCTTTGCGAGTCAGCTGATTCGTTTGATTTGTTGTTCAGCAATACAGCTGCATAAGTATCAGCAAAGAATTTGATAACTTTTGATGATATTTATTTTAGAAAAAATATGCGTGATGAAACATGTTCAAGGTCATTCGATTCGAGTCAGCTGATTCGTTTGATTCGTTGTTCAGCAATACAGCTGCATAAGTATCAGCAGAGAATTTGATAATTTTTGATGATATTTATTTTAGAGAAAATCTGCGTGATGAAACATGTTCAAGGTCATTCGATTCGAGTCAGCTGATTCGTTTGATTCGTTGTTCAGCAATACAGCTGCATAAGTATCAGCAGAGAATTTGATAATTTTTGATGATATTTATTTTAGAGAAAATATGCGTGATGAAACATGTTCAAGGTCATTCGATTCTTGGCGATCCTCGTTCGATTAACGACTGCCAGAAGGTTTTTATGTGAACTGAAACGACTCGACTGCGATCCACGTCGATGTTTCCACATTTCCGACCACCGATCGATGCTGCCGTGATTTTGGAGCTGTTTGAGATGAAAATGTTCGGAATAGACGAGGCGAATGCGGTCTAAAAGGTTGGGCGAATACCGGCGCTCTCGAATAGTCGCGGCGATGTTTGCGCCAGAAGTGGAATAGATATTGCATCGAACATGGAAACGGGCTGCAACGATGGGAAAAGGAAACTGGACTGGGCTGACGGAAATTAAAATATCAGTGCGATGGACGAGTAGACGCTCACGATTGGATGGCCGAGAAAACAAGGTTATTTATAATTATACAGAATCCCACAAGTTGTACGTAATTATAAATAAGTAAGATAAAAATAGCGTATAATTACAAAAACAGTCGTATACAATCTTTCTCTCTTGGGTGGGCAATATAGGGTGTCACAAAAAACATCGATTGATTTTTCTCCGTCGATGAATAGGAGCCCTCGATGATAATATTTCTATAATATACTGTAACTCGACAACGAGTAGTCGTACAAGGATCACCAAATCACGCTTAGGTAGGGAATCGAAAGCTCTACAAAAAAGGTCTGATCAAAGTTTTCCGTAAGTCGAGTCGTTTCAGAGATATCGAGCCTTAGGAATTTAGCTACTCGAAGGTATATCTCGGAAACGGCTCGACTTACGGAAAACTTTGTTCAGACCTTTTTTGTAGAGCGTTCAATTCTCTACAAAAACATGCCTTGATCATCCCCGTACGGCGACTGGTTCTCGAGTTACGAAATTCCAAAGCTCGAAGACCAATTTCCCCATGTTATTTTAATGGTAGATCGCAAATCGCCAGGTCCAAATATTATTGTTAAGGCCTCGTAGCTCGACAGTGTCTTCGTCCATCGATTCTCGGACGATTTCTCGGCGAAAAAATCATCGATTTCGAAATACTCGCTGGCACCAATTCAGTCATCGCTTTTTTCCCATCGTTTATCAAACTTTTTTCTAACAGCTCTCCCCCGACTTTTTTTCAAGTTCTCAACGTGAGAAAATTGGCGACGAGGTCATCGCTCACTTCGTGGGCGGTTTAAAGAAGTTGGACAAACTTCCGGCAAAGCTTGTAGTTATGAAACGAGATCGCGTCGATAAAACCAAAGATCCACTTCGAGCAGTTTGTTTTTCCCACGAACCTATCGAACGACGCGTCGTGTTTTTCCCGATGTAAAATACACGAGTATTATACGCGCGCTGTTTTCCACGAGTAATCAATGCAGTCGACGAATTTGGTTCGCCTCTTGTTTTTCCAGCACTCGTGACTCGCGGAAGAGAAAGTTGGCAAACACCCCGGCAGCGAAATCTCATCTACCCGTCGTAACGAGGGTCGGAGCTTCTGACACTATATCTTTTCCCGCGGGGTCTCGAGAATTTTCTACGGCTAGCAAGATTCCCCGTAGACGGGAAGCTGTAGTTTTCACCTATCAAACTCATCACTGCCTCTGGAAATAAATCCAATTGGGGAAATAATGCGCGAAGATTGGGGCGAGTAAACACGCGACGTTTCGCGCGTTGTTATTTCGCTGATGCACGCGTTCGCCTCCTCATCCGATTCCATTTTCCCTCTTCAGAATCGTCGCCACGCTGCAGATCGCTCCAGACGTATTCGGCTGGAAATTGCCAATATTGACGATCGGCCCAGTCCCGACTCGCTCGGTGTTTGCCGAGCTTCGGCAGCAAAAACGCCCAAACCCAATTTTTTTCCAATCTTCGTTCAACCATTTATTTCCTATAAATATTCGAACTCTACTGCGAACCCTGTTTTTAAGAACCCGAAAAAATTTCCCAAACCCCAGCGAACGACACGAAACGCTCTGCTTTCAAGCAAAACGTGTGTCGATTTTTCCCTCTATTTTCAACACCCAATTCTGAATTTCGTACCCAAAATTAGCAGTGGATCGAATAATCGTAAGCCTGGCTTCGAATCTGTGAAACGGACGTTCCCGAGTGAATTTCCCCTCGTTTGACGCGTGTTAAAAATGTCAAAATCCCGAATTGGGTGTTAAAAAAATTGCCCAAAATTTCGGCCCACTCGATAGCGGGTGTAATTCTGAAAATATCGATCCTAGAGTAAAAAGCATAATCACCAAAGATGTGGGGAATTAAATTTGCGGCAACTTTGGATTCTTGCATTTTTCCTCTAAAGTTGCAAACTAGCGAGTTATTGGGGAAAAACCAAAAAAGGCGCAGCTAAATCAAGATGGCGGAATTTTCCTGAAAATCGAGATTCACGGGGGAAGTTGAAAAAAACGCTGTTGGTAATTATTTCCAGGGTGAGATATTCTTAGGTCTACGTGGACCGGACTACATTGGGTGTTTTCTACACTAGTAGTGCGTAGTAGGAATAACAGGGAGTCACCGTCCATGGGCGAGCTCGGGGCGAGACGTGAAGGCGAAGAGAGGTTGTTTTCCGAGATTGCGGTGGGTCGAGAACCCACGGAAACGTTTCGCTAATCGCGTGGCGTGTAGAGCGTTCTTGTATCGTGAGAAGGGTTGGTTCGCGCGCGACTAGAGCGGTTGAAGGGACAGCGCGCAGATCAAAATCCGTTTATTCTCGTTTCACAGCGAAGCTAGAGGAGCTTAACCCGGGATTTAAATCGTTGCTCGTAGTTCCCTCGTGACGAGGTGGTTGAACCGGTTTTATTTGCCGCGGCCAGAGAGTGCCGAATACCCGGAGCGAATCGGTGGCTCCTCGTGGAGTTCTTTGGAGGGAAAGCTCGGTAGCCTACATCGCGGCTGCCGAGAGGCTTAAAGCGGTAAACACCGGAGCCACGGTATCTGATTATTTCCAGCTCGAGGAGGAGAAGAGAGGAAGAAAAAAGCGTCACTCGCAACAGAGCTCCGGCATAGTCGCGGCGACGGCGCCGAGCGTTCATCCGTGACGAAATTCTGGCACATTCCACATTCCCTGGAAGTGAATTTAGGGAGTTGGCAAAATTCGGGGCGAACCTCTTCCCGCGATAAAATATTCGGGATTCGGGGAGGATAAAGAATTCGTGAAAGCATGGAATTCCAAAGACTCAAGATTGCGTCGCTGTTTGCTGTGGACTTTGCCGCTCCCTGCACCGACAACCTAAAGGGAGTCGACTGCGGATGCGATCGAGCATTTCTTCGACTCGCGATCCCCGCGTGGCCTCCTCCTCCATCCGCGCGGGATCTTTGCCAGAACCTTTGTTTGACCTCGGATCTTCTGGCTGTTTTCCCCGATCACTTTTTGAACACCCACTTTCCTCGTCGATAACTCGTGGGGCCGAGCAGCTGTCTGACCACCGATGCATTCCTCGAAGCTTCTCGCTCGAACGACGTTGTGATCAATGGCCGTAATAATTCTCACCAACCTTCGCTAGTGGGACGTAGATAGACTCGATGTTTGGTCACTCGCCACACCCGCGTTACGCGGTCCAGCACTTTTGTTCTCCGGCGAGAGGAAAAATAGCCAACGAGGAGAACGCGGAGCGGTGATGTGCCAAGCTGAACAGAATTCGTCTAGCAGCCCTTCATCCGTTATCCGTGCGAAGAGAACGGGTCTCCGCGGATGAATAATCAATTCTCGATTCAATTTGAGCCGGGTGAAAGGAAAACGAATAGCTCTGTTTCTGTACACACAGAAAAACGTTGCTGTACACAGAAAAACGTTGCTGAACACAGACAAGCGCTTGTAAACTGTCTTGGGTGTAACGCGCGAGAAGGAACTTCTATTTTTTTACTTGGACGAATCGTCAGGTTGGATGGGACGGTGCTAGAAAGGTTGTTAGTTGGCTACAGGAGCGCGCGGTCCAAAGGGAATTAGCCATGATCGGTCGGATGAAATTTACAGCTATGGCTCCACATGCAGAGTGGCTAAAGTTTTAATTAGACCGGAGGGGTACAGTCAAAGTGGCTGCAGGCGTGACGCTTTGCTTGATAGAGTTTGCCTCGCGGCACGTGGTCAGACGCGGGGGATGCTGACGGCCAGATCGGGCCACGTGAGAAGGGGATACATCGCGCGAGTATCCTGGTCCAAGGCAATCAATAGCGGAACGTACAGAAGAGGCCGCCGCTCCGAGCTCCGAGCTGGGTTAGTCCGAACTCCTGGGTGCGACTAAACTGTGAAGGAACTTGATGGAGAATAATGATCTCGCGAGAATAAGAAATTACCTCCTTTCGCTCGATCCTTCCATCGCACCTTTTATCTCCAGTATCCACGGAGGAGAACAAATCCATAACCGAAACCCTGCTCCCCGCTTTGGATCCCCATTTCCAGAATGGTATTCTGCCAGATCCTATCATTGCTCCCACCCGAGAAGAGATGTACTCTCATATCTCTCCTGATTGCTCGACCTCGCAGCGAGCCTGCTGTCGAGGATCACAATTTTCCAAACATCCAACGGACCATTAACTTTCCACTAATTTCCTCTCACTGTGCCAAAATTCTAGGTATTCACTGCCTGGCAACCTAACAACAGTCATGCGAGCACTATCACTGAACCTCGATCTTCCATGGTTCAGACTCAGCTTTTAGGACAGCTCAATCCGCATTTGGGGTCTTGACTCCCAGTACCTCCATTCCCAGGTATTTTATTAGACTAGAATCAGGGTGCTCGCTAAGTCAAATTGCTATGCGATGTCTCATTACAAAGCCAAATCTAAAAACTTGCTTGACCTTGAACTTTTTTCGGTCCCTAAAAGCGAATTCAAGGAGCGCTTGTCTTCGTGAGGACAGGATCCGAATAATGTTGACTCTATCCGTCTTATTAGGGTCCAAATCCATTCCAGACTCGTACAAACATTGTTTAGTGTTGTTATTAATGCAGTTTTTCAGCCATCCCAAAACCTTGCTTGCAAAGCAACGAGACACTGATACAATTTTCCTAGACGTGACCTTGAGCCCGACTCGATGCACTTAAACGGACTTCAACGATGCAGCACGCGTAGAGATCAGTTTTGAACCATGATAGACCGAGCTTTAGCGATGACTGATGCTCTGCCGGTCAGCGCAGTGTACGCGTCGAAATCGCGAAGGTTTTTGAAGATTTTGGATCGGTGGCCCAAAAAGCTTGAGGTATCTCAAAACCAGCTGAGTTACCGCAAACCGGATTTCCGCAAGCTCTATGCGCGGTCCTCTCGTATCGATGTCGACAGTGCTAGGCCTCTTTTTGAGCACCCAACCGGATCGCGCCTTCAGCGCGATTACAATCGTGGATCGATAACGACGGAGTTTCGAAACTCGTGCCTCGACCGAAAAGCTCTATCGGCCGAACACATCACGCGGCGAGAGCAAATGGGATGCATTGTTATCAGCTCCGCGTAGTCGAACTTCCAATGGAAACCGTAACAATGAGATTTTGAAGGGCTACGGAGATCGAGAACTCCGCAGCGTACTCCGCAGCGTATCGACAGCTTGATGTACCGATGGAAGATGTTTCCGAAAGCTCGCGCCCCACCCGCGTGGGTAGCACTCCGCAAGCTTCGTGCTCGGCTGGAATGGATCCCAAAAAAAAAGTTATCGCGAGTTTTCGAAGGCTCGTGAGAATCCGGAACTCGGTTTCGCGTGGACCTGAGGACGATTGGCCGGAAGATTCGGAAGACGAATGGATTTATCGTACAGCCTACGCAGTCTATCCGCCAACTTGTGAGCGAAAAATTCCTACTCCACGACCTTGGAAAGCTCGGTATCATAATTCTGAGCCGAATTTGATGCCAAACATCTAACGCCATAGTCTTTTCCAAATCCGCTGTCCCTGGCCAGCAATTCCATAAGTAGACAATCAAATAAGGGTGCTTGGATTGGACTAACACCCATAAAGTTGTTCCATATCTCGTACATCGAATCGCACGCCCAATTATTTTTTCACGCAAAAAAGGGTCCAAAGCTATTATCCGAGGCTGAGCTTCAGCACCTCTCTTCAGGGGAGTGTACAGCCTCTTCAGAAAAAAATACCAAAAAATTGTCCCTTAAAAGCATTTTCATATGCAATTTTGGAGCTTGTGGGTCCTAATCTTGTTTTTCAAACTGCACGTTCTATTCAAATTTCTTGATGATGTTTTAATTCGAGCTTTCGTTCCTTCTACAGATGTTGAGGCCAACTTGACAGTGAGCTTGCGATGATTGCCATTTTTTTCTCCTATTTTTTTAAATTTCTAAAAAAATATTTCTGCTATCTACCATCGTCAAAAGTATTTTCGAAATAGAAAAAAAACAGTAGTAACCGACGTAAGCCCCCTATCAAGCTGGTCTGAAGATTTGTAGAACCCACGAAAGTTTGAAACAAAAACATGATCTCAAAAATCGAGGAATATGTACAGTTTGAAAAAGAGGATTAGAACTTACAAGCTCAAAAGTCGCATCGGGAGGTCTATGAAAAATAAAATTCTCTGGATTTTGAGAAAATGTCGAAAAAATCGGAAGGATCCGGAAAACTGGACGCGTCGAAGGAAGCTTGGTCGCGTTAATGGTTCAAAGCTCGTTTCAGGTGTTAACCGCGATCCGGAGGGCGGGGGATGTTCGGAAAGCCTCGGGGGTCTGATGAAAAAATAATCAAGTCAAATGATCAAGAGAGCTTCGCGAGTTGTACGAGAAGTCGGCAGAGCGACGATTGGGCCTGGCGATGATGGAATTTCAACGATGCTATTGACTTTCAAATGGAAGAGAAAAGCTCTCCCGAGGCGGGCGAGCGTGGCTGTCTAATTAGCGTCGAGGTGTCGCGGATGGCCGAGC
Organism: Arge pagana; assembly: GCA_963969455.1. Taxonomy (NCBI): domain Eukaryota; kingdom Metazoa; phylum Arthropoda; class Insecta; order Hymenoptera; family Argidae; genus Arge; species Arge pagana. The sequence continues at coordinate 3,083,720 of OZ018313.1, read as the reverse complement.
TTGAATCTTCGACGGTGGCCGATTCCCCGACACAGATCGCGTCTCACTTGATCTCCGATGTCAACCTGGGCTTACGACGCCCGCGGCTCCGGGCTCCGCGTGTAAGCCGACGGCTGCGGCCGGGTAATGAGATTTTGATGAAAATAAAGTTGTGAATAAATAAGCGGCGCAGCCGAGCGGAAAAAGAAAATCGCGCGCGGCGAGGAGAATCGCGAAGGAGGAAAGAAATTCGCGCGCCAACGTCCAATGACGGATCGCTACGCTGCACTTGCAGCTCGCGGCTGCTCTTACTTCCGTTTCTATTTTTCCTCCCCACCTCTGACACGCGAAACACGTATAAATCAGCAACGGATCAGAGAACCGTTTTCCTCCCGGAATTGTTTTTCCCGCGCGAACTTTCACCCCCCCCCCCCGCCGTAACGGGAGTTTCATCGCTGGGCCAATTTTCCCCTGATTTTCAGATCCCGCCAGCATATTTTATCGCCCCGCGCACCTCGTTTCCAAATGGAGAATAACGCCAGCATTTTTTCCAATAATTTGGGAATAATTTAGCAAAAAATTGAAAGAGCTTTTTTTTCAAAATTCAAATTCAAACCCAAATTTTTGACAAACAATTCCTTTCTGAAACTCCTCGACGAGGGATTATCAAGATGCTACTCTTCACCTGCTCGCAATCAGCACATTCCTCGGCAAACATGACGACGCGACGACCCTGGAGGATTTTCGATGAGACGAGCCAGGAACGCGGTCAAACTCTAATCTCCCAGAGTCACCCGCGCCTCTGAGGCACGTGAAAACTATCTACGAGGTGATTACCCTGTGAAAAATAACCCTGCACTTTTCTCTCGTCCGTAGGAAAGCTTTTAAAGTTTCTGCGCCTCGGAAGGCGGGCAATATATCAAGCTTGGCCTGCTGCAAGACCGAAATTCCGCGGAGCCAGCAAGCAACGAACTGCCGAGGGCAATCGTCACGTTGGAAGGGTGCGCGACAATTTCGACGAGAGGCAAAAATGAAAAAAAATGTCCTAGCTTGGCAGTGAGAATAATTGAAAACATTTTTTACCATCGAAATGCCAGCTCTGGCCTTGGAAATATCAGCATTCCAAGACACAGCCATGGATTCTCGTCTGACCAATGGTAACCCGATACCTGTACGCACACTGATTCGAATACAGTTTTCTAATGTGCATAATTTCGCACGAACACAATTATCACATTCGTTGTGAGCCATGCCACACATTTTCTCGTGCTTACTTTCTATTATCGATGCCATTTTGTGCATGCTGATGACATCACAGTCGATTCTCGATATGCTGAACACAATTATCACATTCGTTGTCAGCCATGCCACACATTTTCTCGTGCTTACTTTCTATTATCGATGTCATTTTGTGTATGCTGATGACATCACAGTTGATTCTCGCTATGCTGAACACAATTATCACATTCATTGTCAGCCATGCCACATATTTTCTCGTGCTTACTTTCTATTATCGATGCCATTTTGTGCATGCTGATGACATCACAGTCGATTCTCGATATGCTGAATGTACACGCAACCAGTTATATTATTCTCGCTTGATATGCTAATCACATCACCGGGCGACGCCCACATTTCTTCTCATTTTCCCCTACGTTTTCCACCCTCTCGAGTCATTCTTAACCTTTTTCCATATGCCGATGACATCGTTGTCGTGGTTCAGCATGCCGAATCTCGTTTCTGCTGGAATAACATTTATCGTTCCCCTGATATCGTAATTATAATAGCTCAGAACTTCTCGTCAGCATTTTCAGCACCCTGATTTCGCTAGTTTACTGTCCTCCGCCTGAGAATCCTTCAGCATGCTGATGGCATCGTCCACGCTTTTCTACCTCCTGAAATCTCTCTCTCCGAAACCTGCTGAATCCAGCACCACGTACCGATGTCATCGTCAATTCCAACGTTTCAATTCTCGCCTCAGCATTTTTCAGCATGCTGACGTCGTTCCTACCGCACCGACTAAATTTCTCGTCACGCCAATAACATTATGCTCTCGAGTCTGATATTGGATTTTCCTCAACACCATTTTTCAGCATGCTCGCAGCACACTCTTCGTTTCAAACTGTGCCAATGGCATTCGCGTTAACGTGATAACTCTTTGAACTTGACACGTTCATTTCGTTTTGTCGGTACATGCTTGCTAATAATTTATCAATTTTAATACTATTTATAGATTTATCATTGTTTATTAGTTCTTTTCAATTTATTATGCCGAAATTATTCCGCAGAGGAGACTAGCTTCGTCTCTCGAGGTACTCGGAGTATCATTATCGTCTCACCGTGCTGACGAAGGCGTCGTTAAGTATGACGTGCTTTCGCAGACATCACGGTTCGTCAGCATAGATCCCCGATCTCGGGAGATACAGCGGGTATGAAAAAGATCTCGAAGTGGAAATGCGGAGTCGGGTTCAGGTGAGGATGAAGTTTCTTACGTTCCACCAAGGCCATCGAGCTTCCTAATTTGCACAATTTTAAAGCATGCTATATTTCATAGCCTCTAATGAAACGACGCAAGAAAAGGAACGGGGGCACATTCAGAGCCGCTTCCGCTCATCCCCAGCTTCCGGCACGTGGCAGGGTCACAGCGGTGTTTTTAAAATTCGCACAGTCGCTCTCTCTCTCTCTCGGCAATAGCAAATTGAATTCGTTAACTTTCCAACTTTTTTCCCCATTCGCCATCCGACTTCGTCTTATTAGTCTATTGACGCGGAGCGGAGAACGTTCCATTCGCATCTGTTTTCACCAAGCGTGCACTTCCGTTTCCTTCGTTAATAAAAAGGCATATTCTGCTCGAGTTATAAGTTCACCGCGAAACAAAGTCAGCAGGCTGTTTCTCATCTTCCTGAAACAGCTCGAACGGGATTTCCCGAAATTGGGCAGCCAACAATTATTATTAACTTGCTCCAAACGCGCGTAGTAACGACGAGCAGCGTCACATTCAACGCGCGCGCACGCTGTCAAACTCGGCACATTTGCGCGCGTGTGCTGAAAGTGCTGATTCAGTGTCAAACAGCATTTGGGTGTGCTGTCAAACTCAGCGCATGTTTCGTGCTGATTTGTGCGTGTGTGCTGAAAGTGCTAATTCAGTGTCAAACAGCATTTGGGTGTGCTGTCAAACTCGGCACATGCTTCGTGCTGATTTGCGCGCGTGTGCTGAAAGTGCTAATTCTGTGTCAAACAGCATTTGGGTGTGCTGTCAAACTCGGCGCATGTTTCGTGCTGATTTGCGCGCGTGTGCTGAAAGTGCTCATTCAGTGTCAAACAGCATTTGGGTGTGCTGTCAAACTCGGCGCATGTTTCATGCTGATTTTCGCGCGTGTGCTGAAAGTGCTCATTCAGTGTCAAATAGTATTTGAGTGTGCTGTCAAACTCGGCGCATGTTTCGTGCTGATTTGTGCGCATGTGTGCTGAAAGTGCTCATTCAGTGTCAAACAGCATTTGGGTGTGCTGTCAAACTCGGCGCATGTTTCGTGCTGATTTGTGCCTGTATGCTGAAAGTGCTCATTCAGTGTTAAACAGCATTTGGGTGTACTGTCAAACTCGGCGCATGTTTCGTGCTGATTTTTGCGCGCGTGTGTTGAAAGTGCTAATCCAGTGTCAAACATCATTTTGGTGTGCTGTCAAACTCGGCACATGTGCCGTGCTGATTTGTGCGCGCGTGTGCTGAAAGTGCTAATTCAGAGTCAAACAGCATTTGGGTGTGCTGGAGAACGGACCGGGAGAACAACACTAATCGGCACTCTGATACGTCGAAAACGTCGACACTTTGCACGATAACCAACATTTTTTACGTCGCGCTTTTTCACGCCGACTAATTGGAAGATCCACGTCGGTGCTCCTCAGCCCTCGTGATGGATACGCGCGAGTCGGGAGTACTCGTATCTGTAAACAGTAGTCAGCACCACGTGGCGCTATTGCGGAAGGTAATGCGAGCAATATATCCTCTAGATTAAACGTAAAAAATGTTATAAACGCCACGCGGCGCGCGGCAGCCACTTCCATCGCTAACTTATGCGGCCTGATTATCACGTTATTAGCATAACCGAGAAACTGGTCTCGGCATCGTCTCCGGTATCCGTTAGCTAATAAATGCGGAGCCGAGGAGGGTGAGTATAATAATCGGGACGCTCGTGTGACCACTTGTCGATATCTTATTGGCAATGAGAGGGTTGCTGCTAGTTGGCGATAAATGGCTGAGTGTGCCGGATTATCGAAGATCCATTGCCGCGTCATCGGCAACATCCGCGCGTTCGACGAAGCAAAACTTCCCACTATCAACCGACACACGTGCGGATAAAATAAATAGAATAGAAATCGAGTTTTCAAAAAAAAACTCGAGGAATTCTGATCCACGGAATCCGCTGTCGGGTCACGTTCCCTTGACAAGTGGAGCGAATCAGACGTGAGAGCACATCACCGCGGCTCTAATGCGAATAATAGCACGAAAGGTGGAACCAAACGCGAGCTTTTCGGCCCCAAATCAAAAGCACTGAACATTCAATTCCATCAGCAGCAAAAATGTTGTATTTTGTTTTAGCTAATAAATACTTGCGATAGCTAGTATCAATTGCATACATACTATAATTTATTCCAACCATTAATTACATTTTTTATCACGAGATAAATAAAATGTAGTAGTGAAATTAATTGAATTTTGTGATCACATCTGTTGCTATTTTTCGAATAAACCACTATCTAAAATCGGCGTTCGCACACTGTTCTTTGTCTCGTGAAGCGAGTGGTTTCACAAACCCAATTGACCGACGTATCGGTCATTTTTTCAGTCGTCATTTTTTTTTATGGAATTCGATGTACAAGCGTTTTTCATTTTTGATCGGCCTTATTGAACCCGCCATTTTGTGTTTGGAACATGTGGAGTCCGTCCACAAATTGACAGCTAATACTAGCTATTACTTTGCTTGCAGGAATTTATTTTGAAAATCCTGTTTTTTTTATTTATTATTAATAATTTGTTTTTAACAATAATTATTAACTTCTCGTTTCTCTGGTTTCAGAGGAAATAGGAAGTTATTGCAGTGAGCCCAGAAATGGAAAGTTCAGTTTTCACTGCGTGTCCGCGTTTCGAGGTCCAGAGAATCACTCGCGAGTAGTTTCAGTTGGACACTGTATGTATGCATGTCGCGTATGTGATGACACTTTTGTCCCGACGATATCTCGCGAACGAGTGCGCGGATTTTGATCCAATTGGGCTCGATAGACGCGGCTTTTCTCATCTCCGAAGTGGTGAGATTTTGGCGCTGATCGGAGAAGCAGTTTTCCCATGATTCAAGTACCAAAATTCGCCGAAATAAAATAAAATAGTGCATATCTTTGGAACGGAGGAACGGATCGAGACCAAAATTTGTACCCCAAGGTTTTTGGGCTCGCTGACCAGGAATTTGAAGTCAGATTTGAGAAATTCAAATTCAAAATGGCGAATCCTGTAGTTCTTGGTTATTAATAAATTGCGAGGATGAATAATATGGATTCCAGCACGAATAACGGGAAGTTCGAAGGCTGATTGGACTTTCGCTGACAGCCGTTACTATTTTTTTCAACAGTTTGCGAGTTCTTGGCAGAGCAGGAGGGAGAGACCTGATTTCGGTGAATTCGCGAGCGAAATATAAAACGGTTCGGCGAGAGTCGCGAAGGAGTCTGCGATACGGTGTGTCGGCAGCGGATGAAAATCTGTCAAAGGACGCGAGAGCAGCGTCTTTTCGCGTTTTGATTCCAACCCTTCTCGCATCTCTGGCCGGGGGAGTATATCTCCGCGACAACGATGTTGATTCGATCGGCGATCCTCGCGTGATCCGGGTCCCTCAAAAGAATACGTAATGACGGACGTAAGCTGGCAATCGAGCCGAGGAAACGTATCCGAGTCCCCTCGCGCACCGATATCGAATTACGACCCTTTATATCGGGCGAGAGAGTATTCAGCCTCCCGAGTATATATCGCGCACCAGCGAGGAGAGAGACGGAGAGACCAAACCCCGGAAATTGGAGCTCCTACAAAAGCACCGGCCGGCCGAGAGGTTCTCCTCGTCGTATTAGCTACTTTTTACGGTACGTTGTTACGCTACATCGACGTCGTGCTTTCGCCTCCTCGGCGGGCCCACGCGCATCCCTCTCTCGCTCTCTTCACCCCGCCCGATAATCGAGATCCATCGATACGCGAGGCGCCGAAAAAATCCGCAATATTTCCACGATCAAACAGCGCGGTTCCGCCAATTACGGAGAAAATGGCAAACAAGGAAGAGCAAGTCGCGCCAAAATACATATACGAGGTGAATCCTTTAACTCTGTCAACACGTCACGGGTATGTTGGGGCCGCTCAGACAAGCATTTCCAGGTAGCACACTCATACTCGGAAACTCCTAACGGCTGCGGAGGAGCATTTTTGTGTACCGAGCATTTTTGAGGCAAAGTCTAGCACAATACTCGAGGATGTTCCTCTTGGACTTCGCCACGGAATGTGGTTACAACGTGACGGGGCACCATGCCGCTACAGTCTCGTTGTGCGGGAGTACCTCGACGAGAAGTACCCAGGTAGATGGATTGGAAGAGGTGGGCCCGTTGCATGGCCTGCTAGCTCCCCGGATCTGAATCCCTTGGATTTTTATTTTTGGGGCAGAATGAAAGATCCGGTGTACCCCGAAAACGGTAGACCTGTAGCCACGGAGATGGATTTGGTGGCAAGGATTATGGCTGCAAGCGATGTCGTTCGAGACGAGCTCGCTAGAATACCCGAGGAAACGACCAGACGTTCCTCGGAGTGTCTTCTTCAAGGTGGCGGACACTTTGAACATCGACTGTGAAAGATCAGTTTAATAACGTGAAATTTCCGTACCACAGGAATTGTTTTGGTTAGTTTTTTCATTGTTATAAGAGTTCTTCAAAGTTTATCATTTTGTTGATATCGCGTAACAAATTTGTAAATCGATCACGCCCGAATGAAACGTTGGGTCGCGAGTAATCACCTCTGATTCATTTCCCTACGAGCAAACCCTGGGTACCAGAAAAAAAAATCTTCAAAGCCCTCCACAGCCGTTAGGAGGAGTTTCCGACCATAAGTGTGTTACCTGAAAATGCTTGTTCGAGCAGCCCCAACATACCCGTGACGTGTTGACAGAGTTAAAGGATTCACCCTGTATACGTGCGCGCGCGCGTTTCTCTAGCTAACGAGACGCGAAAATATCCTCGTTCGTACTGAAATACTTGAGAATATTCCGCGTTGTAATTCATTAGAGTTGTGCTTTTTCAGGCGGCGAGCGCCTAGGTAATCCCTTCGGGCTCCTCATTTTCCGAATCTGTTCGCACGAAATGTAATTAGAATTTTTATCACGAATTTGCTGAAGGAAAATATATCCCCGAGAGACGAATGTGTCCTCTGCGTTGCAACGATGGAAAAATACTGGTTCGATGGTAATTAGTGAAAATTACGCGTCGGCCAATTAACTGTTAATTACTCGTAATGGATCTCCGTTAATTAATCATGGCATCAAAAATGGTCACAGTTAACCCGATGGTCCAACTAAATTTCAGTTTCCTACGAACGAACGAGTGGGGGGAGGAAGAAGATTGTTTGATTGAAAAACCAAGGTCAAATTTATTGGCCAAAAAATTGGAAATCGCTATTCTCGTGGTTCTGCGCGGTGAAAATCGACATCGCGGGACTCAAGCTTGATATTTATCGAAGTACGTGCTCCGCACAGCGATACGCGCCGGAGAATAGTCCACTTTCGGGATCGTCGAGATTGACAAACTTTCCTTAACGTTTTATGCTCTAGGAAAATTTATCGGCGGTAAAACGGATCCGTTAAACGAGATGAAACGACGAAATATTTCCCCGACGTTCGGCCAGAACAACCTCTTGGTAGTGAATTTTCACGCGATGGACGCCGATCACTTCGATAAATAACTTCGCCCACTCGCGACGCTCGCGGCGAGTCGCCCTGTACATATCAATCGGTTGCTCCGAGCCGGTTCTGGAGAATTTTGAAAACTCACTAATTTTCGGTCCAAAAAGTGGTTGGCAATGATCATATTTTTGTACGCGGTACGAGTGTCGCGATGTGCCCAAAAAAAACGTGAACATCGTTGCTCGTTATTTGAGTATTAAAAAAAAATCTGCGGACACACCGGAAATGCGGAGAGCTTTCTCGGGTGGCCTCGAATCCGGGTTCAACGGTGCTGAAGAAGCTGCGAATCGAGAAGGTCGGATGACAATGTAAACACGAAACCGCAGAGACGAGTATCAGATGACAATGAGGAAGATAGAGTAGAGATGAGCTTGACGCTTTTACGATCTATTCTCGATGGCCGCCCTGAACTAATAGACCAAGGATTCCATCGGCGGTGAGTAAACAGGCCTGGGTTTGCGTTCCCAATTGATTATGTAAATTCCTCGGACGGGCGCACGAAAAAATGGCACGTCCAAAGTCAAGGACATACTCCGGATGTTCGCAATGTCATCGCACCTTCAATTTTATCCCAGACGCGGAAGATTTGAAAGACAAAATTGAGACGCGTATTAAGAAGAACAACTAACGGTAGACATACCAGCTGTGGAGAGAAACTATCCAGATTGGAATCGCTTCCCTCATTTGGGAGCTAACGCACAGACGCGACGCCACGTGGCCGATTTTCGATCCAATCGGTTTTGAGCTCGCCGACAACGCGATTCTCAACCGAATTGAGCCATTTTGGTTTCAGAATACTCGCAAGTCGTTGGACTCGCTGAGAGTATCGCTCGTTTCCCGTTTTGGGTCGCCGAATCGTGGGGAATCGTCGAAGAGTGGAATGACCTTGAAACAGTCTATCGATTCGAAAACGCTAATACATAAATTAGCTATCGATTCGAAAACGTTCAAAAAGCTACGCTCGTTTTTTTTTTAATTTCGAATCGGGGACCAAAAACTGTTTACGCGAATTGTGACAAAATTGAGATGTTAAAAAAAAATTACGCAGCACCAAATTCTAGGGAAAAATTGTGACGAAAACATTTTCGCCATTTTCTGACATGGACACGCAAAGCAGCGCGATCAGAGTTTATTAGGCAGATTAACTTCAAATGAACTCGTATTCACAGGAAATCCAAAAAAAATGGATACCCCTATTTTTCGCTACTAAAATTATCAATTATGCGAGCAAAATTGTTCGAATAATTTCTGACGATTTCTATAAGTTCGACAAACACTTGCGAGCTTTTGAAGCCGGAAGTGCTTAGTTCGGTGGAGAATCGCGTTGTCAGCTAGCTGAAAATCGAGCGAATCGAAAATCGGCGCGACACCCATTTTTCGCCCCTACAGATAGATGTACGTGCAGCATGTCGTTGGCACCCTCGATTTGCCGGGTTTTCCCCTAATATCACTCGAACTTCACGCGACATTTCACGTCACCATCAGAAATTCTCGCGGTACGCGGAGAAAATCTCGCAGCGTGCATCGCAACGACGTGTGACGGTGACGTTTCATGACGCAGCGTCTGCTCAACCCCTGCGCTCCGGCTTCAGCGGCCAGTTTTGCGGCGGAGCGCCGATTCGGCGCGAATTTTCACGCCAACCGTATTTTCCATCGACGAGCACGATTTCGCGACCAAACCGGTGCTGAGATTTGGGAGCGCGCAATATTTTCGCAACGAGCTGAAACACTAGCTTTGAGCAGGTCGAGGACATTCCTCGTCGTGGAAAGCTTTTTGAACAGTTTCGAAAGTCGCTCCTATTAGTAACAAATTGAAACATTGGAATAGTATCAATTTACCTAGCAACAATATTCGTTGCATTTTTTTTACCGAATGTATATCAAAAAATTAAAAGATGCGCTCATCTGATTAATCAGAACTTGTGATGGTCGAAATTTCACTCCCAAGGGGGTGAAATCATCCCTTGAGTAAAAAAAATGCAGAAAAAATTACTTTTTCCAATGATATTTGTGCGTTTCACTTTTTGGGTATTTTTAACCCATCAATGGATGGGGTTTTGGAAGGTTTTCAGACAAGGAAAGAATCTGCTCATCTGGATTTCTCTTGAATGTCCGGAAAGCTAGCACCGCACTTTTGGAATTTCGAAATTTTGACGGTTGTTCCAGGTTGTTCTAGGTGTGTTCTACATTGTTCCGAAACATCATTGCGATAGCATGATTACTTTTCGAGAAATACAAGAAAAACGAATTTTTGGGGTAGCACCACACTTTTGGAATTTCGCAATTTTGACGGTTGTTCCAGGTTGTTCTAGATGTGTTCTACATTGTTCCAAAAAATTATTGCGATAGCGTGATTACTTTTTGAGAAAATCAAGAAAAACGACTTTTTGGGATAGCAACAGAGTTTTGGAATTTGATAATTTCGAAGATTGTTCCAGGTTGTGTTAGGGTAGCTTATCATAGTTAACATATTCCAAAACTCTGTTGCTATCCAGAAGAACCGTTTTTGTTGTTTTTCTCAAAAAGTAATCATGTTCTGAAACAATTTAGAACAAACCTAGAACAACCGTCAAAATTACGAAATTCCAAAAGTGCGTCGCTAACTTCCCGGACATTTCTCTTGACGAGTAATTCGGTACCTTGCCAAATATTTTTAGCACGTATCTACGATTTTCTAACGATCCAGAAAAGTGGCGAAAAAAATGGATGACATTTGGTTTCATTTAGTATAACGAAAAACGTGCCATTTTCATGCGAGAAGATGCAAGTCCTCGGTAAGACTCTAGAGGTATGATATTATACGTATTGGTAGCGAATAAGCCTGCTTTCGTAGAAAATGTCTGAACTAGCTAATTCATCCAAATAAATGCATACGAAATAGTTTTCACATTTTACCTTTGAAGGTCTCGAGCGTTTTACTATTTCTGTCTCTAGTATCACATATGGTTAGACACATGCGATGATACACACGCGGATTATACATAATGCGCTGTTTTTTCTTGTTTTCAATACAAGAAGAATCGCGTCTCGCGGAAATCAGGTTGGCCATCAGGGCGCAAGCTCGAGGCGCGACCTTGAGAATTATTGGAGCCTTTTTCGAAGAAGTGGCGATGCCTCGGCCGAATCGATCCGCGCGATTCCCTCGTGGCAACGTTTTCCGCGCGATTTTTTTCTTCCCCGAATTGAAAACAGTTGCGGAAGGCAGGCGGTGGCAGGTTTACGGACGTTGTTGTTGTACATTTTGAAGAATTTGGAAACACCCTCCGATTCCCAAACGTATCGACATGCTTCTTCCTCAGCGCTGGAAGGGTGCGAGGATTTATCGTTGGCTAAAAAATCGAATACATCAATATCAAGGTGCGCGTAGGTGTCGGTGAATATTTACAGGCGCTCCGGTCTTGGTGTGGGAACGGGAGGGAGCGGAACCAGACTCGGCAGCCAGACTCGAATACCACCGGGAAATCTTATTGAAATACTTCTATTACCGCAAATCCCTGAAGTTATTACCAGGAGGTAATTTGATTGCTAATAGAAGTCAAGGATGCTTTTTTGCTCGGCTTCCGCTCTCTTATAAATCTCGGATATAAGACCGGGCTAAAAATGATACGTTGGATTGGTATCGCAAGCTCTTCGCGAGTCGGAGGTGTATCCAACTTCTTCGCGATTTGTTCTCAGTTTCTCCACCGCTTGGTGACTCGCGAGCTTTTCGCCCGGCACGATCCGCCATTTTTTTTTATTTTTTAATTCCTAAAGAAGAGCGAAGCACGAAGCTCGCTGTTTCGGCGCAGTCGAGCTTCCAAAGCTGGCGCTGAAAAAAGCTGCGCAGCTATTTCAATTCTCGAGTACTAAAAAATAAAATTGAAAGCTCGGTGTTCAGATTCGAACGTTGCGGCGGCCGCGGCTGTTCCGCGCGAGGATGAGCTTTGACAAGATGGCGGAACGTTCCGTATGAACTCGACTCGAAATGGTTGGGTTGTTTTTGGAGGCTGCGTTTTCAGCGTCGTCGATTCCAGTAGCTGGAGGCTAATTACCGACAGTCTCGTCAATGCCAGTTGGCACCTTCCTTTCTCGTGCCACAAAGCCGTCGCCAGTCTCGCGCGCCCTTAAGGTCGAGCTTTCCCTTCGGGCGAAGATTTGCGCCTCGGCGAGGCGTTTGCTCCGGGAATCTAATTATCCGGCAAAATCTCGCCCGCGGTAGCTTCAGCCCGGGCGACCTGCAACGCGGACGGCGAGGGGAGCTTTTTCGCCCCTCGCTTTCGTCCCCCGGCGGCGTCGCTTCCTTGTATTCTTGGAGGGAAAACCCGGACCTTCGGTATGGTTTAGAGGAAAATCGTGACGCTAGGATCCTGGTCATTCTCAGCTTAGGCCGTCCATCCTCCGTCGACCGTGAAAGGATTAGCTTTGGCTTTCATCCCCATCGCCGCAACCCCTGGGAACCCGACGTACGCGCCGAGTGAAATTTCCATTTTATTAGGAAAAAAATTGGAAGATCCCTGCGAGACGCGGGTATTGGCCAAACTTTTTAAAGACCACAGCCCTCGACTTTTCCGGCGACCGGATACGAAACCATAATACGAAAGGAGAGGTCGACGTCACGTGTCGTTAAACATCATCCTCGCGATTGCAAAATTTGTGTGCCGCAAAAATCCATTTTTTAAGGATCGATATTCACAAAAGTAGTGTATCAGAATGTAACAACGACGATAATAAGAATACCAAGAATAAAAATAATAAAAATAGTTAAATAGAATAAAAATAAAAATAGAACGTGCGATTTTCTAACGAAGGTTCGACCCCTTAAATTTGAGTGGCTGTCATCTCGGTGGGAGAAGAGAAACTAGTTGGACAAGTTTTTTACTCTATATTACTTTTCGATGCATACATCTCAGAGATTCGTTTTCAAGGTCATTGAATTTTCGTTGGAAATAGCGGCTTATTACCGTGGATCTTGATCGTTTTTATTATGTTTTCGTATCAGAAACTTAATCCCAAGTTTCTGCTGGCTATGCTTGGGATGATAATAAAAAGTTTGTGCACAGTTTGACGAGGATGGGAGCATTGTTTACAATACTCGAACTCGGTTAGCCTGGACGATTGTGACAGTCTGTACGTACGTAGCAGGATGTAACTAGGATGCGCTGGATGTTTGGACGGTTGGCAACTCACGTATTTATTTTCGACAACGTCGCCGTTACGTTTACCTTGTATATCGAGTAGTTCGACGACGAAGGATCAGGATAATATGGAAAGTACGGGGGAAGGGTAAGAACTAGACTAACTTCGGCGTCGAGGGTCCAGAAGGCGGCGAAAAATTTACAGAGAGTCTATCCGACGCGTTGAAAAGTGTAGACAATTTTTCAGAATTTTTAGAAACATCGACAAAAAATGGCAGACCCTGGAGATATTTATTTGCAGCGTGTAAGCTTCAGCAGGCTAGTCGTACGAGCTTTCGACGCTCGGACATTATGAGTCTTACTTTGCGCACGATTCGGTGCAGATGCTGAATGGGCTGCTCGCAGGCTGCAGGCGAGACGCTTTGTTTGCGAAGAAATGCTGACTCGAGCACGTTTCAGTCGGTAGCTGCGAGCCTAGAGCAACGAGAGTCCGTTTCGTAATGTGTAATAAAATGGCGGACCAGACGATGTTGCTGGTGAGAATTATCGAGGTCGAGTAATGGGTGGCTGGTTCGGTTAACCTCGACGATTCCGTTGATCGTCGGAGTAGTACCTCGCGTTTATTTGGTTGCCACCGGCGGATGGAGGCTGAAATCCCAAACGATTCGCCGAGCTTTGACCAAACATCGCGTATTCTCGACCTTAAAAGATTTATTTCACCGCTGCTTGCGCGAATAACGCACGGTCAGCGTACCTCGCCGGGAGCTCCGGAGCTCCGCGACGAGAGCCGCGAGTTATATCCGCGCGTACGAGAAAACTCACTCGCGAGAATCACCGCCCGCTCGAGGTACGGCGTCCCAAGACCTGTGTATTTCGAAGAAACCGTGAATATTTCCACACCAAACGATCTCCTACGAGCTTCATTACAGTCACTACGGTTCACTCAATTCAAAAAATCTACGCATACTCGTAATTTGCACCAAAAAAATAGCACAATCTTGAGCCAAAGTGGCTATTGCCGCGCGATTTACGTACCGATAAACGAAGTCAATGGATCATATATAAAAAATATTCATAAATAAAAAACTTTCAAAAAAAAAATTCCTCTGATTTTTGGCTGGAAAAATATCTTTCATTTCGAGACGAGGCGTGAGAGAGTGGAATGCTGGTCTTTCACCCAGTCGCGAATAGCCGGGAGCGCCAGAAGCCTACGTGCGTTTCCTGCAGCTCTTCGAGTCCCGTGTTCTCCGACTGAAGCACTCGTGCCGCGACTCGGTGACGCGTTTCTCCAAGCGATACAATAGACCCTCGTGATGACGACGCTAGGTACTGGCTAAGTACGGTAAAATAGGACAAGTTTTTACGACTCCACCCTCACCTCGTATCGCGATGGCATACAAACGAGCACGGTACTACTCGCGTGGATAACCGACCCACTGCTGCTCGACCACCCTTACGCCGCGTTTACCATTACACAGAAAGCGTTCCGAGTTCGAAATTTGAAACCCGACTCTCAGGATCTATCACTAGTCGGCAGACAAACTCGTTAAAAAAAAGCCAATCACAATCAGAATCACCAGTGTAAAGCTGTGTTTACACGGAGGGTGTTCTCGCGCGTGATGGCTAACAGGCTGCTGAACCGGCCTGTGAGCATGCTGCCGAGCACGCTACAGCGAGCCTAGCAGGCCAGGCTGCTCGCTCGTATGCACGGTTCCGATGCTTGGTCCGGTGCAATATTTCCAGCAGGCTTTCGAGCGTGCCACGTTCCTTGGCCAATCGCATCGCCCCAAATCGGCACTTGGGTCGGCTGACATTTTGCCGCGGCGGTTTTGTTGTTTCGTATAGAAAAGTCACGGCTGCCTCGAGTGCTCGGTCGCGAGAACAGATTTCCGTATCGATTGATAGATATCGCGAGGAGATGTGTCTTCACGCTGCAAGGAGCGCAAATTATCGTAACAAACATTTACGGAACGACGCGCTGGAACGAGCTGCCACTGCCGTCAGCAGAGCGCGTCCCGGCGCAGCCTCGAAAGATCGTTTGACGAGGGTGCATTCGTTGCGAAATCAATTCATTTTCGCGTCTTCCAGGAGCGTCGCGGGCTGCGCAGCGTGCCTCGTCCGAATAGCTATCGTGCACGCTCCCAGCAGCGCACCATACAACCCACAGCACGCTGCGTGCCCTGCTAGCACTCACGCGCGAAGACACGCTCCGTGTAAATACAGCTTCACACGCGCAGCAGTGATGATCCAGTAAGAGGTACAATGGAAGAAGAAGTGTAGACCCAAAAAGCTTGGCCCAAAAAAAATTAACATATATACCGTCATTCCTACAGTGTCAACGCCTTGATCGGAGCAGACAACGTCGAGCAGCGATACCCTATTGGGCGAGCTTAAATTTGGTGACGTGAGAAAAATCGGTAAGTACTTCGTGCCAAATTGGAGGTATTTTTCCAAGACGTCCGAGCTCAGCTTTATCCAAGCCGTTCAGCGGGTGGGCGACTTCTGCCCGAAGTTTCATCGGTTAACGAAAATAGTAGAGCAATTTCGGCGAGCGTCCAAATCAGACTAAAAGCGAACGCGCCGCGGGACGATCTGGCCACGGAAGACCAAAGCGATTACCGACCAATTTACGCAACGCTGATTACGTGAACTCTGTCACTTTTGCTTTCGGCAAAAGCGAGTCCCTCCGCTACGCGGAGGCGTATTGCCGATGCCATTTGTGAATTGGATATCAGCAATACTTTTCCTCCAATGATTTTCAGTCGTCCCTTCCTCTCTCTTACTGCTCGTTACCTATCAAAGCGAAACGGCGTGTGCCAATTATTTACGTCCGTTCTGCTCTTTTTTACCCCTCATCCCCAGTTTTTTCGAGTTCGCTCCGAAAATTACGCGGATTTTTTTCGGTTCGTTTCCAATGAAATTTCGGATGTAGATCCAAAAGTCTGTAACTCCACTTTTCTTCAACAGTTTTCGTTTCATAACAGCAGCGAGCAGAGTTTGGAACCGAAATCCAAAGTTTGCGGGCGGAATTTTTTTTTCTGGAAGAGACGGACTCCAAAGATTTTCCAAAGACGGGCGAAATCGATGCCGCGGCTCCGCGTGGGTCGTGACCGGCAAATGCAAAAGTCCGGAGGCAAAAGCAGGCGATAATCCGGCCAGGGACACGCGATCGTGTCAAGGGGCAGGTTGAAAAAAAAGGTGAAACGTATACAGCTGATTTATAAGCAAGACAAGCGTCTAGGCCTACATCTACAAACGACACCTTTCCGAAAAAATGTCAGCCCAATTTTGATTTTCTGGGCGACAATTTTTTTTTTTTTAAATTTCTTCAAAGTCTCAGAAATTTGTAGCTGAGGAGGGCAAATCAAAATCGCGAATCTTCAGTTCGGGATAGATTTGCTGGAAAGGTTGGGGAGAGTGAACAAGAAATGGAGTTGTCGCAAGCTCCGACCGCTGACACGAGTCGCGAAATTGTATCATCGAACGAAGCGTCAAAATAATTAGTCGTGAAAGGCAAAGGCGAGAGGAGATGGGATCGGCTCAGCTCGCGTCAAAGCTGAATCGAGTGGGGAATCACGAGGTTCGTACTGATTAACAACGCGGAGGGTTGTTCGCTCGTCGACGTCTTCGAAATATTTCCCGTAAACTCGACAACCGAATTTGAGCTCACTCGCCAGGTTTTACCGACGCTAACTTTCACTTCGATAACTCTATAATTAAGGAACCCTGGGCGCCGCGTCGGTCCTGCGACTCGTCGCGTCAGTAAGCCGCGTCCTGACTTGAGCATTTTTGCGTGCACGAACGTTCGTGCGCGCAAAATGCTCGAGTCAGTACGCGGCTTACGTGCGTGGGCGTAGGCTCTGAGGACGCACGAACGCGATCCGTCGCTTGTCGGTCCGTCAAAGGATTTGCGTGCGCAGTGTGGACGTATTTTTTGGACGCCGATCGTCGTTTGTCCGAACGGCGCTGCGATTGGAGAGCAGTACGACGCAAACTGCTAACATGGAACTTTGAACAGATACTGGAGGCTCGTGTACGAGTCTCCCGTTGCTAAAAAACGTAAGCTTATCGCCAATCTGTCTTGCACGGAAATAGCTTTTCTCAGCCTAGTGTCGATTTTCTGCACTTTTGGACCAATTGCATTAATAAGATATTCAAGATCCTGCGATGACGTGCGAATGAAATTGCGGAAATGTCCGCTGTCCTCTTGTAACCACAAATCCATCAGCAAATTCCGGCCACTACAGGTTTCTCTACTTCTGAATAACCGTGTCATCCACCAGCGTTTACATTGTTTCGGTTTTTTCTTTTTATGTATAATTCTATGCATTACAATGTACGCTGCACTGGCTATTATAATATCTTCTCTCGACGACATCACGTGATTAGCTTCGCATAAGCACAACTGGTTACCGCGCACAGTTACCGCGCACAAGTGGATCGCTTCGTGAGCAGATTTCGTGCGTCCGAATGAGAACCATAAAAATTTGGACGCACGAACGTTCGTCGCGATAGAAACTACCAGCCTCGGGAAAGCGTATTTTTGCACCGATTCCCCGTAAAATTACGCGTAGTTTCATTGTTCAGTTGTTTAGCCACGTGCCAAACTCTCCATCCACTTGGACTCGACGTATCTCCAACGCCCTTCGGCCTCTGGGCTTCGCAGCATTGCAGATTCTCGGACGCGTTCATTCAACATGGATGAAACGTGCGAGGTATCAAGAAGACAAAGCCGCGAATCAAAAATTTAAGGTACTCGAAGGTACAGTCAGGGTCGCAGGGGTTACTTCTGTCCATTCGAAAGTCATTCGCTATTCATAACGCGGCTGCGAGGCCAAGATAGAGTCGGTCGGTCGGGCAAAGGTCCAAAATCCGTCTACGTCTACGAGACCCAAGTGCAGAGGGTGACCCGAGGTAGGTACTATTTCATACGAGATTATTGTACATCGAGTCGAGGAGCTGCCGCTAACAATGGCAAGACGGGTTTGCTGCGCGCCGTACAACTGGTAGCGCGCGAGAGTAGGTACGTTTGGTCTGTCGTTCGCGTTGAATAGTCACGAGTCAGCGGAAGACGACGTTCTTTGTGAAAAACGTTTCAAGCGTGCCGTAAATTGCAATTCGTAGAACAAACACGCGCCAGAGAACTCTCTCTTTTCTGGAATACGAGATTTCCACGACGAGAGACCAGCTTGCTCTACTCATCCGACTGTCGAATGAGCCTTCGCCTATCCGCTTCAGATACGCTCGCATTTCGCTTCTTCTCCTGCACGCTCAGAATCAGTAAGCGAGTTCGAATCGAACTACCAACTACACACTTGTCTGGGAACCACTATTCCGCCGGAACCAGTGGAACCAGGATCCGCCCAAAATTTTTGGAATACACAACTCTGCAGCCAGTACTTCGGAAAATAGCGCCCAACGGCTAGTTTTAATTTCCAGAGGATATCCACTGATCCACGGAAAATTTCGCGAACAAAGTTGAACTTCCGGTATTGTTCGCCAGATTCCGACAGGCTCGCGCCTTGGGGCCGAAGGGATGGTGGGCATTGGCGAAGCAAGGAGGGGTTCGTCCTGAGCTGAGCTGGTCCCCGTCGGAAGGCCAGTCGAGGATCGAATTAGGCGCATATTTGGTGGGCAGTGGTGGGTCGAGGTGTACTTTGGAGGGAAGAAGTTGGCGGAAGGTAACCATCCACGCGGAAGAGGGTGACAAACTTTTCGCGGAACGATCCTAATCCGATGAGGGCGTCACGCTTGTTCCGTGGATTCGCCAGCTCGGACTGACTTTGTGCTCGCGTCTTTGTGCTTCTGTGCCTATAAATCTCGGACCAATGTCAACTTAGGGTCCGGCAGCTTCTGCTGGCCGCTTCGACTCTGGCGCGCGACCCATCGATCGGCTGGTCCACCCCGCGCGTCCATGTGCACGCGGAAGTCGAGGCAGTTGTTCTTTTTTTATTTTCCCTTTCCGCATCGGGTCGTAAATAACTGTCCATTTGAATATCGAGAATAACAGGACCTCCGAGTGATACGGACAACGCAGCACGGAGGGTCGCGGGCGGAGTCCAGGGGAAGTTTGCGAACACGCCGAGACTTAAGGCTATGCTGGACCGCTCGCTCACGCGTCATCCAGCTTCTGAGAGTTCTCTTTCGTTCGCTCGTTCACGTGTCCAGCTTTCGCGGGGGAATATACGAGGTGAAAGTAGCTTCTCGTCGCGGTCAGAGGTCATCGACGAAAATGGACGACTTTCGCGCGCCGCGAAATGTAATCTCTGATGGAAGAACGACGTAAAGCTAGAGTCGAGCAATTCTGGAACCGAGTTTTCCACGGATATCGATCAGGAAACTCGGTAATACAATTTGTCGAATTCAGCAAAGATTTTCGAATAAAACAATTCTCACAAATTTCTAGTATCTCGTGAATTCACTTTTTCTAAAAAAAAAAGCTACGTTTTTTCTCATGTCAAATTTACATTCTGCTATAATAATTTTTACAAATCTGAGAGTTACGTTTTAAAGTTGACAGTTTTTATAACGTACCAATCACATGTTATTTTGACAGTTCTGTAGTTACAGACAAATATACAGAGATAAATATATCTATCTATATATAGATAGATAGATAGATAGATAGATAGACAGAGAGATGGATAGATAGATAGACGAATCGAAAGATACATGAATGGATGAATAAATAGATAGACAGACAGACTGAGAGATAAATAGATAGATAGATAGATAGACGAATCGAAAGATACATGGATGGATGAATAAATTGATACACAGATAGACTGAGAGATGGATAGCTAGATAGATAGACGAATCGAAAGATACATGGATGGATAAATAGATAGATAGATAGACAGATACACTGAGCGATGGATAGATAGATAGATGAATCGAAAAATACATGGATGGATGAATAAATAGATAGATAGATAGACTGAGATATAGATAGATAGATAGACGAATCGAAAGATACATGGATGGTTGAATAAATAGATAGACAGATAGACTGAAAGATGGATAGATAGATAGATGAATCAAAAAATACATGGATAGAGAAATAGATAGATAGATAGATAAAGAGATAGACAGATGGATGTATAGAAAAATAGATAGATAGATAGATGGATAAGCGTTCGAAGATTTTGTTACATACAAACATACGAGCCAAGTTAATAGATGTTAATAAATCTGTGAAATGCCAAATCCTGTAAAAATGTTGATCGCCTCAAAAACGTTTCCAGCATGTCCACATTTTTTCTTCGGAGTTATCGATAGAAGTTCTCGATTTGTTTTTCAATACTCGCAGAAACTTCGTTTTCGAAACATCACAACGTGTCGGGATTATATTTTTCGTCGAAGAATAATTCGATAAGAAACAAAACCGAGTAAATTCTCGAAGCAGACTACATCTGCAGAAAGTTGCCGGTATTTTTCGGCGAATCTCTACAAAACCCGCTAAAATAGATTCCTTCGCGGGAATTTTTGAAATTTGGACAACAGCGTCAGCAAAATTTCTGTGAAGCCCTCGAGAAAGGAATTCATCGCGACGAAGGCGCAAGAAAACGCGATTCGGAATCCTTTCATCGTGCTTTGATTTCCGGTTATCGAGCATCGCGCCGATCGTTGGAGACGTGACTAAAATTGGCGCCGAAACCGCCGATTCGTTGGTCGAATAACAGAAACGAGGCGCTAATAATCGTGAATATTCGATTATCATTCGATGGCAAATCGAAAGGCTTGAAATAATGCTCCGATGATTATCGTCGAGCGCTAGCGACAACGAATCGAAATGATAGCCGCGACATTTTCACGCGAGAGGTAAAAAACGATGCGCGGTATCGAAATCGATTCCAGTTTTTTGCTGCCAAGACTTTTGGTGCGGAGGCGCGATATCGTTTCCACTTGCTGAAATAGAAAATTCCCGTCAAACCACGAAGCAGGATCGACGGGCGAACCCATTACGGAAAAATATACATCGTCGCCGATACCAACTCCGCGCGTACAGGAAACGCGAAAGTGTGGAAAACGAAGGAAGGCGAAGGGAAGTCGTGGAAGGGTGGTTGGAATCGCCTCCTTCTACCACGCGCAGTCCCAGCCTTGGCGAATGATATTTCGCGGGGTACAACTCGGCCTGCTTCCACGGAGAGTTACGCCAGCCAATTTGGCTCGGGAAAAACATTGGAAAGGACCGCGTAAAATAAGACTGTCCATCGTTGTGCGTAGCTTTATTTCGTCATTCTCCGATCCAGCGGTGGCCAGTGCTGCCGATTTATTTATTTAACCGCTAAACAGTTTTCTACCGACAACAAAAATAATTCCATTCCAAATAACAACTATCTAAAGCATGTACTATTATTCAAAGTTTTTTTCTTAGAAAATATGTTACCCGAGAATATTGTTGTCCATCGAATATATACATATATATATTTTATTAATAAAAAAACAGATTTTTTGAAAATTCGTTTCTAGGAAAAGTTAATTCATCTTATTTTTGCTACCGTACAATATTACCATTCGCGTCATTGTATAAATTTTCATACTGTGCTTATATTTGCGTTCTCCGCACCGTTAAAATACTTTCGCCAATTTCCAAATTCTTTCGTTATTTTTGAACACGCCTTTCGAAAAAATCGTCGACGCTGTAACATCAATATACCGAACGTCGGAACCCATTGTGAATATTCTCGGACATTTGTGTCTTTTCTTTCCTAAGCATACGGAATTTTCCGAGCAGGAAGTCATTTTTTGTCTCACCATCAATGTTGACCTTGAAACTTGGGCTCGAGGTTGCCGGAAAGCGCACCATTATTTTACCCCCTCGATGCGTTACGATTTGCGTGCAGAATATTTTGCGACGTTGTGCACAACTTTGGAGACATTACACCCAGAGAAGTTGAGGCTCAGCGCCCTTTGCACTGAGAACACAAGAATTCGCGAGAGCACACTGCTACATCAACGATATCGACATTGTAAACGCATCTTGTTACTCGCGCTCGTGTAGCCATGTGGATGTTAACTTCGCGAAGCTTGTAGGCCCAATCTTGTTGGGCCAGCAACGCGACACGTTTTTATACCTTAGACAAAAATAGCGAAGAGTAGAAATTTTTCCTCCCAATGTAAGAAAAATTTAATTCACATCGACGAGCCAACATAAAACCAACTAGTGAACTTGTATAATCACTTGAATTAGACGTCGAGGTCAAAATTTGGCTGAACCCAAAATTTGAGGTCAAAATTTGGCTGAACCCAAAATTTGAGGTCAAAATTTGGCTGAACCCAAAATTTGAGGTCAAAATTTGTCTGACAAAAACGCGACTGTACCCCAAGAAACCCATATTCACGGAGGAGGACGCCGCCATGTTGGTGAACGGTATATGATAAGGCACGTGTACGTGTGCACGGTTACAAACTCGTACGCGTGTATACTTTCTTGGGGGGGATATAGTCTGCTACAATCTACGTGGTATCAGCCTGTTGGATCAACGAGGTGACCATGTTGACCTACCGCCGAGCAGCCTACAGGACCAATCTTGCGACTTCGACGAGTCTGTTTTCTTAGTGTAGCGCGAAAACGGATCGTTGTCAAGAAAAACGTTTCCAAACAAAACACGCGTAGTTGTTCCCGGAAAAGACGAATATAGCGTAAGAAATAGGGACTTCCATTTGGGATCTCACGGCCGAGTTTGATCGCCCTCGAAAGTGGGCTCAAGGTCAAGAGGTGTGGTTGCGAGTTTTGTTTAAACATTTTTCACCAAAGTGTCGTCCTTCCTCGTTATTTTTGTAGAATGATAAGAGGAAGCGAACGATCGTTGGGAGTATGGATTTTGTGGAGTAGACAAGTGTAGAAAAAATGTCGAGTTGGTCTGGACTATTCGCAATTGCATCGCGCAGCTGGGGGTACAAATTTCATATTCATGGATCCATCGAGAGAAATATAACCACGTCCGCGACTAATAACAGAGAAACGAGAGGACACGCGGCGATAGAACGAGTCACATCTGACGGGGGATGCGATGTGGCGGCAGCACGAGCCAACGTGATGGAAATTCGGAACGCAACAATACCAATAACGACGTCGAAAGCTCGTCAAAAATCCGCGACCATCGCCGTTTGCCGCGTAGGAAAATAAGACGAATTATACAGAATTCTAGCGACCCTATTTTCTGTATAATTATACGCGGTCTTGTTTTTTTGGGTAGTCGGGGTCTTGAGAAAAATCGTAGCAGCGGAAGTATGGAAATCAGAAGACTAGAAAAGCGCTTCAGTGCTGAATCAAACTTCGCAGTCCGACATTTTTTCCCCTGAGCTTTTCAAAAAGCTCCATTCTGAAGTCCATTACTATGAGAAAAAATGTTCCCCAAATCGAGCTTAATTTATTCGCAGGTCAAGTGATTTCGAGGTTTCGTGGTGATTTAACCCTTACTGGTCACTCGGGGTTGATTCAACCCCAGCGGTTTTTCGAACTGCGCTACCTCCTAGAGTATTTGTGAAAATGGGACATGTGTCGTCATCTGTGGGTAGTTTGAACCATTTTTCATCATAAAATATCGTTCGTTATAACAAATCTGGCGTATCATTTTTCCGCACTTCAGATGTTCAAATAAATATAGTTTTTGGAACGGCCACTAATTTATTCTCACCCACCTGAAAGTATGCTATTTCAGATTTATGAAACGATTTTTTTTAATTTTTTTCGTTAAAAATTGAAGTCTCTGCATGGCTTTTCACGAAAAAAGTCATATTTTACGAATTTTTTTCGACTTTTCTTTTTTGGTATTAAAAATTACACGACTTGAAAATAACTGACATGGCCTTACGCATAAAGGTTGACATTACATTGTAGTATTTTGATATAATTTTTTTTTCAATTTTTTAGTTATTTATCACTTACCAAAGTGAGTGGGGTGTATGACACCCCATGTGACCATCACGTCAGAATCCGGAGGTGTGACCATTCAGGGTTAAAAAAGTGCGCAGAGATATTTTTCAAGGTTGAAAAAGCTTCGAGATTGCAGCGTATTTTTTTCGAGAAACGCCCATCGGATTTCAGAATCGACCTGCAATCTTATAGCAGAGAATTGTAAAAATTGGTAAAATTGCGGCAATCTCGATTCGATACACGTTCCGGGGAAATGACAATACGGACAGCACATTCCAAAGCTTTCGGGACGGCGCTGTCTGTGCTCTCGATTGCCGTTTGGTTCTGGCAGCTCGAATCAAAATGCAAAGAGGTTTCGTTACCAAAAGGACTTCTACCCACGCGAGAATCGGCCTTGGCGTTGGGAGCCGAAAATAGACCGTCCTCGTTACACTTGTCCTAAGAATCAGTTTTTTTTTTCATTCGACTCCCATCATCCCAAAAAATTCTGCGAGGCACAACAAAATTAAATTGATAGAATTGCAGACTATTTATAAAAAATTATAACCATGAGCTTTAGCGTTTACTTAAGCAAGCTCGCGTCCCAGTCGCAGGTGACCTTCTATCTGCTCTGTCTGATTTGGAGTAGAATTAAAAATCCACGGAGTTCGTAGCAGCTTCAGAGAGATGAGAGTTCGGTTGAGTTTGTAGGACTGGTGAAAGGTGACCGTGATTCGCGCGAGTGATGATATCACCGACGATTGCTCGACGCGATTGTGCTCGCGAAGAACTTCTCCGATTCTCCATTTCTGAACGGTAAAGACGAGAAGTGAAAAATGGGTACGTTTTTTTAATTTTTTTAAATTTTTTTTTGGGGATCAGAACTTTCCAATAACTTCGGTGGACGCAGCTGGCCGAAACAATGACTGCGGAGTCTCGATTCAATGTCTTGGCCACGCGGAGTAGCCGCGCAGTCCTGCTTCACCGCGAAAGACTTTCTTTTAGCAACTTTCAATCACGTTCCGCGCAAACTTCTCCCGAACTCCGATGCGATGCTCTCGACGCGACAATTTTTCAGGTCCAAATTTGACTGGAAAACATTAAAAATTCTCAAGGTCACGGATTTTCCAGCAAAAATCCCTCCTTTTCGCATTTTCACCTCTCCGCGATTTTTTTTCGGTAAGTGGCAAATTTTTTTTCGAAAATCAATTTTTACGTCAGTGATTCGCAAAGTTGGGGGCACGTTCTGTGATTTTTTGGAGTAGTGCCCAGCGATGGTGCGCTCAGGAGCGCTTTTTGAGGTTGTTGGGAGGGTTGACGCGAATAGCTCATCGCCGTTTCGGTGCTGAGCTTTTATACTGTAATTTTCCAAAATGTTCAGGCAACGAAAGCTGCGCAGCTTGCCCAGCAGCCAACTGTCAGAATTGCTCGGAGTTTGCATAAAGATGTTTAGAGCCGACGGCACCGAGGAGCCGCGAACGGCGACGATCAGTCATCGTCAACGTCCGTTGCGCGGTGTCGCGCGCGTGCTGCTAAGCTCGAAAGACTTCCGGAATATCGGTCTCGTTGATTCGAAACGTTGCATGTGTTTCCCGCGTAAGCAAACTGCCCACGACTCGATCGTCGCGAAAAAACAACTCTTTTTCAACGTTTCAGATATCTGCTAATTGTGAAAGCAGAACGGATTCGTGTCGGTGCGACGAATCGATGGAAATAAAACGCGAAAAATAACGTGGTAAAACAATGTGGAGAACCGAATAAAATTTCCACACCCACTGCAAATTCGTTTTTACAGATCCAACGATTTGGGAAATTTCCAAAATTCGAACTCTACCTCGAATCTATTCTACCAGTCCAACAAACCCATTTTCTCCGCGTATCCAGACGCATGACGATTATTAATCCATCTCCAAAATTCGTACACTAAAAAAAATGCGGTACTCCCAAGTAAATTTGACCTGGCTGTCAAAAATATTCTCCTCGTTTTAGCGAATTTTTATTCGCGCGAAGATACTCTTCGAAATCGACTTCTCTCAGGGAAATCAAGTCTCGGCGTGAGAAAATGTTTATTCGATTCCAGAAAATATTTTCTTGGTGAACAAAACATCACACTTTCACTTTCTTATTTCAAGGTCATACTTTTCTGCAAATCAGGGTCATTTATCTTGGGAAAAGAGGATCTATTCTTGCAGCCCTCACGTGTCCCTTTGGACCACGGTTCTCAGAGTACAATGAAATACTTAACGAGTCTTACAAATATTTTCTTGCCGCTAGTCGATAAAATCCAAGCTATTTAATTTTTTTCGCACAGTGTCGCAGTTCCTTTCAGTGTCCCCATAATTTGGAAGGCATGGGAATTCTCGAGTCATTTTTATGCCGACAAAGATAGCAGCTGAACCAAATTCGTGGAGGATCTATTTATTTATTCATTTATTTATTTACTTATTTATTTATCTATTCATTTATTTATTTATTTACTTATCTATTTATTTATCTATTTATTTATTTATTTATTTATTTATTTATTTATTTATTTATTTATTTATTTATTTATTTATTTATTTATTTATTTATTTATTTATTTATATATTTATTTATTTATTTATTTATTTAATTATTCATTTATTTATTTATTCGTACATTCATGCATAATTAGGCAGAAAAGTCTGTTAGAGCGTTGATGTCGGTAGATCACGACACTTGTGTCATCACGCGCTGGAACGGTCACTCGCGAGCGGACACATCGATTCGCGACCGTAGAAATTCGATTCGGATCCCATCAAAAAATCCAGCGAAAGAATAATAGTCAGCAACCGGAATCGAGAACTCGTTGCGAAATGAATATCCCATTTGCAACGCACCGACAATAAACCGCGCAGCAGAGCACCACGAAATGGCCTCGAACTACTTCGAAAACGTATCTTTTTGAACCACAACACAAAAAAACGCGTAGACAAATGAGTCTCCGTTGGTAGAAAAAAAAGGAGAAGAAAAATTCCGCCCTCGAAATTGAAGGAGGTTCGTGGGAAGCTTTTCCAGAATAGCAGACGAAAATATTGCTTTTCGAGTTCTTCGTCCACAATTCTGGAAAAATTCCCTCCTCTTCTCATTGCGACGCTTTTTTTTCTTGACAAAATTTCACGTCGAATTACTCGACAAGTAGAAGTTTTCCACTCAAAGACGAGAGTGGGACAAGAGCGAGCTTCACAGAATATATTTTTTTCATCTCGTCATCGATATCACATTTTTTTACAGACACTCCACCAAAATCATTTTTTTTATACAACAGTACACTCGAAAACATTCGACTCAGTAGCACTAGTCGTTGCTTTCATAAGCCTATAATTAAAAAAAAATCTAAAAATCGTTTCGAAGTCAAAAAGTGGCCTTGTAAAAAATGACGTTGCCATTTATTGGGCCTCCAATTTTTTCGAGAAAATAAAAGTGTGGAAATCCGTAACATGGCACTCGCTATCTTATTCTACCAGTTGGACCCTTCAAATTAAATTTTTATTCTACCCAAAAGTACACACACACACACACACACATAGCCTACCTACTCAATTTTTTTTAGGTGCACAAAAAAAACCTACAACTTCTATACAAAAAAATTGTATTGTCCGAGGGAAGCTTATGGCAATAGAAAAGTATTTTTTTCACAATTTTCAGAGCCCTAGAAATCCCTAGAAAATTGGCCCCCGCGAATCAGAAGTCGTTCCCGATCGCGCGATAAAAAACTGAGCACTGTGCGGCGATGTTCGCCTTAAAGATTACAGATTTGACGACTATCAGAAAAATCCTGGCGAATTTTATCGGGCGAGTAAATCCGAAAGCTCAAATTAGGTTTCCGTTCGAGAGCGAGTGTTCGGCGAAGAAACTTACGCTGACGTCCAAGCGGCCCTCCGTCATGACGACGTCTGTGGTCCTGGAGTTGCGAATCCCTCGTGCCCGATCGTCTTCTGTTTAATAATTGACATCCATTAATCACTGCGTTTTACAAATATGTTTCCGATTTTTCCGGAAACGAGCAACCGAAAGGTGCGCTCGTTTCTCCCCGAGTAACAAAAACGGCGGCGGTATAAAAAACGGACGACGGGGAATATTTAGCCAGCATGACGAACGCTCTGGCCTAACGGCTCCCACTTTTTCACACGCGTTTTTTTACCGCTTTTGCTTTTTTTTCGTCGTGCCTTTTTCGTTGCCCGACACTTTTTCACCCCTTTTTCGCACCGATCCGTACCGATGCCAAAGCTCCGCGCGCGCGTTGACGTTGACGAAGATTTATACCGACCGGCGGAATATCGCGGATATTGGCAGAGACACCGTGGTGCGCGCGAAAAAATTACCCCCATTCAAATCTCACACCCCTAATTTTGTAGACTCTGATTTTCGAGTACCGACGTTTTCGACAGCTCGACTG
The DNA here is from genome assembly GCA_963969455.1 of Arge pagana. Lineage (NCBI taxonomy): Eukaryota > Metazoa > Arthropoda > Insecta > Hymenoptera > Argidae > Arge > Arge pagana. Next base: position 3,055,367 of record OZ018313.1, on the reverse strand, counting down.
GCTGCTTTTTCGGCTCGATACTAAAAAATTAGCAATACCGTCGCAATTTTCAGCGCTATTAAGTCGATAACATGTCCATCAGCTGTGGGAACATGTTACGCGAAACTACCTCGAGCTTGCGCTCGTCGTTTGTTTTAAACTGCTCGCTACCTACCAAGGTAAATTCTACTGTATAAAAAAAAATAAAAAACAGTCGACGATCGCTAATTGCTAAAAATTTAACTGCGCGCGGGAAGAAAACTGAGGCCACGAGAAGAACGACCTGAAAATCAGCCGACTGATATGTGAAAAATGCGATGATTCGGGAAAATGTAATTAAGGCATTCCCGAGGCTACGATAATTGGATACCCGTATCTGACGTGTCATTACGAAAGCCACAAATATTTACAGCCATGTGGAGGAGACTGGAGTTGCCAGACTTTGCCGCGACCGAGCGATAAGTCGTATCAAACGAATACGATAAATCGGAAATGCAAATCATCGCGAGCGAAGATGGGAATTGTTGGGCGAAAATACAGCAGTTGTATAGATACATGGAAATGAGATTTTCGAACTTCCAGTCCTGAGTTGATGTTAGCAAAATGCGCGTAATTACGGTCGAGTCGTTTTGCTAAGAGCGTCGTTGGGCAGCACGCGCCAAGATATTGCCTACGCGCGTTGTCGCGTCGGACACGGAGAGGAGCGTCGCGCGTATCTCGGCAATGCGAGTAGCTCTCGCGTGCGTTTTTTCATTCGCGCGTTGCTGGGGGACGAACACTGCGTAAATCGGCTTGCCGTTGGAAATTCGAATGTGATTTGGGATTTCGTGAGAAATGAATAAGTAAGTAACCGGATTAATAAATAGACAGCGTAGTTTGTACTCGCGGCGTCGAGGATCGGCGGAATTAGGTGGTTGTCGTACCTTCGATGAGACGCTCGAAAATATTGATAGCAAAATGTTTTGCTCGTCGGCGATATTCGCGCGGGATGAAATTGTCTCGCGTCACCTACGAACTTTCGCCACCGTGGGTATCCTTCGCGCGTGGGCACTAGCGGGGCAAAGGAGCGGGTCGCGGATTGGCAACGAGCGCGCGGTAAGTAGTTGCGGTAGATCAAGGTCGGGCGGCGAGTCACTGACAACGGTAGCCGGGCAGCGGCGGCCACGTGGCGCGTGGGCGATGCGAGTCTGTGTTAACGACGCGACGGTTCGCCGGGAACTGAGCCAAACTGAGCCAAACTGAGCCAGACTCGATGCCGCATGAGCGCGCGGCGACGGTCAAAGCGGGACCGGAGAGGGAGAAACGCCGACTGACGCCGTTGTGTGGCGTGTACCTGTTGAATACGCGGAGAATACCTGCAGGACTGGTCGGGTGGCGTGGACGAGCCAGGTAGACGGCGGAGAGTCGTTGGGAAGGCGAGCTCTGTTCGAAGAGATCGTATTCTGCTGGTAGTACAGTCAACGGCGAGTTCGGCACTCTTGTGTTTGGTGCACTATTTTAAGGAGTCGATTTTTCTTTTATCTGCTGTAGTATCACTTACCGAGTATAAAATCACAAAAATCGGACACATCGTGCCACGGCGTCACGCGCCCGGAGAAGGCGCATTATGACAATTAACGCGTTACAGCTCTGAAGGTATGAATGTTAGAAGAAAAAGTTTCCAGTAAAAGTTACAGTAAATTGATTGATCTTTCAAAGTTGTTTCGAGCATTTCATTGTTTAATCGATTATTAGAAGAGTTATCGACCGAAAGAGAAAAACCTGTTCGTTGAATGAGCCATAAATCGCAAAGGGTAAGTTTTATGAAAAACATTATCCAAAATAAAAGATGGGTAATTGTGTTCTCTACAATAATGGTTCTGATGATTTTTGGCCTCAAGTGCATAGTTACCGAGATATCGGCCGATAACGTTTTTTCAAGATGGCGCGTGACGCCGTGGCACAGTTTGTCCGATTGCTGTGATTTTATACTCGGTAAGCGATACTACAGCAAATAAAAAAAAAATCTGCGACGGACGCACAGCGAATCAGCTGTGAATCGGACGCGTGACTCCGGGTTCTCGCTCGGCGATGGAATCTGCTCGTATTCGTTTCGCGGTGCCTCGGGGCTGCGCTTCCTCGTGATACTATAAATACGATACAACGTACTATCGATTCGATCCCGCTAGTTTCGAGCGGGTATTTCCAATTCCGAGCTAACGAGCGTGTCCCAAAATAACGAAACATCTGCCGATGGCGTTGTTGTTGTTATTATTGTCGTTAGAAGTTGTTAATAAAACTGGGAATAATAGTCCAAGGTCAAATTCCCTCTGACCGCTGGAAGTCTCTCTACTTAGACATCGTTCGCCGCACTTGAGCGTGATTCGTTATTTTGGAATCCTGTGATAGAATATTAATAATCAGCGCGATCGCGAGATTTTCGACGAGACGCGTCTGCGGTGGGAGTTCTGAAAGGAGCAGAAGAGGCTGCGCGATGAAATACGAGATTTTACGAAAAGGGTCGCGTTCCTCGTCCGTGGGAAATCTTTATAATTTTCTTTTCGAAGGCAGCGAAAGAAATGAGATTTGTAAGACGTGGCTCTCGTCTTCGCGCCGGATGTTCGACCGAGAATAGAAAATGCGACGGGAAATAAGCAGCTGTAATAAGTATCAGCAGCGTGGTCATCAAAGTTAACTATCGGCAGAGTTGTAAATGCTGTTCCACGACCGACTGCCGGTTGAACGACGGTCGAACAGCGGATTCATCGTAACCGGAGAAAGTTGACGAGAACTTTTCTTCTATTTTTTTCGACACGGTTTTCAGATAATTTCAACGACGCGAAGAAACCGTTCGATGCAGCTGCAATAATCTACACCCTCCGCCAACTCGGCCACCCCTTTTCTTTGAGGCCTCAAACCGGCCTGAAAAAGTTCCAGCTGCTTTGGCTACCTGAAAAACTTTTTTGGGAATTTTTCCAAATTTTTGCTATGGTTTTCCAAAATTTTCCAATTTTCACTTCGTCCAATATTCAAAGTCTGATAACATCTTAAGCGTTAGCTTTACGCGAAAATCACATCAGAGCTTTTTTGTAGGGAATTGAATTTTCTACAGAAACGTGATCATCAAAATTATCAAACAAAATTTTTGAGCAGGTTTATGGGGAGAATAAAAAAAAAACGTTTTTTTACCTGTTAAGGGCAAAAAAATTGAAACGGGGATTTTATTTTAATCGCGGAGTTTTCTTGGACGTATAGCTTCGGAGAGGCTGCTTGTCTTGAATTTTGCAAATGGTGAACGCGGATTTTACGAATAGTTTTGAGGATGCGAGTGTGTTTTAAGGTGTCGTGTACACAGCGCGGCGTTTGCTAACTGTGTTCTCGTAATAAACGTGAATTGTTTGGTTAAACGAGAGAATTCACGCGGTTTATTGACTGTTTAGCGATAGTGACCCGGTAGGTGACTCGTTGGTGTACATTTATACGGCTCTTAGCACTGTTTACAAATAAATCACACGCGTCTCAACGTTCGTTCGGCACCGAAGTAGCAAATACGCGGCGAATCCTTCGCAAAATCGCAGCACGGCAAGTTTTGATCGGTAGATCAGTGTAATAAGTGTGGAACAAGCTATCCAGAACACTGTACGAAACATGCTTACTCGCCTGTACGAAATATTCGTGCAAAGGAGCCGAATCAAAAAAGCTGTGGAACATCACGCAGTTTGCACTTCTCCTCTCGCATGCTTTTCGGGGTTCAGATTTTTCCAGCAACATCTCTCGCGAACCACTCGCTACTGCCACTGATCGGTGATCCGTGAAGCACCGACTCGTAAAGTCACGGTCAATCGAGCGAACAGCATTATTTGTGGAGCTTTGTGCAGTGCAAGCATCGCACTGTCGTTCACAACGATTCTCATCATTCTCTACGTTTACCGATGTAGCGGCATAACATTCTCAAGTTTGGTTATCACCTATTTGGGCCCCCACCAAACTGCTCCAAAAGCGTGGTCCATGACAGAATGACCCTTCCTCAGTGTAACGAAGGTCACGTTGAGATGGAGAACAGGAAAAAAAAATGTTTGCGCTAAGCGAGTATGTACATGTTGTTTGTGCTTGCGCTAGTAGGTCTGCGCGTTTTTTGAATATTTGTGATCTTTAAAAAAAAAAATCCGCATCGTTTTGTCGGACGGTTCGTCTGATTTATCGCAAAGTTGTTGCTGACTGCTCGGATTGCTGGAGTGCCGCGGAGAAACGTCGATGGATCGATCACGGCGGAAGACTTATCTGCTGGGAACGTGTCGGCAGGCATCGGAGCCCGAATCGTCGGGTCGGAGGTACAAACTGGTTAAAAGTTCCGGATATAGAAGATGCGCTGTTTCCTCGGCTCGTTACTCGCTCGTGAACAGGGAAAAGTTTGGCGTATCCGTTTGAGCGGTTTTCACACTTCGCGATCCTCCCGGTTCATCCGATCGAGAATCGGAAGGCGGAAAGCAATCGGTCAAACTCGAGCGCTTCGCCAACTATCGACGCGGGGGCACGGAGTTGGCGAAGCTCGATTTACTCGCCGCGAATTAATCCCTGGCGAGTTTCGACCGTGAATTCGAAGTGGCACCTCCCGTTTCCCCGGAACTTCGAGACCGCTGGACACCGTTCCCGTTTGTTCTCCGGGAATCGGGATTTTCAAAGCGCATCGAAGTGCTCCGTCTCTCGAGTTCTTTGGGAGCTATCGATAATTTATAGTCCTCAAGTGACTCCGTCACGCTCGCTTGCCGCGCGCTCTTTTGCAACTTCGTTGCGACATCGTTGCGTTACTCTTGGAAATTGTCTCGTCTGGTGGAAACCGTGTCGCAAGTCGAATGACCGATAACTTGACTAACAATTGCGATAATTCATTGCTCGTTGCCAATTCGACGACGACTAATAATGGGTTGCTGTAACGGAACTGGCGATCGTTCTTGCGGGGAAACAACCCGGTTTCATTGTCATATAGCTACGCGAGAAGTTAGTCGAGCAGTAGGCAGATCAGACTCGCCAATATTGGCAGTTGGTCCGATGCTGAGTCACTCGCCATTTACCCAGCCTTGGCAGCTGAACATTGGCCCAGCCTTGGCAGCTGAACATTGGCCCAGCCTTGGCAGCTGAACATTGGCCCAGCCTTGGCAGCTGAACATTGGCCCAGCCTTGGCAGCTGAACATTGGCCCAGCCTTGGCAGCTGAACATTGGCCCAGCCTTGGCAGCTGAACATTGGCCCAAGCTGCGGCCCAAGGCTGAGCGATAGATCGATCGTACTCTCGGTCGCCGCGTTGAGATGATTCGAGTATTGATACTGAGTACGTTGAGTGCTCAGAGGCCTCGGCGACTCTGTGACTCGAATAATATCCACGCAGGAACGAGCCATTGACCCAGGCTAGGTCAATAGTGTTCGCAATATTCGTGCCCTGGCATGACCATTGGCCAAGCGTTGGTCCAAGCCTTGGAACGATGCCCTGGGGCCTGGACTTGAGACACAAAAGAACCAAGCCTTGGAAACAAAAAAAAACAATATCCCCTCGACCTTGGAAGACAAAGAGTGAGTACTGTCCCAAGTCTACACCACGGTAAAACCACGTCTACTTGATGGATTGTACTTACATACGTGCGAATACAACTACAGCTATGAAGGGAAAAAACGTTTCGCATTTTAAGAAGCGGAACGTGTAAATCAACTTCAAACTGCATCGGCCAATGCTCCGTTTGTGAGGCTCGCGACTGTTATACGAAGCTTGGACCAACGTTCAGCTGTCAAACCAGGTCGGCCAGGACTGGGCCAATTGTCAATATTGGCAATTCCTCCCTGGGTATTGAATTTATGCAACGACACCCTAATTTCACGTAGTATTTTCGATATCGAAGGCGATGAGTGGTAACAATAGTGAAAATAACGTGGTAAATTGGGTTTTTGGCTACGTCCACACTTTGGTGTCTGTCGTGCAAGTTTGCATTGTGAACCATCAAGTTGAAAACATTAAAAAACATGAGCTAGCATCCCGAGAAGAACTGTACAAACATCGTTGTTTTGTATTATAGCTCGAATAAGTCGAGCACGTAGCAGTAGTTACGTGATATTTGTAAGACCGGTAGTTACTTGCTTAGAAAGTGAATCACGAAGTGCTATTTTGTCCGCACGTGTCATTGACATAAACATGGCGTTGATACGCCACGCTTGGCGGTCACAACTATTCGTTGCTCGGTGACCAGATTTTTTGAGACCAGATTTTCTGGTCACTTTCAGACCCGATTTTTGAGGTTAGGAATCAGAAACGAGTAGAGGGGACAGCTTTTTGCGGATTTTAGTCAATATTCCGGGTCTCGCCATGCTTCAGGTTGAACTTCTCAAGTTCGCGTGGGGAACGAATCGAGTGGATGGTGCTCACATCCTTCGTGGCATTCGTTCGCCGAGAAATACACGGAGGCAGAGGCCGAGGGACCAGGTTATTAATTAGGTGGATGTGGTTCTCGTTAGTTCTCGAAGGTAGTAGTAAATATTGGAGATCTGTTGGGAGCAAGTGCAGGTAGAGGAGATGAGAGTGAAGCAGAAATGAGGCGTTCTCGTACGGTATAAGCAAAGAAAAGCCTCGCAGACCTCCTCCGGCCGTAGATATCTTTGAGCGTGGTTGAATAGACGGTTATGAAAGAGAGGAGAAGTGGAAAGAAAATGAATTGGGTACGTGTTCTAGTTACTCGGTGATCCTCGGACTTACCGAACCCTTTTATTTCCCGTGACACACCGAGATGGCAACCTGTTACTGCCAATTTCCTCAGACCGACGTACGTCTCGTGCAATTTCTATTCTCAATTTAGCTTTTCCTATGTTTTTGTCCCATCAAAAGATAAGATACGAGACGGTAGACGCGCGACTCGAGGGGGAGGAAGAAAAATGCTTCCAGCTCTAACCTGAGAGCCACTCTACTTCGTACAAAGAAACGACGTTATCCATGTATTACTTTTCTTCTGTCCCCCCATTTTCCCAGTTATTTTCCAGTAGATTCTACTCTTCTACCTCAACCGATCCCGAAAATCCCAACGAACCTGTGCAAACACAAATCTGCTCAACACAGTAGTCGCATTTCTGTCTCACACTTCACGTTGGCGAACTTGTCTTCATCCATCAAGACGAATAAAAAATACTTTTGGAGTCTATCCTCGAAATCGCACTGTTCTGGTGCATTTTTGGGTTTCTGATGTAAGTGACCCCAGAATTTGGCTTCTAACTAGAAGCTGAGGGGTATTTCTGCAAACTTCACGAATGGTGCATGCTTTTTGAGTAGAAATTATTTAAATTTTTGACTGTAAGATTGTAACGTCTACAGGCAACATTTCTGTCAAGTGAATTAAAATCTGTGCAAAAACATGAGAGAAACAATAAGTTGGGTAACTTTGCAACGAATAAAGGTATGGCAAAATGACCCTCGCAGTCTCAGACCCAAGACTACGAACTCTGAAGAGAACATCTATTTATTGAGGTTTGCTCTAAAAAAACGTGGAACAGAATTACGGAGATGTTGCGTGTGAAGAGGATTTCGTAGCACCTTCGTGAAAATTGGATGTGGGAATGATTTTGGAATGGTAGAAAGATCGTGGCGAAGCGGGTGGCCCGTCCAGAAATATCTGTGGTGAAAAGCTCGAGCTTTCATTCGGGTCCGGTTCCTCGTTAATCGCGATCGCGTTGCCCGATGTTTGCGAGCCCTCAGCGTTTGCTGCTCGGCACTTTCCCACCGCAAAGCTACGAAGCGGAATAGAATAAAGAGAGGAAAAAATGAGCTTTTTGGAATCAGGCGTGTCAGTGGTATGATTAAAGATACCAAAAGCTTTAGATTCTCGAGCGGCAGATGAGCAAAATAGCCTGGAGGAATGGACGTAGCCGTGGTATCAAAGGGAATTCGTTGGTTGAAATTCTTGACTCTACCCTCGAGGGTGGTAAATTATTCCGTCACACCCGCCCGCCCACTTTTGCTCTTCCTCGCGCGGAAACGACGCGACGCTTCGGCGTCAATGAGCCACGGGCAATAGAGGCTGTACAAACAGTTCCGCCAGCTGCAATCATCCGAACGAAAGCCGAGCCTTCGGCCGTCGGGGGGTCCGGGCGTCGGCGATCTAATCGGTAGGATGCCGCCGGGTCTGGGTTCGAATCCCGCCGGCGTATTTTTTTTTCCTGTTTTTTTTTTCTCCCAAACAATACTACGAGCCTCGGAGTAGAGGCTTTTGAAAATTCCGATCCATTTCAGCGATCGCTGATCGCTCGTTAGCCAAAGTTGCGAAGAACTTTTCACTCGAATGCTGCGTAGTGGTCTATTACCACGGAGTTTGGAGCTGCGTCTGGCAGTCGGCGGGCGAAAAACTCGATTGCGACTCTGTCAAGCCAATAATTGATGGCGTTGCTCGTTACTAACCGCCTCGGCCATAATTTTATTTCGATCTAATCAAGCTGCGTTTCGCGTTGTTCCAAGTTTCTGGCGTCAATGCCACTCCACACGTATCTTAATTTGTTTGAACAAGTTTGTGTAAACAATTGAAAACGAGAGAATAAAAAACAAGGATATTCTTTGCCAATTGCCCAAGAATTTACTTGCCCAGTTTTTGACTGGAAGTCTAACGGGCGACGACCGAGGTGTTCCTGGTCCCAAAGAACCGGACCAGCAGGATATTTCGCATCTGGATGAGAGAAGTTGAAGCGGAGTGCATGGAAATTCCGAGCAGATGTTGCAGATTAAATTAGAATTCCGAAGCCGATCTCTCGATAGTTGCACGTCGTCGTGGCACACCGCGTTACGTCTGCTCGCGAAGTCTCGATTCTATTGAAGGTGGTCCTCGAGGCAAACAAATTTATTTTCTTCCGGAAGCTGATCCCGCGCGTATAGGTATACCTTCCGCCGCATACCAGCGGGGCTCCCGGCTTCGAGCGATCCGAAGTAACGACGATCCGGAGGGACAGAGTAATAGGAAATCGTTTAAGGGAAATTGAAACGAACGATTGAGATGTCAAGGCTTTTCGCCGCGATTCGATGCACCTTTTTTCTTCATCGAGCGCCGCCATCCATCAGCAATTGTTCGCCCGACAGCATCGTCTCGCTCATCCGGATGCCGCGCGTTTCATTCCGCGAGACAAATTTCCGCGCGCTACGAAAAATTGACAATCAGATTGCAAAAACAGTGATGGACGACGCTCCAGAAAACTGCTGACGACATCGTCGCGCGAAACTTGCGAAGTTATTTGCTTTTTCTGCATTTTCCCCTCCTTTCCCATGGCGCGACCAACGAAGCCCCGTTAATCCACGGTCGATTCGGTAGGCGACTCTCGAAAAGCTCGATTCCGAGCAAAAAAGCTCGATGAAATCTGTAAATTGGGCGACATGTGCTTTTTCGAAACGTCAACTTTGCCAAGGCTACGTGCTCCGATTGCGTATTGGCGAGTACTTCCAAGTGGCCAGCAGATGGATGGACGCAGCTTCCCAACATGAAAGCTTTTTAAGCTCTCCCTCCCCCATAAAAAATGGAATTTGATGGAGGATTTTTCATATTTTTCAAGTGTTTTCCGCTCGTAGATGAGAGATTTGGAACTGGAAATATTCGCCAACAGATGTGGAGCATGTTTCTTGCATATCGCGTTTCCATGTCCGATGTCCGTGATTCGGCTGAAAATAACTGGGAACTCTGTACAAAAAAAAGTTGGCACTCTCATTAAACTTTTAGAACATCGGTCCTACGTGACAGGACTACTTCGGGTGCTTTTCTACAATGGAGTTGGCGTGTCCGTTCCACGAGGACACTGGTCGATGCTGGGCAAGCCGAGCTCGAGATTGTTGGGTCGCACAACTACCAACTATGATTGCTGAATTAATTTTCCCCGGCTAGTCCCCTTCCAAACTTCGAATCACTTCGAATTCTTGCCGATAATAACCTACCCTACCCACCCCAGATCTCCAATCTTACGAATACTCAGCTGGAAATTATTATTTCTCGGACTCGACGCGAACTATTTTTCTACTCGTTCTACCAAGCAAAATTTTTGGTCAACTGCTCGTTACAAGCTTCACCTCGCTTCCAGATTTAACCGTAAAGTTGCCCCAATTTCAATGTGATAGCATAAAACGTAATGGAAATAATTTAATGTGTCAGAAAGTCGCAGCGAACATGGTATACAGGGTGAATCTCCTCGCGCGTCGAAAATGGGCGGGACTTGGTCCGCGCAAACCGCGCCCCCTAGCCAATCACCGTCTTTTTCCTCACACGAAGATGCTATATCTTCTATGCTCCTGAGAATTTGGGTCGACGAAGACATCATGCTCGTTGATTAGCCACAGGGGCGTGGCCTCGCGTCGACCAAGTCCCTCCCACTCCGGACACACGAGGAGATACACCCTGTATACTATTTCCGCAGCGGCTTTCTGACTTCGGTAGCACATTAAATTATTTCCATTACGTTTCGTCGCGTCGTATTAAAATTGCAGCAATTCTAGGGCTAAAATTGGAAGTGCAGTGAAATTTGTAACGAGCAGGTGGCCAAAAATACTTGCACCCCGTAGGAAGCTACATGAGCTTCATGATAGGACAGTAATTTGGCTGGAACCTTTCAGAAAGTGAAATCCGTTCCAAAAAGCAGTCTCGACCAATTTCTTCGACGTTTTTTGTCATTTTTGAGTTTCTGTTCCAATGTTTTCCACATTTTTGAGCCTTTTTCGAACCAGGGGGCAGCTTTTTCTGGTTTCTTCGACCTCGTGACGGTTTCTGGAGCCTGTTTCTTAGCCTCGTCATTATCGTTCTACGATTGGTTGGGTTTTTGGAAATTTTGGATTTTCAAAAAAAAATTGAAAAATTGCAAAAACGCTGCTTTTCTGCCCGTGGCCTATCTGAGAGCTGGGCAAAATGACTGTGAACTTGGACGGAGTCGAGTGAGAACGACGAAGATGGAGGTTCGAGGGAGGGGAGAGATCATCGTCCTGGGGCCAGATGAGCCGTTAAGAATTGATCGCGCACGCGACGTTCCCAATAATAAAGTGGTTCGGGTCTTGATTGATCCGATTTGGAGACTTTTCCGCACGATTACGCCGAAAATGAGGCGTCGTCGGTGGTATTCGATCGGAGTGCGAATCCTACGTGCAAATCCTGCAGCCCCTCGAGCTCGAGGGCCGCCGCCGCCAATTTCGTCCCAGTTCGTTCCTTCCTCGTTGCTCCTTGCTAGTTCCCTTGTGTCGGCGTGGAATTCTCATTGGGCGACAAATTGTCGAAGATGGAGAATTTCACGGGCACATTTCGAGATTCGCATCTCGGAAGCCGAGCTCCCCCTCCCAGCGCACCAAGCTCGTCTCCTTATCTCGCTGACGTTTGGGATTGTAAAATCCTCCCATTACCAACCTAATTATTCGCCATCTCCACGCAAATGGACCACCTACGATTACAGAACTAGTCTCATCTCTCGTTAAACTAATTACTCCCGCGCCCGACGAAAAGGATTTATCAATCGGCTTAAATTTTAAACCAGCCAGATTCGCCTCTCGCCTTCCAATTACTACCCCTCTTTTAATAATTTTTCCCATGAATTTTAAACCCATTTTTCCAATGGACAATTTTTCGCCTACCCAGAAATTAATTTTTTCCACGAAAAAAAATTCTCCTCCGCCATCACATTTATTTCTCCAATAGAATGCATTTCAGCTTGTTTTTCCAGTAGAATACATTACCAGTCGAATTAATACGCCCGCGACAACGCGGATAATGCCGCGTATAATTAGCGCGAGAATTGATAAGTTCAAGGTCAACCGTGTTTATCGTGTAATTTTCGTATCGACGACAAATGCCAAGCCGCCAATTTTCCACGGAGAACCGACAACGGAAGAGTAATTGTGGCCCGCTACTTCCGGTAATTTGTAGGAAAATAGGCGAAAAAGTCGAAAAAGCTCCAACGCGTATTTTTAACTCCCCATTCCAGAGCTTCGTACACGAAGGGTGAATGCAAATCAAATATTTGTATATCAAGTGAAAACGAGGTCAGGCGAGTAAATACCGCGCATGGAAATGCTAAGGCCAATTTTTCTGTCTTTTTGGTAACGTAGCTAGCCGCGGCGATGTGCACACGCCGCGTTTTTTGTCGGGCGCGCGAAAGCTCTGAAATCGTGTCCGCCATTAGCGAGCTTCTTTCTCCATGCACGCGATGACCGCGTGATCATAGTACGTATCAGAGCGGCTCGCCGCTGCACCGCGAATTTCCCACGTTGGGTAATTTGTAATGGGATAAAAATGTGTCAATCGAAGAGCCTCCGGATACCCAGCGGGGCTTTCGATTACGCTCCACCAATTTTCACCGCTCGTTCGAGTGGAAAAAACGTTTCGCGAGGAAACGCAAATTAATTGCATCGGCGCGGCATGCATAGAGGAGTAATTGCAGCGCAAACACTTAATTACAACTTTGTACACGCTGGCTTTGAAAATCTTCAGCACGGCTGGACATCCGTGCCATCAAGTCCCGATTTAGGGCAGACGTAGGGGAAGACGGGGCAAAATGGTACTGCGGCGTAACATGAAAGCTGGTGCACTTTTTTTACGTAAATTACGCACTACGCATTACGCGAATTTGACTTGACTCTCCACATCGCTGGTATCTGTGATATTTTTCCAGCCAAATTTGCTGCAAGCTCTCGCGAGACATTGGCCATAGGACTGGGCATAGACATTTTACAGGTAAGACTCGAGAACGGTATTAATTTTCTGACTGTAACACGGTCGGATGACCTTGAAACCTGCTTGTTAGTCACTTGATATTTTATTTATTGCGCGAAAACGTCTGACCCACGTAACTTGGGATCAAGCTTCGCCTCGAGTTGCGACGAAGCTCGCAATGAGCCTGATACTAGGATTAACACGAACCCTAGGAGCTTACGTGGTCACAATTTCACGCGCAATATCTTTTGCCCAGTCTCGAAGTGAGAAAAACAGGGAATAAAAAAGATGATTTTCAATTATCACCACTCGTATTGTTTTTCCCTATTTCTTCAAACAAACGTATAACCAGCAGTCTCACTAATCAGACTCACGCTTCGATTCGTTGGAAAAAATAATACCGAAGAAAAAAAAGTGCATCTATGCTCAACTTTTGTTCGATTGCTGCTGGATTATTGAAGTGCGTTCAAGTTGGATTCAACTTGACTTGCAGTCCAAACTATTAGAAAAGGCTGGACGACTACGAAATTGGAAAAAAATCCGGAAACAATTGAAAAAAAGCTCATAAAAAGCGAGAAACGTCAAAGAAATCAGAAAAAAATGTTTGAAAAAACGGTATGACTCAAAATTCCTATTTTTCAATAGACATTAAGTTTTTCAACTGATTTCACTCGAGGCACACTTATTAATCGATAAGCTCGAAGCATTTTTCTGCAGCCCGATTTTATCTCAGTTTTCCTCGTTTTTTCAAAACCACGTTTTTTGGGTTACACCGGTATTCCGCCCATTCCTCAATTGTCGTACGTATTCGAAGCTGCGGAACGTGCTGTTGTACAGAATCTCTCGTTGTACAGAACCAATCGCCGCGAATAATAATACGCGATACATGTTCGCGCGTGAAACATGTTCTCTGTTGCAGAACATTGGAGGCCAAAGCAAATAAAAAGCACTTTTTCAGCAAATATTTCGTAACGACAAGCTTAGGTACATGTCCAAAAATGTTCCGGTACTCGAGCAGTACGGTTTCGAAGAATATATGATAATTTTTTGGTAACATTTTACTCGCAGATAACGGAGTTATAGTCGCTGTGCGAAAGATCCAAAAAAGTGAAACTGAAAAAACGGTTTCACCGAAAGCTTTGAGACGTTGACCAGTCATTAATGCTATAATTGTCTTGAGCTTTCCTTCAACATTTTAATTGTCCCCAAAATGGCGGAGCTTTTGAGAAAAATTCACTTTCTGGCTGATTTTTCGCCTACAATACGGAAAAATCACTGAAATAAAAAAGTTATCTCCTCAAATGAGCCTCCCATGTTTGTGAAATGTTGTCAGAACATTTCCGAAACGTATTATTAGAAGATGTGAGTGAGAAGAAAAAAAACAGGTTTTTGGGCAGTTCCAACGTGACGATTCGAAAGCTTGCGGGATAAAAATAAAAGGTAGTGATAATCATTGCGAGTTTAATTGACCGATATGCCGTCGTTTGTCCCGTGAGAAACGAGCGTTGTCTGCCGCGTGCGTTTTTTATACGGCATCGTAAAAAGTGGAGAGAAAAGAGAAAATGAATTTGATCTCTGGGCGAATCCGGCAGTGCGAAATTGTATGAATTCATAATTAGCTCCGCGCCAGTGATGCTCATCGGAGTTTCGCTCCGCGGAAAACGAAGCTGTTCCCAGCGTGTTTTGGACGTTGGGCGTTGGATCTTGGATCGCATCCGCGGAACGGATCGGAGCAGGGGAAACGCGCGTAGCTGTCGCCGCTGGAAATTGGCATCGATTTGCCGAAGCTTTCGACGATCCTCGCCGCGTCATGAACCCCGTTTGAGAACCGGGACGAGCGAACGGAATATTTTAGGGCTTCACTCCAAGTCGGCTGATGAAGGGTTCAGTCCTCTCCTAAAAACAGCTATTTTTATCGAAACACATTTTCCCCAATTCATGCTCGCCGCGCCTTTCTTTTTTTTTCGAATAAAAATTTCATCGACCCTCCGATGGAAAAAGCTCTCCGCTCCACCGCGAATGTCGCGAGCGCGGTCCACAACGGAGCTTTCGATCGCGCCGTGACGCCTCAAGGTCAAACGTTTACAATGACGCCGCATTAGAATGCTCCTGCAACTACCATTACCAGACATGGTCGAGCTTTTTTGTCCATAGTTAAGCGATACAGCTTTATCGGTGTACTAAAACGCGGTCGAACTACAGAAAACGATACCCTTGGAGATGGAGCTTTCGTTCATCCGTACGAAAATATCCGTCCCGATGAAAAAGCGACATTCGACCCACTTTATCGACACGCGTCTGACGCTTTTATATTTTCCGTCATTTCCCCCCACCGCACCGCCACCCCTTTTCAATTCCCGAAACGAAAAATGAAGAGCGTTCTGGACGTGACAGATAGACCAGAAAATAGCAATTCCGAGCCTCAAACGTGCGTCATTTTATGAATGTTAGCTTTCCAAGGGTAAAAAAGCTTGACTCGATCGATAACGGTACAATTTCACAAATAGAACGAGGAACTCGTAAACAAACTGGCAAAAAACGTCTCTTTATTTCACACGCCCGCAACAATTTTTGTCTTCTTGCAGCATTCTTCTCGACGAGGAATTTTTTTTTTTGTGTTTGGCATTTACTAGGAATTTTGGAATTTTTAATTTCTTCTCTCCGTTTTTTTTCCATGTCTTATTCAAGCATTGATCAGTGTGTGCTGAAAATACTGTTTGGATTTCTTCATTCCACCGGAAAAAATACCTGTCTGGTTTACGAAATAAATGAAACTATTTGTTTACTCGTTTTATTTAAACAAAAAAAAAATTGATTGAAAAAAAAATATATTGAAATATATTGCAGAAAAAAAAAATTGTTGTGTTTTTTCTACTTTGTGATTTCCATGCCGAGGGTCGCCGTCGCTTTTTTTCGTGGAGAAACAATTGGGAGCGGTATATCGGATTGGAAAAGTGGAATCGAAGTGGCTGGTGAGCTTTCAAGGTCATTGGGATGTGCTCGATGCGAAGCGCGCCGATGAGCGAAGAGCAGAGGCGAATATTTCCGATGGATGGGAACGTGCGTGAGTCGTCTACGAGGTTGGATATCGGTAGGGATGACCCTTTTACCCTGGGCGTTGGACGGTTTTGCTTGGTATCGGTTCCGCGCCATCGTGGTGGTCACCCCTCTATGAATAGCTTGGCGCGTGGAACGGAACACTCGCGAGTGTTGGCATGAATATCGACGAGGCTTGTATTTTGAATAAAATAGCGGGAGGGTGGGCGAGGGTTAAAGTCGGCGGAACCCAGCGCCCATTCAAGGTTCTTTCAGCCGAATGGAACCATGATACCTCGTGAATAGCGCGCCACCGAATACCGATAGCAATAACTATGTGACAAATTTAAAAAAAGGTAGGAAACGTGCGCGATCAACGGGACCACTGTGAATGTAAAGCGCCCGCCACCTGGCAACAAGTAGCTCCGAGGGGTCATCCTTGAATAAGGATTCGAGGTGGTCGCTCTGAAAAATGAAAAAAGCTGCGACCAGCTTCCTCGCGCCGTTGATGATAAACGGTGCCCCCGAGCTATTTATCCTTCTCGCGATCAGTGAGAGAGGAGTCACGTGGCACCGCGTTACCTTCTCTCGCCGCCCCCAAAAAACTTCATTTTTTTTTACTATTCAAACTTGAGCTGCAATTTTAACGACAGAAAATTTATTCGTCAATTTTGGTATTTTATTACGCGACAGCGAATCCGCCAATCGAAAAAATTCCCGCGACACATATTTTCGTAGGAAATTGAACGATCTACAAAAAAGGTCTCTTGTCATTTTCCCCTAAATCCGCTGGTTCGAACGTTATTAGCAGTTCAAAATTCATTTTTCCACAATTGCACGATTCTTCCATTTTTGGTGGAAAATAAACAAACTATCATGCTTTATACAGCGAATGCAATTTTCTCTGGGGATTACTGCAATAAAAGGTTACAAAAATCGGGGAAAATGAATTGGAGATATAAGTAGCGAATAGAAAATATAACATCTGAACTAGTAAAAAAGTGTTACCATCTAATGTTACTTCTATAAACGTGCGGCGTACCCGGAAGCTGTATTTATACACGACTACGTGTCACAATACTCGCAACCTCGCTTCCCTATTTTCAAAGTCTTGTTATTGTTCCTCACTTTTACATTTCTCATTTCATTATTCTCAAACGTTGTTAATTTATTTTTCATAGTGCCACTTTATATTAATATTCGACACTTAGTAAAAGAACATTCTCGGTTTTTCTCTATTTTCTGCTGTTTTTTGTGAAAGTGAATTCGCCTAATCTGCTTCGTAGCCACTCTCGTATTTTCTCATATTATCATCATCAGTACTACGTCGCGAGTTTTTTCTGCTCTCGAGCCCGCGCGACGAGCTGAGGCGTCGCCACGTGCAGTAAATGTTGCAAATTGTGGGGAGCTTTTGATAATATATTGCGTGTGATAATAAATTGTGATATTTATTGATCGCCGATAATTTTTAACAGTTGCGCTGATCATTCCCGGCGAGCTGTTTCTCTCGACAACGACGCTGGTGCAGCCAATTTTCCGGAACTACGTAGGCAATCGATTGGGTGTCAGGAATATTTCGGATCTGTCTAAGATTCGTGGCGTCTTCCATCGCGAGTTGGATCTTATCTCTTACAACTGGATTACTCGTCGGTTTTTTTACAACGCGTGCGAGCAGTGTGCCGGATAAATAGCAGCGATGTCAACATCACTCGCGAGCTTGCGTCGTAGCGCTGATGGCCCAGTTATCACTTACAGCGTTTTCTTGGAGCTGCCACTAGCGAGCTGCCAAAATGAGAATGAAAGGAGGAAAAATCTATTAAATTTGCCCAATAACTTCGTCTTTCGTTTTGCTAAAGCGGACTGCAGATTGCGAGTTTGAAAAGATGGCAAAAAAAGCTCGATAGTCGAAATTTTGGGGCAGCGTGTATTTGCTGATTGTATTTCGTTTTATCGTTCGATTGCGAAACGCAACAATGAGACGAAGCTTGGTATTCATGTTACGCAAATTGAAGGTCGCGTTATCTTTCCAATACGAGCTTTGTATCCGCTGCGACAAATGCGCGTCAATTCGAATGGTGTCGATTTCGAGAAGATGCATCGCGCGGCTATTTCCCCACATATTCGTGGAAATTCTGGGCTACGCGGCGTGAATTACATCGGGTTCAGTGTCCTGTCCAGAGTTAATTTCCGATACGACGAAATGAAATAATTCTCCTGTTTTCCGTCTGGCTTTACCAAAGCAAATGTTTGCCTCTTGTTTCTCTCCGAATATCAATTGTTGTGTGACACAAAAATCCGCGGATCATTCCGCTGTTTAATTTCGACCATTTTTCACCTGTTTTTCACAATTTTATCGTTTATGTAGAAAATGTTTGCGAGTGGCGAAGAGTATAGCAGCAGAGAGAGAGGTGTTTTCAATGGTTTCAATGGAAAATTCGTGCGGATTTTCTTTAACGAGCAACGGAGCGTTCGATAATTTCTCGGCATGGAGCATTATCGATGAACGAGCCGAGGCCTCGTTACTATGGATTATTGTTTTCAAATAATAGAAGCGAGGTACGATAATTGATACTTCGAGAGTTGAAAATCTGCCCCGGAATTCGTTATCTCCCGTTGGTTTCAAAATTATTCGGTGGGAAGCCACGAGAAGCGAGGGTCACGCGCGACGTGAGATGTTCCGCGGTCAACCTCGAGGTTCCGGATGAAGAACAGACGTTTTTCGGTATGGATTTTCACTGACTTGTGTATTTATTTACACGAATCTTATCTGTAGGCGGAAACACGCAGAGGTTTCTTGGTACCACACCTGAAACGAAGCCCGCCCCAATTCTACAAAGCAGATATTTCTCACAGGTATCAGCGAGCTGCGTATATACGATATTCTCGGTAAGCATGCCTAAGGCTTCGTACTACGCCCAATAGTCGAGTGTGCTCGAAAGACTTGACACTCGGATAACATTAAACTGGTCCTATACAGGGTACGATAAAAGTGGCGGAACCGCCGAATAACTCGAGGAGAGAGCTTTTTAAAGAAGAATGTCGATGACCTTGGTAGTTTCAAGGTCACGTGTGATTTGTCAAACGAGACCCTACACTCGTGACCCCAGAAATGGAAAGAGCGGACAAGTTCCCGTCCAGATACGACCTAGTGTGAGCCATCGCATTTGACCTTGAGGCCTCAGCAAGGTCAAACTAACCAAGGTACAGAAACGCAGAACATTTCAGGGGACAATGCTGACTTCCAAGGTTTCAGGAGTCAAAAGTAGAGGGTTCCATTTGGAAAACAAGGTTTGACCTTGAAATGACCGTCCAAGTCAATGTCAAGCCAGGGAGAAATACTGATACTTTTGATGTCAACGTTCTTCTATACTTTTTCTATCACCTGTATGTATCGTACATAATTGGCTTCCACGCCGCGTTTCCTTCGTCCACACGATTGCACAGAGATCTTTCGTACGCCTCATACCCCGATTACGGAGATTACCACGCATGTAGCGCTCCGAAGTTCCTCGTATAATTTTCAAAAGCCTACAAACATCGCGATACAAGTGGTACAACGCAGCTAGACAGTGTTCTAATATCAGAATAATAACATAACAATAATTATGGACGTGCCAAGCCTGCGCCAAGGCTCGAAAATTGTGACCATGCTTGGCCCAAACTTGGCTCCCGCCTGGGCCAAGGGTGCCGCCACTATGTGGCCATTGTACACTCAATTTCAAAAGTTAGTTCCTCGTTTTATTATGTTGGCATAAATAGTCGAATAATAATAATAATAATAAACCCAATTTTGCTCGTTCTGCTTGTAAGATTTCGGATTTTTGTCACCGTTTGCATTAAGATGTTGCCATTTTTTGGTCAGTTCTCCCAAGACTACGGGTAATTGTGTTCTTTAATTTTCTGCAGCAGCGTCCCAAATTTTGACAGATTTGTTTTCTACGTCAAATCTATCGAAGCCACTTGGATTCGAAGTACTTATTTGGATTATTTCCGGAGTATATCTTTGCGTTTCCTGCAAAGAAAAATGCGAACAGTCCGACTGCCACGACATTCTCGCGGTGCAGCGACGAACGACAGTGTAGAAAAATATATAGAAAAACAGTGCCAACATCGTCGTAGATGTTGCGTCTAGACGCATCGAAGCCAAACAATAGCTCGATGTTTTGTCAGCAATGCGACTGTGGAGAAGACGTGCGAATCGGCGTGGAAACATAAAATGGAAACGTAACTGCTGATCTGGAAGTACATACAGATGCGATGGTAGTACGTGAAATGTTTATCCATGACGCGTTGTGTCGCGATAACGTGCGAAAAAATTCCGCAGTAAGCTGTCACGCGTGGTTGGAATAACGGAGGAAAAGCACGCAGCCGTACGGTGGGAGGAGGAGGTGGAAACTACGCGCGTCGATCGGAATAATCCAGGGATTATCGCGTCGCGATTATTAATGAAACATAATTACCCCACGGGATCTATCGACGAGCAGCAGTATCATACGATGAAAATGGGAAAATCGCCAAACTACGTCACGGCGCGACAAATTGCGCCAACTCGAAGCGGCATGCACCACCGAGCGCTCGCCTTCAAATAGGCAAGAAATTGCACTCTGAGAGTAAAAGAGTCGGTGAAGCACATTTTTGTGTTGAATTGGTGCAAAACATTTTGCGACCGTGTGGGTCGGAGCCTCGGTCAATCATTTTCGCGGTGTTCCAGCCTTGGCATGACCATTGGCCAAGCCTTGGGCCAAGCCTTGGGTCTGACCTTGGGAAATAAGAGAACCAGGGTTGAGCCGAGCGTTGGAAGCCAGAAGAAAAGAAACAATGCTGACTCAAGCTTGGGGAAACAAGAAAAGCTATTTCGCTCGAGCCTTGGCAAACGAAAGGTCAGTACTGCCCCTGGAAAACCAACATTGACCCGATGTATTACATTTCTCTACGTACAAATTAGAGTGGTTCAAGAAAGATCGACTTGTTTGGAGAGAAGTTGAATAATATTTAGTAATAGCTGGTGATAAATCCCAACAATAGTGCAAAAATTAAAAAAAGAGTCAGATTCACCACGAACGCGATTTAGAGCTTTAATAATGCTTCGACTCGTCGGTTTATCGAAAAATGATAAGAGACATTTTTTGTAGAGCGTTTAATTTCCTACAAAAATTGGTGTCGCGCGTTGGAATCCGTTGATTGGTTTGGGAGCTAGAAAATTCTAAGCAAAAAAGAGCGTTAGTTGTCGTGTTGTTTAAAGGGGCGTGGCCTAGCCTTGGGCCGAGGCTTGGCCCAATGGTTCGCTGCCAAGGCTTGGCGAGTAACAAGCGACTCGGGGAGGGGCCTGTGGTCAATATTGGTAGTTGCTACCGTGCAAGGTTCTGCAATACTGGCAACTCCGAGGCCACCAGCCGTTCTCACCAGGTGAGATGTGCCCGCGCGTACACGAGATCGATACCGGGCCAACAAGTACGGACTGAACCGCGATGAGACCCTCTGACCAATGCCGGAGAGCAGATGATGGTCCTTCCTTACGGTTCACCGCGGAAATAACACCGGACGTTTTCAATATCCTTCTCGGATCTGGAACCTACTTGGAAATTCTCGCGAGACTCGATATCAGATCGCGATGCGTCTCGAGGACTACTAGTTTCGAGAGTTGCGCTCCGAATTTCACCTGTCATTTCGAATTGTTCGAGCGTGAAAATCGCCGGCGAATTTTTCACGACGCTCGTGGAAATATCGAGATGGAGATGAAGAGAGAGAAAGAGAGAGAAGGAGCGAAGTTTCCTCGGGAAGTTGTCTCTTGAAATTCGCGTCCGCACGGCGCTCGGTGAAATTTCTTTCGGTAGGAGAAAATGATAAGACGTGGCTTCGTGGCGCGGCATAATCGTCCTCGCGTGTCCCTCCCCAACATTGTCATTCTCCTCGCATGAGAGAAGTCTGGTGTACCGGTGAAAATAAAATGCGATGTCTCGCCTTTATCCCCGCCGTCGTGGAAAACGGATGATAACACAGATCCGTCGATTCCTTCATTGATTTTCGTCGAACGTAACCCGATTACGGCCGAACGACGATGGAAGAAAGAGAAATATTTCAACCTACGCTCACCGCGTCGTCATTTATACTACCATCGCAACCCGGCATCATCTGTAGTATCGTGAGATTCGACGAAATAACGTTTCGTAAAAAGGATACTTTTTACGACCTGCCCGTAGATCCTCGAGGTAGATTGAAAAAAAACACGCAAAAACTACCCTCCAAAACTACACGGGTCTACAAAATATCTAATTCTTTTATAAACAACTAGAACCACCGAAGAAGTTTGTTACGAGAAAAGATAGCTCCCACAATTTTTTCCGTCTCTCAGCTGTTTTTTCGCCCCAAGATCTCATTGTCGACCCGAGGTCCCTCGTAGACTTTTGTTCCTCTCGACGAGTAGATATTTTTTAGGCAATGAAAACGTGTGACCTTGAAATTTGGGTTCAAGGTCATTGTTGGTCTACGCGTTTTGGAAGAGCTCCACCGATCTCGAGATGGAGAATCATCTGACTAACCGGTGACCAGATATTGTGCCACCCTGTAAGTGCGTGGTCCCAACAGCAATCTGCTGAACCAAGAAGGAGGATGGAGAACACTGTGCGAGAAGACGCCATTTAAGGGAAGGTCGTCAGAGTTGGGCCACCTTTTGATTATTGTCTATATCTTTTTCAAAAATTTGAATATTTCCAAATTTTTTTTTCATTCGAAAGTTCAAACCTTTATCTAAAACATATATGTATGGCAACTTGCTGCGACAAGGGAAAAAAAAGTTATTGACGAAAGAAAAAAAAATGTCAGAGTTGGGCCATTTCAGTCAGAGTTGGGCCACCACTGAAATTGCATGGGATATGTACTGAAACCGGTTTTTATGGAATGGTATACAACATTTTATTGTTCTTAATACATTTTGACATGTTTACGATGAAAAACACAGAAAATCAGATTAATCAGAGTCGCAATTTTGACATACGAAAAAACTTTTTGTTTACGAGAACAAACAAGAAGACTTTCATTTCTACAATTTATTATTTTAGTGTTTAACGGCGCGAAAAACATGCTAAGAAATGATATTTCACTGTTAGAAAAAGAAAAGGATGTGGCCCAACTCTGACTACACGAGTGACCCAACTGTAACAACATTCGTGTTTTTTGATCGCAACTCACTACAGCTGGAGAGGTTAAGGAATCAACATTTTCTTTTACAAACTTGTTAATGATCGAACATACAATGTTATTATATACTTACTTCAATTTCGGCATGGTTTTTTTGCGAGTTATGGGCACTTTTTTTGAATAGTACAAGAGTGAGAAATCAGGAGAAAAGTGGTCGTTCGCGATCCGGATGCGAAAAGTTGTGCGTAGAAAGAGAGAAGATCTTTGATCCGGTGCGAATTGAATGCGAGGGGAAAATAAGAGGGGCGGAGAAATATCGATGGGAAAAAATAACGATGGTGTAGGATACGTCGCGACGAGGCGTATCCCTTTATTCTTTCCGATTTCTTGCAGCGGAGGGAATATAATGGCGGCGCGTGTCGCTCGATGGGTCGAGGGTGACGAGAGAAGATCACGTATTCCGTGTAGCAAAGCTCTTAAATCGCAAACACCCGAGCGACATAGCGCGCCATCGCTAATCCCACTTCTCATACATACGACATGCGTCTTCTTCGTTCTACCTGTGGTCCTGGTTATCGATGAGCCTCCCCGCCCCTCCCGTCCCCAGCGCTGATCTCATTCCATATTCGCGCGGCAAGACAGCCATGCACGAGGGACTATTCACCGTGGAATCATCAAACCGGAAATCGTGATGAAATCAGCAGCCAATTCCGACCGAATTCGTTCGGAATTACCGAGCTCGAATTCCTACCTATCTACATCCCCAGACTCCCCGACAAAAGTAGTACACTCGATTTCTCTTCCTCCCAGCGATTCGCACCCTAAAAAAGCTCCACTCGCCTTAGCAGCTGACCTTGAAATCGGTTTTTCGCCTTTCACCTTGCAACGACCTTGAATCTCTTTCCTCCAACTGTACAAAATGTAATTCTCCTGAGGGCATTTTTTTGAAGGTCATTGTAGATGTGTGGAAAAAGCTCTCGATGGCGCGCTCTGGCGAGGATGTGACCACTTTGAAAATTATATTTCTTTGATGAATATTCGACAAAGTAGGTAAATAGTCCACCACCGTTGAATTGGCGGGGAATAAGGGCCAGAATAGGGTGGAGGAACGGAATCACTCCGCAGCTGAGGCGGAAGGCTTCGTCCTCGCGTCCGAGAATTCGCAGGCGACACACGTTTCCCGCGAAACTGTTGCGGCGCGTGTGGATAGACGTCGCGTGTGTCTCATCCGGCGAAAATATAGCCTTTATTCCTCTGATTTCGAGTGTCAGATTGGCCAGGGTGAGGAGAGTGGGCTTTACGTGCCTCGAGGAGACGAGCGAAGAGGCAGGATTCCCGCGCCCTCTATTCGTCCGGGAAAGCTCGGCGTGGGCAACAAAGAGGGAGGGAGGGTGAAGTTTACGAGGTGTAAATAAACAACGAGGACGAGAAATAAGTCAGCGACGGTAACAACGGACCGCTAACGGTTCGCGGAGTCGCTTTGACGTAGCTCCTCCGAGAACGGGCGCGTCGTTTGTTTTCATAGAGAAGAATTGGCGATGGTACCCCGACTGGCAACGGACTCTCGTCCCACTTCCGCCCGGGCAAAACTATTTTTCCCTCCTCGGAGAAAAAACTCGATCGCAAAAAAAAAAAAAATGTTTTTATTCTTCCGTCCAAAATTCCGTAAAAAAACGCGACCAACAGTGACAAAACTGCTACACGGGCTGAGAAAGTAGTGTGGAGAGAGATTGGAGAAGCCAGAAGGAGCTGGTAAACGAGCTTGAAAAAATGCATCTCCGTTTGCTGTGGGGAATGGAAAATGGAGGAAACAGCTGACGGAATATCGTGGACACGACGATTCGAAGCAAATGGTCGGTAAATATAAGAGCGAATGGCACTTTGTCTCCGTATCTTCACCGAGGAAATAGATACCTACCATACGTATCTAGGTAGGAATAGTAGCAGCGTAAAACCTCTCTAGATACGACGCGTGAGTACCTCGTAATACTAGCGGATGCTGCAATTTTATATCCCAGATACGATATCATTCGCGTTTATCGGCCTGCAATCGCTTCGCTCTATCCGAAGCCAAGCGAGGAACTTCCCGCGTAATTTGGTTCCACCAAAAATGGTCTGACCCTTTAAAAAAAAGGTCGTCGAATTTCGCATCGAAACCTGTTCGCTTTTTTTCCCTGGCGACTTCCGGAAAATGGTCCAAATTCCTGTCTTCTTCGGCCATTTTGGTTTCTACGCGCACAAAAAATTGGAAAACAAAAACCAAAGGAGCTTTGAAAAAATGGGAAAAAGCAAAAGCTTTGCAAAAAGCTTGGTCAATTGCATCGAGGGTTTTTGGTGTGGAGAAAATGGCCACAATTTACCGGAAGAGCGGGTTTTTGATTAATCCGCTCGAACGAATCGACCTGTACAATTGGAAACGTCGTTATCAATGCATTCGAAACGACGAGGCGAAAAGAGGCTTAGCCGAAGAGAATCGCGGGGAAAAAATGTCGACGCTGCTTCCGTTTCTTGTAGCATGAAAGCGAAAAAGCTCTGAAAGCCGGCGACGCCTGTTAACGGGAGCCTTGATAATAGCCGCAAAAAGTGAAAACCTTTTCAGCCGTTCTGATGAATCAGCTTAAATCAGCTTATCCTCGATGCTGGAAGCTGCGGCTTTTTCCAACAGCGATCGGTCGACGTTCGATGTTGGCGGGTTGGTAGCAATGAGCTTGCGGCAAATTAGAGTAGAATCTTCGCTACGCGTCACGAGCTTTCGGCACCTCGAAGCCACGTGGCTATTCGTCTCGCGGGTGCTGGGTCCCGAATCTTCGACCCCCATCGTTCTTCCGGTAGCAGGCTTGGTCGTAACAAATAATACTTGCGGACGGCGACCCTCTGTACATTAGCCGCGGACGAAGGTGGCGGAACTGGCGCCATTTGGGTAAACGTTCGTTGGTAGCATGAATTGGATGAGAAAAAGGAAAACAATGGAACGCCAGCAGAGTTATGTCGGTGGTCCCCTCGCGAGGATTACGCTACTCGAGCCGGTTCGCGCGGAAATTTCGATACGTAACACGTACGGAGCTGCCTCGAAGCCCGAATATTTCGCAGCCGTGGAATCGGAGGGATTAGCCTTGTGGTTTTTAATACTACGAGCGGAGGCCGTTGGAACTTGCCGCGCGAGTATTGGACCGCACAACAGACCGTCGCAATAAAAGCGTGGAGGGTTTCTCGGACGAGGCTAAGCCGTATTAATGGCTTGATAATCGGGGAAAAAAACGTCGCTTTGCATAACAAAGCATTCCCTTTGTGATTTTCGAATGGCAGAAACGTGGATCTTCGAGGGTGCGAAAGCTAAAGCTCCGAGGACCACCTCCGATCGAAGATCGCGCCTCGTTCCCTTAGTGTTGTACCCAACAGCGGAGGAGTTGTACCCACATTAGGGGAGTCATCCCGTGTAAAGCCCTCTTTTACGCTTTATTGGGAAGACATGATTGTTTTTCGGCGAACGGAACGAAGATCTAACTACAAATTTGAACCATTGTCAGAGTAAAGTTACGTCACTTGATGCAAGAGCATTCCTCTTGGTCCGCTACTCATTGGCATTTGGGGAAGATCCGGCAGTCAGCATACTGCCTAGGGATTCGGTGGACTGCTGGCAAATGGGAGAGTGCACCATCGAAATTACCTTTCTTCTATTTGCCTGGCCTCGTTCAGGCAATGCAAACAAGAAAATAGCCCATCTACTATCAATGATAATCCTATAGTACGGATGATAGCCTTTCTCCTCTCCAACCCCCCCAACGAATGCATGTGAGTCCTATGAGATGCATCCAGACGAGTCTTTTCATTCGGATCTTAAGAGCACTAACAGCCTAATCGACTATCTGTTACAACTAGCTAAGTCTTCTTATTCAGCTGCTGAGAGGAATAACAACTTGGCTACCTTCCACTTGACTATCAGTTACCACCCAACCAATTGGGTCGAAAACATTCACATGCATCAAGGTAAGTCTTTCTATTCGGCTCGTCCCTCCATACGTGTGTTCGTTCTAGTCCTAGGTAAAGAACAGTTTCAAACACTGTTACTTTTCTATCTTCCTGTCACTGGTACGAGAGGAGTCGTTACTTTTAGTAGTTACATTCAGGAGAAACATAAGGACACAAAAGTGAAACTGTTCGGTTGACAACTCTGAAGAAAGTAGAACTGGCTGCCATTTTGTACGACGACTTTGTCTTTATTCACCATGCACAGGACATGTATGCTCAGTATTGGAAATAGAAAATTAGGGTGTCCACTTTGGCACGGCTTATGATTTGTGGAGCTAGGTGGCAGCATTGGTGGTTACCAACCCATGTTACCAAGTTTTGTAGGGGAATAATTCATTCACTGCAGCACTCTATGTACATGGAAGTTGGCGTCCAATAAGCTAAAGCATCGAGTGCCAACTCACTGGAGTCATGCGTACCGGAGGATGACCGATCACAAACGATGCCTGAGAGTTTCTATGGCTGGGGAATAATGGCGTTGCTATTGCATACAAAAGGAGGATGTTTTTCCGCTGATCTGTTCGCTCTTTCGCCGCGAGGCTACAGATCTTGACGGATGCAGGGGCGAAGTGGCGAATAACGATGCATGAAGCCTGCTTGTTTTCGCGTAGCTATGAGACCGACCCCTCTAGTTGATGTTGATCGTTCCGATGGTCTTGATGGATCCGTCGTGCCCGCTGACGAATGCGGAGCCGTCGGAGAGGCAAAGTTCTCTCGGCGATCATCGGCAGCTACATGCTCGAGGTTCCCGGGGGTAGCGGTCCTTCTTCTTCTCATGCTTCCCAACACCGCGGTAAACAAATTTGTTTTCATTAACAAAACTTTACGGAGATCCCCACAAAAAAGCGTAGGCTGCTTCCTGTTCGCATATTTCTCCGCCTCGCGAGACTTGTTTGCTCGCTGAAAACTCGATCCGATGTACACTCCAAGGCGAGGGAGAAGCAGCGAAAGGGGTGGGAAGAAACGGGGAAGAGATCGCAGACGGATCCGCGACATACGTTTCGTGGATTTTGACGCGAGGGGACTGTCAATCGACCGAAAGCCATCTCAACGACTGTAGGCCTCGTCCCACTTCACGATACTCTCCGCGCGTGAGCCTACGCTGAGATACTTACTCCAGATTTTTTGCACACATCTACAATCACCACGTGACACGCTGAAAAAACCTCCCCGAAGGTCCAGGACAGCCACAGAGTCGATAACCAGTTTTGACCACAAATTCGAGCGTTGGTCCCACTCCATTCTTCAACGCGTTTCGAGTGCCTGGCCGAAATTTTCAATTGTTAAATCCCGGCGTCTGTCTCTACTCGCTAATAACTGTTGGACCATCGCGATCGGATGTCGAGAATTCGTTCCTCGAAGATTTCTCTTCTTCCTTTCGGCGACGAAGGGCTGCATTTGTCATGAAAGCGATCCTGTCTCCCGCTCCAATCTTCTTCCTCCATTCTCTTTCCTCCATCCTCGTACGTATAGAAATGTCCTCTGAAAAACATGTTTGTCGTTCCTCTTCGAGGGCTCCTCCTGACATATTCTCGATCGACTCTCCGGACGAAACCAGATCCTCTGGCGAGCTTCGCAAACCACACGCTTTGCACGTGATCCCTGGAGGCTTGGAGCTGCAATTTGTGGTCGATAGGAACAGCAAGGACTATTCCACTCCGCCCCGCGACTTGTATCCTAGCTGCCGCGTCGTGGGTATCCGTGCTGTAGGGAGGTGGGTAGTAGACAGGTACTATTCCCCGGACGTTCGTTGTGGATGGGCACGACGACGACGCGTATGGCATCCAGACTAACCGCACGTTTCGTTGATTTTTCACCCATACAGACCAGCTGCGATTGCCGACGTGATATCAAACTCCGGATCGTTTGCATGGAGATCGGGCAGCTGAGCACGCCGATGCAATTTCCCCAGAAACGGCTCGCGTGGTACATCGCAGGCGAGAGGACGTGTCGCCACTGCGTTCTCCTCGGAATCATCAGCCAACGTCATGGTCAAGAACAAAAGACCTGGGAATAACGCTTCCATAGCACAGCTTTCAGAATCTTCAACCCTCCGGTACTCGCGCCTGTTACGCGCCCTATCTTAACACATGATGGCTGGGGTCCGTGTGACCCACGCGACGTAATTTGTATTCCTCGATGAGAAATACGATCAGTGAATCGTAAATTACTAGAATTTTCAGCCCTCTCTAAAAAACACGTTTTCCAAGATCTGACCTTCAGGAATATACAAAAATTGGATATTTTCAAAATAGTGAAAAAAATTGTGGAAGCGAAAATCGAGGACGAGTTCTGACGGACCCAAACCGTGATTCGTACTCGTCCTCTAACGCAACAACTTCCGATGCCTCAAATTCAGCTCCTGACGAATTAAGCTCTCCCACGAATTTGACACTTCGGTAGCTTCGAGTATTCCTCGTAATGGTATTAAATTTTCCGACCGCTCCGCTTCTCACTGTTATAATTCTTCGGAGCTTTGCGAGCAAATGACATGGCGCTCCCAACTGCCTCTGGCGCTTTCCGTAGATCCACTGCAGTTTCCAATACGGTTTTCCGCGAGCTTTTTATTCCGCAGAGCTTGCGACGTATCGAACAGCGTCGCTGTTCATCGAGTCAGAATATAACAAACAACTGGCGCATTGCCGTGAAATAATTGACTTTGTTTTCGATCTAAATCGACTCAACGTATCTTCAACAAAAAAATGCGATCGATTAAGTACTATTTTCGTGCCAAATAATTGACAAACGGTGCCTGCTTGTAAAATTGAAGGGGAAAAAAGTGCAAAGTGATCTGTTAAAATGGAGCTTGCGTGGGGAACGAGCGAGACAAGATCTGTGCGTCGTTCGTGAGGGTAAGTAAAACAAATTGTTTATCGCAGACTAGAGAATAAACTACGACTTCTTTTTACCGCTGTAGGATGAGAAATTTGCGCGAAATTTTAGGCACGAAATGCTTGACGATACTCGAAAATGGTGTGTGTTTATTCGTCTTCGATTAAGATAAATCGCTCGGTCGGAGCTTACGAAGGTCGCGGAATTAGAGCAGTAAACCGTAAATCGATGTTTACAAACAGAGATGAGTTACCCGAAACGTTAACCCGAAAGAGGGAGGTCGACGCTCCGTTCGTGATTCATTATATGAGCCGTATTGCCAAAATCGGTCGCATCTGAAATTGAAGAGGATGCCGAAGCGTGAGCAAGAAATTCGTGCACCATTTCTCCGCTGAATTGATCGGTGCAGTTTTTTTTTTTGGGGGGGAGGGATTTTGGAAAAAAAAATACAAAATGGGTCGATGCTGATCCAATTGCTCGCGAGAAACGCACGCCAAAGTCTAATACTGACCACGCGAAATTCGGTGAATAATGCAAATCGAGGACACGTGCGATATCACAGGCTTTCAGTCTCACGAAGCTCACCGGAGACGCGGAAGCGAGCTTTCGACGAGCACTCAAGCGTTACGTCGATACTCCATGTCAAGCGAATCTTTATCTGTTTCCGCGAAGTTTTGCGAATTTACACGATTTTCAGAAAATATTCCCCGCGAGACGTGGATGTTTTTCTTTCAGGCGGAACGGTAGCATCTAGAAGGCGAAGTATTCGCACTCGTGTGAAAAAGCATTATAATTCATGGCGCTGAAAAAAGACGATTTTGCCAACTGGACAAAATTTATTTTTCTAATTAAAATAAAAATAGCTCAAACAATTTTTCTACCTCGAAACCAAATTTCGAATCCATTGATTTTGCTCAACAACTATGAGAGTGTTTTGCAATGCGAATAAGGAGATTGGCAAACAATTTATTTTCGTGCGAGTTTCGTTGCTCCCTCGCGGACAACCGAAGCTCGATAAAAGCTCGGGAGACGGCCGACGCGCGGTGAAAGCTCGCGCGCAGTGGTCGGTCGTTTGTGATGAAAAAACCGCCGAACCAAAGAAAAACAACGACAAAAACAAATTCCGCGTACATCGTTGGTTTGCGAAAGCATTCGAGATGAAAAGTTCTCTCGTCGCGTAAGTATTACTTTCGAGTTGGCTTTGTGCCGAATACCATCTGCCTGCCCCTCCGACGTCTTTCGGAGGCTTCATAGATTTCGGCTGAATACGCAGTACTAGGCTGACTACACACACACACCCGAGGACAGACATTACGATGCAGCGGTGTGCGTTTGCGCATTTACAGCGCAACGGGACCTTCGAAGGAGAAGGCTGACGTTGGGTAACGGTAGATGCATTGTGGTCTCTGTAATTTATGATCGTAGCTCAAGGCGCTTTTGGGTATTGTTGCGCAATATTGCCTCTACTACGCGCAAGCATCGTCCAACTTTCGTTACTATATACCCTGCAATAATAATAATAATGCCAGTGTTCGGCTGCATTCGGCTGTATTCGGCTGTGTTCGACTGTGTTCGGCTGTATTCGGCTGTATTCGGCTGTGTTCGGCTGTGTTCGGCTGTATTCGGCTGTATTCGGCTGTGTTCGGCTGTCTTCGGCTGTAATCGGTTGTATTCGGCTATATTCGGTCACGGAGGCGTGGCGTATTCGGTTTTTTTGAGTTGCACAAAAAACCTATAACTCTCGTACAAAAAATGTTATCGTGCAACGCAACGGAAAATTTCTCAGCAAGTTGGGCGTGGAAGCTCCAAAAAAATCACGGAGAGTCCATCTTTTTTGATGAATTTTTGGAGACTTTTTAGAGATATTGGAAAAATTGGGTGACTGGATGGAGGAAGAATGCCTCGTATCTCTATCGGTGGACGACGGATCGTCGACTCGTGAAAGTGTTGACCCAAGAAGATGCTGGAGCCCAAAGTCTGCTTATCGCTCTCCCTCCACCTCCGCATCGCTACGCCGCGGTCCACGACCGCCGACCTGACTTCCGTGGTCAATATTGACGGAGTGCATCAATTCCACGAGACTCGCCGCGTGTACCGCGTGATATATTGCGTCTACCACAACAAAAATCCGGGGAGAACGGTTCTACGAAATGAAAATTCGCGCCCGACAGACTCGACAAAGGATCTCTTCCGGGAGAATTACCTAATGGAAGACTGCGATACGTTGGTCCATTTTGCGACATGTTTTTTTTTTTGACTCCGAAGAAAACATGCCGCGAGCTCTTTCTCAATAATTGGAGAATTCGTCGAGCAATCGGTTGATTAGTAGATAATTGAAACATTTTTTTTTCTTCGAATTATTCGGATGCCCGGGAATATTATGGTTGACCTTGAAACGAAAGCTCTTGTAGTAACACCTATGAAGCTTTCTGCTCTGCATCATTCGCGGTCAATTTTGCCTCATACTCGCTCGACGAGTGTCTGAAGGAGCAACTTTGAACGGTACAATTTCTACGAGCGAATTGAACTCAGGAGCTAAAAATTTATTAGCTATTATTGATGTATCAACGTTTTTATTTGAGTCGATCGACTAACGTCTTCATGGTTATTCGAATTCTGGCGAAGTTTCGAAAAGCACTGACCGCTTTTCTCCCTGAAACTTCGTATGCTTGAGTATTTACCCCCGGTGATAGTTCGAATTGCCGCAAGTTGAATTTTCAAGGTCAAACCGAAAAAAATGGGTAAAAAATGATTTTCAAGAGGATTTTCTATGTTATTTTAATAAATATTGATCTTGGAGAAAAATGTTTCGAACAAAACTTGTAGCATACAGAGAAACACATGTTTCAACTAGAATACACTTTTTGTCTAGAACCGTTTGTTCCCGAGAAAAATGGGGTTTTTTCATCGAGGGCCACGAAATGCAGTTTTTTTTGTATAATGTAGTTTGTAATGAAATCACAAGGTCCATTTTTGAACAGATACAATCAAGCCCGATCAAACTGTAGAATTGACACGAGCTCGAGCTTTTTCCCAAAAATAGTATTTCATAGAATATTGAAAAAATTCCCCGTTATCATTTGCAAAAAAAAATCTCACGCGAGATTTTCGTGGCTGCGAGCTGATCGTTTTTTGCTGACCCCAAAGCTGCCGCGTATATCGAGACGCCGGGGACCATCGGCGAAAGTTTAGCGAGATAAAAAACTTGCAAATTGACCGTGACGCGGATACTTTGAAAATTTGTCGGTGGCTGTGTCCTTTTTTTGTCCAACTCGAGTCTGAAAAAAATGGCTGAGTCACTCGCGCTTCGATATCAAACTTGTAACGCCGATCGATCGGGTGCCAAATTACTTCTCCTCCGGTGAAATAAAAACGCGAGATCAATAACTTCGCGATTCCACGCAGAAACTCGAATCCGGCTGGGAAAATCGAATAATTTATTGGTGTAAAAAAAAGCGTAGCCAAAAAACTTCAAAAAGTAATTTTTTCGATAAAAACAAAAAGCTTTTTCGAATATTTGGAGGACTTCCAGCATTTAAAAGCGAATTTTGACACTTGTCTACTTAATTTCCTATTAAAATATATCTTTACCAATAATTACGATAAAATTGTGAACGTTTTTGAAAAAAATACAGCGAAAGTTATTTTCCAATAAAATTACACACGCCGGGCTTTTATTCGTGGCGTTTTTTTCTACAGTCCTAATGTTCGTGGCAATTTTGGTAAGGCGCTTTTATCCGCCCGATATGCAGATATTGGTCGGGTCGGGGAAAAGCATCGTCACGAGTGCCTTTTCATATCGCATTTTTTATCGCGAACATACGACGCTGTAATATTTCATTAAGCATTTCATTAAATGCAGCTACCGCTGGATCGCTTATCACTCGAGCAGCAGACGTTACTGCCTCGTAACACGTGGCTCTGCTATTTTTCTCCCGTTTCTATACGGCCGTACCGCAGAAAAGCTCGATGATATTGCTTCGAAAAACATTTCACTGCGGGCGATGGCCGACAGAGACAACTTCAAACAAAATATCGCCTCCAGAATTCGGACGAACGCGTTTTTTGACCCAGCTTTACGGACAACGCTCATCGAGCTTGCGAGCAATTTCCCTGCTGATCAGCAGTGTAGACGTTTTTATACGTAATTATCAGAGTGGTAAAAAAAAGTGGTTTTTTTTCCTATCAGCCCAAAAGTTTCTTCATTTTTTGTGTGTCCAGTGAAACCTGTTATCAAGTACGTGCTGAAAAAAATAGGTTGAGTAGAAAAAAAAGCATAGTGCACGCAGCACTGCAAGTTTAGTGCCACATGTGTGAAAAAAAATGTGGGGAATTGAGTCGAGTAATGCTGCACTTCGAGCTTTCAGTCAAATCGTAATGACAGACCATTTCGCAGGTAGCAATGTCCAAGCGTCCGGAATCACCTGTATCGCTTCTGGCAAAGCACGGATATCCGGTAATCCAGCATGATGATTCAATGAGCCAAGCAACATTTTGCCGTACATAGACACCTACAGCTGCGTATTGTGGATGGAAATTACGGGCAATTCGACCCTTAAGATTACGCATATAGATAGATAGCTATATCCAGAATGACAAACGATAATTAGTGGGGCTAAAGCTAACTCTAAATCACCGCTGTAGGTTTCGGGGTCCGGAATGGTTTCCAGGCGCGATATTTA
The DNA here is from genome assembly GCA_963969455.1 of Arge pagana. Lineage (NCBI taxonomy): Eukaryota > Metazoa > Arthropoda > Insecta > Hymenoptera > Argidae > Arge > Arge pagana. The sequence continues at coordinate 3,021,002 of OZ018313.1, read as the reverse complement.
AGAGGGAGCATCACTCTGCAAGGGTTAAGCTCGATGCTTGTAGGTATACATACTTTGAACGAGGCTGTTTTCGAAATTTGTTTCGATATAGACGTGGGGAAATTTGGAAATTGAAAAATACAGCGCGTTTTCCTCAAGCGAGCAGCGGCTGCCCCTTGTAGACTCGTTGTCGAGTGACCTCGAGGTTAGTTGATAGCAGGTCATTCGGTATCGCATTGGACAGTCTCGTTTTCGATAAAGATAACCGAGTTACGCGTGCAAACGACCCCCTACTTCCGACCCAAATGGAAATATCACGAGGCGCGTCGTCGAACTATATTTGGAACATTAGACGAACATTAGCACGAGCTTTGGTCAAACATGTCCTTGAACTGATGGAACCACTTTTCACGCCCAAAGCTCGAGAAGAACCGCAGCAAATTAGAGGGAAACATTTTTTAAGGTGAAAAACATGTTTAATCGTGTTAAAAATGGCGGTCGTGTAGATTTTTGAAAATTGTAGACCACTGATTAAAATTCTCTCAACTAAGGAGCCGGGTTTCCATCTACGAAGCGGCATCCCTGAATGCAAGCTCTGTTGGTACCTGAACCACAGTTATTCGCAAAAACTTCTTCCACGTCTGGTAACATGGACGCGCGAGATCCCACGTCTCTCTCACTCGTAGTCGCGGCGTCAAACGCGACACGGGATTTCCATGTCATCCTGGTATCCGGATCCGGATGGCAATGGATAACGGATTTTCGCGGCTCAGGATTTTAGGACCCACGTCGCGACGCGTCGTGGGATGGATATTGGAACCCTCCGCGGATGCGAGCTCGTAGTTTTCAACGAAGCTGGGAATCCCCTCCTTTCACCTGCCCTTCATCCCGGCGCCTCGACGTTGTTGGTCGGTGTCGAATGGGCTCATCGTTTTCCCGAATGATTTCATCGAGTCCCGGAAGACGGGCTCATCTATCAAAGACGGAGGCATACATCTCGCGCAGGATCGAACCCGTCGGGTCGTGACTTCCGCTCAAAAATTCATCCGGGTCCGAATAATTGGCATACGCGCGTTTCCCGAAGAGATAAATTATTCTCCGCTCCCAGACCGGAAATCCGATGGATCCGTACCATCATTGCTCGCATCCTGTGAAGGATAAAACCGTTGACTCAACTTGAAGTGCTGAAGACGTTCGCTATTGGTTCCAGTGATCCTTTCAGTAGTGAAGAATAAAACTGTTGACTCAATTTGAAGTGCTGAAGACGTTCGCTATTGGTTCCAGTGATCCTTTCAATAGTGAAGAATAAAACTGTTCACTCAATTTAAAGTGCTGAAGACGTTCGCTATTGGTTCCAGTGATCCTTTCAATAGTGAAGAATAAAACTGTTGACTCAATTTAAAGTGCTGAAGACGTTCGCTATTGGTTCCAGTGATCCTTTCAGTAGTGAAGAATAAAACTTTTGACTCAATTTGAAGTGCTGAAGACGTTTGCTATTGGTTCCAGTGATCCTTTCAGTAGTGAAGAATAAAACTGTTCACTCAATTTGAAGTGCTGAAGACGTTCGCTATTGGTTCCAGTGATCCTTTCAGTAGTGAAGAATAAAACTGTTGACTCAATTTGAAGTGCTGAAGACGTTCGCTATTAGTTCCAGTGATCCTTTCAATAGTGAAGAATAAAACTGTTGACTCAATTTGAAGTGCTGAAGACGTTCGCTATTGGTTCCAGTGATCCTTTCAATAGTGAAGAATAAAACTGTTGACTCAATTTGAAGTGCTGAAGACGTTCGCTATTGGTTCCAGTGATCCTTTCAGTAGTGAAGAATAAAACTGTTGACTCAATTTGAAGTGCTGAAGACGTTCGCTATTGGTTCCAGTGATCCTTTCAGTAGTGAAGAATAAAACTGTTAACTCAATTTGAAGTGCTGAAGACGTTCGCTATTAGTTCCAGTGATCCTTTCAATAGTGAAGAATAAAACTGTTGACTCAATTTGAAGTGCTGAAGACGTTCGCTATTGATTCCAGTGATCCTTTCAATAGTGAAGGATAAAACTGTTGACTCAATTTGAAGTGCTGAAGACGTTCGCTATTGGTTCCAGTGATCCTTTCAATAGTGAAGAATAAAACTGTTGACTCAATTTGAAGTGCTGAAGACGTTCGCTATTGGTTCCAGTGATCCTTTCAGTAGTGTACAGGTATCATTAAACCATTATCGCTACATTGAGCAGCACTACTCGTGGAGACTATTGACAGCACTACTGTTGGAACTATTGAGCAATCACGATTCGACCCAGCAGTTTCACCAGTAGTGAGATTTAATTTACTACCGAAAAAGTCCTATGCTGATCAGTAGTTCTTTCAATAGTTTTCAATAATTCCTAATAGTTTCCCATTAGTTCCTCATTATTATATCACTACTTTTCTGACACTTTTGTTAATAGTTTCATGAGTAGTTTTCAATAGTTTTTTTCCATACGAAAAGCTGAAACTTGGAACATTTTCGAAAATATTCTCGAAATTTTGAAGTCGAAAAAAATGGAAATGCCGCGGGGTGAATTTTGTTCGTAATTCGGTGCCACAAAATCTTTTGGGGCGAGACGAGTGATGGTAATCGTAGGACGTGGAATAAAAATTGTCCGACGGAATAACGAAAGTTTGTCGAAGCTCTCTCTATCGATACGGTTTCGTCGTTGCTAGCCGTTTATTTTCGTTCGCTTAAGCACTCGATTGCGGTCTGTTATAATGGTCCGCTCACGCGGAAAATACGGTGAGTACAGGCAACGTGCCGTTGAATTCGACGATGGTTCAACAACTTTTCCAACCTTTTATATCGGTCTTCGTTTTCCGAGCCCTCCGGATGAAATATTCCATTCGCCATTGCGCGTTGCCAAACGAGAGCGAATGAAAATCGATGAAACAAAGAATTCGCGGTGTCCGTACAAAGAACTCCTCGTATAACGATGAGCTTTCCTCCGCATTCGACAAATCGTCAAACGAATCGCGCGCTTCGCCCCGAAAATATCGCGATCTCCGTACATTCTTCGTATTTGGGCACACTTTTTTCTCGTCATTTCATGCGCGCAAAATCGAGCTGTAATAGAGAAATCCAACGCGAGTGGCTCGAACGTTCGGTTTTACCTTTGAGTTGTAAAAACGGTATTCGCTTGTTTGCCATCCACAAATCGACGTTTTTTTGGGCATCCATTTTTTTTCCAGTTCTTTCAAAATGCAGATGAGCACGGAATTTATGAAAATATTGGTTTTGCGCTCATCGCGCCGAGTGGAAATTTGCGTTTCGGAAAAATTGATTGATCGTAGAAAACGCGAGTAACGAATAATTAATTAATTAATTACAAAATTGAATCGTTATCGACGGCATTTCTTACCAAAAGGCTGAAACGTAGTCGATGAAATTTCATTTTTCAAATCAGTTCTCACGATAGCTCAAAAACCAACAAGCCAATCAAATTTTTCAAATTGTATTTCACATTCTGTACACATTTTCTGTAGCGTGGCGTAGAATCAAAACGATTCATGGTCAATTTTTCTCATTTCGCCAGTAGACCATATTTTCCAGAATGGATATAACGGTACTCTCTCTCTTTTCTGTTATTCGCAGTCCTTTAATGTTTTTTACTATTCTTTTTTGTGTATCACTGCTCCTTGTACGAACTAAAAATAGGATTTTCCCGAGGATAACATTTTTTTCTACATGATGGCTCATCCGCAGAATAGAAATACACCACCCCAAAAATGTACCGGTCAATTGGCATCTTTCTAGTCTCGCACTGCCGTGCCTCGTTAGAGATATACGTGTTAGAATAATCTAGAAACCATCAAATATCTCGAGAACGAGACGTTTTTCAGAAAAATAGTTCGGACCAATGTTATAGGGTTTTAAAAGTTCTACTTAACGTTTATATCCGTTTGACCTTGAATAGAGGCGTCAAGGCGAGATCGGAACCGAAATTATTTTTTTAAATAAAATACCCTATTTGGATGGCACAGTAGTAAAGATGGCGGCAAGACGTTTCCAAAACACTAGTTGAAGACCTATTTTTGTTGAGAATTGCCCGAGTTACGAGCTTTAGAACTTACGGTGCCGCCAGCACTAGTGTTATGCATGCTGCACCGCGCGGAGGTTACATGTTCGGCACTAATGCTGACGACATGCCGCGGCGCCGTAAGCTCCGAAGCTCGTAACTCAGACAATTCTCAACGGAAATAGGTGGTCAAGTAGTGTTTTGAAATCGTCTCGTCGCCATCTTTAATACTGTGCTATCCAAATGGAGTGTTCCGTTTGAAAAAATCATGTTGGTTTCGATCTCGTCTTGACGCCTCTACTCAAGATCAAACGGATATGATCGTTGAATAAAACTGCTGAAACCCTACAATTTCGGTACGAAATATTTTTCTGAGAAACGTCTCGTTCTCGAGATATTTGACCGTTTCCAGACTTTTCCAACACCCTGTATACCGTGCGTTCGAATGCTACTGATCGATGGACTACTCATTAAAATGACAGCTACAACAATAGGTACCATAATCCGCGGGCGAATAATCGTAGATTCAAATTTCAATTCGATGACAATTGATCGCATGCGAGGCGAAATTATATGCATAGATCTGACGATGACGAGATTCCGCAGCTGCTATTCAATTCGAGCTTTGCCGCAGTTCCGATACAATTATCGTCTATAGCGAATGTCGGAAAGCTCGCACAAATGCGTGAAATGGAATTCGTCGATCGACTCGGCCTCAATCGAAAAAGAGATACGAGTTAATTCGAGAATCATCATGATTTTCGCAGATAAAAAGTATCGACAACGAAATTAACATTTTTAATGCAGTGGCATTTCCATTAACCCCTAAATTTTTTTTTCGAAAGCATTTCCATTAACAAATTTGATTTCTTTCCCAAAATTTGAAACTCTCCAAAATCTCCAAAAAAAAATGAGATTTAACAATTTTGTCAAATTTCACAAAAATGGGAGCGCAAGAATACGCGACGTCGGTCGACGAGGAAGAAAGCTCTTCCTCGCCACACGAAACCGGGCGGAAGGGGTTTGGCAAAAGCAACGGCAGAAGGGGAGGCTCGATGCAACGCGATAATTTAGCGGAGACAGTTCCTCCGAAGGCGTGACTCGAAAGGCTGATCAAATTCTGAATCCCCTCTTTCCTCTCCCTCGACATCCGACGGCATCTCTTGGCATCGATTACGTAGCCCCGCGTTTTCGCGGAAACGACGCGCTGTGAAAAGGATTGCTGAACAGTTGATTATTCGTTTGGCACCAGCCAATGGATCGATTATACTGCTTCGCGACACCATCTCGCACCCTTCTTATCGCCAAACTGCGCCAAATCTTACGTCACCGCGACGAACTCCGGCGACGTATTATTCTTCCCCGAACCTTCCTTCTCTTCTCATCAATTTTCCAGCCCCTCCTCTCAAATTTCGAATCTGCGAAGGAAATCGCGATCCTTTGCGCCATAAATCATAACCTAGTCGCGAAAACAACGAGCTGACAAACTTCTACGTGGATCTTTCACCGACGATCAAAACAAATTAGCCCGAGTAGATACTAATCGAACTAGTGAATTCGAAGTGGACGCATCTATCTCCCGACAAATGTAGTCCGCACATTTTTACGAACAACGTGTACACTGCGCACTGACAATGATTGTTTAGTGCGGCAGATGCTGCACTACATGCTGGGGTAGGCGTGACAGATATATAAGGGATCGCTCCAGCACCAATCTCCATGCTTAGTGCGGCTGTCCAGTGCAGCCTTGCTCGCAAGCACTATAGTTGGGCGCGCGCGCAAGCACTATAGTTGGGCGCGCGCGCCCATAAGGGATCGCTCCAACACCAATCTCCATGCTGAGTGCGGTTATCCAGTGCAGCCTTGCGTGCAAGCACTATAGTTGGGCGCGCGCACCCATAAGGGATCGCTCCAGCACCAATCTCCATGCTGAGTGCGGCTGTCCAGTGCAGCCATGCTCGCTAGCACTATAGTTGGGCGCGCGCGCCAGCACTATAGTTGGGCGCGCGCGCGCCCACGCGGATGCGCCGATGGCCACCCGCACGATGCTTGCTGCAGCTATCCTCGTTCTTCGGCCAACGCTAGTCGATGCTCGAATGTTCCTAACGAGTTTATCGCTAATACGCGTTCTATCGTATAATGCTGGGTGGTAAATTATATCGTACGCAGTAATTATTTCGTACGTAGTAAACTATATCGGATGACACAGAGAATCGTACGAGATGCACGAGCGTCGAGTCAATAGCGACGTAACTACGGAGCTTAATTGTTCCACGTCAGCAGTGAATTTCCTCCGGCTTCGTTCGTCCAAATGAAGGGAGTTGATTTGTGACGGTGCTTCGTTAAACATTTGCAGTATACGTTACGAGTTATAATTTCAACGGAGAGCATAGCTAATCGGAACGTAGTCAAATCTCCCACAGCAAAGTTCTAATCTTGGGCCGTTAGGTGGAAACGGCTCGGAAAGTTTCGTTGAAGTTTAATTGAAATTTCGGCGAATCGCCGAATTCGTTCGCAATTAATTACTTAACGAGCAAACGACGAAGATTCCCGGCGTATAATCGATACATTTTGTAGCGAGAAAAATTCCCACGATCAAATATTCGCGAATCAATTGCCGAATCCGATCGAAAGTGCCCCTTTCAATGGGCCACGAAACAAAGGATACAAAATCCTTGATCGCACGGGTCTGCGATGAAGAACTATTTTTTTAAAATCTGGTTCGTTCCAAGCATAAACTCCACTTCAACGTGTCACGCCCCAATTCATTTTGTTTTATTTTTACAATGATACTAAAACTACTACCGGGCCATTCGTAGACGAGTGCAAAAAATACCCGAATTTTTCTATAACCGTTTGCAATTGTTTATGAAAAATTGTTTAAACAAATTACTAAAAAAAGTTGTTATCTCGAAAAACTGATTGTGCCAATCGATTCTACGGGAAAAATTACGCTGAAAACGTAATCGTGAACATCTTCCATGACTCAGAAATTCAATTGTTTATAACCATTTTACACTAACAAATTGAAGCCTGTCGATAACGTGTTATATGGGTACTTGACAACTTATTTCTGTTGGGAATTGCCCGAGTTACGAGCTTTAGAAGTTACGGTGCCGCCAGCACTAGTGTTACTCAAGACGCACCGCGCGGACGTACATGTCTGGCACTAATGCGGGCGACATGCCGCGCACCGCAAGCTCTAAGGCTAGTAACTCGGGCAATTCTCAACGGAAATAGGTGTTCGACTAGTGTTTTGGAATCGTCTCGCCGCCATCTTTAATACTGTGCGATCAAAATGGAGTGTTCCGTTTGAAAAAATTATGTTGGCTTGTACTCAAGGTCAAACGGATATGATCATCGAATAGAGCTGCAGTTTATGTTATATTGGCCACTTTGTACGTGTTAATACAATACTATGCGATAACGAATCGTAATGCTTCTCGGTTGCTTCCCGTTGTACGACCAAAGAAAGGGGTTTGGAATCGCCGAAACAAGCTGTACACGTGAGCTTTGGTTGCCGTGACGAAATCTTTGGTTGGGTGATATTTACCATAGTCTTCAATTGTGACACCCAAAGCTTTGTTGCTTGCATGGAAACTGTTCTGGTCTTGATGGGCTGATACCCCCGAGCTTTACAGATGTAATTCTCATAGCACGGATGAGAGGTCGTTCTGTAAAACGATCGGTTAAGTCCTCGAAGAAGTTGGAAATCCAAGAGAGTTACGATGCGGCAACTTGTTCGAAGTAGGATCCACGCGGCGAAAGTCTGCCTCTCTCCCCTCGGCTCGTGCTTCTTGTTCGCTTCTCGAATCCGAAACATCAAGATTGGATGTCACGTTCGTCCCAGGGACGAGGAGTCTCGTGTAGCGGGATCCCCGCGCTGATCACGCATGTGCCGTGAGACCAGTCTCAAAAAGGAGCTTTTCGGAGCTTGAGGAAAAAAAGTGATGAGAAGAAAGAAAATGGAGGCGTAAAATTTGGAATCCCAGATGTTCGCATGATACGAAGAAGCCTTTCGCGCGGTTATTGCCGAGGAAAACGGAAAGTCGCGATGGTTTAGTACCGACCCGGCCGTAGACGAAGGTAATCGAATCACAGCCGATGAGGACGAGAAGGAGAAATCTCGAAGGAACCAGAATCAAGACGCGTCTCTTGCCCCCCAGGATTCCCGCGATTAAACTATGAAAGCCTCATGGCTGACGCAGCCATCGTTTCACCTCTGCTCGACGGCTTATTAATTTTACACCCAAGAGCTCCGGCGATAAAACTACGTGTACCCTAGATTAAATCATTTAATATGCGAGGCTTCGCTGCATATTGGCACTCGACCAAAGAAATATCCGAAGACGCTTCGACAGGCTCGCGGTGCAAGAACGAACCAAGCAATGAAAATGCATCCTCTATCATGATTTCTGTGCAAGTTGTTAAGATGCAGCTGAAAATATCCGGCAGGAGCTGTCTAGATGCCAAGTAAGATGCTCAATAGCATTGAACTGGCGCGCTGAAGGCTCCTAATCCGAGCTCTGATGGAACGTCGAGGCTATAATTTATAACAAACTGATGACACAGGTTACACATCGATGCTATTCATATATCTGCGAGTGTACTCACGGTATATCATCGCTGCGACGGTGTTACACCCGTTGCTGGAGTATTAAATGTTGGAGCTTGATTTACAGGCCAGGTAATTAAATCGAGACACGATACGTGGTCTTTCGAAGGTGTTTGCGAAAATTTAGAATATCTGGACATGTTGAAGCTCACAAGTTATAAGTTTTCTACACAACGTCAAAAAAATGTAATTACACTGGAAATCTGTCTCGAGGGGTCTACATGTTAGAGTAAGGTTACAGCTGCCATGTTGGGCACTTTTTCTTCTGGAAAAAGTTCGAGGTCAAATTACATGACAAATAGAAGTTTTAGGGTCAAACACGAGAGAAAGCTTCGGAGAAAATCGCTGTCAACGTTTTGTGGGGCTCCTTGACACTTTTTGACTTCAGAACAATCTTTTTAGTTTTTTTTTATTGGTATAGGATTATTGAGACCAACTTTTGTATTTATGTGGGTCATAGCAATTTAAAAAAAGCTAAACATGGGCTTTTTTGGATTGTGTAATGTAGACTACTCTAAAGGGGAGAGTTCTCTAGGATGCGCATGGTGGGATTTTTTCTTAAACTAACTGTCGTATAACGTAATGAAATATCTCGCAACGTTCTGCTCGTTCGGGTGTGAAGGGTAATATTCGGGATCGCCGGCTTCCGCGGGGCTTAGGTCAACCATGAAACGAAGAGACACCGAAGGGGCGACAAGGTCGTTTTACCGATACATCAATACCCTGGAAGAACCGATGGGACCAGGCGTATCTTCTGGCCTCCACATGTAACGACTGGGCGGTAATATCGATCACACTTGCCGCACGAGTCTCGAGCTTAAGGCGATCTAGTGCACCGACCGGACTGCGACGAGCGAGGGGAACGTGTATTTTATGATCCAGTGGATGACGTTTCGGCAGTGACGTTCTGCCCTCCTCGGAGCTACAGCTTATTCGAGAAGCACGAGTCTCGCAAAAAGGTGTCAATCCGATGGATAACAAGTGCGAGTGCGTTTACAACATGTACGGTCACGACCAGAACAGAGATTGCCTCAAGGTCATACATCTTCCATCGCGCGGACAACGTCTGTCTGCGACGTGGCCATGTTCGGAGGGTAGACTACTGTGGCGGAGAGTTCTTAACCAACGTACGTCGAACTGTCGACAGAATGTATATTTCTGCAGCTCTTCACAGTTCGCTCGCGCATGAAAATTCTGCCATCGAAAATTGTGGAAGTTGGAGCTTTTTCTGGGCAAACGGACAATGGAGCTTCGCGAAACAGCGAGAGCTTCGTGCCAAAATTGAATATCCCGTCGATTTTTCAGTTGGAAACATCCACAAAAACTTTCATCGCGCTCGTCTGATCTGACCTGAAACGAAGCTCCGCTATTGTTCCTCGTCCGAGCAAATAAAACCGTCTACATATTTCCGCGTGTATAAAAATATTTTTCCCCCGATTCGTGGGCTACTTTGAGCTGTGAGCAAAAATCGCAGTAAGTACTCTTTCCCAAGCGTTGGTTCCCGATTTTTATTTGACCTTGAGGTGTAAAGAGCGAAAAAAGGATCCGGTCAATTTTTTTTTTTGACTGGCTAAAATCTGAAAAATTAACGACTAATAAATTCGTTTTTTCCAAATCTGAATGCCGATTCGATTTTTGACGGATGAGATTATTTTTTTCAGTTTGTAACGGCTGGTGCGGGTCAATGGAACGAGGTGTCGAGCTTTCGCGCTCGGGAAAAAATAGATCGGCGAGGTACGAGTAAATTTGATAGATTAGCGAGCGTCGCTGAGCAGATAGCGCGACCCAAATTTTTCGTCGCCAATCCAGTGCTACTACATTAGGTATATCGAGGAACCGTGTCACGTCGCGCTCCGCTTTCTCCGAGTGATGCAATTTCTTCGATTCTCCTCGATCGATAACGAATAATAATACGATGGATCAATTTGCATCGAACAAGCTTATCCAATTCGAATAATTTCTCGGGGTAAGCAGCTGCGGAGGCCGAATGAGAATGAATGTGAGCAGACATCGCGGGAGAAATTCCTAATTCGCTGGCAATTTTCCGGAATATCCAAACGCCAATTTTTTTCCAAACTCCAATTTTTTTTCCAAACAATTTTTTTTCCAAACGAATTTTTTTTCCAAACAACATTTTTTTTCCAAACGAAATTTTTTTTCCAAACGACATTTTTTTTCCGAACGACATTTTTTTTCCAAACGACATTTTTTTCCAAACGCCAATTTTTTTTCTAAACGCCAATTTTTTTTTCCAAACAAATTTTTTTTCCAAGCGACATTTTTTTTCCAAACGACATTTTTTTTCCAAACGCCAATTTTTTTTCTCCAAACGACATTTTTTTCCAAACGACTATTTTGCATGCCGAATAGTGGCCCCAAAAAAGTGTGAGAGCTGGGGAACAAGCATGCTGGATGATCGCGGCGACGTCGAAGAGTCGCGGAAGCCGATCGTCGTTGTTTGCTCGTTTCCCTCTGCGCGTAAAATAAATTGCCTTTTTCCAAATCGATACCAGTCTCGTAAATTAATTATCCATTCAGGTCGGCGAATTATGCGGTGTAATCGTTGGTTCGCCTGCGCTGAATCGAGCGTCGTCACCGCCACATCCATTCAGCCGCGATGAAGCGATTATGTCGGGACTCCAAAGGTTCTCTCACCCCGCGATCCTCGCAAATATGAGCCTCGAGAATTTATCCGCGATATTCAGATCAGCTATGCATATGCAAATGCGCGACGTCGTTACGTAAAAATATGCCAATAACGTCGGCATTCTATCGCGTTTCGTTCCCGCAGAAATTCCCCCGCAGTAGGAGCGAGCGCGGCGCTGGCAGGTCACTCGCGCAAAAACAAGTGACACGCCGAGGATGCGAAATATGGGGCAATTTACGTCGAATTGCAATTTTTTTGGGGTTTTTTGGGTTTTTTTGGCGTATTTTGAGTCGGGATATCTCGAGAACGGTTCGACGGAACTATGTCTTGTCACGACTCGCCGAACTCGTCCCGCCGAGCTCTACAATTCGATGCAAATAGAATCGCCGAGAGACGCGAAACGCATGGCAATGATACGGCGTGGCCGTGACGCCGAACTTCCTCGAGGTGAGGCGTCGAGCTTCTGATCACAGAAAGAATGTTTCCGCAGGCGACTTCGCAGCCAAATACGTAATTTGGCGTTTGACCTTGGAAATATTAGTCGTACAGTCTCTAGCTCGAGAGAGTTTTGATTTCGGATTCGCAGAGTGCAGAAAATCAGGGATGGATCTCGATAGAGTGAAGGAAAAAAACGCGGCTTTGTTCGCAACTCGAGAAGCGAGAGCCGATTAATAACTTATCCGCGTCTGATCGACGCCCGTTAAGAATGGTCACGCGACCACAAATGGGAAATGAGATATCGGAGAGCCGTTCGGGTTTGAAAAGGGTGGCGCGAGTAGTTCTTTCATAACGAAGGATCGGGGTTGGCAGACGATGGACAGGCGAGCAGTGACGAGGATCAAGGGTGAGGGACAACGAAACGAGATTGAAAGCCGAACTGACGATTTCCTTGGTGGGCAAGACGTCTGCGCGAGATACCTCTTCGTGCCTATAAATCGCAGTCGACGTTTCGACGCGCCAAACGCCGTAGACTTCCAGCTGCAATTTCGCGAGTCTGCAAAAATCTGCGAATCCGCAAAAATGTGTAAAAATCCGCGAATTTCCTATTCTATAAAAAAATGCCTCTTGCCCTAGCTAGTTTTTGGAGCGGTGGCGATTTTGGGAAATTTGGCGTTTTGCGCAGCTGCGTTTTTCAATGGCTCGCGTAGGTCTCGCTTGAACTCTGGAAATTATTCACGTCTCGAAGAAATCTTGAGCCCGGTATCAAAGACAGGCTATTAAAGTTTAAAGGAGATGCTTTCAGGGCCTCGCGAACTGCGCTGGGCCAAAGTGCAAAGATCCTGCCTCCCGCCGCCCACAGCTTCCGAGTGGATCTTCGGCTCGCGATGCCGAAGCAGCAGCAGTCAGAAGTGAAAGGATGTAGCGAAATAAGTCCTCGTCGCTCTCGATACACGGATACCCGGTTGACCTACATCACTCCGCGATTATACGGACCTTTTCATCTCGAAGCTCTGCAATTTTCACCCGCCTCCTTTATCTCCGCGCTGCTACTATCTTCTACGACAATACTACTTATTTCCCGCCCGCGAAAGCATCCTGGCATGAAAAAAGTCATCTTCCCAAAATTTCTCCATTCGAGTCAAAACATGAGGACGCTCATCTTCAAGTCGAATTCATTCTCACTGGCGTCGTCTCTGGACATTTTTCTGGACAAATTCACGGGACAGATGGAACCAAACGCGACGGACGGGAAGTCAACTTTCTTTATTCAGACGACGAAACCGATGATGCCATTGATCGTTGTCTGATCAAAGACCTACTATAAAAATACTCCTCCGCGTCTTCTTCTCCTTATTCCTTTTGAGTGAATCCACTTTGTACCTCCTCGCCAGTCGAGTATCAAGTTTATTACGTGGGTATAAAAGTACTCTGCGCTGCGTGCACAAAAAAGCCGATTGGCGGTAGACTTTGTAATAAACATTCGAACCAGCTAGGCACATGCTTTTCGTTGTACTCTTCCACCCAAGTTTCATAGATCCCTCCAAAATCCGCACATTTTCTGCTCCTAGAAAAAAAACCCTAGGAGTTTGTCCCCAGAAATTCGCGAGCGGATTTTTCTGCGCTTCCCATAGAGGCGAATGGCTGGATGGGGCTTGGGAATTTCCACAGCTTGCGAAAGTCTGTATCACGATGGACTATTCCTCGCAAGTGCGCGCAATGCTATTCGTAGCAGCTTCCCTGCTCGTGGGATCACTCCTAAAAATGCATGTTCAGGTTCGGTAAGAGTCGTACTACGTAGAGATGTATCTTCGCGTGTAGAAGGTATACAGGGTGAATCCTTTAACTCTGTCAACAGGTCATGGGTATGTTGGGGCTGCTCGGACAAGCATTTTCAGGTAACACACTTATGGTCGGAAACTCCTCCTAACGGCTGTGGAGGGCTTTGAAGATTTTTTTTTCTGGTACCCAGTGTTTGCTCGTAGGGAAATGAATCAGAGGTGATTACTCGCGACCCAACGTTTCATTCAGGCGTGATCGATTTACAAATTTGTTACGCGATATCAACAAAATGATAAACTTTGAAGAACTCTTATAACAATGAAAAAACTAACAAAAACAATTCCTGTGGTACGGAAATTTCACATTATTAAACTGATCTTTCACAGTCGATGTTCAAAGTGTCCGCCACCTTGAAGAAGACACTCCGTGGAACGTCTGGTCGTTTCCTCGGGTATTCTAGCGAGCTCGTCTCGAACGACATCGCTTGCAGCCATAATCCCTGCCACCAAATCCATCTCCGTGGCTACAGGTCTACCGTTTTCGGGGTACACCAGATCTTTCATTCTGCCCCAAAAATAAAAATCCAAGGGATTCAGATCCGGGGATCTAGCAGGCCGTGCAACGGGCCCACCTCTTCCAATCCATCTACCTGGGTACTTCTCGTCGAGGTACTCCCGCACAACGAGACTGTAGTGGCACGGTGCCCCGTCGCGTTGTAACCACATTCCGTGGCGAAGTCCAAGAGGAACATCCTCGAGTAATCGTGCTAGACTTTGACTCAAAAATGCTCGGTACACAAAAATGCTCCTCCGCAGCCGTTAGGAGTTTCCGAGTATGAGCGCGTTACCTGAAAATGCTCGTCTGAGCAGCCCCAACATACCCGTGACGTGTTGACAAAGTTAAAGGATTCACCCTGTATAGCAAAAAAGCGTAACGGAAGTCTGAAAGGTCGCCGATATCTTTGCGAAGGTGGTGCGGCGGCGGTAGCAACGATTCCTGGGAATGATCAATGTCGATTGTAGTTTTTGCCCCCGTGACGAATGGATCGCGGGAGCATCGATCCGTGGGAACGCCGGCAAAGCTTTCGGGTATTCCAACGGCGCCGCGAGCTTTTTCCTGCCCTTTCCCGCTTCTTTTTACTCCTCTCTTTCATTAAATACCAGAAATATATTTCTCCCGGCTAAATTCCCCGACCGAATTAATACTAACGCTTCGTTTTCTACGGCTGGTCGTATAAATTACGTTCGGTCCGATGCTCCTCGCTCCGTTGCCTCCTCCGGGGTCGAGGCAACCGAGTTGGAGGGCAGGTAAGTAAGTTTTAATTAAGAGCGAGTACGTTGCCCGGCACCCACTCGCCGAGTCGGTAACCCGTGCTCGAAAAAAGTAAGATGAAGTAAACGTGCAAAGAGCAATGTTTTCTCCTTTAAATTAACAACGATCTATCCTCGACTCCAAATTCGTTCCGTCCATTCGCCTCTAACTAACTAACCAACTAAAACCGACTAAGTATGCATATGCGTGAGCGGCCGTGTACCAACCAAAGTACACGCTCATTGCGTTTGCGGAGTACTTGTCCCATAAAACTCTACTTTATGGGACAACTATCGTCGAAGATGATCGCCATAGAGGAAGTGATTTTGCGAGTGATGGGAGCTTTTACGGATCGGGTGACACCCACCGAGGATGCTTCGGCGTCCGACTCGATTACAAGCACAACGAACAGTCTCTATGCCACGCTTCGAATTACTCGCCTCTTCCCATCGTCCTCGTCTGATGTTTACTCGAATTCCGGCGCTGGAAGTCGGGAGCGAAAAGTAAATCGAACGGTCACCGGAGCACGGATCAGATACCCTGTCCGGGACAAATGGAAGGTGCGATCGCTGGGGTTGGCGAGAACGACGATAGAAAACGAACGATCGCCCTAATAATCAGCGTTACAAGGAACAAACGAGACCAGCAAGCACAAAAGCTTGCAGCGGAAGAATTGGGTGCTGGAATTTCGTCTGCGAAAAGGACTACTACAGAAGAAGAGTCCTTCCAGTTGTATTGGACTCAGGCGATGGATGGTAAAAAATTGAAGAGGAATTTAAAAAAAAACTTTGGGGGGGGGGCGAAAAAGTGTTCGTTTGTCATTTGCTATGTGGGTGTGACCTTTCCCAGAGATTATTCAGCATGGGTCGAGGATCGCTCAAGGGGGAGCATTTACCGCGATGCGATTTGCTGCAGGTTAATTCGATTGGAATACAGAGAGAGACTCTGCAGCCATGAGATATTGAACTCTGGAAACGTATCCTGGCGCCAGTGGGGTCTCGAGCTTCCCACGACCCGGTAGAAAGTCCCGCGACTTTTGCCCAACGACGAACGGAGGCTGCGTGGAAAATCTGGGCGAATCCACGTTTTTTGGAACAGCTGGCTGCGAATTTAGCTGCAGGCATTACGAGATGAGAGATTCGATAGCGTTGGCAGTAGGCACGGATGCTGTGAGGAGACGAGCAGCGTGGGAGAAAATGAGAAAGCGATGGAAGAATTTCAGAATTTTGGTACACGCAGTTTTTGCATCTATTCTGTGGGGGATAGTGATACACAAATTGGGCTCGTGGGGGAAGTTAAGAGATGGACTGTGTGTTGTGAAATAAAATGGTTGTACGGGAAATACGCGTAGAGAGATGGACTCGGAAGATCCTGTGTACGTAATCGGATAATCCCGCGATCGGCCAAGCGCGACGTTCGATGTGCAGAGTAGTCAGTCAGTCAGTGAATGAGTCAGTGAGCCAGACAGTCAGTGAGTCAGTCTTGCTGCGGGCAGCGTGCGAACGAGGTGCGAATTCTTCGCGATACGTCCGGGGATGATTGCGCGAAGTGGTAGAATAGGGTTTGTTACTATAAACAAATTGATTATTGGCAGAGTCGGTGCGGCGCGATAAAATATCGCACCCTGCCGCGAGGGTTTCAAGGTCACCGTCGAGCCGGGGTGGTTAGCGCGTCGGAGACCAATGCGCGATTTGTTACCGCGTAAATAAACGTGGTACGATTTCTGGGGCGCCCAATTTTGACCATCGATTCTTGGTGTCCGGATCAAATTAACATTTTCGAGTATAAAAAAATTTGCGTTTCTGCTTCCTTTCCGAAATATTTGCATTTTTCGCTAAAATTAGAAATATAGCATCTACAGTTCGTCGCAAGTAATAAGAAGGGAGCCACCGAGGTTGGAAAAGCAGTCGTTCAGCGATGCCTCGAGGACAGGAAGTGACTTTTTGCCCAGTTTGCAACGCGATGTGCCCAAAATGCCAAAACCTTCGAGACTCGTATTTAGAAAATGCTTGGATAATCGTACTCTACGTGTTTAAATTGGGGAAAAGTAGTAAAATCTAAATAAAAAAACTCCTTCTGCTGAATATTTATTTACAAGAAATTCAGTGCTTCAAAAAAAAAAGCGCAAATGCCTCGCATCGTCGATTTCTCCGAAACAAAAACGATCAAATGTGCTCAGATAAATTATAACTAGGAGTTCGGTCCGATCTATAAAAAAAAGAAAAATGTGCTGCATTTTTTTATTGCTTTTTCGAAAAAGTTAATTGCGCGGGAAAATTTTTAATTTTTGTGTTTCGTAAATCGGAGTGAAAGGAAAAGGTTATTATGTATTAGTGACGAACGCGTGCCACGTGATGGACCGATGTTCGATGCTAGATTTGCCACGTAGGATCACGTGGTGCCGTTTACACGTCGACAAGGGGATGAATACTGTGCTGAGGTGGTTCGTATACATGATTTTATACGTCCGTGTGTATAGGAGAGTCGTTTGGGGTAGCTCGGCTCGGTGCATAATGCAGAGCAGCAGTTAGCTATGTCTGCTTGAGCGCAAACTCTTGTCTCCATTACGTTCTCGCGTCATCTATAATATTAGACGAGAGTAATTCTCGTTTATCCAAATTAGGCGCGTCGCGTTGTTGGGCGAACGTGAATTAAAAAGGACCGGTTATTTTTCCGTTGCGCGAAGACTTTTCGGCGAACTTTTCGCTGCGCCTTCCGCTCGCAAAAAGTCTAATATAAGTTACGTACGTATAATTTGCGTACCTAACGCGTCGAAATTCTGCTTCTGTGCTTTTTTTTCTCATCGAAGCGCGTCGCCGTTTTTTCGCGATTCCTCGAGAGTCAATATTGTCGAGTACAGATTTCCAACGGGTTACCGTTACACAATCGTTACGTCGCACGATTACTGTTGTAGTCATTAGCGCGGAGCAATTATTATAGGGGAAGGACGTCAGAGTTGGGCCACCTTTTGATTATTGTCTATATCTTTTTCAAAAATTTGAATATTTCCAAAGTTTTTTTTTTATTCGAAAGTTCAAACCTTTATCTAAAACATATATGTATGGCAACTTGCTGCGGCAAGGGAAAAAAAAGTTATTGACGAAAGACGAAAAAAAATGTCAGAGTTGGGCCAATTCAGTCAGAGTTGGGCCACCACTGAAATTGCATGGAATATGTACTGGAACCGGTTTGTATGGAATGGTATGCAACATTTTATTGTTCTTAATAAATTTTGACATGTTTACGATGAAAAACACGGAAAATCAATTTAATCAGAGTCGCAATTTTGACATACGAAAAAACTTTTTCTTTACAAGAACAAACAAGAAGACTTTCATTTCTAGAATTTATTATGGTGCTTGAAGGTTTGCAAAACGTGAAATAAAGCATTTTTTTATCCGTAATTCAAATTTTCATATTCTTTGTTATTACAAAAATGGTTATTTATTCATTTTTTAGTCATGAAATGAGACTTTCATTTCTACAATTTATTATTTTAGTGTTTAACGGCGGGAAAAACATGCTAAGAAATGATATTTCACTGTAAGAAAAAGAAAAGGATGTGGCCCAACTCTGACTACACGAGTGACCCAACTCTAACAACATTCGTGTTTTTTGATCGCAACTCACTACAGCTGGAGAGGTTGAGGAATCAAAATTTCCTTTTACAAACTTGTTAATGATCGAACATACAATGTTATTATATAGTTACTTCAACTTCGGCATGATTTTTTTGCGAGTTATGGGCACTTTTTTCGAATAGTACAATACATCCAACACTATCAAAAACAATACGAGGGCCTGACACTTTTTGGAAATAATTTCTGCAGTGTCAATGCTTTACAAAGTTAGCTGTCATCGAGACAAACAGTTCCATGCATTTGCACCGATGGCAGCATTTGTCATATACCAAATACAGTGGTGGCCCAACTCTGACGACTTTCCCCTACAATTATTAGCGTCACGCGATTATTATGCGGTGCAATGGACCAAAATGCGTTAGACAGATTCGTTATCGGTTATTGGTACCGCAAAACACGAGGAGTGGTACAGATTCGGTGTACGCTATTTTAATTAGCTCAATTTTCGATAGCAAAATTATTTGACCTTGAGCGTGATATAATAAAGCAGTAAAAACGAGTGTGATTCGTTGGTTCTGCGACGATTGGGACGTTTGTCTGCGAGGATTCGAGTTCCAAAAACCATTCTCTTACGGGTTTTTCAAAAAGCTTCGTACTCTGCTCGAGTAATCGGAGATTCTGGACAAACGGACAAATCCGGACGAGCGGTATCAAAATTGCGCGGATAGTTTTGTCGGATCACGTCGCGTCTTCGGAAATTCGAGCCGACTGATCTATGGGACGAGAACTAATTGCTTTCCGTAATCCTCGGTTATTCGTTGGCTTTATTAATTATCGCGCGTTGCGTTCGAGATCGTTCGTTCGTAATTAATCGAAATTCCTCGGATCTTCTATGTCGATTGTAAATTCCTCGGAGGCATTAATACCGATTACGCGATATTGTAACCTCGGAGATTAATACGTGCTCCCTCGCGACGCGAGCTAGTTCCAAAGAAATTCACGAGACACATTCGACGATTAATGCCCAAAGTGAACCAATTCTATTGGTCCAACGGATAATCCGGCCTCCGGGACCTCGAAATTTCATTTCACCAACAATAATAATCGAACTACGACCATAATAATAATAATATCCGCGATAATAGAAACAATAATAATTGTGCGCTAAAAAATGGGTTTTTAGGGTCGATCGCTGCACCTAAATACTTAATTGGAAGGAAAATTGTTGGAGTAATCATCTCGGTGTTGTTACACCTGTGTCCACAATCGCGTCTGGCGTTGTTATGTTAATTTTAACTATGCCTGAGTCAATTTTACCAAGGTAAGATCGAGCCCAGCCGACAACGCTGCGCGACGCCTAATATCGCGCGGATATGAACAGCATCAGCAACGACAGTCGTATGCCTTCGCGCCTTGGCAAATAAATTAACTCGCCGAGTATCGGCGTAAATTCGAGACGTGGCTAATTAAAATGCTCACCATCAGAATCTTATCGCCGTACGTGGCAGTTCGACGTTGCGACCGGCTGCTGCCTAATTATCGCGCCCCGAAGCATCATTGAATCGACCGCATGCGATCATAAATTT
The DNA here is from genome assembly GCA_963969455.1 of Arge pagana. Lineage (NCBI taxonomy): Eukaryota > Metazoa > Arthropoda > Insecta > Hymenoptera > Argidae > Arge > Arge pagana. The sequence continues at coordinate 3,001,021 of OZ018313.1, read as the reverse complement.
TTCGACGTTTCGTCAATTTCCAATTTTTTTAGCTATTCCAGTTCCGGCAGTAGCTCTGCACTCGTACGGATTACAGTAATTTGGTCGAAGTCATTTAGAAAGAGCAAATTTAAAAAAAGCAAATTTAAAAAAAGCAAAGTTAAAAAAAGCAAATTTAAAAAAAAGGAAATTTAAAAAAAGCAAATTTAAAAAAAGCAAATTTAAAAAAAGCAAATTTAAAAAAAAGCAAATTTAAAAAATGCAAATTTAAAAAAAGCAAATTTAAAAAAAGCAAATTTAAAAAAAGGTAAATTAAAAAAAGCAAATTTAAAAAAAGCAAATTTAAAAAAAAGGAAATTTAAAAAAAAGGAAATTTAAAAAAAGCAAATTTAAAAAAAGCAAATTTAAAAAAAAGCAAATTTAAAAAAGCAAATTTAAAAAAAGTAAATTTAAAAAAAGCAAATTTAAAAACAGCTAAATTAAAAAAAAAGTAAATTTAAAAAAAGCAAATTTAAAAAAAGGAAATTTAAAAAAAAGGAAATTTAACGGAAGCAAATTTAAAAAAAGTAAATTTATAAAAAGCAAATTTAAAAAAAGAGACGGCGGGAAGCGTGTCAATGAAAGAGAAAGGAGGCCGAGAATTCGCAATGCCGCGAAGATAGAAGGGACATCGCTTTGGTCGAGGTAAAATCGTTGAATCGCGTTTTGCTTGAAATTTCGAATCTCTTGCGAATTGCAAAGCAAACAGCGGGGTCGTGATAAATTATAACGGGAGTCGATCTCGAATCACCGTTCCTGGAATTGAAAATTTAGCAAAAGACTGTTATTTCTCCGCGTAGAGTAATCTTCAGCCGAATAGAATTTAAGCGACGTCTAATAATTTTCATACCGACTCACTTATTCCCAGATTTGCCAATAATACAACTATTTATTCAACTTTATTATATTTTTACGTTAATTAACAAATCATTATGCAATCAAATAAAAATGGGAAAATAATTTATAACTATTTATTCGAATTTATTATATTTTTTATACGCCTTAACAAATAATCGTTCGGTCAGATAAAAATGGAAAACTAATTTTCGACCCAAATTCAACTTCAATTTATTATATATTTAAATTAAGAAGGATATTTTCAATAATATTTCTAATTAACAAATAAGTCCAGCAAGTTAATGATTGTTTTATTTTCTGATTATCGCTTTTTTCTCAAAAACGACTGGCTCTCAACGAAAATGGTATGAAACAAAAAATGTCAATATTTTTATGGCCTACAACTTTTGTTGGAACTATTTTTCGCTAGAATCGATATTCGTCACAATAAACGTGAAAAACTTTTGTCAAAATTCATTTTTCTTGGTAGATTTGACCTTGAAAATGAAATTTGCGGTTGAAGTACATCTTGGTTCCAAAAAATCGACGCGGTTCGTGAGAGTGCATGTCCGTGTGCCCCTTGCCTCGTTATCAACGCGATAATCTCGCGCAGTTTTGCATTTTAAGACTGGTTTTTCTCCGACCCCGAGTAGCTTCGTTCAGCGGTGAATAATAACGCGAATAGACGTCGCTCGAGCCAGTGATAAGCATTCTGTACAAGCAACGCGCGAGCGTCACGTCCCACCATGTTGCGTATACGTATAAACATTGCGCAAGATTCCGTCGTATCGCGGAAACTAGCCGGTCGCGAACATTGACGAAGCCGCGAGGAGTTTTCCAAGAGTAAAACGAAGCGGCACGTATGATTAAGCTTGAATATGTTTTCGGTGCGACTCTGATTAAAAGCTGCGGCGACAAACACCGTCCGCGTCACGGATATCGCGCAAATGAGGCGGAGAGTTTCCTCGCGAGTGAAAAACCGAACGAATTTTCCGCGACTATTATCGCCGCCGTTCTCTTTTGGAAGTATAATTACCCGGCTTATCTGCGTTTACGCAAACAGGACGCGAAATAAATTATAGTTTGGAAAAACAAAAAACGCGCTATAATTGTAAACCGAGCTAAAAATTAGGAAAAAAAAATTCCAATACAAGAATAAATCGTGTGTACGTGTAAAAACTCGTGTTCTCTAGTTTTCCTAAGCTGTAATTTAGTGAGTAAAAAGCGTTTTTCTTTTTAACGGATTTATACCATAATTTTTATTTTTTATTTTTTCAAAATTGCGAAATTTGAATTTGAAAAAAGACTTTGAATTTTTTTTTGACGCGAGCTATTGTATTGTCGTGTATCTCGAGATACAAAGTTTCTATTTAATTCGGCGTTTTCAAGGTCACAAGTTGGAAGATTTTGTTGCGTGCAAACAAACGTACATACGTGTCGATTTCAAAGTGCTGTAACTCCGCTAATAGTGATCGTAGAAAATTTAAAGAAATAGCATTTTGAAGCCTGAAATCTCCCCTTTTGGGAGCTTTTAATTCATTTTTTTTCAACTCATCTTTGGCGGCGCTACACTCAAAAAAGGACGACGGTGACGAAATTTGAAATCGTCGCGCGAATTCGTCGCGCTGCACCGCGCGCGGAAAAAATCGCAGCACATTTCTGTTTGAACCGTCAAAAAGCTTGGTTTTTTCGCTTTTCATTGCTATGTATAATAATTGGTGTAGGATTTTTTCCCATCGAGTTATCGGCATTTGAACAAAAATCGGCTTTTTTGACCCAAAACAATGAAACACTTTGGACGAAAAATTTCGCTCAACACCATTGAAAGTTTTGGAAAGAGGAGATTTCAGGCTTCAAAATGGTATATTCTTAAGTTTTCTACGATCATTGCTAGCGGAGTAACAGCGCTTTGAAATTTTCCAATTTTCTCCTTTTTGCGCTGCAAAGTTTTGGTCCTATATGTTTCAACTTCGTTTCACCAAAATGCGAAATAAGATTCTATTTATCGTAGATATTTGTGGCTTCGCGGTGAGCATCGTAACATTTTGCTGGTTCGCCTAAAATCAGTGAAACAGAACAAAAAATTACTAGGCAAATTGTAGCAGAGTTAATCTGGTGCTTGATCGAAGGATTTTTGTTTTATCAAAATTTACGTTTTACAAACAATCAGCTGGGGCGTTTTTCCTGGGAAATCCACGAGAGAAGAATCAGAGGCCGCCATTTTATTTGTGTAAAAAAAAAAGCTTCGTGTCCAACAAATATGGCGATAATTTGATGAACAATGAATTTTTTTTTTACTTCTGGTGAAATAAAACTGATCTGACTCGAGACAAAATTTTCCGGAAAATGTGCAATTATTCGCGCGAGGATGATAAATTGTTGTAGAAAAATGTGCCAACAGTCGATTCGAAGTCGCAGAAAAGTAAATAATTATTTTTCCAATGCAAACAGTTTGTCAGCGTATCAGAAGAATATCGCGAATCGCGGTGTTGACTCGAGGTCAATAAACATCGGTAAAAACTAGCGAAACGAACGTGATTGGATTTGAGCATTGAAGCTGCGACTGTTCTGGGCAAGACGAAACGGAGACCGTTTATTTTCTGCTACTTCCTGGACTCAGCTTCCTGTCCTAGTCGAATCACCATTTTCGCGCTCCCATCTTTGCGCCGCGGCGAATAACTTTGCGGCGAAATATCGTACGTCAAAGTTGTACTGACGAAAAAAGTTGTAAAAACTTCTGGCTTTCGAATGGGCTAAACGCGATTTATCCGGAATTTTCCGTTCCTGCCGTAGAAGTCAGCAAAGTGGAAGGAAAAATTCCACAATTTATTGTATTCAACTTCGAGGCTGTTCCTCTTCGCCGAAAATTGTGGAAAATTTCCCTATCTCACCACAATGGAAAGCAGAGATTTCGAGCTGTAAAATGCTTCGTCAACGGACTTCGCACGACGATTTTTCTGGAAGTTACAGTATTTTTTACACGTCGCGCTGTCCAAACCAATTCTGACGTATCGTATCGCAAATTACCGGCAAACTACGAGATAATGGCGTTTTCTCGGAATTGAATGCGCATAGAAGTGACGCATCTGCAACGTTTCCCCTGCCACGTTATGCCGCTGTTTGCAGAACCGTAATCCATCTTGATACTCCTCTTCTTAATGCACTAGCTGCAAGATGCTAGTTGGCATCTCGCTGTCTAGTCTACTAGAATCTAATCGCAGACAAGCCGCTCTGCAATTCCCTGCCTACTGCCCACGAGAACCCCAGAATAATCCAGAAATAACTGCGCGAAAAACCAATCTTTTTTTTTTTGTGATTCTCGCAGCATTTTCGTTTTAGAATTTTGAAACGTGAAACTAAAAATTCCCCAGGGTAACATTTTTTACTCGCAAACGGTTGAATTTTTTCTGCTGGGTAAAAAAAGTCTGCTAAAATTTGAGCTCTCAATATTAACGTCAAGAGGTGTCTCGTTGCGAATTTCGCTTTCCCAAGTGACGTGGTAAAATTTTTTTTCACGCTCCAACGGCATATCGTACAGATTCGGCCGACACATATTTCTGTAGAGAATTGAACGCTCTACAAAAAAGGTATCTTACGATTTTTTCACAAGTATAGCCGTTCGATTGATATTTGGGTTCAAAGTTCGCAATATAAATCATCAAATAGCCTTTATTCAAAAAACTTGTTTACAAAAATTTGGTAAGACACAATTTCATCAGACATAAATTGCGAGCACTATTACAGTCTAAGAGGGATGGGAAAGTAAATTCGCAGTCTACTAAAAAAAGTAGACTTTTCTGCCCGCGAAAATTAGGTGACCTTGAACCGATCTCGAATCCCAGTTTTTAAGGGCTAACGCGTGTTGCCAGTTAACAAGATGATGTCGACCCCGTTTTGTAGCCACTGCTCTGTCCTGGGACCGTTTCTTGGTGTGTTATTCGACATACAATTGAACCAACTTTCTCCAACCCTCGCAGCGTAAGGTACCATTTCGCCAGTTTATATAAATAGGGAATAAAAATTCGCCATCAGCCACCTCTTCGCGTCGGTATTGAGAGCTCAAATTACAACGGACTTACAGCACTTAAAGCATGCGACCCGTTTACGAGCAAAAAAAAAGCTCACCACGGTGCACCATTCTGCACCCCTTCCTGGTGCCAATGCTTTCGCGTATTCAACCATGGGAACGATTATTTTTTGCGACCGGTGTAAGAAGATAATAATAATAATAATGGAGATAATTTTTTATTGCGGTGGAGAAATTCTTATATTCGTTGGGCGCGTTTGCGCGGGAAAATATTGGTTCTGGGAAAAAGTGCATCGGACCTTTTTTGTAGACAATTTCGTGTTCTCCAATTCGTGTGGGGACAAGTTTTCCGATAAAGTGGATAATTAAGGAGTTATACGGCGAAGAGCGCGAGAGTGCGCGCTTTTTGCGAGACGGCGGCGATCGCTGACCTGCGGTTGGTCCGGATTTTGGCCAGGTGCGATGGTCAGCCAAAATCAGCGGTGTCGCCGGATTTCGAGGCCTGGGAATTTCTTATTTATATCGCTGCAATTTCACCGTGGTTGCGAATCTGCTTCGAGGAAAAAGAAATTCGCGGAGAAAAGTCTGCACCCCCTTCCCGGTGCCAATGCTTTCGCGTGTGCACAACCATGAGAAAACAAATACAGTCGTCTAGACGCGGTCTCGCGTCCCGTGGTCAACTCCGTTACGGTAACGGTACAACATAAATACGAATCGCTCACCACGTGGTCGGTGCGTCCGCTTTCTCCGGTTCTGCGGTTCCTCCTAGTCTGGTCGTAGCTCCGCGGAGCATCGGTCGCCCCGCCGTTCTTCACCATCAGAGGATACTCGTCCTCCAGTTCGGACGCGTCGCTGTCGATGACCTCTGCCACGAAATGTCTGGCTGCAGCCATCATCAACGACGGTGGTGCGCGCGCGGTCCGGTTCCACTGGTCGCGCGGTGAACGTAGCGTGCTCGATAACGGTTTCCGCGTGCGAAGCCCGAGATGTATCGTCTACCTCTTTATGCAGAGACGGGATTACTAGCGGGACCGTCTCTACTCGTAAGCGCGATCGGCCTTCGCCACGGTTCGTTTCTACGTGCCACAAAGTTCCCCCGGAGAACCAACCGCGATACCTCCGCCGTATCGCAGCGTTGAACCAACGCCGAGGAGGGCAACGGATGTCAGTTATACTCGGGCGGCCTTCGAGGCGACTTCGTGTCACTACTGAAATTTGCCTATCGTTTGCTTGCCTGCTCGATCGTCGGGTCTCTAATCTTCGAGCGACTTCGACGCGAAACATACGGTATAGCCGGAGCAACGCGAAGTGACGGAACGCACCGCTGACGTGGCTCGAGGCGGCTGTCACCTGACGCGATACGTGCCACGACCTTGATGGAACTCGAGTGCGAAAAGGGGCAAAATTCCCAACTTTCAGTCCAATTTTACGGTGCAAATGTACACCTGCCGTGGAAGCGGCCACGCACGTTCGATGTGTGCTCACCGAGCGCCTGCAGCACTGCATCACCTCGCGGTGTACGCGATATCTCGCGCAATTTTCAGCGGAGGATAAACCTCAAAGCATTTTCTTAAAAGTCACAAAAACTGACATGTCGTGACGTAGCGATTTGTTCGCGAGCGAGATAGTCTGCTGTTCGTACGAGAGAATAGTTCCGCGGAGAACCCGATTTTCGTAGAATCCATCACGACGAAATTCTTCTTTTCAGCTGTTTCTCCATACGACATTTCGTTGCCAGGTTTCGGACGAAAACCCCGAAGGGTGGCTGACGAATACGACGATTTTTACCAGGTACAATAGCGAAGCTAATTTCGCGACGCATATAAACTGAGGTACAGACTTTGACCTTGAAAAAAAATATTCGATCAGAATTTGAAAAACTCGAATTTGCGTTTTTTGTAGCTTCGTAAAAATAACTACTTCGGATTGTGAACTCTTTGGGAGAAGAATTCGGAGAAAAAAAAAATTTTAAACGCAGCAAATACATTTTTATTTAATCCAAATACAAATTCTCCCAAAACCTGTTCCAGTGTTTCTTTCGCCGTCAAAATATTTGAATTTTATTGACTGCTATATTTCAGTCTAAAAAACAATCACGTGTATGAGACAATGGCTTTCTAAAAAAATTTCCAACTGGTACTTTTCAGCATTGTGTAACAGCGAATCGTGGGAATTTAGAAGCCAGATCCACAAATGCATACTTTACACGGAATCTTAAAATAAAATTCTACCATTTTCGAAATTTTTGCCTTTGCTCAATATTTTCTAGCAGCTTGGACACCAACATTCTATACATAGATATACAGTTCTTTCATTCGGAATTTTTAATTTCAACAGAAATCATAATTAATTAATTAACCTCTTACATTAAATGTTTAATAAAAATCGAATTGTATACAAAATTAATAACATATGAAAATAAAATTTGTAGTTCACCGTCAAGTTAAATAAAATCACTCTAATGTATGACCAAAATTTAAAAAAAAAAATTAAAAATAGTAAAATAATTTGATATTCAAGTAAAAATTTAAATATGTGTTTTTAAAATTATGAAAATATCCCCAAGATTAAATTTAATAAATATGCTCAATTTGTTAATGTTATTTACGCTTAATTTCTTTAGAATTCAAGAAATAAAAATAGTAAAATAATTTGATATTCAAGTAAAAATTTAAATATGTGTTTTTAAAATTATGAAAATATCCCCAAGATTAAATTTAGTAAATATGCTCAATTTGTTAATGTTATTTACGCTTAATTTCTTTAGAATTCAAGAAATAAAAATAGTAAAATAATTTGATATTCAAGTAAAAATTTAAATATGTGTTTTTAAAATTATGAAAATATCCCCAAGATTAAATTTAGTAAATATGCTCAATTTGTTAATGTTATTTACGCTTAATTTCTTTAGAAATTCAAGAAATTCCTGGAAACAGGAAAAATGAAGGCTGAAGCTAACGAATTATATTTTTCGTTTCTTAAAAATGTTGAAAAAGCGAAGAATAAGAAAATAAATTGCAAATCCTTAAATTACAAATTTTCTCCCCAATCGCTTTATTCTTGCGCTAAAATCTCCGAAAAATTGCAAAACAGTGGCGCGCAGTGAGTCAAGGTGATAGAAATCCAGGTCGTCGAACTCGATTGTTCGCGACGAACGTGTAATAATAATTTGACTGTTTACCAATACGCTCATGAAAATTCGATCACGCGGTTCGGGTAGAAATTTCCGCTGAAATAATCGCACGTTCGACTGGCTTGATATTTGGCTAAATAAACCGAAACGTCGGGGCACCAGAGCGCGTACTGTTATTCGTTTCGATAAAACAACAGTCCCTCGTTTTTAATGTCCGGTAAATTTTATTGAAGCTTCGATCGTTAAATTAGCTAATTGCCAATTAATAATATACCGTCCCACCAATTTTCCCATTCGCGCTCGCGAGTACGATTATTACAAAACAACCGGCTTCCAGATGACTACGTGCGAACAGAAATATGGCGAGAAATCGGGTGATCCGATTACAAAAATTCCAGCGCGTCCGAACGATTAGTCGTAATCCTATTCGCAGCGACGTCACTCGACATCCAGCGAAAATATGATTCGAGCCATCGGACCGTGATCGATGGGGATTAGCAATTTACAGCATCCCAAAGCTGATGAAATTACCAGAAACTCTCCACTCTGATTCGCGCGTGATTTTCTATTTTTTCACCAAAAATCAACCGTCAAATTCTGCGAGGTCAATTATTCGCAGTTTGTGTTCGATTTTTTCCCAATCGCAACAGCCTTAAAAAAACTACGGTTCTCGGCTTAAACAGGGAGAAACGATTATTTTTTGCGACCGGTGTAAGGAGATGATAATAATAATAGTAGAGATAATTTTTTATTGCGGTGGAGAAATTCTTATATTCGTTGGGCGCGTTTGCGCGGGAAAATATTGGTTCTGGGAAAAAGTGCATTGGACCTTTTTTGTAGACAATTTTGTGTTCTCCAATTCGTGTGGGAACAAGTTTTCCGATAAAGTGGATAATTAAGGAGTTATACGGCGAAGAGCGCGAGAGTGCGCACTTTTTGCGAGACGGCGGCGATCGCTGACATTCGGTTGGTCCGGATTTTGGACGGGTGCGATGGTCAGCCAAAATCAGCGGGGCCGCCGGATTTCGAGGCCTGGGAATTTCTTATTTGTATCGCTGCAATTTCACGGTGGTTGCGAATCTGCTTCGAGGAAAAAGAAATTCGCGGAGAAAAGTCTGCGACGGAAATTCGATTAACGGCGTTTCTCGCACCATCGCAACGACAGGCGCCGGCGACGGGGGACCCGACACCTTGCGAACTGCGCACCACTCGGGGACAACCACCTTTCGAGGGGAGGATCAGCCGCGGCGAACAAAAGTTGGAGCACACCGCTCGTGCTACCCGATGGGAGTATACCGTCGCGGTGACTGCGACAAGGAAGTTAGTCGAACAAAATAACTAATTAAATTACTCGCACTACCGGCGAAACTGGAACATTGCCGACGATAACCGACGACACGATTTCCCAGCAAAATGCTGTTCTCCGAAAACCAGTCGCCGTCTATTTCCCTCCGATTCACGAGCAACCAGCTTTTTGCTACCAGCATTGCAAAAAAACTAACCATATTTATTATTACCACACTAATTTCGTTACACAAAGATTTTCCCTCTCTTAAATTGGTCATTTCATACGGTCAAATAATTTTCCATAAACGGATCAATTAACTTGGATCGTTTTCCAAAAACTAACAGTGCAGATCATATTTTAAAAAAAATACAACAAGGAAAAAAAAATTATTTGCATAGCTAAAATAAAGTTAAATAAAGTTAAAAATTGTAACTTTTCATCGAGTTAAAGCTTCCCAACAAGATTGGAACTTTGTTTAAATAATAGATAGCAATTTGTTTTCATTTGTTATAAGAAAATATGGACCATTTTCATATTCGAAATCAACGTGTTCGCCATAAAACTAGAAGTAATTATACAAAGCCAGCGGATAGCATTTTGTGTAATGCGCTAATTCATGGATTTTCCAATCGTCTAGCGCCCTCGAGATTCGAGTACGCTGCTGGATAAATTGCGAACGACAGCTTCGCATATCGGATGGTAATTGTGATGCGAGCTTGAAACGGAACAGGTCGCCTCGATGACCCTCTGCCAATGTTGTAAAGCCACGAGGAGTTCACTGATTTATTACATGGTGGAAATATGCAAAGTTGCTCGCCCGCGGCGCGGCGCGGTTCTCCCGCCGGACCGCAAAGTCTCTTGCCTCGCTAAAGCAATTTAATTTTAGCTGCGACCGACGCGGTGCATCTCTATACTTCTATGGCGCACAGGACACGTTCAATTAGGACGATGCATCCGAAATTTCCCGTACCTACTCCTCGACTAAATTTACTCGCGGCTCGACTCGGTTTCCAAAAACTAAACTTTCGACCTCCGACGTCGTTTTACAGTCCGCAACGACGAGGCACGTCGAAAGTTTGAATTGTTTTAACAGAGGATGACACGATAGCTTGTCCGGAGCGAGCAAGCCGATCCAAACTTCACCAAGCGTTGGGAGAAAAAAACACTCGGCTAAACAAGTTATTCGGTATCTAGGTCTCTGTCTCTCTCTCTCGGTCGGTAGTTATCTGCAACCAATAATGCGAATTTAATTGAATATCAGCAATGGAAAAGAAGTTTATCGTTTTAGAAATTTTTTTTTTTCAACGAATTTACATCTTTGCACGTGACTCATTTTCTGAGTAGAAGTGCCAATGCTCTTTTGTTAGATAACTGCAATGACAATTGGGAGGGTCGCTACGAGGAAAAAGGTTGAGGACTCGTGCATCAGTCGAGGCGATACGTAAGTAAAGATCTTCCCAGTCGTCGAAGGTATTGCGCAGCGATACTGTTTCGAAGACAAAAGCTCAACTTTTCAAACGTAAGGTGTGTTTGGTGAAAATGCTTCTGAGAATATTAGTAGAGCCAGTTTAAATCTTGCTATATCGGCCTCCGGATACCTTTTCTACGTTCATTCTCGACCGACACAGTGGAAAGTGCTCCGGAGGTCCAAGACTCAAAATGTATACTCTATCGATGTCATGTTTTACTTGATATTCATGCGATTTCAAGGTTTCACTTCCACTTCTCAGTGCAAGTTCGAAGTGCCCTAGCTTTTGTCTAGGTTTCCTAATCTATTGCTAAACTACGTGCAACAATTATAACTGATGGAATCGTACGATTCTATGCTTAATAAAACGAAAATAAAATTTAGACCCAGGTGCCACGTTCAGTTAATTTATGGATACAATTTTTGGAACTGAAAGTGTCAGTCTTTTCGTTTCCATGAATAATTTCTCCGATACATAATAACATCGTGGCCTCGTCGTGTTACCTGAAAATAGTATCGTGATCCACTGAATCTGCTCATCTCTTGGACATTCGATATCTAGCTCGTGAATGGAACTTCATCCAGAATCTTCCATACAATTGATATGTAAGCGAGAATTTATAAACAGAACTGCTTACACCAAACCTCGTGACAACGTCGATTATAAGAACGTCGAAGCAGTTTTTCATGAGATGCAAGGTAAAAATAATCGTAAGAACCATTTTCGACGCTACTATCTATATGTTCTCGTTGACAGGAATGATCTGCGCGCAAATGCGAACGAATCGGATAGAATAAATAACTATACTGCAGTTATGAGAAATATAAGCCAACGTCATCATTTTATTATATGTATAAGATGTGAAAGAATACATATTGCTCGGTCGCGAAAATCGTAACGATCATCTGTGCAGCACTTAACAGCTTCGCTGCACGGATATCAATGTTTAAAAGATATATTGTAAAAGAAATAATGTAGTCATCGTAATATAATATATTATATTGTTAGATTATGCTTACGAATTTCACTTTTAACGTTTTTTGTCCCATCGTAAGCAACAATTCGGGACTTGTCGCGCAGCACCAGTCACTTACTCAACAGCTACTTTTTTTGCTGCCGGTTGTCCATCTCTCTGCGGACTACTGCGTCGCTTGCGACCACCTCTGTACCCTCCGCGTCCTGGAGGCCGAAGCAAAAAAGAAAGAAACATCTGGCATTAGACTAAGCAAAACATGACAAAGTACAGCTTGGTTGCTAAAACTCTGAACGATTTTCAGTGCATGAGAAAAATTTCAACTCAGCGAGATCCCGAAGATCCCTCAGTATTAGCATGGCAAATCATCATCGCATCGTTCTCATGATACTCCTAGATTTGCATCCAGAATTTGGAAGAATTTATTGAAAGTGGGAAGAAAAAGTCGAACGACTGTGGCAATGAAATTTGATAAATTTTCACGATGGGGAAATATTTACCGCCTCGTCTGCCACCTCGCTTCCCTTTGTGGTTAAACTTTTGTCGAATATTCGCCATATCTTCCTTGGCTTTGGTCAGGTACTTATCTTCTTCCTCGCCTTCTAATACTCGACAAATTACCTCTTTCCCACCGATCGTCAACTGCAATATGAAACGAGCCAGATTAATCAGGGTTCTACTTCCAAGTAGATCGATGAGAAGTGTAACGCCAATAATTATCAATGGGTGGGGAAACTGGTATATGTTTACCAGCGAACGCGCAAGGAACGGTAGGAAAATAGCAAACCAATCTACAAGATTTACCGAACGATATGGTCAGTGATGACGTAGGACCATTATTGTTAGGTAAGGTCGGAAGGCACGTTGAAGATGAAGCTAGCATTTGTATACTTCGCATTACGACATGCATGAATACTATGAAGCAGAAAAGCTCACCTTTCCGTCGTCCATTTTTTCAAAAATAGGATGCGCCGCGTCGTCGCCTTGTAAGCGAGCCCAACCTTCGGCATCTCCTTTCTTAAAATCTACAAAAGCGATCTGTGCATCCAGTTCACCAAGACGCGCCTTGATATCTTCTCGGGTCGTTTCCTCGGAGAGACCGGTCATGTGAATAACAGATCCCTTTGGTAAACCTTTCTCTTCTTTTTCTTTATCCCCGTCTTCGGCGTCGTCGTCACCTTCTGCTTCCTCGCTGTTCTGAATCATCGTACAGCAAAAACAAATATTAACAAATCAAACATTCGAACTTCCGTCAACGTATGCTTCTAGAAGACGAAATCGATGCGAACATATATACGAACCTTGTCTCCTTTTTTGCCTTTCTTTTCAGTCTTCTTTTGTCGTCTCTCCTCCTTCTCCTTTGTTTTCTCGATCTGGTAGTCTGTTCTAAATGTGACGGTTATTAGAATTTAATACTTTAATACTAAGATGCATTATATTCATTATATATAACACAATGATACATTTCACAACATTGTCAACACTTACGACCATTTTTTTATCAATTCTGAATCTTCATATTTTATGTTTTCTTTTTCCATAAAACTTTTGGCAAGCTCCAATGTTTGGAACTGTACAAAAATGGACCCTTTGAATTGCAATTTCTTGTCTTTGTCCTGGTACTTCCTCATCTGGGAAACATGAAAAAAAGATATATCCATAAAATTTGGTAGATGCATCAAAATATTGGATGGAGCGATGGACGAAGTGAATAATACGTTCATCGTTCAAACACTCGGGTTGTTCTAGACCTATTTTCAAGTGAAAATAGATGGATTAAATTTACGGCTATTGTCGCGGTACGTTGTTCACACTTGTTCACACATGGGACTCGACGTTAATTCTTCTTTGTGTAATTTGTTAACTCGAATAGCATCGTGAGCTTATGTCGGGAGAATTATTGTTCGTACTATTCGAAGTGAAAAATCTGTAGGCAGATTACAACTTACCACGATGTTTTCGATGGGGCCGTACGATGCGAAAAATTCTTTCAATTTGTGGATATTAGTCTCTGTAAGAGGAAAACCTTTGATGTATATTGTTCTTGCTTCTTGAGCTTTTCTATAAGCTTCGTCGAAAACAGGTAAAGGATGTTCGGGCGATCGTCGAACCTTCTTCTGATCTTCCGAAACTTCCATCAATTCGCTGTTCGCCAAAGCTTTTACGATGACCATAGGATCGAGCGTCATACCAGCTAACATTTTGAACTTGAGCAAGACTGAAATTGGGATCCAGCCTTCATCCAACTTAACTTGCTCTTTGAGGAATCTGTCTCGTTGCAGATTCACGTTTCCAAAATAAAACTGCAAAATAAATTTCTGGTCACGGTCCAAATTCTCCTACAGTTTTCAAATGTTTCTCGGCTAATAATGCTGAACTATTCTAGTAGCGGACTAGACTTTTAAGCTCCCAAACTCAATTTCTCATTGGCCTCGAGTTCTGATCGCATATTTCAATAAATTACTCGTGAATATTTCCAGATTATGCTCAAAAACAAGAGTACAGCTTTTAGGAATAAATTCAATGTTATTGCTAATCATAAGATATCTCAATGATTGTTTCAGCGTCGCTTACTTCTCTGTCAAGATAAATGAGACTCGACTTCAAGTATGCGAATCTACCTAACGTATCATGTTAACGGATATAGTTAATCCTACGAGTGCAAGAAACTGATTTTCTCCTAGTGTGGACATTTGCAACCGAGCGAATTTAAAAAAGTCACACAAAGAGGAAATCAGGTCCTTGCTAAAGCGTCGAACAGTATTTTTCGGTACAACGTGCAATAGGCTCTATTGCGCAGCGTGCGTAAAATTGAGCCTCGCACATCGAGCGCAGAACATGTATAAGAATGCTCACACAATTCTCTAACTAAGCTGCAATTCCCTGGTCATAAGTGAGTTTTGGATTCTTTCAGTCGAGATAGATACACCGTATTCGACGGTAATACATAGAGTAGAAAACTACTTTATCATGTTTTGCAGATGCGATGGTAAATGTGAAACGTCGCAAGCAAAATATATTCCTATCACTTCGGAACCATTCAAGTTATACTTGACACTGATGTATCAGTCCAAACAGCAAGCTGAGGTTAAGTTACGTTCAAGAATACAATGCAAGCAGGCGCTCGCGAGTTAGTAGTTGCGGATCCGAGATTGGGGAGAATAGATGAATTCGACGTCTACCTCAATTTGATTCTTGACATCTTCCAGCAGTTTGGCGTCAGTCTCTTCGGTTGCTGGTTCTTCGGCCGGCTTTTCCTTAACCTCGTCGGTGGCGGCCTCGCTTTTCTCATCGGCGGTTGGCGTGTCTTTACCGTTATCTAATTTTTCTGTCTCCATAATTGTATCGCGTATGTTCAAATGAAACGAATTATTCGGTGCTTTAAGCTGATTTTGCGAAGATTATCGTACCACACGTGTTAAGCGACGCCTCGACGCACACGCTCGCGGAGATTGAGGATGTCTATACGATTCGGCACCGGAAACGATGTCGAATTGTCGATAGAGAGAATTTCAAACCTCTTCACATGACGGACACGCTACTGCGCAGGCGCGAGTTCCGCTTCGTCTATTCTCGCCGACGTTCGGCGGCGTTCGCCTCCGTCACTAGTTGAAATCTGATCGAGTCCTCTTTATTATTTCGCGAATAATCAATCTTCCGTCGTTTTTACCAACATGGTTTGTCGGTATTTTGGGTAAAACCAATGCCGTGATAAATGAAAAGCCTGACCGCGGCGAAATTTGCAGTAATATATCGATGTCGTCGGAAACAGGATGTTGCGCGCGACGCTACCGACTCGCGTGTCCTCTGGCGGCGACACTCGCTGTCACGCGTCTCGCACTCCTTTCCGGCTCGCTCTTTTGGGTGGCTAAGTCTCGTTTAGTTTAGCCGTAATCAAATCTTTCTCCATCTTCCACAATGAAGATCTACAAGGATGTTTTCACCGGTGAGTTTGTCGTCACAAGATCAGTGAACACTTTGTTACCAGTATTTTGGTGTTTCGTTCGCGAGATACCTCGCGATGGATCCCTGTCAACTACATCCCAATGACAAAGTGACATTTGTGATATCATCTTCGGACTGGATTAAAGAGCTTTACTTCTCCACCCGTCACGTACGATTGGTCCAGCTGCGATTCCGTAACTCGAACGAAATTCGACTCTTCATCGTTAAATACCTCTTCACATCCCAAATTTCACTCCATAAATTTAGTGAACCTAACCTATACGCGTATCCAAATTTTATTTCTCTTGTTTCAGGTGACGAGATGTTTTCGGACACCTACAAAATCAAACTCGTCGACGATGTCCTCTACGAAGTTTACGGCAAGGTTTGTTAAGCAGATTTTTCCTTTTTTTTTCTTATCTACTCTTCTTTTATTTTTGCTTCGACGATCTCGTCAGCGAAATTGTTTATTCTTATTGCCGTTCGCTGACTACAATAATTTTTTAGCTGCCAAACATGTTATCTACTTTTAGTTTACCCCACTGAATCTTTCAAGGGAATTTAAGAAGGCCAGAGCTTTGTTGCGCCTATCTAGCAATGGGGTCTACTTGGAAAACAGTTGGCTTATAATTGAATATCAATATGCTTTATCCGCATGAGAAAATTTGCATCAGTTGAAAATAGACGGGGCACTTTATGCATTTATATTGAAATTATCGATCGAAAGTATTTTATTAAATCTGAAACTCATTCTTCTGCTACAGATATAATATAAATGCTACAATATGTTCGTGCTAACTTGTTTGTATGCAAAGCACTTAACATGTATCATGTTTGCGTGATGTTGCAATACGAGTCATCGTTAATGTTAATCACATTCCTCATGGGCTACAATAACAAGAATCTTGAGCTTTTCGTACCACATACTTCCACATTATTTACCAATTATGAGAGACTCGTGATTGTTTTTTACAAATACTTTTTGAACACTTACTAATCGATCATCGCAATTTTTGATTGCCGAAAGAGAGATAACATGGTAGTAAGAGATGAAAGTAGAAGTCGAGCCTGTTTATCTGACCTTTCATTTGACAAGATTTCACATTATCTGACATACCAAACTTGAAGCCTTTATCCCAATGCAATAAAGTATTTCTGTAAGCATGAAAAATTTGGTCGTACACGTAAATACATATATGTCTTTTTTTATTTTCTTCAAAGTTCCTCTCAAATTATGGAGTTTTTTAAAAAATATCTAGTCTATGGGGGAAAGAAATTAGTCTTCAGAAATTTTTTATTGTATCGAAAATATTGAAAAACTTTTGTGAGATGGCAGGAAATATACTTTTTATAAATACATGAATAGTAATATTCTTTAAATTTCTGTCTCATCATTTGCGATCATTTATTCGATTCTTCATTACAGCTCGTCAGCCGTAAAGCTGGCAGCATCGAGATTGCTGGTTTCAATCCATCAGCCGAAGAAGCCGACGAAGGTACTGACGAGTCGGTCGAATCTGGAGTCGACGTCGTTTTGAACCATCGGCTCATGGAAACGTTTGCCTTCGGCGACAAGAAATCCTACACCCTTTACCTCAAAGATTACATGAAGAAGTGCATTTTTTTATCTTTTTATTGCGTCCAAACTCGATCATAGCCAAATTTTACATCCAATTCATCGCAAACCATTTTTTTCATATTCAGACTCGTGGCTAGGCTGGAGGAAACAGCCCCCGACCAAGTGGATGTCTTCAAAACGAATATGAATAAAGTGATGAAAGACATTCTAGGCCGGTTCAAGGAACTGCAGTTTTTCACTGGTGAATCCATGGATATCGATGGTATCGTTGGCCTGATGGAATACCGTGAAATCGACGGTGACTCCGTGCCAGTTCTCATGTTCTTCAAACACGGTCTTGACGAAGAGAAGTTCTAAAGAATCCTTAGATATGCAACAAATTGTGAAAAATTTTGTGAGTTCACTTTTCTTTCGATAAGCCGCGTTGGTCTTACATGTTAATTCTCGGTCAGCTTACCTCATGGCTCGATCGATGCACAAGCATGTTAAATAAAATCGTTGAACGATTCCCGCCGCAGTACAAAAATTACTGCAGCGTCTATATCTATCGTACAAATCAGTTTGAGTCGATATTTTTCTCTTAACCGTTTCCCTTAACCTAAAAACTGATAATTTTTGTTAAATTTTGTTTAATGACATTTTCGATCTACAAATTCATAGTCTTTGACACACAAAACCAGTTTGATAATCGTTTAATGCGAACATTGTTTCTTTCATTTCAGTTAAGCCGGAGCCAAGACTGCACACAACGCTATGCCGCTGTGAAATTTAGTTGAAACTTCCAATACCTTATCATGCAGTTTATTTATTTTTTTGAATACAATTTAACAATGGTTTTGCAAATGTGTATATAAATACTCCAAAAGTCATTGCTGCTCTAGCAACGATTAAAATTTCTTGGACACGCTGTATAATTTTTAACGTATTTCGCGATTGTATTTATTATGGAATGGAAGATGGGGAAAGAAGACCGGCAAATGAAAATACAGATATCAAACAACTGTCACGCAGATTAATATCAATTGTTCTGATTTACGAGACCGATCCGATGATTCTCTGATGAAATAAACTATTGACGTTTTCATAACACATCTCATCGTTGATTTTATAATTTCTTAACCATTGTTATACAATGCTTTTATCTGACATGAGCGAGCATGAAAGATAGCGTTGTTCATTCATTGATTGACTGCCTATAATATCCAAGCTGAATTAGGAGAGGAGATATCTCAATCAGGAGAAAAATTACGACCGAAGAACTGACTTTTCGAAATCTCAAAAACGGCAAGACTATAGCCTTCAAAAATCTCAGATTCTCGACGCATCTCAGCATTGATCTAAACTTCGTTTTCTGGTGTATTTTGAACCGTAGAATCGATTCCCGTTGGATTCAGGTCGATAGCTGCATCAGGAAAAAAGTTAGAGCTAAAAAACCGACTTTTCAAAATCTCAAAAACGGCAAGGCTATAGCCTTCAAAAATCTCAGATTCTCGACGCATCTCAGAATTGATCTAAACTTCGTTTTCTGGTGTATTTTGAACCGTAGAATCGATTCCCGTTGGATTCAGGTCGATAGCTGCATCAGGAAAAAAGTTGAAGCTAAAAAACCGACTTTTCGAAATCTCAAAAACGGCAAGACTATAGCCTTCAAAAAACTCAGATTCTCGACGAATCTCAGAATTGATCTAAACTTCGTTTCCTGGTGTATTTTGAACCGTAGAATCGATTCCCGTTGGATTCAGGTCGATAGCTGCATCAGGAAAAAAGTTAGAGCTAAAAAACCGACTTTTCAAAATTTCAAAAACGGCAAGACTATAGCCTTCAAAAATCTCAGATTCTCGACGCATCTCAGAATTGATCTAAACTTCGTTTTCTGGTGTATTTTGAACCGTAGAATCGATTCCCGTTGGATTCAGGTCGATGGCTGCATCAGGAAAAAAGTTGGAGCTATAAAACCGACTTTTCGAAATCTCAAAAACGGCAAGACTATAGCCTTCAAAAATCTCAGATTCTCGACGCATCTCAGAATTGATCTAAACTTCGTTTCCTGGTGTATTTTGAACCGTAGAATCGATTCCAGTTGGATTCAGGTCGATAGCTGCATCAGGAGAGAAGTTACGACGAAAAAACCGACTTTTCAAAATCTCAAAAACGGCAAGACTATAGCCTTCAAAAATCTCAGATTCTCAACGCATCTCAGAATTGATCTAAACTTCGTTTCCTGGTGTAGTTTGAACCGTAGAATCAATTCCCGTTGGATTCAGGTCGATGGCTGCATCAGGAAAAAAGTTAGAGCTAAAAAACCGAATTTTCAAAATCTCAAAAACGGCAAGGCTATAGCCTTCAAAAATCTCAGATTCTCAACGCATCTCAGAATTTATCTAAACTTCGTTTCCTGGTGTATTTTGAACCGTAGAATCGATTCCCGTTGGATTCAGGTCGATGGCTGCATCAGGAAAAAAGTTAGAGCTAAAAAACCGACTTTTCAAAATCTCAAAAACGGCAAGGCTATAGCCTTCAAAAATCTCAGATTCTCGACGCATCTCAGAATTGATCTAAACTTCGTTTTCTGGTGTATTTTGAACCGTAGAATCGATTCCCGTTGGGTTCAGGTCGATGGCTGCATCAGGAAAAAAGTTGAAGCTAAAAAACCGACTTTTCGAAATCTCAAAAACGGCAAGACTATAGCCTTCAAAAATCTCAGATTCTCAACGCATCTCAGAATTGATCTAAACTTCGTTTCCTGGTGTATTTTGAACCGTAGAATCGATTCCAGTTGGATTCAGGTCGATAGCTGCATCAGGAGAGAAGTTACGACGAAAAAACCGACTTTTCAAAATCTCAAAAACGGCAAGACTATAGCCTTCAAAAATCTCAGATTCTCAACGCATCTCAGAATTGATCTAAACTTCGTTTCCTGGTGTAGTTTGAACCGTAGAATCAATTCCCGTTGGATTCAGGTCGATGGCTGCATCAGGAAAAAAGTTAGAGCTAAAAAACCGAATTTTCAAAATCTCAAAAACGGCAAGGCTATAGCCTTCAAAAATCTCAGATTCTCGACGCATCTCAGAATTGATCTAAACTTCGTTTTCTGGTGTATTTTGAACCGTAGAATCGATTCCCGTTGGGTTCAGGTCGATGGCTGCATCAGGAAAAAAGTTGAAGCTAAAAAACCGACTTTTCGAAATCTCAAAAACGGCAAGACTATAGCCTTCAAAAAACTCAGATTCTCGACGAATCTCAGAATTGATCTAAACTTCGTTTCCTGGTGTATTTTGAACCGTAGAATCGATTCCCGTTGGATTCAGGTCGATAGCTGCATCAGGAAAAAAGTTAGAGCTAAAAAACCGACTTTTCAAAATTTCAAAAACGGCAAGACTATAGCCTTCAAAAATCTCAGATTCTCGACGCATCTCAGAATTGATCTAAACTTCCTTTCCTGGTGTATTTTGAACCGTAGAATCGATTCCCGTTGGATTCAGGTCGATAGCTGCATCAGGAGAGAAGTTACGACGAAAAAACCGACTTTTCAAAATCTCAAAAACGGCAAGACTATAGCCTTCAAAAATCTCAGATTCTCAACGCATCTCAGAGTTGATCTAAACTTCGTTTCCTGGTGTATTTTGAACCGTAGAATCGATTCCCGTTGGATTCAGGTCGATAGCTGCATCAGGAGAGAAGTTACGACGAAAAAACCGACTTTTCAAAATCTCAAAAACGGCAAGGCTATAGCCTTCAAAAATCTCAGATTCTCAACGCGTCTCAGAATTGATCTAAACTTCGTTTTCTGGTGTATTTTGAACCGTAGAATCGATTCCCGTTGGATTCAGGTCGATAGCTGCATCAGGAAAAAAGTTAGAGCTAAAAAACCGACTTTTCAAAATCTCAAAAACGGCAAGACTATAGCCTTCAAGAATCTCAGATTCTCGACGCATCTCAGAATTGATCTAAACTTCGTTTCCTGGTGTATTTTGAACCGTAGAATCGATTCCCGTTGGATCCAGGTCGATAGCTGCATCAGGAGAGAAGTTACGACGAAAAAACCGACTTTTCAAAATCTCAAAAACGGCAAGGCTATAGCCTTCAAAAATCTCAGATTCTCGACGCATCTCAGAATTGATCTAAACTTCGTTTCCTGGTGTATTTTGAACCGTAGAATCGATTCCCGTTGGATTCAGGTCGATAGCTGCATCAGGAGAGAAGTTACGACGAAAAAACCGACTTTTCAAAATCTCAAAAACGGCAAGGCTATAGCCTTCAAAAATCTCAGATTCTCAACGCGTCTCAGAATTGATCTAAACTTCGTTTTCTGGTGTATTTTGAACCGTAGAATCGATTCCCGTTGGATTCAGGTCGATAGCTGCATCAGGAAAAAAGTTAGAGCTAAAAAACCGACTTTTCAAAATCTCAAAAACGGCAAGACTATAGCCTTCAAGAATCTCAGATTCTCGACGCATCTCAGAATTGATCTAAACTTCGTTTCCTGGTGTATTTTGAACCGTAGAATCGATTCCCGTTGGATTCAGGTCGATGGCTGCATCAGGAAAAAAGTTAGAGCTAAAAAACCAACTTTTCGAAATCTCAAAAACGGCAAGACTTATAGCCTTCAAAAATCTCAGATTCTCGACGCATCTCAGAATTGATCTAAACTTCGTTTTCTGGTGTATTTTGAACCGTAGAATCGATTCCCGTTGGATTCAGGTCGATAGCTGCATCGGGAGAGAAGTTACGACGAAAAAACCGACTTTTCAAAATCTCAAAAATGGCAAGGCTATAGCCTTCAAAAATCTCAGATTCTCGACGCATCTCAGAATTGATCTAAACTTCGTTTCCTGGTGTATTTTGTACCGTAGAATCGATTCCCGTTGGATTCAGGTCGATAGCTGCATCAGGAGAGAAGTTACGACGAAAAAACCGACTTTTCAAAATCTCAAAAACGGCAAGGCTATAGCCTTCAAAAATCTCAGATTCTCGACGCATCTCAGAATTGATCTAAACTTCGTTTCCTGGTGTATTTTGAACCGTAGAATCGATTCCCGTTGGATTCAGGTCGATAGCTGCATCAGGAAAAAAGTTACGACGAAAAAACCGACTTCTCAAAATCTCAAAAACGGCAAGGCTATAGCCTTCAAAAATCTCAGATTCTCGACGCATCTCAGAATTGATCTAAACTTCGTTTCCTGGTGTATTGTGAACCGTAGAATCGATTCCCGTTGGATTCAGGTCGATAGCTGCATCAGGAGAGAAGTTACGACGAAAAAACCGAATTTTCAAAATCTCAAAAACGGCAAGGCTATAGCCTTCAAAAATCTCAGATTCTCGACGCATCTCAGAATTCATCTAAACTTCGTTTCCTGGTGTATTTTGAACCGTAGAATCGATTCCCGTTGGATTCAGGTCGATAGCTGCATCAGGAAAAAAGTTAGAGCTAAAAAACCGACTTTTCAAAATTTCAAAAACGGCAAGACTATAGCCTTCAAAAATCTCAGATTCTCGACGCATCTCAGAATTGATCTAAACTTCGTTTTCTGGTGTATTTTGAACCGTAGAATCGATTCCCGTTGGATTCAGGTCGATAGCTGCATCGGGAGAGAAGTTACGACGAAAAAACCGACTTTTCAAAATCTCAAAAATGGCAAGGCTATAGCCTTCAAAAATCTCAGATTCTCGACGCATCTCAGAATTGATCTAAACTTCGTTTTCTGGTGTATTTTGAACCGTAGAATCGATTCCCGTTGGATTCAGGTCGATAGCTGCATCGGGAGAGAAGTTACGACGAAAAAACCGACTTTTCAAAATCTCAAAAATGGCAAGGCTATAGCCTTCAAAAATCTCAGATTCTCGACGCATCTCAGAATTGATCTAAACTTCGTTTCCTGGTGTATTTTGAACCGTAGAATCGATTCCCGTTGGATTCAGGTCGATAGCTGCATCAGGAGAGAAGTTACGACGAAAAAACCGACTTTTCAAAATCTCAAAAACGGCAAGGCTATAGCCTTCAAAAATCTCAGATTCTCAACGCGTCTCAGAATTGATCTAAACTTCGTTTTCTGGTGTATTTTGAACCGTAGAATCGATTCCCGTTGGATTCAGGTCGATAGCTGCATCAGGAAAAAAGTTAGAGCTAAAAAACCGACTTTTCAAAATCTCAAAAACGGCAAGACTATAGCCTTCAAGAATCTCAGATTCTCGACGCATCTCAGAATTGATCTAAACTTCGTTTCCTGGTGTATTTTGAACCGTAGAATCGATTCCCGTTGGATTCAGGTCGATGGCTGCATCAGGAAAAAAGTTAGAGCTAAAAAACCAACTTTTCGAAATCTCAAAAACGGCAAGACTTATAGCCTTCAAAAATCTCAGATTCTCGACGCATCTCAGAATTGATCTAAACTTCGTTTTCTGGTGTATTTTGAACCGTAGAATCGATTCCCGTTGGATTCAGGTCGATAGCTGCATCGGGAGAGAAGTTACGACGAAAAAACCGACTTTTCAAAATCTCAAAAATGGCAAGGCTATAGCCTTCAAAAATCTCAGATTCTCGACGCATCTCAGAATTGATCTAAACTTCGTTTCCTGGTGTATTTTGTACCGTAGAATCGATTCCCGTTGGATTCAGGTCGATAGCTGCATCAGGAGAGAAGTTACGACGAAAAAACCGACTTTTCAAAATCTCAAAAACGGCAAGGCTATAGCCTTCAAAAATCTCAGATTCTCGACGCATCTCAGAATTGATCTAAACTTCGTTTCCTGGTGTATTTTGAACCGTAGAATCGATTCCCGTTGGATTCAGGTCGATAGCTGCATCAGGAAAAAAGTTACGACGAAAAAACCGACTTCTCAAAATCTCAAAAACGGCAAGGCTATAGCCTTCAAAAATCTCAGATTCTTGACGCATCTCAGAATTGATCTAAACTTCGTTTCCTGGTGTATTTTGAACCGTAGAATCGATTCCCGTTGGATTCAGGTCGATAGCTGCATCGGGAGAGAAGTTACGACGAAAAAACCGACTTTTCAAAATCTCAAAAATGGCAAGGCTATAGCCTTCAAAAATCTCAGATTCTCGACGCATCTCAGAACCGATCGCCGCTTCGTTTTCTGATGGATTCTGGCGAGTAGAATCGAATGCTGAGGGTCCCAGGTCGATATCTTCTCCAGGAAAAAAGATACGAGCGAAAAACTGACTTTTCGAAATCGCCAAAATGAGAAGTGTGAAAAAAGAAAATGAAAACATGGAGTCTAGTTCACGAGGTTGTATTTAACATTTAGATCGTACTACAATAAAAATTCTCCGAAGTTGACATGAATATCAATAAGGTAGCCTTCGTAATGACATGAGGATTAAAAACCACAATTTGTTTGCCTGATCAAACGTCAGTAGCTCATGTATTTGTAACCGTAGATAAACATCAACACAATAACAGATACACGAATCAATTCACCGTAACAGAAGAGCAACAGCAGATCGCTGAATTTCATGTCTGTGGCGCAACAAGTTTCAATTCTATTTCTGTAACCACTTGGCAAATTTGTTGCTTTACCGTAGCTTGCAAGTATCGCGGAAATCGTGCCACCGTGGAAGTTGTGTTTTCGAAAAAATCATACATCTCATCATCAAATTTGCTCAAGAAATTTGTGTTCTGCTTGCGTCCAGCAACTGAAACTGTTTGCCTCCTTTTCGTCACTCTCGACGTTTTTTGGATAGACCCTGTTGATGTGGACTGGACAGGCTCCGAACGTCGCTGGCGAAGGATTCTGTGTGGCACAGGTGTATTGACCCGAGTTGATCCACTCCCAATCAACTGACTATCCTGAGCTTCAGTCGCTGATCGAGGCAAAGAATCCACAATTTCTTCTTCAGACACGAACACATGATCGGTATCTCTGTTTCGAAGAGCGAATCTGTAATTCGTTCCATTCTTTTTAATTATAATAACAAAAACAGCAGGAAAATAAGAGTTGTAAAGTCAACTGTGGACCTCATCTATCGTTGAAGCTTTCACGTACAAATAATTCGTGGTTTAGACAAGATTTAACGAAAGAAATCATACTTGGACAAAAAGTACAGCGAGCCATTGTCAGCAGAGTCTATCTCATCTGGTTTCCCAGAAGTGATATTGTCACATGTTTTGAAGTAGCCAGAACTGAGTTTGGTCCACCGTCTCTTCAGAACGTTAACTGTAAGCAAATGAATTTGTACATTTTAGTATAAATAAACTGTGAAATTTTCGCAAATGTAGTTAAAAAATTGGCCAAACATCAAATTTTGCTTGTATCTTACCAGGTAAATTTAGTTTATCGGAGATGCTGCGCCAGATTTGGTTCCTTTGGGGAATGTTCTTCGCGAGATGGTGGTCTGGATCATAGAAGATTGGGTTCTGTTCGATGAGCTTGATAAGCTGGCTGTCCGTAATCGGATTGAAGACTCCAGTCTTCGGCATTCCGTGATCCCTGACTGCGGCAAGTCTCGGTGAATGTTTAGACCGTCGAACTACAGATGAAAATTGCGATTACAATGCCAAGTTGGCTGTGATGTTGGAATAATCTCAATAGTTTCCGTGTCAACAATTTGTACACCAAGTGTTGTGGAAAATATTATAGCGAAACAAAATTTTGAAGGTGAAGTCATCGAAACACTTTCATCGGATGCTGCATAGTTCGGCGAAGAAATAGAGAACTTGAAGATTTATGCGAATGTTTGAAATATAAACTGGCATAAATGTCTGGTTTCGTATTTATATATTGACATTTTCGTTACGTACGTACACACAGGTTTTCCCCACATATTCCGAAACGTCGGATTTAAGTATATTCCAATATTACATTAACTAGATAACGTACAATTTTTTAATTACTGCCCGTAATTGGTTGATTATTTTAAATCATAGGTATATAGCTGCATTAGATATTTCCGACCAACGTCAGGCCGAGTCATATCCTAACTACTAACTTGATCTATCCGATCGTCGGTAACCGCT
This sequence comes from Arge pagana, assembly GCA_963969455.1. Lineage (NCBI taxonomy): Eukaryota > Metazoa > Arthropoda > Insecta > Hymenoptera > Argidae > Arge > Arge pagana. The sequence goes on along the minus strand of OZ018313.1, from coordinate 2,974,777 downwards.
TCGCCGATGACTATTATATTCATCGCGACAGATTTATTATTTCATTCCTCGTTACTTACGCTAGATCCGTCTATAAATTCAGATCTCGATCGCCAACGTTAGGTGAAATTATGATGCCCGATGGAAAAATAAACAGATGCTCTGAGTTTTGTTTTTACATTTGTTTTTCCAACAGTACAATTGTTCACAACATTCAAGGGGTGTTCGCAACATACGAATAATATGTTCGCGCTGCTGCGTACACTCAGACCAGGTAGATCAGAGTAACGGAAAGGTGACGAATGGAAATCAGCGATATCGACGCGTTCGGATACAAATAATAACTAGTATCACATCGGTTTACTTTTACAAGGAATGTTTTTAAATATGTGAGTTTAAATTGCAAATTTATTGTAATTTCTATCGAACTTCGTATCTGGTCGCGAAGTTTGTTCGGGAGGATGTGTTTCGCTGGCTCCTTCTACATTTCACTTCTGACGATTGAGATGAGATGCCGATCGAGAGTCGAGGTGAGTAGGAAATAACGGACCGCAACTTACACTTTCGCCTTTCTATATGCTAGCGACTATGGCGAAGCCCTTCTAAACGAGGTAACAAAATTGACTTCTGTCGATTAAACTAAATTAACGAGCTGCTCGCGAATTTTCCTATTTCCTAATTAACTAGAGGTGATACGTAGTTTTGAATTAGGACGAAGGAAGGATATATGGGGAGAAGCATATGACTCCGGTCGATCGAAGGGATATCGCTTGCCTAATTCTATAACGAACGCATTATTTCTCTAACGAGTGTTGAATATATTGATATGGCGGCTCGCCTGCACTGGAATCACTTGCATAACGATCGAGCATTGGCCAATAACGAAAATATTCTTAGTCTTTTACTCTTAATAAATATTTGTTATGTGTTAGTTCAGTGATAAGAATTTACGCTTGCGCCGCTGGCTACATTCAAGTTGCGAGTGACGCGGCGTATTCGTACTTTTTGGAATTTGGCAAGTTGGACGAACAAGTCAACGATCAAAGTGTGAAGGTAGGACACTAATTTGCGAGCCAACGTGACCCCTATAATACAATTAATCACACGATTCGATAACAAATTTGCACAGAAATGTAGTATTGTTGACAAACTTCTCGTACATCAAATGGCGTCAAATGTAATTTCCATCTCAAAATTTTACTGGTTGCTGGGAAATTGGAGGAAACGTGTTAGAAGGGCAAATTTTTCCATTCGACAGCTCAAATAATTCTAATATACTTTCCCGAATTCTTCGAATACTGATTCTTTGTCAATTCTGCTTAAGGAAAACCGTTTTCTCGCTGCATCGATCAACAGGTATGAACGAATTGAAAGAAATATGCGCCTATATTAATAAACTTATAACAATGTTCTGATCCGTATGATTCGAAGTAACGTTGATCAGATGCGAGCAATAAGATACTATCGAAGCTTACGACTCGACAAACGTGTAGCGAGGGGGTAGGAATGATACGAGAAAGCTAAAAATTGTTTCGTCAAATGGAAAAAAGGAAAGTTTTGTTGAGCCGTGCTATCAACACGTTTATAACGAACTGTCTCGTACCTTTCTTCACGACAATGCCAATAATTTGTAGTAACATGTCGGGGAAGAGAGTCGATCCATTGAGCTGAGAGTACTTCTAAAACAGCACATTCGCGCAGAAATGTTTCAATGATTACAATTTCCTATCGTAGCTAAAGTTCCATATTTTCTTCGACGATTCCACCTGATTTTGTCTACCATACCGCGTGTTTGCATTGGTACTCGCGTTCTATGACAAACACTTTACTACTGCATCGGAAGTTTTCAAAGGGGAATATTTTCGATATGTGGCGGGCTGAACAGTCATTTGTGTAAAAACTTGTCCAGGAGTGGACCTAATCGGGATGGAATACGTAATCATTAATACATATGTGTATATATAACGCGACAATTATAATACATAATACAATAATCGTTAAATAATTACTAAACAAACTTATGCATTACGTTATGCATACTCAACATTGCACAGTTGTTCCAATGCTAAATACTCAAGTATTCTTCATCATAGGAAATTTATCAATTCGCACGCGCGACATTACTATTATTATTTCAGTGTTGACCAAAAAATGGATGACAAACCAACTATATTTTCGGTTTTACGTCTGCTTTGCAGAGAGGCCAGAGAAAGCAAGAAATAAAGACTGGAAGCTACACGAATTCCGAATAACATGTCAGACGTTCAATACCGAACGTGAAACTATGTTTACGCGAAAATTACAAAATGTCTCCTTTAACTAATGCATTCCGATTCACAGTCGGCTGCCAAACGCTCTCAGTAGCTGAGTATATGAATTTACTTTGAGAAATAAGCTTTGGCATAGTATTCTACAGATATAAGTATCACAATTGGTATTAAGCGAACCGGTGTATAAATATCTTTCGTCGACGTAAACTACGAAGAACCAGTGTTGTGGGGGCTCGAAGAACAATAATCTGAAGAAGCAGAGTCATCTAACTCTTCAGTCTTACCAAGAGAAAACAATTCATTCGCTCGTATTAGCTGGAATGAGAGGAATTTCGAATATTAAAACTTACACGATGTGAAAAATAGTTATGCAAACCATGGATTCTCTAGATGACGATGAGGATTGAGAAAAAATGATCACTTCGATAACTTGAGTGCTATAAATATGAGACAAACTCAAAAGCACAACTTTCTTCAAATTTGTCTACGATATTCTTATTCTCGACCATGTTTGAAAACTATTAGCGAGGCCCATTTTTATGGATATACATAATCCCAGATTTAACAAAAGCGATGTTCAATTTTCCAGATACGTTTGAGGTAATTTTACATAAATCACTGGATGTATTCCTAAACCTCATTCCACAACACTGGTTATTACTCAGCAGTACGTATGACCTAAGCAGTTTTTTTTCTTTTTTATAGTGTTGCATCGATATACGATATAGATGCAACCGAATTACGTACATATAGTGTTCGAGATACAGAGTCGTTCAATATTGTGAGAGACGTGTAACTTGGATTGCATCTGTATCGCATGAAAGATGACGTCACGCTGTAGCTTGGAGGATTTTTATTTCGGTGTAAAAGATGGGGTAGTATAGGGACGAGATATGTTTGTTTTAACAGAGAAAGACAAGGAACTAACTGCATCGATGACTTACGCGGCTATTACAATTTTCAAAGTTTCATAGACTCGGCTACTATTCACATTCAATCGTTCACCACTCACGCAAGGCGCTCGGCTGGATGCCACTTTGTTCCTAAGGCGATTAGACGTTGCTGTCCGGCACATTGCTGAAGCCTACTGGTTGTGCATTTTCTACTAGCGTTGACCTCATAGCCGAACTTGGTACTGTAGTTTCCGTCGCCGCTGCCATTCTCATGTCATCCATCGATGCCCTGCGCATCAAACATGGTATTGTAGATTCTAATTAAAAAAAAACACATTTGTAATCCGACCATTTTTTGTAGCAGCAATGATATACGTTGTAGAAATTTCTAATAGTGAACTATGCATAGCATTAAATATACTTTGTACTTTCATACGCTTAGAACTCTTATGTTCGTTTCGCTAAACCAATTCAGCACAAAAAATATACATGTTTGGAAATTTTACGACGGGTATCATTACCATCTAGCAGTCAGTTTTTTCCTTCCTCAACAGTATATTAACAGGGCGACATAATCTGCAGGCATGTTTCGATTCATCTTTAAATACACAACTAACAATTTTTTTTCTGAGAAGAATCATGCAATCATACGCGTTATAGTTTCGCAGTTGAACGAATACTCCAAAAATGTATGCGGATACTTGCAATTTCAGCTGCTTTTGGGAATGCAAGCGTCAGTTTTATATTATTCGTGGCTTGGAGTAAAGACTAGTATATCATACAACATAACAAAGGCACTTGCAGAGATTAATCATCATCGAAAACAGTTGGAACTTTATATGAAAGAAGTATGTAGTACGAATAAGATTATTGGGTTGCACAATATGTTATTAATTGTACAAACAATGAAATATTGAATCTTTATAGGTCAATAATTCGTTTCATATGGTACTGCTAAGCAACGGTACAACAATTAGCATAATTATTATGAATGGAATGGGTTGTCCTATCAGGATCTAATTAAATGGCTCTACATCAACTGCAAATTATTGATTATTTCACTATAAAGATTAGAGGATTTCAATCTTCTGTATGCAGCTGAAACATTTAACAATAATTGAAACAATAAGCCAAGGCTGCATTTTCTGACTATGAGAAACTATCAAACTGCAGATACTATGATATACGTTCCATTTAGCTATCTATGCATACAACTAATTACAAAGAAATGATAAAATTGCTATCGTATCATACATCAAACAACCGACTTCTTCGTAGCCTAGAGAACTTCGCTGAAACGTAAGTCTGTATTAACAACGTAATTTCGACTGGCAAGCAATTATGTTTTTGGCAACAAAAAATTAGGAAAGAGTATCGTTATGTTACATCTTGTGTTACATGCATCGTGGGTTCAGTCTCAGGTATTAACTTGAAAGTAAGCGGCGCGGAACACAAACGTGCTACGGAATTTGGACAGCTACGAGGCAATAGTTAGGTTTTTTGGTTTAGTTGTTAATCATTACCTACATTCCGCTACTTGATTAGAAGGGACGTTTACGATTAGTATTACAGAAGTATCTGAAACGTCAGGTGTTAATCCGTCTACCAAGCATACTTCTCAAAAATGTGCTGCACTCCACATTCAGGAATTACCACGAGCGAAGGAACTAAGAAATTATGAATTCGACACCGATCGTTGCAGGGATGCAGTAAATACAATGAACTTCGTATTATTGCCTGATTAGTGTAGTAGTGAAGCAAAAATTTTGGCGTTTATGTCGGCCGCCATATATCTGGATCCTCCATTAGAGTCGTATGATGATCAGGAGGAGGTGCAGCGCTTTGCGGAGTGTTGACCCCTGGAGATGTTGGCGCCAGGTCAGGCCTGGAGCCTCTGTCAGTGATTGGGTCAGTATTTTAGTACGACACAACGTTTAGTACTACTAAACTTTTCAGATCAAGCACACCAACACCACTGCTTGTTAGATACGAGATTTCACATCTTTTCTCCTCGATAACGATTCGCAAATGAAATCAACAGCTTCCTGATACGATTGATACGCATATTTTGTTGAGGGTAGTTACGAAGAAATGCTTGTACACTCGCATGTCACCCAAAACATACATCAATGTTACAGAGGACCGCGCATCATTTCAGTACACGATTTCCATTCGCTTCCACGTGGCAATGCTGTGTATGTTCGTCATTGATGCACGCACATCGATGTAGAGCGCGGTTGGTAAAATCAAATTTGAGCGTTTAAACCAAATTTCTATGCTGTTTTCTGACATCCAGCGTCAAAAGACTTAGAAATTAGTAGTATATAGATGACAAAAGTTTTCACACGGAGTGTTTTCTGACAAGGATATAATGAATGGTATTGTATGGAAAAGATTTGATTTTGCACTGCTCACAGCAATCATGGTAATCAGAATCATCAAATCTTTGCAAACTTCTCAGCCCTGACATGGAAAACCAAATTCAACCGATGAGCCGTAATTAGTGGCAAACTGATACTTACTTCTTTCCAAGAGACATCAGGCCATAAATGACTCCAGTGCCGAAAATCATTCCGCTACCGAATATGCTACTTCCATTAGCATACAAAGCAATGGGTGGAATCGCGATACTGCGAAAAACGAAATGAGGAGAATCAAGATAAGTGTCATGGTTTCAATGTGTAATTTCGATGATTCATTTGAAATCGAGATTGTACATATCAATTGATACATAGATTATCGCAATTCTATTAATGCCATTCTGTGACTGTTCCCGGGTCTCCAAATTATCGACACTGTTACTCGAGCTGTTTTCGAGTTACTCAAATGAAACCACAGGCTTTCATTCCATTTCGTGGCATAACAAAAATTACATCATATTCTGAGTTCTTTTGACAAATATCATCTCAATGATAAGATAATATATAATCATATAGTATACGTAATATATATATTAATAATATTATTTCGACTACGATAAGAAATTTCGTAGTCGTATATATTTGAAATATATACAAATAAGTATCGTGTATATCATTCTAGAAAGTGACGATTTGCTGACAACATATTTTTTTCAGTGTCGTCTTACGAAAGACTATATTGAATTACGTCAGTGGTATTTTGAGCCAGCATAATTTGCTAATAAATTCGCTACATCGCTATACAGATATGAGACTGGGCACCATGCCTATAACAATGTCAATCTTATCAACGAAAAAAAAATAGCTCAATGACCTTCGTTTGAAGATATCAATAAACAATAAACAAATATAATACTAAAAACATCAAACAATTGTATTTTAAAGTTTGAACAGAAGAATTGACTAGATAAATATATACCAAAATATAAAGAAGTTTGTCTTTGATATCGGTCTCAACAAAATTATCTGAATACCATTCGAGTCTAACAATATCCTGGTATTTTCTTCGTTCTGTGATGAATTCGAACAAAAAATGAAACGAGATAAATAGTACTAACGACTAATGAAAACTTCGACGTGCTCGATGTAAGACACGAAGAAAAGAGCAGTCAAGAAACTGCGATCATTACAGCATACAATTGTAATACCTTTAATTTATAATACGCGATGTTTCAGACGCGTCTGGAAAACGACACAGATACTTACATGCAATAAAAAGCTGCTCTGTTCCAATAAGGTCTCCGATCCACCCATTCGCTAAGATTTTTCACAAAATCTATGAACATGCAACAGCAAGGTGCCTCGATGACGACGACCAAGAAGCCGGCGACCATCTGCCACATTCCGCTGATCAAACACATGACGGAACCCAATACAATACCCACGCAGTTCCAGGCTCCGAGCAAGATGGCGACTGCAATACGATAGATATTATTATTTACGTGCTACCAGAAAAAAATGATAATTTGAATAAAGTCGAGACGTCGCCGACGATATCCAACGACCACGTGGAAAACAATTGGAAACCGCATCGATCGATGGAAAAAAGTTTTACCAGAAATTTGGAGATAAAGTGGAGCAGCAAATGCGAATTTGTGCTGGTCAATCGAAAATTGACAGGTTAAATTATAGAAATTTTTGCGAGACTCGAGGGTATCGGACTAATTTTTTACAGGTATTTTTGGGGTTAAGTGACAACAAATGTCTTTGTCTTACGCAAACTTCCGACTGTTCCGAGACCGCGACCAGCATATTTCATCCACCAGGGCACGTCATCCTTGTTCGTTGGATCCTCTCCGGGTCGCTCCATGATCGACGCGAATTTCTCACCGAAAGACTATGAAACAATCGAAGCAAACAAATGAGACGCGATGTGGGTTTTCGGAGTAATATCTCTACGTGTTTATCGAAAATAACGTCGTACCATGTTGAATTGTCGGACTACCTCACGACACTTCACTACTTTTCACTCTCGTCAGCTGACAGCAGCTCAGAAGCGATGTTGACGTGCGGGAAATCGACCCATGAGTTAGCACCGTTATCACGCAGAGAGATGGAGTTGCCGCACGTTGCCGGTAGAGGCGCTGCGCGGCGCGCTTGTCGATTTTCGCTTGACCGTGCCTACACCACGCAACAAACGAATTGCAGATAGCATTCGCAATGGGGTTCTTCAGGATTCTCGAATTGCAGTTCGAAGTTAAGACCTGCGCGTACATGTTCCAAGATTTCAAAACGATCTAGCCGAAAATTACCACGACTGATTTTTGAAGAGAAAATAATAACTTAGTATATAGTTCAAATAATCTGAAAATACAAAAATAGAATCAACAAAATGGTACACTTTGAAGATGAATATGATTTGCAGTTACGCACCTTGGATTTTGCTTACTTCCGAAATGAAAATTCCCTTTAACTAAGTATATACGACTGCTAATCACTAAACTCACACGTGTAGTAGCCATTTAACGCGACTGACGCGCTCACGGGAGGTGACGTCTTAATTCGGTACTACGCAACGCTTGTACGAATACATCGTTTTATGGAACACCGTTATTCGGGGAATAACCGGTTGAGAGTTGATCAGTTTCGGAACACAGCCATCCGAGGGAGGCGCGCGTATCAAACCTTTAAATTTGAATACTTACGCTATAAAATTGTATATAATTATATAGAACTATATATAATTTTGCATGAATTATATATAAATTATATATTTATAATTATATGTAATCTTTTTCCCCCCAGCACAGTGTCTGTCGCGTATAGAAAGCTGCTCTCATATTTGTATATACAGATTCTATCGCTAGGCGCACTTTGAAAATTAAAAAACGTTCCAGAAATCTTTTTTTCCGACAAACTCCGTCCATCTTGTTTGCCAGTATTCTAGCATTTTTTGCAATCTGATCAAACTCCGGATAGGTATTTTCTGGACTTGGAAAACCTGTGGGGAAGTAAAAAGTAACTCGATCAAAATATGAACCTTGTGAACGAAATTATTCGCTCGACGAGGTCGAGAATTCGTAATGAAATGTTAGGACTCGTGGAAACCTGTCAAACGAACGTTACATTACGAAGCATGTAAGGTTTTGTAATGTCGAACACGGTTATATACATTTAGCTGTAATATTTGCCATGAGATATACATTTTAAACATAACACCATATCGAATCAAAATAATTTTATGTAGAATCAAAGGCTTAGTCAACTACGCAAGTTCACAAACCCAGGAAGAGTGTGTTTATAATCTCAAGAAATGCAGACCCGTCAATTTTATTTGTTTGACCATGATCTACACTCTACAATGTTGCAATAATGAAATAATACAAACGAAGCCCAGCAGTATCAACAAGTTTTATAACACTCTATACAAGACGCAATTGCAATTATAATAAAGTTTTATGAAATTGTTATGTTCCGTTGGTATCCGCTCTTGATTTCGATACCAGTAACAGAAGTGCGTTCCACACATTTTCGAGTAATCAACATCTGCTCAACATTCCCAGACGCCATAACCAAAGCTCGTACAAAAATGACACCATAGCGCAAATAAGCGGGGACACATCGTTACCACGAATTGCCTTCGCGGCGTTCTTCGATAGGTTGTCAGATGATTGGGAACAGGTGGTCTACTGCATTCTCGCGGACTTGTCGCCTGATATTTATATATTAATCCGCACAAAGATGTTAGCGCGACGGAAGAGTCGCGAATTTACGTAACGCGTCTAACTTTCCGGGACCCAGCCACCGTCCTGTTCCTCGGCAACGTGTTCCTCTTCTATCGCCACGCTCTCAGCAGTCATAATCTTGATTCTCTCCGACGGTTTAGGATGCATGAGGATGAACGGTAGTTCCGCCGAAAGTTCTCCGCCCAGGGCTCCCAAGTAGAGCTTGACCTTGACGGCGTACGACACGACGATGCCGAAGGAATCGCGAACGTCCGGAGAAGTTAGCAGCGTACTGGAAGCGAGGCTATTCTCCTCTCGTTTCAAATGCCCGTCGAGAGCGATTCCTCTGCGTTGAGCGTTATTCTCCAAGCTGGGCTTCAGGTAGATGACTTTTTGCAGCGTCGAGCCCGGATTTATGGGGCAGCCGTCCTGCGTTTCCACAGCGTCGATGACCGTGCGGAACTGGCCGTTCTGGAAGATAACGACGTCGATGCCTTGCTGCACCAGAGCTTTCATCTTCTTCACAACCTTGTTGCTCTGGTTCTTCACACTGATGTTCACCGTTATTCTCTCCCCGTGGTGATACAGCTGCTTGTCCAAGGTCACCTCCAGCTCCAGTTCTCCGGGGCTGAGCATGAAGTCCTTCCGCACAACGGTGCACGGCTGTCTGCCTTGTTTCGCCGGAGCGAACTGGATCTTCCGTATGCCTAGGGAGACCGTGCTTCGCTTGTGAGAATTGTCGGTCTCGTTGTCGCCGGAAAATATCTTCACGTAGTAGGAGACTCCGCATGGTTCGCCGGACTCGTCGAGGCTCTGCTGCAGCGTAACGCTCGAGGGAGCGCCTTGGGGCAAGGTGAAAGTGAAGGGAAAAGCATTCGGACCCAGCTTCTTCAGCAGTCTCTCCTGCAGCTTGGTCGCGTTGGCCTCCATCTTCTTGGTGGGTGGATGAAGCTGCTCGGACGCCAGAAACAAATCTTTCTGGAAATTCAGGCCCATCACCTCGTCCTCTTCTCTGCCGTAACGAAAGCTGCAGATCACTTGACCCCAGATCTTACGCCCCGTCTCGATGTAATCCTTGTCCAGCAGTACTACTCCGTCTATTGGCTCCACTCCCGACAGGTAATCGACGAAATCGCGTCTCCCCAAGTAAATGGAGATCTTCCCGTTCGGCGAAGACTTCTTGAAGACCTTGAAATTTACCACCATCCTGATCGCTCCTCCTCTTCGCCACCTTACCGAAAACTAAAGAGAGCCGGAAACGTCGAGGCTCTGCGGATGTAAATAGTGGTCTGCGGATGCGACGACCACGATGTAGCCTTATATATGCGCTACGTTGCCTGACGCCCGCAACTTTTAGTGCTTCCTAATCCATTCAGCGACACGGATAAACACCCAGTTCCTCTACGTCCATTGTCGCACACATGCGCGATGGACCTCTACGTTATTTATATTATTCGTAGCTATACGTAAGTAATCGCAACTCGTACAGGTTGTCTCAAAACTACGATTTGCCACTTTGGCGAAAAAAAAAATTATACATGTAAATTATATACATTTGTGTCGCATATAATTTCCCCGATATAATTGTATTTCCAATTTATATATAGTTATATTGAGGAACTGCTCAATTGTTTGTACGTCTACGCGCTGTATAAATAAACAAATATTGTGTCTTTTTGAGTGAAGCGCGTGCAATTTTACGAAGAGTATATACATAAACTAATCTACGTATAAGTAACATGAACGATATATCTGCGCGACGCGAATCCAAGTTACACAACAAAATCTCCTCATGTTTACAAACGAAGCAGCACCCTGAGAATAAAAAATTATACATAATTGTATGTAAATATATTTAAAAAATTGGCCCGATATGATTATACATAATGTACAAATAATTGTATAAAATCCTCCATAAAATTGCAAAAAATTGTATAGAAACTTTATACGATGTTCCTTTCTCTGGGACCTAGTAATAATTTAACTAAGTAGTTTAATACTAGCGTTGAAATGAATTTTACAGAAATAAGTACTCCTTCTAATTGCACATTTTTGTAACGTGTAATCAGTTTTTGTAATGTATTACAATGCGAATAAAAAAAGGTCTTTTCAAAAATATTTTTGACAAAAAACCAAACAGTTGTAGATTCAAGAGTGGATTTCGCACAAGGAGGAAGTTGAAAACGAAAAAATCGGTCACTTACCTTTGGTTCTATCGACGTTTTTGGCAGGTACAGACGTTTTCCTGGCAATTATTCGAATTTGGACATGTTTCGAGTCACGCCATATTAATAAAGAACAGAGCTACGAAATTGTGAAGGTGAAAGCGTTTCTAACATCGTGACGATTCGTTTTCTGGTTCGATTGCTTGTTTCTTGAATATGTGTACAAAAATGGGTTTGCAAAAGTAGTCTTCGAATTTGGGTACACTGCGAAGAAACGTAGTGCGCCCAAAAGTCTGTGTATATTGTTCCAGCAGTGGAGGCGTTGCGTGGTCCCACAGAGTTGTGGGACTCCCGGTATGGAAATTTCACCTAGAACTACACTCCTGACATTGAAATTGCCGATATACGGGTGTGCTGCGGCTATAATGCAAACGTCGATACTCCAGAGGAATACAAGTGGCCACACACTGTCAGCGAAATTCAATTAGCAAAGGAAATCACAATCATAATTCGGATCTTGTTCGGTATCGGTTAGAAATTATCCTGACTTCACCCTGCTCGCCATTCTCACAACAACAAACCTCACCATCCACAATGTAATTTCATTACACTGTTCGTGTTATCCATAATTTTCCAGAAAAGTTGTGGAAAATGTTCGATACCATTTTTTTTTCAAAGTCACAAGTACTGGTTTCAAGTGGGTTCGACATTCTTCGAAGATCGGTAGCTAAAAGAAGAGATGAGAAATTACTATTGCATAATAAAGTGTTAAAATTGTAAAATTTAGTTTTTATTGAGCGATGAAGGATGGGAGCGATGGGTAAGTAATAACATCTGTGAACAGTGTTCGCGTCGATGCTGCAGAATGCCAGGAAAAGAGGTTTTCTTTCATAAAAATATTATATTTAGACAAGTCATAAGTTCAGACGATATATCCACTCAAGTTCGGCTTACCCATAGCTTACTTATCGTCGAGGATCGTTATCGATAGATCGTGTTACAAAGTACACTTAAAATATTGTAGGCTGCTATTTACATTCCATTCATAAAACGCCTCGCCTGCTACTTTCCTTGGCTCTTCTCTCTCAATAATATATTACTCTTAATCTTAACAAAACAATTGCTATGATCGCGACAATGCAGCCTAGAACTTTCAGCAGACACGTACGTTTCCTTCGTTCGGTTATTAAAAATATTTATAGGTTCACGAAAGCGTATCATACAAATTCTGGTTACATATTATTCCAAAATTACCCAAAACTCGCCATTGTAGAATATCAGAAATACAGAAAGAAGAAGAAAAAAAAATAGAGATAAAACAACAACTTCAGCGATAAGCCGATGCATTTTATCGAGACCAAAGTCGATCGGCCACTTGCAAGGTCTCGAAACAATCTTCGCACAAAATTCTCCGTGGCCAGGTTGACATTGCACTACGCTTCCATCCTCGTCGAAGAACAAGACCGTTTTGTATCATCGAGATGTAGCAATTTCAATATTTGTGGGTATTTATTTACAGCTGTATTGGCACACGTGTACGTACATACAGTTAGTTTCATTGCTACGCTCTTTGTTTCGTGCTCCGACGAATCATGAATTTGCTTTCGGTCGAGCTACGTTATTGCTGGCACATTGATGTACGTACCTCCTGCTCGATCCACGACGTATTCATTTATATCATCAACATTGAGAGCTCAAGCTTTGATTTCAAGTAGGATTTAACACTAGCGGATTCGACTCGTCGAAGAGCAACTTTGATGTATGCACAGACAATTCCAGAACTAAGAGAAAACTGTGGGTCGCTCTGATTGAAATAACATAGAATCGGGTTTTGCAATTGTATCCCTGTATAGCTCGACGTCAAACAAAATTAGTGTACGTTATAGACTCTGAGTTGTAACCATGCAGTGGACATCGATACCGCAAAACAGGCAGAGCAAAGGAATCTGAGGACCCACCATACTCCGGATTATATGATATCACATGTCCAGTTGGATTATATAGATAGAATCGAGCTAATTAAACTCGAATAATTACTCGACGACATGCTTTTGCTTACGCAACGGATATAAGTTTGACTACGGTAACGACTAATGACATTGAATCGGATAGAGATAGAGTAAAGTAACGGGATATCAACGTTCAATTACGAACTATCGAGCACAACCAATTACGCTTGTCAGATACAATAACAACTGTTACATATGGATTTTCGCATTTTCAGATAGCTGATTACGACACTGGGATGCAACGAAGAGTGGGCTTGGATTAAAGAAAAGTGAATTGTAAGTTGAAAGATGAGACAACAGTTCTCGATGCATGTTAGGTCGGATCTTCTAGCGAAGATTGTCAAGTGGTAAATAATTCAGCTATCTGATCTTGGTTTTATGTTCCAAGTACGAGTACAGGATCCTACATCGATAAGCTGTTGAGGTCGCATATACTTGGAATGTTAATTCTAGTTAGAACTGTACAGATACATTTCGTCAATTCATTATCTTCTGTACAGGAGTCTAGCGCATAGTTTCAAAAGAGCTCTCTCGAGGTACGGAAACTGTCAACATGACATTTCAGCGGGTCGATGATTTCTTCGACAATTTATGCAAACGGTATCGGTCACGTTATGCAGAATCTAAGTGACGCGTAGATGTGATTGGCCAGGTTTACATGCTTCCTATGCTGCTTAGTTATGGAATTTTCAACAGCAGAACGTTGTATAGCCGATATACTACCATCTCTCAAAGACTAAGAAAACAAATATCTGTACAAAGTACGATATCCGATGAATAGTCATATCGCAATATGGATATTGCAATAATTTCTTGAAATAAGGAAAAGTACTGGAAATTCTTGCTCGACATGGAAATCTGAAACGGTTTTACGTTTTTCAAATTAAGAAAGTTCGATAACTGTAATAAGTTCTATGATATAGGACTTTCTATATTTTTGGAGAGTATTTTGGAAAATTAGTCACCTATCTCGAACCTCGCTGACATGATACATTTGTCAAGACCATTAATGTTTTTATAGGTAACAGGATTGTTACCGATCTCATGCATGCTCACATCGAAGTCCAAGTTTGAGTTTTTTAAACACCGCGAGATACATCGTTGCTGTTTCCAATTTCATAATCGAGTCACTCAGATTCATGCGGTATGCATGTACATATATTCAGTTTGGCCGACGTAATCAATTTGCAACCATCACCGTCTCATTGATATTCAAAATTGGGCGAGTAGTTAATACTCTCTACCGCCTGTTATAAATCAGTTTCTATCATTGGCTAGCGCTCTTGTTAACGTGACGTGTTTCGGATGCAACGTTCACGCTTACGCGTGGAGTTTTGACGTGGGTTTTTTTTTTCTATCGTACGACATTCAGAGTGCGAATAGTGTTAATATTGTGTTGCTTACAATAACTATGCCACAGAGGTATGGTAATCATTGAAAAATCAGTGTGCTCCGTATTAAATTCTATACGTCTCCATTAATCTTCGAACCGTTCATTTTATCGTCAATCTCATTTGTACTGGCCTAGTTATTTACGTAGCAGCGATGCGATGTTCTTACTGAGCTCGAACAACCTTTGTTGTTTGCTCACAAGATCATCTACTGTTAGCACAGAGCATCCAAACAAAAATGATTCACACGTATACTTTGTCGTGTTTCTGGTATTCCTCTTCACATATTCTAAACGTAACGTTAGTAAACATTGTAATTGTTTTGCAAGACCATTCTCGTCCTCAATTTCGCATTGACTTCGAAATGCACTTTTTAAATTGAAATTTGGACTCGGGCTGAGAAAAATTGCATCGCTCCTGCGGATGTCACGATGAAGTGTTGCCGATAGCGAGAACAGCAATACGGGATCATCGCAATATACAGGTTTCTTGCTGATAAATTTCTACAGTCTTCTCAAGTGTTTCTCGACGTATGCGATAAATTACGAGACATATGTATTTGTGACAAAAAAAAATATTCTGGGTCGCGCTACTGTTTCTCGTCGAAAAGTCTATCACACCTTCGGTCGCTCCGACCACAAAGAATGTACAACTGTTATTTGTACTTCAAAGTCCACGATCCAATTGTCTCAGATTACACTCCAAATATTGATACTTTTGTTGCATCGCTACGATGTTTGTATTTTCAAAAGCCTCGCAGGGCTGAACATCTGATCTCAAGTTCAGGAGACCCCCGAATTTTCAAAACTTTTCATTGCACGTATAAAATTATGTATTGCTTGCAAGTAAGCATGCTACTTGAGGGAAACTGGCTCCATATATTTTTTCCATCGCTTCATCGGATGCGAAAGATGGAGAAGACGAGAAACATGAAGCAAACGTAGCTTGGAAATAATCGTAAATAGAAAGAAAGATCGATTCTGTAATAAGACATGTCGCGTAATCATAACATTAGATACTCTCTCAAGAAGTAGATAACAATAACCAACAACTAACAATCGTAGGCAATTACGCGAAAATAGAAATATTTATAATAATACAATGGTAATTGTCATAATTTATAGGTATATGGTAATAAGTATGATCATCCACCTATGATTAATAGAATAATTATGATTAATAGATACCAGAACAAAGTGTAGTAAAGATAACGATTGATGGCGAAAAAATAAACTTCGTTGTTTGCCAGTTTCACATTTGACAAAATCCTGCGATATAATTTCTAAGCGAACGAAATCTGCGTTCCATCGATTAGCTTCTTTGCAATATGGCATTTTAGTTCGACGCGTCAGTTCCAATTATTTCTCGCGTGTCTCAATTTCCATACGCCTATGATTCTCCGCTCTACCACCCTAAATTTCTCGTCAGAATTAACATTTATTATTTCTATACTAAGAATTTGTTCAAAACCAATTTCTATAAAGCGTACAAATCGTTCATTTTTTATTTTACTAAAGAGATAATTTTCATTATATCAATTTTTCAGCAAATCACGTGTATCTCTAATATGCGACGTCGTGATCGCATCAATTTTATTATCGAGCTAACAGAGGGAACATAACACTCGTCGTTATATGGATAACGATGGTTATCCTAGATTCATGGTTCGCATATATTTGTTCACGACTGTTTCGTGAAAGAAACAACGCGCTCTCGAAAATTGTTGGTAGATTATAAAGATATTGACTGTGAAAATTGAAACCACTCGTTTATTCATGTCGTAAAGGGTATCGGAAGTATAATCCGACGAGATAGACTCGATATTGCGCTGCAACGGTAGCAGGATCCTTGGAATTATAAAACATCGTATGGAAATGTCTTTCCTCGTACGCTTGAAACGATAAAGGCATGTAATAGGTGTCGAATCGATATAGTTCAATAGAAACACTCTCGACAATCCATTCCATCAACCATGATTTCATACACCGACAACAATTAAAAAAGGTTTCAGTATCGAAATCTTCGTTCCAAACTCTGCCAAATATACATACATACAAATACACATGTATACACACACACATATATATATATTTATATATATAATGTATATCTAAAAAAAAAAGACAAAGAAAATTAACGTAATATATCTGTGAGTCAATCAATGTGTTAGTATATTCGGCTAGTAGACAAAAAAAAAATGAAAATAAAATAAATTATCGTCATCGATTATGATATATGTATGTATAATTCGTAACCAGTAAAACGTAGTTTTCTATGAATATGCTTAGACTGCATTTTCATTTACCTAAATACAGAGAAAAAATATACAAATAATTAATAAATATCTAACGTCATTCCTGGCGCTGGAAACGATTATGTTTAGATTGTTGCGCGCTGAGAGCGAATGACGTGTAAGCATAAAAGAGAGTAAGAATTGTCTTAGGAACATATTATCGCCGTTCCACGGGAAAAATAGAACAACGCGGTACTCTACATTCATTTAGGTCAACAGAAACACAATCTACGATATTCAAACGGTTTGTTTGAAAGTTATTTCTCAACTTTAAACGATTAAGTTCTGCTAACTTTCAAATAATATCTATCGTGTAATTGTAATCCATAGGTAGATTAAATTTTTTCCTTACGAGCCACGAATCTTTCAAACTTTGCTTTCACTTCTAATTTTTAACTCCAATGCCCATCCTAGTCTTTATTTTAGACTCCGAGCAGAATAGCACCTTGTTTTATCACTTTTCCATAATTTCGATTTAACATCTCTACTTACAGAACGACGTATCCCCATCAAATATATATTTTTTTTCACATTTTTAAATCAAAGTCACACAAGCTGCTCTTCGGTTGAACTTCCCAACGAAAAGATTCCAATCGACAACACGTGTTTGGAAGTTTTTTTGGAAACGACTTTTCTTTCATCAATTTTAACGATATACGTAGATTTACGAGACTGTTTGCCAACGTAGCAAATTTTTTTGAAATATTTTAACTCAATTCAGAAACTAGGATCAATTAAGAATTCTCTGATCATTCTTTGCCACGATTTCTAGCTTCGATGAGAAGATATGTCTTTTCGAAAAAGTTAAATGGTTCGGCGAGATGTCTAGACGTTGTCGAATGATTCGAAACACAAATTACAGGTCGCTGCTATTTTTCTTTTTTTAATCCATGTCCATGGCCTACTCTCAATGAGATGCTACAGACTACGACGTCTCGTATGCTTTTCCGATGAATGTACCTCGTGCGTGGCGAAATAATTAGTATCGCGAATAAAGTTACGAGGAATAATTTGGACTTGAACTTCTTTCTATGGTTTACAAATCACGTACGAATTTTCCGACACATTCGACGATGCGAGAAACAACTTTGGGGCGATTCGTCGAGCTCGTATCGTTCCTGGGAATAATATTTGGCCGGACAATTATTATGGAACCCGTTAGAATTCTGCTGGAGCGATACTCAAAGCCAGAGCTTCCCCATCGCTGTTCTTCGCCTCGGTCTGCCGCTCCTAGGGATCGGACGGCGACTCGAGCATTTCCATGAGGAAAGTATCGATAGGAACGTCGCCTATCAGTCGGAAGAAGAACAGATGTTCGAGGCACTTTAAGCCAATGGAACGCAGCGAAGGTAGACGAAGCAGCAATTTAGCGAATCTTCCAGGCTCGTCGGGCCTGGATATGCGAGTGTACTCCTCCAGCGAGGAGTAGACTTTTTCTCTGAGGTGGTCCACTTCTTGTCTCGATTTCAAATTGCGTACGTCCGGATTAAAGAGAATGATCGAACGGAGGCAGCCAAGCTCCGTTTTGTCCATCTTCATTTCTCTCATCTTGACAACCAGCTCGGTCAGAACTCGGTCGAATATCGATCCGACCCCAGCTTGATGAGCCGAATTGCGATGAATCGTCAGACCAGTCGCCAGGACAATTCCATCCCTGACGTCGATGGACCGATGAGAGAACGCAGCGATGAGGAGCTCGTTCCATCCGGCTCGAAGCAAAACTACTTGATCTTCCAGCGGAAGCGACGTGAAGTGAGGAATGTGCTTCGCCCATTCGACCAACTGGAACAGCTGCTTGTTCGTCGCGTTGTAAATATTGTTGGCAGAGTTCTGTAACAGTTAGAGGCATTTTGTCAGCGGAACAAGGCATCAGAGAATTGTTGGGCCCTGATCGATTCGAATAACTGAAGATTCGTAAGCCGATCATCGATCGATGGAAACAGTTCTCGTCACGAGCCACACAAAATCAATGTCATTCGAGCAGAGCGCAACGATTTTCTGATACCAGATAATCGAAGCATCGAACGACGAATAATCGTTCGATCGTTCGTTTTCATATCGATGTACCTCGTAGTTTCCTTGATGCTCCTGTTTACATTCGACTCGCTTCTCAGCTTCCAAGATACGCTCGACCGGCATGTCGGCGTGCAAGCTGCTCGTGCTCTCCACCTCGCTTTGATCTCTTTCCTTGGTACGTTGTCGTTCCTCCTGAACAGCCTCTCGCTTCATTCCCATGGCCAAACATTTTTGATATCTACAATACTGGCAACGATTCCTTTGCCTCTTATCGATGATGCAAGATTTCTCTTCTCGACACGCATACGACAAGTCCTTTCGCACCGTACGCTTGAAGAATCCTTTGCATCCTTCGCAACTGAAAAAATAAAATAAAAATTTACTCGACAAAATAATTTAAAACTGGTGTCAGCAGCAATCTAGAGATTTCAACGATCGAACAATTGCAAACAGTGAATAAAAAATGATGAAATAGATGTACGTGAATCTGAGGTTCTGCAAAAGGTAGGGGAAAACAAATCTAGGTAAAAGTACAACCGAAACATGAATACAAAAATACAAAATAAATCCTATCTTATAATTTGTACGATAACAATTTGCTTGATTCCTCAAAGTGAGTGTTTCTCGTCGAGTAACAGTCATCGAACCTCGTGCAGTAACAACATCGGAGCACATATTTCTGCCAACTTATCTTCGGCGGCTCGTAAAGTTTTTATCATCGCAAGACAATTGCAGGGAGCGAAGGCTGTTGGATACTTGTACATTATCACATGAAACATCATCATGGGGTTCGCGGTGGTCTACTTCTTATGAGAAACCTAACATTTCAGGGTAAACCACCCTCATTTTTATTAACCATAAAATTAATTTTTTTAATGGGAAAAATATTCGTTAAGATATTAAATCTAATGGATTGATGTATTATTTTATGCGTTTGGAAGCAGGAGCCCGAGTTTCGCGGAAAAAAAACGAGGCAAAAAGAGTCAAGGTCCATGGGAGCAGTTCCGTTTCTGACTCGAAGAATCGCGGGCGCTTCCGGTACCGGAACCGGTTCTTCCGCTCAGGTTTCTGCGAACGGCGCGGTGCGAGCGTTTGTCGTAAATTCCGAGCGCGAGAACGTACGCGTACGAAGCGTGTTAATTCGAGTTATTGCGAAGTCCATGCTAATCCCGGGATTAAAATACCGTAACGTTTCTCTTCCCAAGAAAAACATGGCGGTAAGGATCGTAGTTTACGTCGCTTCCGAAGCGACGTGAACCACCGCTCACCGAAAATAAATGATTCGGGGAACAACATTTTTCGCCGTCCGTGCACGATGCAGTTTTGGACTCGGTCCAATTAGAAAAACGGAACGTTATATCAACGCGTTTGCACGAGATGAGTCAGAGAGGACGGGAATCGCGCGCTCCGTCTCCATAAATCTCCGTTACTTTACGCCTTTTCCACGAAATTCCTCGCAGCCTCGCGCAAAACGGCGCAAGGCTTTGTCGAAAACGTTGATCAGCCTACGGCGACAAGCGACAGACTCTCGCAGCTTAGGTACACATCGACGACTTTTTACTAAGCAAGAATAAAAAAATTTGGTGTTAGTGAAGATAAATGTTAAAAAGAAAATATGTAGACGCGTTTGCTCAGAGACACTTTTTTGTAGCAAATTCAATGCTCTACAAAAGCTGTGTACTCATTTTCCCTCCAAAATTTGTTGAATCTTGTTCAAACCGAAAAAAAATCCTGTGTTATTTATATTGGAAAATCGAATTAGGAAAGCAGCGAATCCTCTGAAGAAATCGCTGTCCCTATCCGTATTGCCGCGAACGCCAAGCTATAATGCTTCCGAGCAAGGCTGCATGGGATAGCCGTGGCAAGCATCAAGATTGGCGCTCGAGCGATCCCTTAGATATCTGTCACGCCTACCCCAGCGGATATGCGCTACTAGCATCTACCACACTAAACAATTATTGTCAGTGCGCGGTATATATGTGACTGGCGCGTCAACTGCGTACATCGTGATCATACGTGTGCATTGTTCTCCCCATTGGCTTCGTTTATCGATTTAAATTCGCGATGAAAACATGGGCGACTGGGTGAACGAAAAATTAGGCCAGTGGGACTACTTTGACGGGGCGAATTAACCTATAATACCGGGATAGCTGCCATCCCTATCTATTGCATACGTAGCATTAGTATGCCGGATAGCCACCTTATCCTTTTTTTTAGTGTAAGGTAGGAACGAAGAAACTTGTTCGCCAACAAGAATGCTACTCCCAAGCTTTGGGAAGGAGCAATGATAAAGATAAGTAAGAATAATAGATGTATAATAGACAGGTGAATACGCGAAGGTGATCGCGCGGCGGAAACAAAAGAAGGTGTCGCCGCGACGCGTGAATGTTTGGCACGAACTACATCGTGTAAGTTGGTGCGTCGAAGCGACGTCTATCGCGAGTCTATCGCAGTCCGATGCCTGCAGATGGTGTCGGTGCGAGGTAAACATCGCTGGCATTGACAGAGTTAATAACGCGTCCCACACTCTTCGCACTTGCCAGCTCCTACACAAACGTTCCTTCCACGCGTTTGAGTTGGTTGAAATATGCACAGCACCCACGCGACTGCTCGGGATGATCGTATGCGTTGTACGCGTTGTGCTGTCACCATTCCCATCGGACGCGCTGCTCTGCGCGCCACCCCTATAGTATGTATATGTCCCGCGCGTCGGTGGTTCGCGCGTAAACTTCGTACAGCGTCAAAGCGACTCTGGTGGTCCGGCGAACTGAATACCGATCGCGAGTCCTCCGTATCCGTGGGGCGACGGTAATAATTGGGAGACGAACGAGCGACGGAGCGCGGTCCGTGGTAAACGCGAGTCGCGATTATTTATTACCCTGGCACCCACTGTCTCGTCTTTGCCTCGTGTTTTCACGAGTCGACGTTATAATAAATTCGCCGCCACCTTTGAAGTCTGGCCGGAGGAACCTGCGACTTTCACGCTGCGGAAAAATTCAGCGAAATACATATTTTGACGGAAAACCGAATAACGAGCCCGTTATTATAATAATACTGTTCGCGCGAGAATCCGGGAGCCACGGATGTTGGGAACGAGAATTTTGCGCGTACTTTGACCGATACGGTGCCAAAGTAATAGGATATCATGCTTACGACTGCTAGATTTACATTTTATTTGCCGTTTCGCCAACACTGTTGCGAACGTGAAGAATCGCACGGTGAGCTGTCACCGGGGTTGTAAATTATAATGCCTTAAATTTTTTTATTACATTTTTTCAGCATTTCCGTTAATCGTTAAATTAATTTTTTTCATCGGAGAAATTTTAATTGCCCATTGTTGTTTCAAATACCCGATAAAAAATTAAAAATTCCATTAAAAAATCCATTAAAAATTAATCTTAGGGATTTTATGTATTATTGTTTCGTTGAAAACCGATTTTCTGCAAAATGATGTTCGACTGGTGTGAGAGACTTCAAAGAAACGCAGTGCGCTTTCGGTATCTAACACCAACATCGAGGGCATGACAGACAAGTGATAGCCGAGTAAACAGATGATTTCTACAAGAACTGCGCATTGCTCAGTGTAAAATGTAGCAGGATGATGAAAATTCAAGAATCAAAGTTATGGCAATATTGTTGAATTTACATATGACTTCGTGAGAAATAAATAAAACAATTTTTCAAAATTCACTTGATGCAATGAATGAATTTTTTATGTTCTACATCCGGATCGAATGAATACTCCTTGTTCAAATTTGACGAGCGTCAACACATCGCAGGTACGATGTAGGCCAAAAGCATTCAGGTTTCGTGAATGCATGCTACGTTTCGGTGTTTGTCCAGCTAAACGCCAGCGATCGGTTTGCACGAGCACGAGCGAGATACGGGAGCAAAGAAGTGCACAGCTGAGCTCGTTTAATTTGTTTAATTAGCTCGGCTGTTTAACGGTCGATTGAACAAGCATTAGCATCGTTTGTTCGCGGCCGCATTCTGCGCAGCCACATCCCAGATAGACGAGAAGCGTACGTAAGGTTGCGAATACGTAATAAAATTTAATCTAGATTCCAGGGCCGCGAGACGTTACATGATACCACCTCGAGGTCCGCATATGTTGAATAACTCGTTGAACGGCGCAGCGTGGAATCCGCCCGTTCTTCACATCCGATTCGCATCGAATTCGTTCTTCGGCGTTTCATCCATCCAGCGCTCGTGGGAAAAGACTCCCACGCGCGTATGGAAAGAAACTATCGAGGCTCACGGTTGTAGCTGACAAAACTATCGAGGCACTCTGTACTTCTTCGAAAGTTGTAATAGTTCGAATAGTGGATATGCGATAGTTCAGTCGGTAGCTGTTGAACCTGTGTAGTTACTACGAACTAGTGAAGACGTTCCGGTGATCCTTTCAGTAGCGAACAGGCATCGGTAAATCACTATTGAAGATATGCAGTACCGAAGACTGGAGACCCGCACGACTGACTTTTGCACGAAGGTAAAATATTATTAAGATTATTATTATGAAGGTATTGCATCGTATTATGTTAGTAGGAAGCGTATGATGGGGCAAATGATAACGTCGGGACGTCCCACGATTACTGTGTAGACTACGGTAATTTTGGTATCGATTTTAGCAGGAAAATTTCATGGAAATTTCTTTCAGCTGAGTAATTTGCATGATTACTTAATTAGTCGACGCTAGAGGCGACCGGTGCTCTCCGCGGAACCCTTTCGCAGAAGGAACTACGCCTGGGTGAACGACGGTGCGTGTACGAGAGGCAAGTCCAAGGCTGCGCGGTTTCTCTCTCCGCATAAACCAGGCGTGTGACAGATGTGCTCTTTGGAATTGTCATAGTCTCTCGCGAAGAGTATTCCGATGTAGCTGACAACGAGCGAGGAAATGATCCGCTGATCGCATCTCAACGCTTCCAGTGGAACGAGATTTATGCGAGGCAATGAAAAAAAAGAAAAAGAAAAAAAACACGGTCGAACTTCTCGGAAGGCATGGAAATTTCGAGCGAACATTCGTTTGATCGCGTATAACTTTGCGCTGTAAAGATAAAAATTCAAAGATTACCGTTGCCAGGCATTTGCCGGAGCTAGTGCATCGCTATCTCGAATATTAATACTTCTCCTCCATCCACACTTGTCTTCAACTTTCGTTTCGTTTTTCTTCCACGCGTGACAGTTCGTCACCTGATTTTATAGAGAGATTTTAGGGTTTTTGTTCCAGCAGCCAAAAGCAGAGTGACTAAGTTCCCCCAAAACTCTTGAGCTACAAATCCAATTTTTAAAAACCCAGGTGTCTTTGAGTCGTTTTAACAGCAGCAACGACACGGCTGTCCGATAATATATATATATAATATGGTAATAATAATAAATATATAACAAGAATTCTACTTCAGTGATGTTCGAGCCATCAAAAAAATTGCAGCGATCTGCTTGCCCAAACGGCCCAACTATTAGTGTATCTGTGCGAGAAAATTGAATCGGCAGGAGCGAATGGACGTGGTTGGTAACTTCTATCGAATGATACTGACCTGTAAACGCCGTAGTGTTTACCACTTGCCCGGTCCCCGCAAATGGAACACAGATGTTTGCTCCCTGAGAGCGGATGATTGGGCGGATACGGTGAGCCAGCACCTCCCGACTTGCTCTGACCTCCCGGGGAAGTGCTCAGCAGGCTGCTGTGGCCCCCGATGCTGAATGACCTGCGAGCAATGAGACGCGGGTCAGTGTACCAGAATTTCATTGTCAAGCTCGTGAATGGCAAATGCTACGATAGAAGTCGATGCTCCATTGTGGTTTCTTTGGATTATCTGATAGAGTAATCTTGAGACTGTCGCACATGTCGAAAGTACTAAGTACTTACCCGGGGCTGTTGGGACCAGACGGACTGAAATTTCCTGGATTCAGAAGGCTAGCGGTATCTGGTTTCATCTCGAGGGGGCTCTGTGGCCCCGTCGAGGACATCGACAGGTTGCTGTTGTCTAAACTCAGCCCTAGAACAAGCAAGAGCAAATTTCGTTAAAATTTCAGCAGTTCGAATCAAGCCATCGATTGGGTTTTTCACACAAACGAACGAGACGAACTTCGAGTCTGTTTAACCCTCGTTAATAACAACAGGACACCAGCTGTTTTCGACCCCACTTAACATAATTGTTGCTAATAACAAATTAGTATTTAAAAAAGCAGAATTATGAACTCGTTCTAAAATTCCTGAAATTCAAAATGGCGAACAAATTCCTGATCGAAGGGTTAAATCGTGTAATCAGCTTCTGCCAATTGTTCGAGGCGTCAATTTGCACCGGTGCGAGAGAGGGAATAGAGTGTTGGGTGGTATGGTTCGCGAATTGCGTCGACTCCGGGGATCTTCAAAGTAACACACATTCGCGAGGCGCACGTTGTATTCTCGCCCACGGCCAACCTCGACATCACTGACCCGGACAACGCGACTCCGTTCGGCAGTGAATTCAGACCTGAACGAGCTACGTACCGCTATCCGAGTCGTCGCTACGTGTCGTCACACCTTTCGAAGATGAATACCATTCCGTAGTTCATTAAGTACGGCCGAAGAACTTTGTGCGCTGACGCTTGTCAGATTGTCATAACAATCGTAACACGCCCACCCACTTTTCGTGCCTCGGATTTTAGAACTGCTTTTAAGTTTGTCTATTAACGTGACGTCAAAAATGTAGCTTTTTTGTCGAACCAGCTCTAGATAAAAAAAGGTGCATTTTTCCAAAAAATACAGCTTTATTTTGTAACAAAAATGTGACAAAATTTCCAACATCGGCAGAATTATAACGATGTAGATCGAGCGGAATGGCGACGGCACAGCATCTTTCGAAACTGCGGGTGATTACGAAATTACGAAATGTTGCGAGTTTGAAGGGCGATATACCTAAACCCGGTTTTTAAATCCAGTCGACGTCATATCTACAATTCGACTGAAACTTTCGACACGTGATTAGAATACGTCGCGTTTCCTTGTTCGAAATCGCGCGACGAATTTTCGTCGAAAAGTCGAACAAGGCGCGGAAACGGCGCAGTGGATTACGCAGTACATAGTCCTAATCGCGAGTTGATCGATGCAGCGCGCCGCAAAGCGCCGACAAGGTCGAATGTACCGCCGGCTCCACGGTCACCCCGGCGCAGCGAGGCCTGCGCGGCAGTGCCGGCGGGCACCTTGACCAGTAACGCTACTCGGGCAAGCACCAAACCGTCGTGACACGCTGCGACACGCTTCCCTCGCGCGCCACCGGTTCGAGCGAGACGCCGCGCGGCCGTTTGTAGCGTGCCACTTGCTCTTTCTACTGCGATGCACCGCGAGAGGAAAAGTAACCGATCTGTCCGAGTTTGTCTCTCGCTTTCGCGGGCACAGTTTTGCGCGGGCGTGCCGCATCTGAGCAGCGGGCAAGTGGACGCGATATGTAAATACGCCCTTCGTTGTTTAACCTTGAAATACAACCGGATCACTTCTCTGGCGGCGCGCTGTCCGCCGCGCACTTTGGTGCGCGGAACACGCCTCAACAATGGAAGTGGAGAGACGAGTTACAGGTTGAATAACAATCGACTCGAAAACTATGACGCTCGTTGCGATGGCAAATTGGGCGAGAACTCTCGAGCTCGCGCACAAATAGGTCGAAGGGCAAAGTTCACCGATCCCATCTGGCTCCCTGGAACGTAAATTGGTCGACTCCTTCCTAGTCTATTAAATTCGGCACCACGGATGAGTGGACTTTGCTCTTTGCTCCGTTGCCCAATTTACACCCACCCGAGAGTGGACCCGATTAGTGGAGTTTGCTCGTTTGCCCAATTTACACCCGCCCGTTTCGTGTGCTGTAGCGAGTTGGGGAAATATGTAAATACGTTACAGGTATCAAAGTACTGCACATCGACTGAATTCGTCAAATTCGCGAACATCCTCCTTAAGGGGGGAGTAAGGTATTTTTTTTCCTTTTTTTTTAATTATATTTTTTTATTAATGTACAATATGTTGAGAATATTCTGTGAGAATTTGAAGTCGATTGGAATTAAACTAACAGAGATGTGGAGCTGTAAGTCTCGTGTTGTAATTTTCGCCCGCGCGTAGCCGAGCGGAGCAAGAAGCTGCTAAAGAAAGCAAAGAAGGCAGGATTCGACATCGACAACAGCGAAAAGATGCCTTGGACATCTTATCTGAAAGCCCATCGCTTTATGGAGCCGGGATCGACGATTCGGTTTAAGTTTATGAAAAAAAGCATCCATTCCGTGGCGTAAAAATCTTTGAAACTTTGACCGCGTTTTTCTCACACTTAGCTTTTTCAGAGTCGGTGACTTCTCTTACTTAAAATCTACTGCACCGATTCTTTTGAAATTTTGCACAAGCTTTCTTTACATAAATCGCGAGGTAGCACTGTCGAGTTTTTTTTTTGTTTTCAATTTTAACATATATTCAAATAACAAAATGTCTGACGTTTATGATGAAAAACCGGTGTTTTGACTTCTAAGCTCTGTGAAAAATTGATAAAAAAAATGAAAACTCGACAGGGTTACCCGAAGAAACTTATCAACTAATAAATTCAATTTGGTTTTTTCATATCAGATAATCCAGTGACGAGTTACGGGTGTCACCGCAATGGACACTTTTTCTGAGACGGCGTAGGAGATTCGCTGTCGGCGACTCATTTCTAAATAAAAATTAATGAAAATTCCACAGAATATTCTTAGAATGTCACTTTATAACATAGTAATCATAGAAATGAATAGATATGAACAGTATCGACAAAAAAATTATCAATAATAGGTGTTTTTTGTAGCGAATTAACCTTACCCCCCCCCCCCCCCCCCCCCCCCCAATAACGAGATAATAATGCTGTCGAGCTTCGTTCGCGCGAGATAGGTTGTCAGCGATGAACAGATGAATGTGGAAATATGGGAAACAACATCTTGTTTTATAGCATAAATAGCATCATGGAATCACGGCGAATGCAACGTTGAGGAGAAGCAGATCCTGGCTTCGCCCAGTTTTTTCAACGTCCGAGGTCGACCACCCATCGATACAATCTCAAGAGACCATCTAGCAAGTTGATCTTCCGCACTCCGCGCTCGAATCGTGTCCCAATCGAGGATTATTTAATTTCTTACGAGAAATAACAGAGAAGCGCGCGATGGAACGGGCGATTTGGGTCTAGGTCGATGATTTCGAAAGTAGCCGACACCGCCAACGAAAAAACGAAAAATAAAAAAAATACCACCGAGATACGAGGAAAGTACGAATTCCCAATTCTGCATCGTGACGTTAGTATCTTTTTTTCGTGCCTAGGTACATTTTCCAGTGTCTACACCTGTACCTAGGTACTTTCCCACGCAGATGCACCCAAGCACATTCTTGGAGTAACTTGTACCCACTTATCTTTGAAGTTACAAAGTACTCTTCCGAACATACAAATAATTCTCTCGTCTCATACCTTCCAACGTCCACTCTTCTTGAAGTACAATAAAAATGGCGTACTCGAGTGAAGCGAATCAATCACAAGTGGCTATTAGTTTTTCTTGCTTCATTTTCGTCGCTTTCCCCACGTTTAGGTCGCCAGTTTCACACTGTGTGTATGTAATACAATTTGTGAATAAGTCAACTAATCCGATACAACTGATGTATTCAATTGTTTTACCATATCCTTTTTATCACGAGTGTAAAAAAAGTACTTCTAGGTCGGTGCCTCTTGCGTACCTGCACCTGTACCTGGGTACTTGTTTCAGCTGTGCCTAGGTACTAAGTAAAAAGCAAGTCTTACGACACTGGACAAGGCTAAAAAACAGGCTGAAGAACGTCCAAAGAACTGACAAATAAAAAATCTAGGAAACAATTTTAGGTACAAGTTTATTGTAGAGGGGGATGAAAGGCCGTGGAAGTATTGGTACGAGGAAGAGGTAAAGGGAAGAGAAAAAGAGGTATGGGCTAGAATAAGGTGTGGTAACATAGGAAGAGCGGGCAAGAAAGGAGAGAGTGACTGGAAGTGGAGAATTTGTAAGGGACAAGACGAAACATTGGAGCATGTGCTGATGTGTAAGAGAAGTAGAGAGATGGTGAGGGAAAGTGCCAAAAAAAAGTGTGGAAGAGTGGGTGGAGGGTGTAGATGAGGTGGCAATAACAGGAGAGGTGATAAACATGCTTGGGGGAAAGATACAAAAAGGAATTTGTGATTATATGAGGGAATTGGAGGAAGTGTGGAGAGGAAAAGAGTATGGGGATGGAGAGGGAGCGAGTGGAGGTATAAGTGAAAATGGAGGAAAGCAGTGATTAAGGCGTGAGGCATTAGTTTTAAGAAGGTGGATGAAAAAAGAAAGATAGTAGAAGGAGATAAGATTAAGTGTGTGTATATATGTACAAGCTTTGTAAAAAACTGTCTAAGGTTGCAAATAAAATTGCATATTGTTATTAAAAAGTCTAGGAAATGAAAAGAGGCATTTATAAAGAGTAGGAAGGTATTAATCTTGAGGAAAACGTTCGAGCAAAACAGATACCAGATGACGAAAGTACGAGACCGCGGACGACCTTTACAGCAGATCGTTGTAGGCATTCTAATTTCGGGAGCCGCTCGGCAAACATTCCGGCGACTAATACGGATACGAAACTCTCGTCGCCCGATCGATCAATCAAGATGTGATTTCGTTGGAGGTTGAAAAATCTGGGATCGGAACCAACGCGAAGCGAAGGTCGCCTCTTCGACAGACCTTTACAAGGTTCACCGAATTTCCCATCCGCTCGCTTCGTGTCGCAACGCCGCGACCCGATTACGCGCCTCGTCTTTTTGACCGATGAATCCGTTATGTTTATTTATATGTATATTTTTTTCAGATCACCAGCCGCGTTCGCTCCGCAAAGGTTATTTTCGACGACATCGGCCGACAAAGTTCCGCTCCGCGAGGCCAAAAAGTGTCAAGGAGAGTGACGAAAACGCGGGTAAATAGACGAACGAGTTTTTTGGCTGAACAAAAAAATCCCACCGCAATTCGCGGCGGAAAAATTCTGATAAAAAGGGAAGTCCAAAAAAATGGAAGTCAGTCAAATTGAATTTGACGAAGAAGGAAAAATGGAAAAGGGAGGAGGAAAATTGGGAGAGAAAATACGGGCGACGTAAAATACGGGAAAATGAATTCTGGAGGTAAGTTTTCGCTGAATTAGGTGAAAATGGCGTCGGAAGGGCAACGCGGTGGTCCCAGGCCCGGAATGGTCAGACGGTGACGTCAGGCCGCGGTTTTTACCGGTTCGCAGAGGCACGAAGCGGTGACTGAAAAACGAGCAGAAGTTCGGTACCGAAACGAAAGAGTGGTCGTCCGCCGGCGAATGGCGAACGCCACCGACGCACGGGGATGCGGCAAGGTCACGAAGAATTGGAAGGAGCTGACGACACGCGCGAATTCGTCATCGCGACAGAGTGCACAAATTTTTGGATTTCCCAGTCGCACTTTTTTTTTTAAAACAAATGCTAACGGATTTTATTGCTGTTCTTCCCGCGAGGAGCATTTAGCTGAGGTACCAAAATTATTAATTTACAAGAAGCGAGCTATTTATTTTGTTGGTAAAAAATGAAAATTGTATTTTCAAATCTGTTGGTTTTTTTGCAGCTATATTTTTCAGATGCTGCACGAGCGGACAGCAGGTGGCACAACGAATTCGCGTGACGCCGCCATTTTTCAGTCACAATTTCAGGCTCTTTCTGATGTGATGTAAAGAAATAAAAAAATTCCGACTCATGATTTCGATTTTTTTTGTTTTTTTTAAAGATACCCATTTTTGGAGACCCTATAAAACTGGTAATGACCTTGGCAGGTCGGAGAGCAGCTTCATGACGTCGATGAATTTTCAGGGCGGTGCATCCATTTGATGAAGACTAATTTGTTAAATACGATGCTCGACTTGGATTGGAGCCCGCAAGGAACTGTGCACTGTGCGTAATAATTTAGCGTCGAGTTTAGAGGATAAACATAGGTAGACGATAAAAATGCGAAGAGAGAAAAAATAAAAAAAGAATTAAGAAACGTGGCGCGGAAAGGAAAGATAAGTAAAACCAGATGAGAGCGGAGAAAAAATGAAAAACGAAAAAATGAAAAACGAAAAAACCTCGAGGGTAAGAAAATATGCAACATGATTTTTTGGGCTACTAAGCTGATAATATATTTATTATAAACTATTTGTAGGCGCGTGGAAAATTTTGGCGGGGATTGGAAATTTATTTTGAAAAGCGGGTATAAAATGATTTGGCGCGTTTGGCGAAGCTGCTTCGTCTTTCGTTGTCGATTTGGTAGTGAAAACGGGCGCAGAAGAGCGACAATAAAAAGGTAATCGTTGGGTGTGAGAATTTTTACGGCTGCGAGAAGGAATCAACGGCGATGCGCGCGCGAAGGTTCGAGTTCCGCGAGGTGTCGATTCCAGGGTGTGCGATATCGCTCGCAGTGGCGAAAACGCGGTCTCTTCGATAAGGCGCGACCGGCTGAAATAACGCTGAAAGCGAGACGATTTTTGCCCAGCGATGATAAACAGACGCGGCGTTTGGTTAACTCCGCGTCACTCGCTTTTTATCGTGCAGTTAAATTCGGGGATCGTGATTCGGATGGAATTGCGAGCATGCGTTCGCACTTGGACTCCGCGCCTGTTATTGCTCGACGTTTATTCGGCGACCAGCCGCTCAACCAACATTTATTTTTCAAACTTCAGGCTTTCGGGTTATCAGCGATAATATTTAATCGGATTTCGACTCGTTTTCATTTCGCTTCTGCATATTTGAATGGAATTTTCGTTTCTTCCTTTTTTTTGCGCTGCAGATTTCGAATCATCAAAAAAATATAACTAAATTAAATAAAATACAATTGAATTAAATAAAATACAATTGAATTAAATAAAATATAATTAAAATAAATAAAATATAATTAAAATAAATAAAATATAATTGAAACAAATAAAATATAATTAAATTAAATTAAATAAAATTGAAATAAATAAAATATAATTGAAATAAATAAAATATAATTAAATTAAATAAAATATAGTTGAAATAAATAAAATATAATTAAATTAAATTAAATAAAATTGAAATAAATAAAATATAATTAAATTAAATAAAAACGTAAATAAATATAATAAAATATAGTTAAATTAAATTGAATATAAATCAATTAGATTAAATTGTCTAATCATGTACATCTCGAGGGACTTTCTACGACAAAATTTCAGCGTGATCGGCTGAGCCGTTCGACTGCTCCGCTGAATAGAAGGTTCACAGTTCAAATAGGAGGCTTAGAAACGCAAATGAACCGAGAAGGCTAATTCGCAGATATTATGTAGGAAGGATTTAGAGAAGCTTAGCTTCGAGTCGTCGACCAAAAAAGTTTGGGAGATATTCGCAAAATTGACTTTGTACGCGTTAAACCTTGAGAATTATCAACTTTGCAAAAAAAAAGTTATAGACAAAAAAGATGGACATTTTCATGATGTCTAAAAAAGGTCTGAATACGTTTCATCGTCAAGTGCACGGTTCGTCACCTATAGAATAAAACGCGTTTTTGAAGATGGCGCCGAAAGCTCAAGGCCAATTTGTAGCTAAGCTTTCCCAAGCCCTCCCTACGTAATATCCAAGGATTAACCCTCTTGGTCCATTTGCACTTCTAAGTGTATACATATATTGACTGGCTTATCACGTTTTTTGGCACCAGCAGCGCTTATCTCGCGTACCGATTCGACTCCAATTTAGCTTCAACATTACTCCTCAATTTATTTATTATACACAACTATTTATTTATTTATTTGAGTATTTATTTATTTATTAACTTATGAATTTATGAATTTATGAATTTATTTATTTATTAATCTATTAATTTATTCATTTATTCATCTATTCATCTATTCATTCATTCAATCATTCATTCATTTATCTATTTATTTATTTATTTATTTATTCATTTATTCATTTATTCATTTATTCATTTATTCATTTATTCATTTATTCATTTATTCATTTATTCATTTATTCATTTATTCATTTATTCATTCATTTATTCATTTATTTATTTATTTATTTATTTATTTATTTATTTATTTATTTATTTATTTGCTCGCTTGCTCGCTTGCTCGCTTGCTCGCTTGCTCGCTTGCTCGCTTGCTCGCTTGCTCGCTTGCTCGCTTGCTTGCTCGCTTGCTTGCTTGCTTGCTTGCTTGCTTGCTTACTTACTTACTTACTTACTTACTTACTTACTTACTTACTTACTTACTTACTTATTTACTTATTTACTTGCTTGCTTACTTACTTATTTATTTAGTTATTTATTTATTTATTTGTGTAGTTATTTATTTACAGAGTTGGAGGAATCGTCGTGTTTCGCCTAAACTTTACAGAGCGTAGTTCGTGAAATTTAAAATGCATTAGGTTGGTGCATCGCGGTATCATCTTTCACGTAGGACTAGAGCTGTCTGCCGCCGCCACGCCGCCGAAAAGGGGGGGCCTTGCGGCGCGGCATACAGCTGGGACCGGATGTTCTCCCACACGAAAATACGGCGCAAAATGCTTCGCAAAACACGAGGCCTCTTCTGTCTCGAATCTTTCGACCGCTTAATCCTCGCCGAGGCGTGAAGAGCGGACACGAGTTTCTTCGAAAATAAGTCACCATTAACGACGCGTCTTTTTTCCACGTTTCCCTGCGCCCTTTTATTTGGCGCGCTCCTTCTGCGAATCGCGTTTCCTTTTCGCGAATAAAAATGTAAAACAGATGCTTGTTATTCGCGTTGTCGCGACCGCGAACGCCAACTTTTTTCTCGCGCATCTCCTTCGTCGTAGTTTCTCCTGCACCTCTCCTTGGCTAAATCATCGCGGCAGCCCCGAAATTCCCGATCGACCAAGAAAACGTGAAGAATTCCGAGGAATTTTCGGAAAACGTGACTCCAGATTTCTACGGAACACGTACTCGAAAATCGAAGATGGCGGAGTCGCAAAAAAAATGAAAAACGTAGACGAAAGCTGCTCGACTTTGACCAGGAAAGAGAAAGGGACGCAGAAATTGCAGCCAAATTGTTGTTTACGACTGGCAACCTTCTAGGAAGAACGAAATGAGACGAGCGAAACCATTTCGCAGGTAGAGAGCTTCGTGCTGCAGGTATCTGAAAATTACAGGTTATCGGCGCAGAGGACCGACTGCCCCTCCGAACCGCGCCGAAATTTGATACGCCATATGGGAAGTGGGGCTGGACTACGACGAAATGGACGAAATTGTTTGCAACAACAAGAATCAAAAATAACAAATCTAAGAAAAAAAAAGACATTTTACGCGGAGAAAATAGCTGAACGCCAAAAAAAGTGGCAAATGGTACCGTTTTCCTGTTCTTTTCCGAATGTGAAAAAGGAACCGAAATTTCGTCCATTTTGGGCTCGCGATGCGAAGTCGCGATTGAATTCTCGATATCAATGCATCAAGGTGAGAAAGTCAGCGGGCGCAGACTGCGAGGGCGTTTTTTGCGTCGCCATCCGTCCATCTTTAGTAGACGATGAGTCAGCTGAAAGTTCTGGTTTTCATTAGCATATGAAAAGCCGACGATGAAAAGTTTGCAGATGAGATGGACATTTTTTCACACTATTTTGTTTTTTTGTATCGCTTTGTTCCATGCGTTCAATTCTTGTTCTCGGATAGTAATCAAGTTTTTGAATAAAGAATAACCAATTTTCGAAAAAACGGAAGATTCGCGCTTTTTTCAACATAGCAGCCAAAATACTCGTCTAGCGTGATGAGCGTATCAGATAGTTTTTGTAGATCTTTTCGAAAGCTTCTTTTTTTATCTGGACATTTTTTTTCTCAGGTCAATACTTTCCGAGATATGCAATTGTTTCGACGGTCATGCCGTGTCCGATCGCGAAAAAACCTGCGAGGATGCGAATAATGGAGTTCTCATCGTTGTTGAGCAACTGGCGGCCATTTTCGAAGTAGTTCTCTGCGTAGAATTCGAATCCGAGCTCAGAATTATCCTATCGCGTCTGGATTTTTAGATATTTGAGGTTATGTACACGAAAAATGGCCATTTTGGTCATTTTTGAGGTTAGTACAGCCTGCACAAGTATTTCCTCATTTTTTCTACATATTGCATCATCGAGTACCGCTTTTCCTCTTTAAAATGAGACCTCGAATGATAATTTACGACGTTTCATTCGAAAGTTATGGCGATGATGAAATAAGAAGCATCGGCTGAGCTAAACAAACCCTTCTTGGTCATACAATTTTTAAACCATGTAACTAGGGGTTTTCGAGGATGCTTATCCCGAATCTGAGGCCAGATTCAACAAATTCAAGATGGCGGCTCCAATTTGGCGGAAATTGGCCAGTTAAAAAATCTCGTCCGCCATATTGGCGCCGCCATCTTGAATTTTTGGAATCTAACCTCGGATTCATGAGTGGCATTCTAGAAAACTGATAGTTATGTGTTTGACATGGTTTAAAGATTGTACGACGAACAAGGGTTTGTTTAGCTCAGCAGATGCTTCTTATTTCGTCGCCGCCATAACTTTTGAACGAGACATCGTACAGTATCATTCGAGGTCTCATTTTAAAGAGAAAGAGCGGCACTAGATGATGGAATATGTAGACGAATTTTGAAAATTTTTGTGCAGCCTGTAAAAATAGTCCAGTCTCAAAAAATAGCTAAGATGGCCATTTGCGTGTACATAACCTCAAATATCTCAGAATCCAGATGTGAAAGGATAATTCGGAGCTCGGATTCGGATTCCAAGCAGAAAACTACGCCGGAAATGACCTCCGGTTGCTCGACAACAAAACCTGGCCGGCTGTGTTCTTAACGAGCAAAGTTACCGGAATTTCATCCCTTTCGACTATTCTGCTCCCCCTGGAACGTGTTTTGTCACAATGTCTGAAAACATGTCGCCCGAAGTACTCGTCTCCACTCCGTCGCCGCGTGGCTTTTGCGAAACGCAGCGACTAACAATGAGAAGCAAACATGGGGGGATATCGTGGAGCGGAAAAGTTTGAAAATGGAAATCTGAAGGTGTTATCTGCGTAGACGTTGACTCGTCGGTTTATCACTCGACGCGTCGCCCCTCTCTCTTGCTCTGCATGCCCGTGCGAAAGTTGCGACAAGACGCGAGACATAACAATCGCATTATCTTCGCGCAGTATTTGCGAGCGAAACTCGCACGAAGGCAAAATAAAAAGGCGAGGGACTCTCTGCTCCGTCAGCATCCTATCGATCCTTCGCTTGTCCGCTTCTCCGAACTACGTTCTACGTCTGCGGCGTAGAAGCCGAACGGAAATGGAACGATGGAATAGATACGCTCTCGATCCGATTGGAATATTCGGAATGCTGATAGTGAAAAAGAAATTTTGTTACGCGAGGCAGTTCCTAACACCAATCCGCTTTCGAAGAAATTCGTTGCGTTACTAGTAGTAGAAATAATACGCGATGGTCAACGGTTCGACGAGTACACACTGGGTCATTTTGACCCCGTCATCCACTCTGATTGAAAATAGTATTCAGGCGTTTGACAAAAAGCGGTAGTAACAATTTAAAAAGTTACGATTTTCTTTCTAAAACTTGAAATGTACTTCAACATTGTTCCATCTACACGTGAATACATTTTTTCGAGTGAAAAGCTTCGGTAGTTCCGAAGTTATAGACGGTCAAAGGGTGGACAGGGAGAAAAGATAGAAGTGTACTCGAAGGGTTGAAGTAATCCGTGATCTGCTCAATACAGAACAAACTGTGAGACTAACTTCTGTATAAAGTCTGGAAACGACCAAATATCTCGAAGACTGAACGTTTCTCAGAAAAATGTTTCGGACCAATGTTGTAGGGTTTCAAAAGTTCTACTCGACGATCATATCCGTTTGACCTTGAGTAGTGGCGCCAAGGCGAGATCGGAACCAACGTGACTTTTTTAAATAGAATACCCTATTTTTTATGGCACAGTATTAAAGATGGCGGCGAGAGGTTTCCAAAACACTATTTGAAAACCTATTTCGGTTGGGGATTGCCCGAGTTACGAGCTTCAGAACTTACGGTGCCGCCAGCACTAGTGTTACCCAACATGCCCCGCGCGGACGTTACATGTTCGGCACTAGTGCTGGCGGCATGCCGCGGCACCGTAAGCTCCAAAGCTCGTAACTCGGGCAATTCCCAACAGAAATAGGGAGTCAAATAGTGTTTTGGAAACGTCTCGCCGCCCTCTTTAATACTGTGCCATCCAAACGGGGTGTTCCGTTTGAAAAAATCGTGTTGGTTTCCATCCCGCCTCGACGCCTCTACGCAAGGTCAAACGGATATGATCGTTGAATAGAACTTTTAA
This sequence comes from Arge pagana, assembly GCA_963969455.1. Classification (NCBI taxonomy): domain Eukaryota; kingdom Metazoa; phylum Arthropoda; class Insecta; order Hymenoptera; family Argidae; genus Arge; species Arge pagana. The sequence continues at coordinate 2,937,359 of OZ018313.1, read as the reverse complement.
AACCCTACAACATCGGTTTGGAATATTTTTCTGAGAAACGTCCCGTTCTCGAGATATTTGACCGTTTCCAGACTTTTCTAACATGCCTACCTATAGATCTGGAAACAGCGACACCGTTATTTTTTATAATCGCGGTGAAATAAAGAATCACCAAAGTAACGGGCACCTCAGGGATGAGCGTCGCCTCGCTCGAGTAATTCTGCGATCAGATTTCTCTTCAGCGCCGCGAAATCATCCATTTATGGGTCGACAGTCGAAGAACCTGATACCGTGCGATCGGATCGAAAGCAAGGTGGCGCCAGTCCTCGCCGCGTTCATCGGGAAGCGATGAATCGGTCCAAAAGCTCATCGTTTTGCGGCGAGGCAGAGAAGGATGGGCGATAGGTAGGTGTCGCGGCGGATATCTCTATCAAGTTCTACGCGAGCGCTATCTAGCGTGCGCGACGGATGTGGCATCGAGGCCGGATCGGAGCCGTTCGGTTGTAAAAGAGCGAAACGCGTCGCGTATTGTTTCGTATAATGAAAACGTCGCACCTCGTTTATTTTTAGTTTCGTCGAATGTTTTATGCATGCGGAGCAGGAGACGCGAAGCAAGACTTAAATATATTTTCTCGCGACCTCGACGAAATGCCCGATGCAAAAGCAGCGCGCCAGACGAATGGACGCATCGAGGGGGCGTCGTCGTCGGTCTCCTTATCTTCGCGAACGACCGATCTCGCGGTGGGCTACGACCCACGGCATCCGGAACAAAATTCTCTAATTTCAGATCGTCTCGAGGCCATCGCTCGTTTCCACCTGCTGCACTTTTGCGAAACCACCTGCGCGCGCCTGCTCTCTCTCTATTCGTCTCTCGCAAACGGTGTGCACTCTCCTGCGAGAACTATCCACCAAATCGGCTCGAAGCTTACAGCGAATATTCCTTGCCCTGTTCCCTACAGCGCTACGTAGCCGTTTTTCTCTATTTCACGTGGTTCCCTTGAAAAAAATTCATTCGTATCGAGTTAGCGTCTCAAATTGCATGGTTCCTCCCCCAAGTCCGAAAATCTGCCACTTACAGCGAATTTGGAAAGTCTGGTCTCTCAACATCTCGGTGGACACCTCAACCGAGTAAGAAAATTACCCAAGTCACAACAGCGCGGTCGTCAGCAACGTGAAACAGCATCACAAGAAGCGTCACACTTCAACTGAGGACACCTCCAATCGTGTTTTACCATTTTCCGGACTCTCTCATCTAATTTGTTTCGCAAATGAGACGCTCTTTAGACTCGTACAAACGACAGATATTTTCATCCCATAACTCGCTTTGTTCAACCTCCTCTTCAATTTTAATTTTAATTTTAATTTGAATTTCAATTCTAATTTTAATTCTAATTTCAACATTTCTTCATCGACCCCTCATTCACGCCTGTCGGAACGGGCTAAGCCCCTCGTAATTACAGAGCTGAATCATTCGACGTCTGCTCGCATTTACGGAACGACCGTTTTTCACAAATACTCGACTTTTGTGTGAGTCAGCGACGAATAATAGCTTTATTACAGTCGCACACGCGACGATGGACGGTTCGCTTCACATTTATCCGCTAGTCTCAAGGGCGCGGCGAATTTCCGCCGATAGAACGGCGAGCCTCGTTCGGTGTGAAGTTGCAACTAAATTTAGATGAACATTCCGCGACCGAGCACCTTGTCCGCCAGCTACAAAACGCGATTCGACTTCGAGTACATCTTTGCCAGCGGAGGGGGAGGGCCAAAAATTGCAGCCCTCCTAAAATCCCATCCTTTTATTTTACACCCTGTCGCATTTTTGGTCCCTAGGGGAGAAAAGTGCAAGGGTAAAAAAAAATGGGTGTAGCCTCCGTTTTAGGCGCAGTATCCAGAGCTAGCAGCATAAATCGCCGCGAATGCAGTCAGGACTGATTCGCTTCGGTTAGCCTTGCGATTCGCCCAATTGGATGACTAACAGCTTTTAATAATATTTACTGCCAGACGAGGAGAGCATTGATGCACCGGATGCGCCCATGTCTGATATTAATTTCACGCAGTTCTCCTCACAAGCAATAAAAGTGGCGCCAGAAACACCCCTACAAAGATAGCAAGGCCAAATTGAGAATATCGAATGTGCATTGTGCCAGAATTGGGTGCAATTTTTGACCTTGAAAAAAAATATTTTTATTTGTTCCAGCAATTGACAAAAAAAGGATAAGCAACCTGGAAGTCCGCCCTATATGTAGATATCTTCCACTATTCCTGGCAAACCTTTCTTTTTTGTCATAATTCAAATTCGACATCTCTGAGTTGTTTGCCATCTTTACAGGGGTACCAAAATCTCTGTCGACAATTCTCCACAACCACCCCAGCTCTCTCACCGTTGTCCCCGGTTCTCCACATTTTTTCTAGGTAGTAGACCGAGTTTGTCGTTCCGCGTGTTGTAGGCACTCGATCGTAGTCGCGGTTGGTGTATTTAAATGTATGTATTTAGATCCAACGACGACTTGGGAAACGGGACAAGCGAGCGTCGTGTTTCAAACTCTGATAGAATGGCAAGCTCTTATCGTGTCGGTTAAATTAATGGGAGTCTAATTCAAGCGAATTTCCGGTGCCGTGTATCGTCAATGCTTACTTTTATTTCTGCCATTACAACACTCGCGCCACGGCGAGTAGAAAGAAATGCTTTGTTCGCGTTGACCCGATTGGTACATCACTTCTCGGGGCAAAACGACGCGACTATCATAATTAAACGGTGCGAAAATGTTGTTTACATTTTGACGTGACACGTGACCTGCATACATCAACGAGCGGTAATCTGATTCAACGACGTAATGGGATTGACGCGCATTTAGATGACCACCGGGCGCGGCGTCCCATAACTCTTCAGTTACTAGCAGCTAACTTCAAGTCACGACACAAACTTGTATCAATCCATTGCATTACTAACAAATAAATAAGTAAATAAGTAAATAAGTAAATAAGTAAATAAGTAAATTTTTAGCGTGACAACGTAGTCGAGGAACTTCTTTCCCTATTTTCTGGCGCTCACCGACACTAGACATTCAGGTCTCGAAGAGTAATCACAGCTGACCCCGGTCGTCCCGGCTACTTTGTTCCAGGCCAGTAATCGGGAAGGCTGCGAAACACCGCCATTAGAGTCTCGCGAGATCAAGTATGTGATATTAAGGGTAACGAGACGTAGGCCTCGAAGGGTCCCAGAATTCTATGCGTATGGATGATGTGCATCGCGGTAATAGGTGTCCTTGGTGGGATCCAGCTGGCCCCATCGTTGGCCAAAGATGGCTTTCCTCGAGCCCCTAGATCCGCATAAGCGCATGTTGTTGCATCTGCTGAAAGTGCAAGGTGCGGTTGGCTCGCCAACCACCAGCCACCTTTCCGAGTAACTATCTGTAGACTTGAGTCTACGCAGTCGAAGAATCTAGAAGGCTCCAACGAATACTAGCACAACAAAAATGCTGTATTTTCTCCAACCCAATAAACATTTGCACTCCTTGTCGTTAAACGCATAATCAATAGGTCAAAATACTATAAAGATATCTCAATAGCGAAGATTACAAGCAAATAATTTATTCCTACTGTCAATTATATTTGTGCATCGCAGAGGAAATAAAAATCATTTTTATCACTTTGTCCGCAATGCTTCATGTAAGCAATAACTTGACACGAACACTTACAGCAGTGTACACCGTCAAACATGCCCGCCATAGCGTAAGCTTTACACCGCGAAGGGTGAACATGTTTTGTGTAGCAGATGTAACTGCAGGGTGCTAGCCAGCACAAACACTTACAGCAGTGTACACCGTCAAACATGCCCGCCATAGTGTAAGCTTTACACCGTGAAGGGTGAACATGTTTTGTGTAGCAGATGTAACACTGCAGGGTGTTAGCCGACACAATGATTAGCGTTGTTCGACCGATTCACTTTTTTCCAGCACAAAAATGCTACTTGGTGCTGAAGTAACACTTTTTTAGTGTTACTCTACCCGAGTGTGTTGAAGTAGCGCTAGTTGGGTGTTGAAAAAGTCGTGGGTCAGACCTGGGGGAAGATGTTTTACTGTGCAGGTTGCGTGATAAATTAATGTGTCTCCCAAACTAATGCTCGCCACATTATAGTGCGGGTAAGTTTTTGTTGTTGAGGCATTTTTTCTTTGTACACAATTAAATGTGTACGGTGCTTTTATTCGGAAATTGGTGCTATTGTTAGTAGAGGCGTGGATTCGGCGTTGGAAAACCACGAGATTGGATCTTCCAAAACGTTCCATCCAAGCGGAGTAAAATTGATTCGCGACGATCAATTGGGCGTCGAGAGAGACGCGTGCCGAGTGGCAAGACGAGACAAGTGGTCTCGATACGCTACTGAGACGTGGAGTGTCTAGTGATTACGTTACGCGGTGCGAGTACTTGGAACAGCTGGAACAATGAGACAGGACTAGTGCTCGACTTTCGGAATGACGGGCGTCGTCATCGGGCGTGAAGGTCGTGTTCGCGCGGAAGATAGACGGTGACGGGAAAACATTCGTGACTTTTGAACCGCAGCTCAACGTACTGCTACCAAAATATCCACGGCATCCCAAGTTTATTCCAACCTACCGCGTTAATTAAAAGTTGATTGAAAAAAAACCTGATCACCGATAACACGTAGAACAAAAGTTCCCGTGGGCCCAAAGCCTGAGAGTTCATAGTTTCGGAGCTACGGCCTGTCAAGGTCGAACATGATTGCCGTACATGTACACTGTGTAGTGTACACAGTGTTATCATGTTATAAGGTCGAAGTGTAGTGTATACATATACACCACAGACTAACCTCACATGATACATATACAAGTATAGGCATATCTAAACATGCAAGTCCAACAAAAACATCACTTCTTTAGTCACGCCAAAAAGTGCAAGGGCAATCATGTTCGACTTTGACAGGCTGTATCTCCGAAACTATGAACTTTGAGGCTTGAGGTCCATGGGAACTTCTGTTCTACGTGTTGGGAACTACCGTTTCCCAAAGTTGCAACAAAATTGGCCGAGGTCCATTTTCCGCAGGGTCCTTTCATGGAAAGACGATGGGTGAAAAAATTGGCGACTGAATGTATTTTCCGGATTCGAGGAGTACCTACGCGTAGGTATTTTTATTCAACGCGTTAATTAAAAGTTAATTAAAAAAAAACCTGATCACAGTTTCTATCGCCTCTTCTTGGATGCTGCCGCACATCTTTCTTGGCAAACACGAACGGTGCGCGAATCTTACATGCTAGAGCCTGGAGCCCAGGTAACGTCTTGCTTGTTTGTGATTTGAACGTTGAGGTGAGAAAATAATAATAAACGAGAGTTAACAGATTGACGGAAAAATTATTTAATCGTGATTTATAATGATTCGCAAGTTGAGTAGAATCTGCTATGTTGCGAGGAATTTTCAGCGTTTTCGAACACTGTGCGGCGATCAGAAGGCTGCCCGACGTTTTTCCGCCACGATCGATGCGCGCGTAATAAAGACTGCAAAGTCGCGACGTACCGCACGTCGACACGTGGAACATGTTTGCTGCAAGTACGCGGACGAGCAATTGGAGCTGCTACGAAGAACTGGGAGCTACAGAGAGATGAGTAGATATTTTCACTTCTAATTACCAGAAGGCGTCGCGAGATGACAACAAAATTAAACGCAGCATCGAAAATACGATGTATAGAACGCGAATATTTCAAGGTCACTCGAGATTATCGCAGGAAACGCACTTATTTTTTTTCTAAAATTACGAACGACTTGTAAACAATCTAGAAAACAAACGAACTCGAATTTTGACTAGTTTGGCGATTTCAAAAATGTTTTTTTCAAAGAGATGGTAAGCTAACGTATTTATACGGGGGACTCGAAAAAATAGCAGGTTTTTTTTGCGCCATTGTAATGTTTACTGGGGTAAAAGCGTTTCTAGATCCACGCGGGAAATTCCCGTGAGAGCGATTACGTCGGAAGTGTCCGATGCGAGTAAAATTCGTCCAGTCAATGAGTCGGGGTCGAGGCATTGCGGCTTTACAGCTTTGGAGGGACGGTCGTGGGGGGGAAAAGAGAATTTTATTAGGAAAGCTTTGCGAAGACGCGCGATTAGCTGAATGTCAGACAGCGAGGTGAGGAGTGGCGATTTCTGCGAAGGACGCGGAGTCACCATTTTTTGGCTACCCTCCAAGAGTCAGCCCTCGTCCAATGAATCACTCGAGACTCGACGGTTATCTAGCCACATCACACCTCCTAAAGCAGATGTCTCAACGCGCTAGTATACGACTAATTAGAATTTATTGACAAAAACTGCTCTCCTTTGGACCTCGGTTTTCGCGATTGTTTTTTTCCCCCGACGTTGTCATCAATTTTCTTTCCATCGAAATAATACCCAGCATTACCTCAAATGTGTATACGGAAGTGTTTGCAGCCGCTGCTTACAATTATGAATCCGCGGTCACATTTTTGGAACTGAAAATGGCGGATCAAATTTTCAAAGTAAGTTTTTCTGAAATTTCGAATATAGGGAATTTTGGGGTTGCTGATTTGCAAGTTTGACGGTGGATTCGTAATCAGCAAACGCACGAATCGTTATATACCAAAGAACGCGCGCAACACTTATGGGAAATGGCTCGCGACCAATTTTTTTGTAACTTTGGGAAATGACGGTTCATAACACGTAGAACAAAAGTTCCCGTGGGCCCAAAGGCGGAGAGTTCATAGTTTCGGAGCTACGGCCTGTCAAAGTCGAACATGATTGCCGTACATGTATACTGTGTAGTGTACACAGTGTTATCGTGTTATAAGGTCGAAGTGTAGTGTATACATATACACCACAGACTAACCTCACATGATACATGTACAAGTATAGGCATATCTAAACATGTAAGTCCAATAAAAACATCACTTCTTTAGTCACGCCAAAAAGTGCAAGGGCAATCATGTTCGACTTTGACAGGCTGTATCTCCGAAACTATGAACTTTGAGGCTTGAGGTCCATGGGAACTTCTGTTCTACGTGTTGGGAACTACCGTTTCCCAAAGTTGCAACAAAATTGGCCGAGGCCCATTTTCCGCAGGGTCCTTTCATGGAAAGACGATGGGTGAAAAAATTGGCGACTGAATGTATTTTCCGGATTCAAGGAGTACCTACGCGTGGGTATTTTTATTCAACGCGTTTGCAACGGAGCGCGTCATTGAAATGCGTACAAATACACCTTCTGATAACGATAATACGCATAATTCAACATTATCGTCGCGCGAGAAGATAATTTTCAACACGAAGATAATAACAGGTCGATTTATCCCCGAGTAATGCTGGGCTTTTTGATGGCATCTACGTTATTGTGTGTTTTGTTTGCACTACAATTCCGAAATATTCTCTTTATTGCGAGTAATTAATAAATATTGATAAGTAATGGAATTAAACATAACTGCGTTCAGGATGGTAAAAATTTCGCATTTTTGGAGAGAGAAAAACGGAAGGAGGTTTTGGGGTGTCTTGGGAGAGGGAAAAATGACTAGCAGCTTGTAGTTGTCGCGGATGAAGAAATTCGAAATGGTTTTCAGATTGGCCTGCCGCAGCGCAGATTTGCGAGAAGTGCCTAACGCCGTTCGTCGTGTCATCGTCGTTGTGAAAGGGACTTGAAATATTCAACGTCGCTCAAGTTGCATTTGGTAGCACCTCGGCTGGCTACAACGAAGATAAAGCCTCGAGCTACCGCCGACGTTACTGCATGCCAGGCAAAAATAGCTTGCAGCAGTGATATCTCAATAGTCGACCTTCGCTTCGCGCGCCGAGTCCAACGATTCTTGGATGAGGAATGGCGTAACGTCGGAAGCTTTTCGACACCCGATATAACCGGGCGCTGGCGCGTTCGAGAGGCCAATAAATCGATTCGCCATTCAGATACAACGCGACGCTCACGGCCTTCACCTTCGACTTGGACTTTGTCGGGTTCGAAATGTCGACTATAGATCGGGCCGAATCTAAAGAAGTCGAAGAAGCGAAGCTTTTTATCGTTGCTTCGAGTAAAGGATGTGTACTACGAGGGTTGCGGACGGAGCTGCGGGGGGCGCGAAGCAGCGACTCGGGGAAACGGAAAATCAATGTCACGGCGTTATCAACCGGACAATGAGTGGTGTTCGTTGCGTTTCACGAGAGTACGTGCTCTTTCACCAGCAATTTCCGAAATAGACGCTCAACAATGCGACACTATGCTCTTTCGAACAAAATCGTGGCATTACTTGCGGTAGAAATAATTCACGATGGTCAACGGTTCGAGTGCACACTGGGTCATTTTGACCCCGTCATCTACTTTGACTGAAAATAGTATTCAGGCGTTTGACAAAAAGCGGTAGTAACAATTTAAAAAGTTACGATTTTCTTTCTAATACTCGAAATGTACTTTAACATTGTTCCATCTACACGTGAATACATTTTTTCGAGTGAAAAGGTTCGGTAGTTCCGAAGTTATAGACGGTCAAAGGGTGGACAGGGAGAAAAGATAGAAGTGTACTCGAAGGGTTGAAGTAATCCATGATCTGCTCAGTACAGAACAAACTGAGACTAATTTCTGTATAAGGTCTGGAAACGGCCAAATATCTCGAAGACTGAACGTTTCTCAGAAAAATGTTTCGGACCAATGTTGTAGGGTTTCAAAAGTTCTACTCAACGATCATATCCGTTTGACCTTGAGTAGTGGCGTCAAGGCGAGATCGAAACCAACGTGATTTTTTTAAATAGAATGCCCTATTTTTTATGACACAGTATTAAAGATGGCGGCGAGAGGTTTCCAAAACACTATTTGAAAACCTATTTCGGTTGAGAATTGCCCGAGTTACGAGCTTTAGAACTTACGGTGCCGCCAGCACTAGTGTTACCCAACATGCACCGCGCGGACGTTACATGTTCGGCACTAGTGCTGGCGGCATGCCGCGGCACCGTAAGCTCCAAAGCTCGTAGCTCGGGCAATTCCCAACAGAAATAGGGTGTCAAATAGTGTTTTGGAAACGTCTCGCCTCCCTCTTTAATACTGTGCCATCCAAACGGGGTGTTCCGTTTGAAAAAATCACGTTGATTTCCATCCCGCCTCAACGCCTCTACGCAAGGTCAATCGGATATGATTGTTGAATAGAACTCTTAAAACCCTACAACATCGGTTTGAAATATTTTTCTGAGAAACGTCCCGTTTTCGAAATATTTGACCATTTATAGACTTTTCTAACATGCCTACTTATACATCTGGAACGTAAAAATGGCACTCGATTTGTGTCGGACGTTCGATGTAGACACCTCAGTTATTGACCAACGCGAACGATCTTGGTTCGTCAATCGACGATGTATGATTCATCTAAAAAGAAATAGCCAAAGTCTCAGTGCTGCATCCAGCATCGTGCAAATAATGGATAATTGCTGATCCATGTATTAATCCTTAGAACATGATTCGGTAATGCAATCGACGAGATTAACTCCTCGTAGCACGCCGTGCGATATTCATAAAACCGTTTCGTGTCCGTTGAATTTCAGTTTTCAAGTTTCTCTTCACGACACGCAGCATTTCGAAATCCATGGATACTCTACGCGACAGTCATGCTTTAAAAATAATCTCCGAACAACATCTGGCGAACAAAAATACACTTCGATTGCATTTTTCTATACAATTGCGTAAGCCAAACCCGTTTCTCTCCTTATTCTGCGGATAAACTCCGCTTCCAGCACCAGAATTAAATAGATTCTGCGACCAACAATAAAACCCACCAGCGAAAGACGCTCCTGCCTGAAATGCTCCACAGCATGTGTGTTTGTTGAAAAAATATCGAGTAGTTTGCTCCAGCGCGATAAACAGAAGCACTTGAGAAATTATTTTCACAAGATTCGAAGACCCGACGATTAAATCATCGATATTATTCTCCAACGCGGAAGATAGTCTGACCGTGAAACGAGCACGAGAGTCGAAGACAGCCGGTACTGTAAAAACAAGAATACAGCCATGCTAGAAGAACACAGCGCAGTGCACTTATACGCGCATGTCATTTTTATGCCACAATATTTTTATTCCTACCTAAAAATCTGATAATTTCTTCGACAAACGATATATTCCCGCTAAAAAATTTCGTTCAAGCAAATTAGCAGCTTCACTCTTTCAAAAATTCGATTTCCCACGTAAATAACCCAGGGAATTTTTTTTCAACTCGTTTTTTCGGTATTCAAAAATTTTTTGCGGAAATAGCGAGTGCACAGCTTTTGTAGGGCATTGAATTTGCTACAAAAAAGTTCCCCCGAGCAAACGCTTCCGACCAACAGTTTTTGAGTTATGGAGCTGGAAAGGACAATGTCAAATGAAAGCAACTGAACTAGCAAAGAATGTTAGTTGCACATACATCAGCTGTATGCGTCTAGCAAACCGTGCGGTCGCAATACTCGTGGCTTCTCTGCACTATTTTCAAACACTTGTTATCGTGTTTTATTTTTTATCTCACACTTAATCACTACCAAACGTTGTTAATTTATTTTTCATCGTGCCCGTTACAGCGTATAAATAAAGGAGCTTTTTCTACTTTAATTTGTACTTTCTCCGTTTTCAAATTTTTTCAATGAGCAGCACGTGAAAAATTTGAGAACTGAATGTGTGGTATTTTCGAAATGAATGCGAGGTAGAAAATCCGGAGAAGCAGTCGTAGACTCGTCGAACAGGAGTGTAAAATAAACCGGTCGTTCAAAAATGGGATAATGGAGGAGCAGGAAAGAATATTTGGCAGCAGTGGAAGGTCGGATTAATTTGTAAGTGGCGAGTATTTTTCAAAATGATACTTTTCAAACCAGTCGTCCTTGCTGGCGACGATCGAGAGACCCGATTTCGATAAATTTGGGTTTGAGACGTGCAAACAAACTCGACTTGAAACATTTTTAAAAAATGAATGGTCGGATGAAGAAATTTGGAAAAAATGCAAGTGCAAGAAAATAAATATTTAAAAAAGAAGTGCATAAAAAAAGGTCCACCATGTTTTTCATGACGTGTGGAAATTAATAATTGTATCGTGTTACACCTCACCAGATAATATTTGATCTTTCTGTTTCGTAAAACAACGTACCACGTTTCTTGTAAATGAATATCGAGTAAAATAAATTTAAAAAAATGTCTTTATCTCCACCCATTTTGAAAAAAAATTGAAGTGCTGAAAAAAAATGTGCACTGCTTTTCCATTTTTAGTGTAAATAAAAATTAGTTTTTCGTTCAATGGGACCCTTTTGGTTGTTTTAAAAAAATCCACAAAATTCTGCATCGAAAAACAACATTTTCGAGCCACAGCCCAATTCGGGCTTGAAATAGCTTCTAGTAAAAAAATTGAGAAACAATTTTTGTGAAGTAAAACTAATGAACGGTAAATTGGTACAGCAGCACCAATTTTTTGGACCAACGGGGGCGCAGTGTTCGGATGAGAAATACCTATAGCATGGTACGTAAACTGTGAGAAGAGAGAAACGGAAGTAGAGGAGGATGGCATACGTACAGGGATTTCCTCCTCGCGCGGCCCAGTGCTGAGCTTGAGCGCCCTGAATGATGGCAGTCACCGACATCATTGGTTTGTCCTTTTTCATCATCTTCGCTCCTCTTTCGTGGATCGAGCACTTTGAAAACCGGTTCGAAGAGAGTACTTATGTGAAAAGAGTCGAGTGAGCACACGCGCGTCCGCCTCAGGTTTAACCCCCAACGCCGATGGTGTCTGGTGACGGTATCATTTTGAACTGTTCACTTCACTGTAGATTTCTTCCCTCCGGCCCGCGACTACGAGCATAATCGCGCCATCGAGCCAAATCCGCACTTCGGACTTGCAGGAGAATCCGCACGCTTGAAGGAGAATTTGCGCAATGAAGAATCGTTCAATTCGGTCGAGAATTGCATTGTAGAGAGCTGAATCCGAAATCTGACACTGCGCGACTGTTCAACGAAGACAACTGCGCCCGATTTTTTTTTATTGTTTATAGCAATGGGAAATAAATATAGATGCTGTTTTTTGGTCCGGGAGATGCCAACACTCGTTGAGAGGGAGACGAATAATTTTGTTAAACGAATAAAACGAATGAAAGTGCATGCTCGATGCGAGAGTATTGAAAAAGCACTTTGTCGTCGCAGGTAGACACGAATATCTCGATTACGGTGGGAGATGGGCGAAATGTGATTCGAATCATTTTTGGAGCTCGTGAAATTTGCCGTATTTTGATCGCAGAATCATTGCCGTAACTGCATTACTTTCCGAGTTACGACGACTTTCAGGAAACTGTGTCTACCGGTTGTTCTGAATTTGTTCCGCGGACGACGAGACGGTGCCGAACGGTTTTGCGGGGAAAGCACCGCGTTTACGCGGATCACTCGCTGAACCTTTTTTGTAGATCGTTGGAATACCTCTATTTTTCGTGGGACGCGTTTTTCTGTAAGACCAATACTTTCCGAAATATAAGGACGAGTAGCCGAAAGCTCGGTGTGCGCGGTGAAGACAGATCAAAGGAATGGTATGCTCGACGTCTACGACACGAAATTTTGGGTGGGTGTTTTTCCACCAGTAAATCGTCCCCGATGATGAACAAACGAGGCGCAAGAATCTGGTGGAATTCGGAACAAGTTAGGATCCCGGAGAAAGGTCGACAGGAGTTGTCAAAGTGCCAAAGTGCCAAAGTTCAGTTGTCCCTCTGATCTCTTGACGCCGAGCAAACAGCCACAATTCCACGATATGTTACGATAAAATATTAACTCTGTAATTGGAATTTCGAGTTGTTTTCCGGTTTTCAGTTTTGTAGCCCGTGAAACGAGGGATTTTAATTTTCTAACTCGCGTGGAATATTTGGACGTCGCTTGGTATAGAGCTTTCGGTAGCGCCTTCTCGTGAAGTGGAATCGCTTCGTTTGCGCGAATTGTTTGCGAAATACGAGCACGAAAAGTGCAAGCGCCGCGTTTTTGGAGCCGACGAACCGAGCGGAGCCGAGGTTGCCCGAGCCGAGGCGCTCGCGTCGCGCGGTTTTCGGGGAAGGCCCGCGGCGCCTCGAGGTTTTATGGCACCGGAGCTGTAAACGTGGCTCCTTAATTGCTCCGGTTTCTGGAAAACGGAGCTTTCGCGGGGTCAAAGCGGGCGTGTGAAACGACCTTCGGAGTGTTTCCGTCGCAACGACTAAAATGTAGCTCGACGGCAGCAGCGGAGCGGACCGACGAGGAGAACCGAGTAGTTTTGAGAGACCCACGGAGCAGAAACTGTGGAGAGATCCGTTTTTGGGCTGGGAATGGCGGAGTTTTCCGGAAGCTCGCGACTGGGTGCACGAAATAGCTTGGTGTTTTGGGCAGAGGGGGGCCGAGACACGAGTCACGTCGATACGGTCATCGTCTGAGAATTCTGGAACCAAACCTGCGCGGCCACGGACCGATTACCCTACTCATCGCGACAGACGAGTTCCGTAGGAGCCGACCATTTTCAATTTGCATAGACGCGCCTTGAACTCCAACTCTGCATACGAAACGGCCGACTTTTAAGCTCGAAGTATCCGCGCGTAGCGATTCCTTCGATCGTTATCGTTAGCAGCATCAATGGATGCTCTTCAGTCTTGCGATATCGCTGAACATGGAATACGAACGCTTTCCCAAATTTTTGGTCCTGGGAACTCAAGGTCGTCGAGGTTAGCAACGCTGACACCGTGAAACGACGACTTCGTCTCGTTTTGTCGCAGCCCTTGACCGCAGGTCGCAGACAATAGAGAACCGGGGAAGGAGAGGCCACGGCGAAATAACCTGGACTAATCACGTGGCGGGGATTAATGCGAAAAACTTTCCGTTGCGACCCAACGCCGAGTCGATAAATAAAGGAGGAGCGCAGCTTTTTCAGCGGCGTGGAAATTGTTTTGTCCGCGATGCCACGTCGGCGCGCAGTTTGATCGGAGCGAAGGATAAGAGGAGCGTTTGTAGCCAGACGCCTCGAAGGATTGGTAGCGACGAGTGGGATATTTTGCGCCGCACGCTGATTGTTCAGCGCCGATCAGCGGCGTTGCGTCAATGGGGGCAGCGGAACAAAGTTTGCCACGAATTTATCGGAAATGATAACGGATCGTGCCAACGGCTGGGACGTTTCATCGACTTGCAAATCGGATCGGACGATGTCAGTAGAGCCGAAAGGTGCGGTGCCCCGTGCTCGTCGCTGAGTCGAAGCGAGTTGCACCATCTATTCTTGCGAGGGCTGACCTTGAACGCGAACGCGCAGTTGCCTAAATTATATTTCACCGGCTGGATTTGCTGCGCCATTATAATCGGACGTCTACCTGACGAATACCAACGGTATAAGCCTTCGCGGCGAGTATGAGTCGGCAAAATAAGACGATATCGGCGAGCGAAAAACAGAGGCGACCTTGAACAGTATTTCGGGTTTTAGGATCGATGATTGACGTCGCGTATTTCGGCTGGACAGGACGAGTCTTGGGTCAAAACTGCGGGGAAGGCGTTTCGCGCGATTGAAGTGTGTATCTTAGTTTGGGGGAGAGGAAGGACGGGGACCAATGGAACGACGGCTCCAGAAGACGGAGCGGCTGGTTAGCCAGCGGGATGCGCGCGGCTGATGAGTCACGAGCATTGCCAGAAAGAGGAAAGAGAGATATTGGAGTGGGAGCGCGGATAGACAGTCTCGAGAGCGGTGAACGACTGGGTGAGAGAGGGGGAGAAGTACGCAGCGATGAATGAGAGCGAGAAGCGTATTACACACGGGAATGCTGACGATGGAAAATTATTAATTAGGATAGAAGACCATTAGCGGAAGTGCAAAAGTAGGGACAGAGAGGACAAGAATGGGGCAGGACGAGAGTACACGGAGCGAAAAGAATAGTAATAATTACCACGTTAACATAGTAACCAGACTCATTTATATAGAATAGTAAATAACACCGTGGAACATAGCAGCCGTTACCAGAAAAATGATAATGAGTTTCTGTCAACATAGTATTAATTACGATTTTATGTAAGATGAGTCGGGTTACTGGGTAACGTGGTGATTAGTACGATTTTTTTCTCTCCGTGTAGCTGGCGAGATTTAAGAGAACTCGGTAAGAAGAGAGGCAAGCGGTTTGGAGAGTGGCGAACAGTTGACGAGAATGCGAAGCGGCTGAGAGAAGTGAGTAGACGCTACAAAGATTGGCTAGCGGTTGTCAGAAGCGAGGAGTGACTGACGAGAGTCGGCAGCGGCTGACGGACGAGCGACGGACGGCTAGCGCGCGCGAGGAGGGGGGAGCGAGCGGCGAGCGTGGGAGTGACTGACGAGCGCGAAGGACCGGCTGACGGGCGCGAAGGACCGACTGACGGGCGCGAAGGAGCGGCTGACAAGCGCGAAGGAGCGGCTGACGAGCCTGACGGAGCGGCTGACGAGAGTGCGGAGCGGCTGGGAATAACGGCGCGCAGCTGGGCCTTGCGAATGCGTTGCGTCGCCGCGCGACTCGTGCTGCGTCGCGGACGTCGAGGCGCAAGGTGGCGAATTCTTGTGTGTTCTATTAATTTAGCGGTACACGAATTGTAATAGGAATCGCAATGTTGTAGGGTAAGAAACGGGAGGATTGGTCAGCGTTTAGATTGGCGATTGCACAGGCGAGTTAGGCCACGCGGAAACTGGAATCGAGTGAAGTGGACGCTGCATAATTTCGAAGTTACGTGGTCAACGAGATCACGTGTCTTCGGAAACTTTGGCGACCACTTAATCGAGGTTTCTACGACGAATTCCACGCTTCGTTGACGCGAGACCGTACGGTTTGGAGCCTGAGCGTGGGATGTGATTAATTCACGCAGAGATACATTGATATGCTCGTCGCGCGAGCGATAACGCGATGCGATTGTTGTTTACAAGGCGACGTAACGAGCGTCAAGGTAAACGAATCACCGAAGCGTCATATCCCGGCATACGATTATTGCTGGACGAATCCGCGAATTCGTTTACCGGATGAAGGCGTTGGGAAAAAACAGAACAGGCACGAACGCGAGGAAAACAAAAGGAAATAACACTCCCTGCGAAAAATACCGATAGACCGAATATCCAGGTGGCGAGTGGTAAGAAATGTGGGGGGGAAAAAAGGAAGATGTGTAGCGGCGCGCCGGTGCGATGCAACGTCGCATCGAAGGGTTTTACCCTGCCTGAGAAATTTTAACGAGAGAAAAGGTCGATCACGGCGATTCGGGAGTGGCTTGTGGGGACACACAGACGGCCAATACTAAAGCGGGCGAACGCGACTGGGAAACACGCGACATTGGAGTACAAAATCGATATTCCAGAGACTGACTGTGCGATGTAAACAGCGCCGAATGCAGTCGACGCGCAATCCGAGGATTGTTCTCCTCCGACAACGAGCGCGATCCGAGGTAGGAGGACTCTGAGATCCGTCGCTGACTCGCGCGGCGATTGATCCGATGGCACGGGCCACGCGTTGTCGCGCCGCGGATCAGCCGAAGAGTGGAAATTGTGCTGTCATAGTCGCCCGGCAAGTAGACACAAACAGGATCGGTGAGGCGCTAGCGCCAGCCGACGGGCGTCTGACTCGTACAGTCTGCGACTCCGTCGCGACAGTTTCAGCGTTATGGCAAATAAGAAACTGAATTAAACGAATTGAAACTGAATTTCTGTTTGCAAAAAACGAGTCGGGAAAGTTTGCATCAAGGATTGAATTATTAAAATCGACAGTTCAGAAATTCCAAGTAAAATGAGACCAAAATAACCTTTCACATTTCACACACAAAAAATCCACAGCATTTGTACGATCGAAAATCCACAAAAAATAGATGAGAAATTGAGCCCAACGGGATAATTGAGAAATATACGTAATAGAATTTTGGTAACTGAAAAACTGGAATGTAAATATCCAAATGAGAAAGTTTGAAAAAAAATAGAATGAAAGTTGATAATACGAAGGGAAGAAATACAAAAACGCAACGCGCACAAATGGACGCTGACAAAAGTATGCGAACTTGATTTTCAACCGAGGAACGTGCAGATAAATAAAAACGATATGGTAAGATTAATAATGAGAATCAGAAATTAAGAGCATTAAAAACTGCAAATTAAAGAGGATCAGAATATAAAATGAAGGTGAATATTATCAAAACGTAAAAATGGAAAAAATTAGCAACGTTAAAAAATGAAGATAAGAAAAGACTGGAAACCGATTAAACAAAGTAATTTTTAGAAAAATGGCGGAATAAAATTGAGGAAGAAAAACCAAGATTCGAGAGGGAAAATGTGACACAATTTGGAAAAAAATCGCGAGACAAAAATAAAAAATTGACAAAACGAGGAATAAAATTGAACATTTGGACCTGATCGAATGCAAGTGTGAAAATTATATAACTGGAATTGAAAAATTGTGGTGGAGGGAAAATTGAATGGCAGAGATTAGAGAATCGACGAGTTGGAAATTCGACTTGGAAAAATGTATTTCGAAAGTATGCGAGATTCCAAGAGAAACGTACATTCAAATCCGAGCCAAAAAATAATAATGCAGTAAGGGACAATAATCGCGCGAAAAATCCAAATAGCTCACAAATTGTAAAAACGTTTTTTGAAAACACATTTCATTGGATTTTATCGTGTGTCTAGGTTGAAAATTAGCCGTGGAGCCTGGATCCTAAAACGCGACTGCATCAATTCATTCGAAGTTGTCGAGATGGATTTTGGAAATGAGGATCGGAAAATGATAGATATAAATAAAATAAAGATGTAAAAAGACGAGGAGAAAATAAGGGCGATGTGCCGGTAAAAATCCGCGCAGTTGTCTTCGTTGAAAAGGCGCGAGGTTGCGCCGAGTTTCGGTCCTGACCGAGTCAACAGTAAACGTCGGCGTCGTACGAACGCGCGACCTTGAATTCGTTCCACTCAGGGATCAGCGTCTCGCGTGATCGTGTATCGTTGTTTACGTACATATTACGGAGAGTCGAAGGATTCGCGAGGACTCGCTATTTTGTGAAAGGTAATAAAATTAGATTCGTGGAAATCGAATATAAATCCCGATGAGCTCTGCAGATTTGTCGATCTTCTCCCTCGTGGGCGCGGAGAGGGGGGCCAAGTACGAGAGAACGAACGGCAAAACAAACAAGGCGGAACGACGACGCAACGCGCACCGCACTTCCGAGGTAGAATCGGCGCGATGCACTCGCGGTGCAGCAAAACACGGCGGAACAGAGTTGGCCGCGAACTCTACTCACCGACTGACTGACTGACTCTGACTCTCCTCCTCCACTTCGGCTGTCGCCCCACCGTGCCGATCCGCTCCGCCGCTCCGCCGCCGCTCCGTGGCACTGTCGCCGCTCGGACCGCCGGCGCTGACGCTGACGCTCGATGCACGCTAGCAAGCAGCACCGCCCGTTCCTCGCGAGAGAGCGAAAGCGCCCGACGAGAACGAGAGTGAGCGAGCGAGAGGCAACGAAGGAGAGAGGGAGCGCCGCGCCGCGCAGTCAAGTTCTAGTGCACGGGTCGCGGCCTGTAGGTTCCTTACCCCTTCCGAAGTGGCGCGACAGATGAACATCGGAGAACGTCACTCGCAACGTGCAACCAATTTTGCCGCATCCAATTTTCCTCGTAAAATCCCCACATTTTTCGCGAAAAAAACAACCGATTCTCACCAACCATTCTCACCAACCTAACGAACCATTCGATAGAAATGCATATTTTTGAAATAGGCCTACGAAAAAAATGTGCATACAACTTTGCGAACCCATACGGCTAAATCTTATTTATTTTTTAATTCTGAAACCGGATCTAGTATCAGTGTTGCGTTATCACTCGCAGCTCTCTCGCGATGTGACATCAATAATGTATTTGTCGAAATAAAAAAAATTTGGTGATAAAAAACGTTTCTCACATTTTGATTAATACATTTGCTTTGATATTAAAGTGTGCAGAGTTGGTGAGTGACTTTTTTAGTATTATCTCCGCACTCGGCGCACCAAACAATATATAGGAATTGGATGAAAAAGTTTTTTCGAAGCCCTAACTTTGAAGGGCTATATCTCGCGAACGGCAGCTCCCACGACAAAAAATGTGGAGATCGTTTTTGAAGGGAATTTTTTGAGCTATAATTTCGGTTCTGGGTGATTTGGTCGTAAAGTTGACCGGTTTCCGTATATCGGCACGAAAGCGTGAGCTGCTAGTCGCGTCGTAGGGTAAGACAGGTCGCTTGTCAGGGGAACAAATGACGTCGATTGTAAACGAAGGAAGACTTTACCTACGAGTGTTTGAATGCGGCACGGCAGCGGTATTACATCGCGGGACAAAGGTCCGTTTTCAAAACGAACAATATCGTTGTCCTTCGCGAAGTCGTAACCGTTGGGGAAGGTGGCATCCTGACGAAGAACGTCCATTGTTTGCTTGCGAAATCTAACATGGGTCACGGAACGGATATGACGCGGTTGGCCAAAGTTGGCTGGAACCGCAGACCAGAGAGCTACTCTTCCGCTGGCATCCTTCGCGAAGTTTGCTGAACGCAGGATCGCGCGGACGACGGGCTGTCTAGTTTTTGCGATGTGCCCACAAGACCAGTCTTTCGCGCGTAACGCCACGAATAACCTACAAATGTATTCCCAAAGAAGGAAATTTCAAAGCGCATCCAGCGGCGAATACTTCGACCTAGACGCGACCACCATTATCGGAACAGCGGAGTATCAAACGTGAAGCTAATCCTCCATTGTAAACCCCGCATCCTGTAATTTACCTTCCGAGCCAGTTCTCCCCCCACCGTTATGCAAATTTGGATAAAAAGGCGCTCAATTCCCACAGCTGGAGCCTTTGCTGGATATTTTTAAATCGGAGATTTTGGACGGCAACGGGCAAAACTACGGAGACGCGCGCTCTAATAACAGACTCGATGCTACCTGACTGCGAGGCAAACTCTGTTCGAGGCCTGCTCCTTGCACCTTCCACAAAGTTCGCTGCGTGCTAATCCATTTTTATCTCGCCGACATATTAGTTGCACGTTGCTAATTTCTTTCGATACAACGTTCGCTCGAGCCACGGAGATCTGCACAGCCTTGATGCCGCGCGTCGGTGTGCGCGGCACCGACACAGCCGCGACGCTGGTTCCACGGGTTGCACTATACGCGCCCAACATGGCGACTGCCAGGCAGACCTATAGTGCACTGAAATATTTTAATATTCGTTCGCGTGACGCAAAGTTGCAGTCAGCCTGGCGTGAGACCCGGTCGATGCTCGTGTTCTTATTCCGTTCAATCGCGCTGCCCGCTCCCTGGCCCTCTCGTTCCTACGCGCTGCCCGCTCTCTGGCACTCTCGTTCCTACGCGCTGCCCGCTCCCTGGCACTCTCGTTCCTACGCGCTGCCCGCTCCCTGGCTCTCTCGTTCCTACGCGCCCGTGTAGAGTAGTGTATTTCGCGAGCACGCACCTCGCTTCTCTAATCCCGTGCGAACTTCTAAGGCCGACGTCCACAAAACGTAGAATAAAAAGAGAGGATCGTCAAGGTCACGCGCCCCGAACTGCGCTGGCGAGCTTGCAGTATTCTAAAGGACGACGAAATTCGGCGATCTATTGTTCGATCGAATAATGCTTTTTTCGCTCGATTATGCCCCGTTGAACGACTGCTACCGCAAATTTCATACGAGGAGAATCGGCCATTGAACGTCACGGAACACGATGCAGCGCCGGCTCTTTCGCAATCGGGAGCCTACCCATTACGTTCCGAGAACAAGTTGCGAACCGGATTTGGCACACGTCGCGTTACTCGCGAGCAGCACTTTCCGAAGTCAGCTGAAAAATGACCAATCAGCACTCTGGACGAATTCCCGGAAAGACGTCCACGCCGTTCTGTTCGTACACTATCGCTTTGTTGAAAAATTTTATGTCCAGAATTATCGTTGTTCGAGGAGTGTGGCGAACGATTTTTCGAGATCCTCGGATCCTTGTTTTTTGCGAAGTGCGGATTGCGACTGGCCCAAAAATGAGGTATAGATACGGGCGAATCGATTGACCAATCGGTACACTTTTAAGGGGCACGAGTTCCCCCAAAGTCGAGGACTAGACGCGACGATGACCTTGGCATAGCGAAGACGCCATTGATAGAGACTCTCGAGAGTGTTCGGTTGTCCCGAGTTTTTTGCACGTAAGTGGGAAGACCTTGGCGTGACTGGAGGGTGAAACAAAACACGAGAACAGACTAGGTTAGCGGGTTGCGCCGCGGTCTCCGTTACAGAACTTGTTCGATAGCATTGATCTCCGCTCGAGATAGGCATAAAAAAAGCTCAACCTGGAAATCGCTAGCGGCAGCGATTTCTTTCTCCTTCAACTCCGCGGGGTTTTTCCCGAGACTCCGTTTTCGGAAAAATTCCGCCATCGCCATCTTGATTTGCAGTTGCATTTTTCCGTTTTTCGGAAATAACTCGCTAAATTGCAGCTTTAGAGGGAAAATGGTAGAATCCAAAGTTGTTGGAAATCCAATTTCCCACAAGTTTGGTCCTCATGATTTTTGCTCTAGGATCGATATTTGCAGAGTTATAGCTACTATCCAGTTTATGGAAACAGTAGAACTACATATATACACATGTGTCACTGCATAAAAAAAAAATGTCCACCAGGGATTCGAGTATAAGTCCGAAAATATTGATCGCAGGGTGAAAGTCGTGATTACCAAACTTGTGGGAAATCAGGTTTCCAACAACTTTGGATTCAACCATTTTCGCTCCAAAGTTGTAAATCAGCGAGTTATTTCCGAATAAAGGAAAAATCCAACTCTAAATCAAGATGGCGGCGACGGCATGGCGGAATTTGCCGGAAAATTGTGCCGCTGATTATTTCCAGGTGAACGTGTATTTCGACCAGACTGCATCGCCGGTCTTGCATTGGGACGCTGAGCAGCTAGAAGTACTTCTTTGGATATTTGGATATTGGACCTTTGGATCCAATTGGATTTGGATTTATAGATACGATTTCTCGGCGTTAGGCCAATCAGTATTTCTCACCCACTGCGATCAGACTCCGTGGAAACACCGAACAGCACTCGTCGAGCTTTCGCAGCACACTTTCGCTGCGCGATACTGACCAAATCTTTGGGAAAGGTTCGCGCGGTCGATGAGTGCGCAGGATAGAAAAGTACAGCAGCATTTCAGCGGGGATGCAACGAATCCAAGATTACCGAAACACGGGACCGCGCAGGCTCAGACCTTAACCCAGCTGCGTCTAGGGACCAGCTGGCAGAATCGCCGCACAACCACGACACAGATCCGCTCGCCAAGCCCCGCCGTGTACACAGACTCGCTCCTCGCCGCCTGATTTTTCCCAACGTGTCCGAAAATTGTGAAAAAAAATTACACATTTCCACGCGTTAGCTGGACTC
This sequence comes from Arge pagana, assembly GCA_963969455.1. Classification (NCBI taxonomy): domain Eukaryota; kingdom Metazoa; phylum Arthropoda; class Insecta; order Hymenoptera; family Argidae; genus Arge; species Arge pagana. Next base: position 2,915,024 of record OZ018313.1, on the reverse strand, counting down.
TCTGTGATTTTTCCCAAATTTTTCGGACCTCCAACGCCGAAGTTACGCGTCTGCTGAGAAATCCTATAAAATTTGATCTATCGCCACAAATTTGCGGCGGGTAATAAAATTTGAGGTAAAACTTGGAGACACGGGAAAAAATGGCTGGAGAGAGGAGAAGAGTTATTTCAAATACTCGCATAATACTGGATGACGCGATTGGCTGTAGGCGGACGATAATTACAAACACTTCAGGTCTCTTATGCGTTTAGACACTTCGGGCGAGATTCGCGTTCTGCTACGTTGCCTGCGCGTCAGAACAACCTTGGCGAGACCTTAGCTGCCGGAAACGAAGCGCAGTATCTGGCTGATTAATTGGGCCCTGGTTCGCGTGACGTCAGTCGTAGGATTCTGGAGTTACCTTCAGACGTTCGTCTGATTTGGAAATGTCGAAAACCCCATTTTTTTTTAATAATTGCCTTTTTCAATTGTTTTCTTTTTTTATCTTCAATTGTTTTCTTGGTATCAACACATTTTTTTCAGCGTAGTACCATATCCGCAGCGTCGCTGGCGCGTGCACAGTAGTGGGGACAGCGCGTCGCTGATCCGGCCTCTGGGTGTGCGTCGCGCAGCGTGGCTGTTACCTCAGACACCCCGTAAGAAGACTATATAATTGAATAAAATACTATTTGAAATCCGTACACTGCGCTTACGACTTCGAGAGTCAATCTCCATCATTAACATTTTCACTTGACGCTACACGCGCCCACGACGAACGTCGCAGTGCGCAGTACTCGTAAGTCAAATCACCCAATGAATACACTTTTTGGAGCCAATCGAGATCTCGCATTCATTTCTCGCAGTGCAACCCACGACCTTCGATTGCTGTGCGATTCAACCTCCGTAAGTATTTTTACTAGGAACATAGGATTTAAAAAAAATGATTGGTTCCACATTTTAAAACATTGCTCCTACAGTTTTCTACATACCTGTAAAAAGTCTTCTTTCTTCCCGTTGTCCATTGTTAGTCTATTTTTTAGCACAGCCAATTTTACGGAGCGCAACTTGTGCTAAAAATGTATTACTTTGCATGCAACTCTGCGAAAGGTGGGAGAACATGATTTTTTGACCTTGAATTTGACCTTGATTTTGCTTAGTCGATAGTGTGCGGTACATTTTTCAGGAAAAAGTTGTCAGAGTCTGGAGATTTAACAGGGTAGTTATAAATAAAAACGTGCGAGGGTTTATCGCGCCTGTCGGAATTCGAGCGCAGGGAAGTATGTAATAAAACAGGTATAACGCGCCCTTTCATGTCCCTTCGGGTTGTTGGATCGAGATCTAATTTTAGGATGATTCTCTTCGGCCGCCTTCGGAGCAGTTTGTCAGCGGAGAACATTCCAGCAACAAACAAATTCTCCGTCGCCTCCGTTCTACGTTTGACGAGTTTTCCACGCCAAATGTCGTCACTCGCCACATTTTGGTAATACCGGCTAGCAATTGCAGTTGGTACGACGTTTGGCGGATAAAAATTCGGAATAACCCGTTAGGAAACGATTCGCCCAGCTTCCACGTCTCCGCGTCGGTTGGCAATCGCTGAAGAAATTGCGGCAGAGGTAATTAAGCGAGCATACGGCATAAATTAGCGAGCGGAAACGATTAGCCTTTAGCGTACGCCATTCCATTCCATTTACAAGGACGCCTCGGCAGCATCCGTGAACTTTGCCTGTTCGTACCAGCGCCGATCGTTATTCGATGCGTTTCCCAAATGTCACCGAGATTCGGCCTGTGCAGCGATGCCCGCGATCGCTACTTAATACCAGAAGGTTAAGGCTGTCGCCTTATAAATTCTAGCAGCACGTGCGGCAGTCGGACGACCTTTGGCAACGCCCGAACGGTTACATCTATCGATTGCAATTGCTCATTTTATAAGCGAGGAAGCGCTGGCCGTTGGCCAGAAGTGCCACAACCGCGAGGTGAGCGCTGACCGATCAGGCGGCGGACCGGTGCGGGTACTCGGCCCTCGCGACCATGGTGCGCCCTAGCAGCAATGAGCGAGGGTAAAACTGTACCAGTGAAAATCGGTCCCACTAAGGCATTTGTGAAAATCCGTCCCGCTCTATAGTTCGCCGTAACAATGAATACTGGCTACTTGCTACCTGCCCCATGAGTCACAGCACAACCAGATTACCCAACTCCTCGGTATATATTGTAGGGATCGAAGTACTTTCCTCTCGCGCTCTCTTCTTCGCTCGGGCTAGAATCCTCTGTACTTCCAGGCGGCTATCATCCGGAGTTCCACACCGATGTTCTTTTGAAGCAGGTATGTTGGAGTCTTTGGTCTTAAGTATACCTCGACACTTCGTCGATTGCTGTTTTGAACAGCGCCACTTTTTGATTATTGTCTATATCTTTTTCAAAAATTTGATTATTTCCAAATTTTTTTTTTATTCGAAAGTTCAAACCCTTATCTAAAACATATATGTATGGCAACTTGCTGCGACAAGGGAAAGAAAAGTTATTGACGAAAAAAATAATTGTCAGAGTTGGGCCATTTCAGTCACAGTTGGGCCACCACTGAAATTGCATGGAATATGTACTGAAACCGGTTTTTATGGTATGCAACATTTTATCGTTCTTAATACATTTTGACATGTTTACGATGAAAAACACGGAAAATCAATTTAATCAGAGTCGCAATTTTGACATACGAAAAAACTTTTTGTTTACAAGAACAAACAAGAAGACTTTCATTTCTAGAATTTATTATGGTGCTTGAAGGTTTGCGAAACATGAAATAAAGCATTTTTTTATCCGTAATTCAAATTTTCATATTCTTTGTTATTGCAAAAATGGTTATTTATTCATTTTTTAGTCATGAAATGAGACTTTCATTTCTACAATTTATTATTTTAGTGTTTTAACGGCGCGAAAAACATGCTAAGAAATGATATTTCACTGTTAGAAAAAGAAAAGGATGTGGCCCAACTCTGACTACACGAGTGACCCAACTCTAACAACATTCGTGTTTTTTGATCGCAACTCACTACAGCTGGAGAGGTTAAGGAATCAAAATTTCCTTTTACAAACTTGTTAATGATCGAACGTACAATGTTATTATATAGTTACTTCAACTTCGGCATGATTTTTTTGCGAGTTTTGGGCACTTTTTTCGAATAGTACAATACATCCAACACTATCAAAAACAACACGAGGGCCTGACACTTTTTGGAAATAATTTCTGCGACTGTCGATGCTTTACAAAGTTAGCCGTCATCGAGACAAACAGTTCCATGCATTTGCACCGATGGCAGCATTCGTCATATACCAAATACAGTGGTGGCCCAACTCTGACGACTTTCCCCTACTTTAAAAATCAATAAATATTGTATAAAAAAATGGATCGTAAAAATGTTTTCAATTTTTTTTTATCCTAGTTAGAAAAATACCCAAAAAGTAGTGCTCTAGACCAGAATACCCCCTTAAAGCAGTGGGGGGTTCGCAGGGGCGTAAAGGGAAGCTCTAGGAGGGAACAGCGTCGGGGACTAGGAGTATGCCTGCGCCAAGCGGCGCAGCACTATTTCCCGAATTTCTGCCGCGGTGGTCTAGCGAGCGCTGAATGTTCTCCGCGTTGGCAAACCAGCGCCGAGGCGAGCTGCTCGATTATGTAAAGCGCGAGCGTGGGCGCGAAAAGCGTGCGATGTGTGTCACTCGCGCGGATCATCGAATGCTTATGGATGCTCCTCGTCCGGAATTTTCCCGATGCAGGCAGGCGCGCTCGCGCGATTGTTCGGGATTGCGAGGATGGCCTTGGCATTCAACGGAATAGCAGCGGAGGCGAGTCATCCGAACGATTCGTCGCGCGTAGATGTCTCGATCGCTGCTCGCGAATATGCCGAGCGGTAACTTCTCGCTGATTGCAGCATCGATGTAACGAGTGTCCGTGATACGTTTATTAACGCGCCCCGCGCTGGACGGCGAACGCGTTGCAAGTAGAACGCGCCGTTAAATATTTGCGCGAACGGCGCAAATATTGCGATTCGCTGCGGAAATTTCTCGCTGTCGCGGCTGTTAAATTCAGCGAAATTAGAGGCGAAAATAGCGAAACTAGACTCGACCTCTTTAATCAGGAGGAATCGGTATTTCTCCGTGTATTTTGCACCAACTTTCAAGGCCAAAAGTCGTTTTCCGCGAATTGCAAAGTACTAAAAACGGAACTGCTGGATTTCCCATCCACCGATGCGACTCTGCGGGATTTTGGATCGAGGTCCAAAAACAGAACTCGTTTTTGTCGAAAATTAGCGAAATTTCCGAGATTCGCGATTCATTTTTTTTTTTTATAATTTTTATGGAAGTTGACGTTGATTTTCGCTGCTGAAACGAACGTTTCAGGTCCAGGGAGGGAAATGCACGCTGGCAAGTGCCGCGGTCATTGGTAGTTTAGTAGCGTTAAGGGCGTGTCTTTATGGACATCGCTCATCCGTTCGCGCTGACCTTGAATGACGCAGCGCCAGATGAGCTGTGCGCATCGTCCTGTGGGCGGATGTTGCAGAGATTGGATGAACGTTAACGACTAATTGTTTACCGTAAGCCAGCAAGTTGGATGTGTATTTCTCGCGTAATAAATTTATTGTTTTCCCATTACCTACTAATAAAATCGCCGATTCTCGGCTCTCCGCGTGAAAAATTTGGAGTAGATAAAATCATTTAGGGATGATTTTGGTTGATAAAATGTAGTAAAATAAGGTAATAATTATTTAGGGATTTAATTATTAAACAAAAAATTAAAATCATTTAGGGATGATTTTAGTTGATAAAATATAGTAAAATAAGGTAATAATTATTTAGGGATTTAATTATTAAACAAAAAATTAAAATCATTTAGGGATGATTTTAGTTGATAAAATTTAGTAAAATAAAGTAATAATTATTTAGGGATTTAATTATTAAACAAAAAATTAAAATCATTTAGGGATGATTTTAGTTGATAAAATTTAGTAAAATAAAGTAATAATTATTTAGGTATTTAATTATTAAACAAAAAATTAAAATCATTTAGGGATGATTTTAGTTGATAAAATGTAGTAAAATAAAGTAATAATTATTTAGGGATTTAATTATTAAACAAAAAATTAAAATCATTTAGGGATGATTTTAGTTGATAAAATTTATCCCTGTTGATTTTACAGCAAAAAGTGTCCAACAAAAAATGAAGGTCTTGGGAACTCCAGCATAAATGTTAAGTAACTTTTCCACGTAGCTGCAATATTTTGCTAGATAGGTGATATTTGTTGGTTGAAAATACAAGAAACGAGCGAATCTCGACTTCCATGATGGCAAAACCGCGCTCGCGGTGCGTGTATCAGAAGTTTGGACCATTCTTTGCGAAAAGGCAGGCCTACGGAGTAGAAGCATTCGAGAAGCAGAGTGTTCCTCTTCGTCGACATGCTCGTTTCCTCCGATAAGTGGCAAAATATTGCGCGTAGGCGAAAAACTCGTAGAACGTTTTCTGACGGCATTTTCAGTGCCGCCATTTTTTATCCCACACTTTTTTCTCTGGGATCAATATTTTCGGAGATATCTATTTTAACGGGAATTCGCGCGAGGGAGCGGATTTGCGCGGCAGCGGATGTGCACTTTTCGAAAAGTCGCCGAGCTGTTGCGTCACGCGATAGAATGCAGCGTGGTCAAGCGGAGGCCATTAATCTGTGCATATTCAGCGCTGCATTTGACACCTCTGTAAACATTCAACGTCCCACTCGGTATCGCCAGTTCATAAATCACGGCGAATATCTTCTGACGGGACGCGCAGAAGACGCGCGGGAAGCTACGTACGCGGTATATAAATTAGCCGAGGATGCATTATTTGCGTGGCTATTTGAACTTTGGGCGTGAACCTTTCAAGAATAGAAAGTTATTCCGCGCCGTCTATGGGCACAACAGACCGCAAATTCCAATCTTTCCAATTATACCTCTCTTTTTTTTACTATATACTTTCGTATCGAAAGGCAGATGCTTACTCGTTGATTTCCTATCTTATTCATTTTTTTTTTCATCGTTTATACATTTCTGGCAAAAAAGTTTTTTTTTCCAATAATTTTTGGAAAAACAGTTTTTTCCAAACATTATTGTAAATTGAAAAATCGTAACGGAGAGCAGAAGGCGCAAACGCGAGCCGAGAATTTATTCAGATTTTTAAAAACACGTTTTCCATTTTTTTTTAAACATCAAGTGTATCGACTCCTCTAAGGGTGCTGTGTCGTAAGGACAGCGTTACAGTTAACGTGTTTGAACATGTTAAGGGGGGAGTGAGGTATTTTTTTTTTACATTTTTTTTTATTATATTTTTTTATTAATGTACAACATGTTGAGAATATTCTGTGAGAATTAGAAGTCGATTGGAATTAAACTAACAGAGATGTGAAGCTGTAAGTCTCGCGTTGTAATTTTCGCCCGCGCGTAGCCGAGCGGAGCAAGAAGCTGCTAAAGAAAGCAAAGAAGGCAGGATTCGACGTCGACAACAGCGAAAAGATGCCTTGGACATCTTGTCTGAAAGCCCATCGCTTTATGGAACGGGGATCGACGATTCGGTTTAAGTTTATGAAAAAAAAGCATCCATTCCGTGGCGTAAAAATCTTTGAAACTTTGACCGCGTTTTTCTCACACTTAGGTTTTTCAGAGTCGGTGACTTCTCTTACTTAAAATCTACTGCACCGATTCTTTTGAAATTTTGCACAAGCGTTCTTTACATAAATCGCGAGGTAACGCTGTCGAGTTTTTTTTTTGTTTTCACTTTTAACATATATTCAAATAACAAAATGTCTGACGTTTATGATGAAAAACCGGTGTTTTGACTTCTAAGCTCCGTGAAAAATTGAAAAATTGATAAAAAAATTAAAACTCGACAGGGTTACCCGAAGAAACTTATCAACAAATAAATTCAATTTGGTTTTTTCATATCAGATAATCCAGTGACGAGTTACGGGTGTCACCGCAATGGCCACTTTTTCTGAGACGTCGTAGGAGATTCGCTGTCGGCGACTCATTTCTTCATAAAAATTAATGAAAATTCCACAGAATATTCTTAGAATGTCACTTTATAACATAGTAATCATAGAAATGAATAGATATGAACAGTATCGACAAAAAAATTATCAATAATAGGTGTTTTTTGTAGCGAATTAACCTTACCGGGGGGTAAGAGCTTGAGAAAAAATAGTGCGCGGAGGAGTTTTGGGTAATCGATGGATCGGATTGGGGCACGAATAACGGCGAGGTCAAAGGCTGCGAGTCGTGGAAGTTTGACCGAGTTATTACTTGGATTGCTTGGAATAAAGGCGACAAATCCGGATGAACGCGTTCTACTCGACGAGCCGCGTTTCGTTCGATTCGTGGCAATTCGGCGAGCTGCAAATTAGTTGCAGCCACGTCGCCGGCGATCGCGCGGGGCGCGAAGCGGAGATTTAACCGAGCAAGGTCGGTGGTAAAACTAGGTCACCGGGTGAACAGATAATGCTGGGCAGAGCTCGAGCGCCGGTAAGACCGTGACATTGACCTACAGGAGCTGCACCGCGGATGAACAAAAATTCCCTTGCATTGCGCACACCGAGTTCCGAAGGGCGCAACCAGCAGCGCGCAGCGCCGCGGAACGTCAATAGTGCAGTGTAGAGCGGGCACTCGTCTTCCCCGTTCCTAGACGACCCGTGACGTTCCGACCGCGATCAATAGGCGCTCCTATTATTGCTCTGACGTGCGATTTACGTCATTCCTCATTCTCTCCGACCCTATCTACAACTTCCAAACTACACTACTGAAATTTTTCTCTTACGCCAAAAATTCGGCGGCGCAGTTCGAAAGATGTTGAAGTATTTTTCTTGTATCCTTGCATTTCTATTTTTTTGCAGAGTAGGTAACTATAAACTGCTTTTTAATCGAGCTATCGCCTTGAAATTTTGCACCGACATTTACCTTTGGAGATGCCCGAAATTTCGTATTAATTACTACTAAAAAGACCGTTCTTGTATTTTTAAAACAGTGTAGGGGAAAGTCGTCAGAGTTGGGCCACTGTCAGAGTTGGGCAACCACTGTATTTGGTATATGACAAATGCTGCCATCGGTGCAAATGCATGGAACTGTTTGTCTCGAGGACGGCTAACTTTGTAAAGCATTGACAGTAGCAGAAATTATTTCCAAAAAGCGTCAGGCCCTCGTATTGTTTTTGATAGTGTTGGATGTATTGTACTATTCGAAAAAAAGTGCCCATAACTCGCAAAAAAATCATGCCGAAGTTGAAGTAACTATATAATAACATTGTACGTTCGATCATTAACAAGTTTGTAAAAGGAAATGTTGATTCCTTAACCTCTCCAGCTGTAGCGAGTTGCGATCAAAAAACACGAATGTTGTTAGAGTTGGGTCACTCGTGTAGTCAGAGTTGGGCCACATCCTTTTCTTTTTCTAACAGTGAAATATCATTTCTTAGCATGTTTTTCGCGCCGTTAAAACACTAAAATAATAAATTGTAGAAATGAAAGTCTCATTTCATGACTAAAAAATGAATAAATAACCATTTTTGCAATAACAAAGAATATGAAAATTTGAATTACGGTTAAAAAAATGCTTTATTTCATGTTTCGCAAACCTTCAAGCACCATAATAAATTCTAGAAATGAAAGTCTTCTTGTTTGTTCTTGTAAACAAAAAGTTTTTTCGTATGTCAAAATTGCAACTCTGATTTAATTTATTTTCCGTGTTTTTCATCGTAAACATGTCAAAATGTATTAAGAACGATAAAATGTTGCATACCATTCCATAAAAACCGGTTTCAGTACATATTCCATGCAATTTCAGTGGTGGCCCAACTGTGACTGAAATGGCCCAACTCTGACAATTTTTTTTTTCGTCAATAACTTTTCTTTCCCTTGTCGCAGCAAGTTGCCATACATATATGTTTTAGATAAGGGTTTGAACTTTCGAATAAAAAAAAAATTTGGAAATATTCAAATTTTTGAAAAAGATATAGACAATAATCAGAAGGTGGCCCAACTCTGACGACCTTCCCCTAATTTTTTTTCGTACATACAAAGCGAATTGACATATCCTGAGGGAAGAACGTGGATTGGTTACTTCAGTCCACTGCAAGAGGCTGGGCATTCCACAGCGCGAATTAGAGCAGCCATGTTCGAGCGCCTGCAGCGCCGCCATTATGTTTTGTTTATCTTAGACACAAATTCGTGCCTTTCAGTGTCACTGTGCAATATGATTCCCCGTAATAAATAAATACTCGCAGTTGTTTGTACAAAAACATTGAAAGTGTCAAGTACGAGGAGTCTGTTGCAAGTTTTCGACACGTTGAACAAATTCGCGAAGACATGTTTTGTATGATGCAAACAAAGTTTCGGCAAGAGACAATCTCGAAAAACCTGTACCTACGCCAAATTTCGTTTGATGGAAATAAAAAGATCGACGATTCAGTTTAAGTTTATGAAAAAAAGCATCCATTCCGTGGCGTAAAAATCTTTGAAACTTTGACCGCGTTTTTCTCACACTTAGCTGTTTCAGAGTCGGTGACTTCTCTTACTTAAAATCTACTGCACCGATTCTTTCGAAATTTTGCACAAGCTTTCTTTACATAAATCGCGAGGTAACGCTGTCGAGTTTTTTTTTTGTTTTCACTTTTAACATATATTCAAATAACAAAATGTCTGACATTTATGATGAAAAACCGGTGTTTTGACTTCTAAGCTCTGTGAAAAATTGAAAAATTGATAAAAAAAATAAAAACTCGACAGGGTTACCCGAAGAAACTTATCAACTAATAAATTCAATTTGGTTTTTTCATATCAGATAATCCAGTGACGAGTTACGGGTGTCACCGCAATGGACACTTTTTCTTTCTTTCTGTTTCAAATTTCGTTTGATGGAAATAAAAAGTGGGCGAGGAAAAGGGGGGGGAATGGAAGGGCTAACCGCGAGATTTTCGATTCGTGAACGGGAGTGGAGTTCTCACATCGATAAAGACGATTCCTACAATGTTTACGGATAGGTAGCCGAGGAACTATTTATGGATATGTCCAAAGCTCTTCCAAACATCGGAGACGCCTCGCACAAGAGTTTCGTTGTCCTTTCGGTAATAATCTAATCTCGTTCAAATACTCGACGCCTCGCGGTGTAGCTATGTCCCGATAGCGTCGGCGCGGCACGCGATAAGAGAGGCGCTTCGCGCGATACGCGATAACCGGTCGCGTTACACGGTATAACTCGCGAGATAGTTGCATTGATATGGACGCAACGATACTTAGCTGCGATAACCTCGGTCCTCGCGATCGGCTATTGGCACGGAAACACGGAGGTTCTCCTCCGATTTCCGGGATCATCGACGGCGTTTGCTTTCACCGCATCGCGATCACTGAACGTATATTCCGAGGCTTGCAAAATGTAATTCTACCTTTTCGAAATTTCAGTTTTTTGGCTATATCTTCTTAAAACTTGCTTTTGCATGAAAAGTGACCAACCGTGAGCTGGAAGACTGGAAGATATTCTCAAAAAAGTGAAATTTCGAAATAGGAGAATTTTTTTTCAAAAGAAAAAAGAAGCATGGCAAAAAACTCCTCTAATTTATTTTCCAGACAGGAATTATATTTGTAGACAGGCAGAAAAAATCCGGAGCCTTCGTGACAAGAACTCTGCTCGCGATATTATTTTGCGTGTCTGCCAGCTATTCACACGCGCTTGGTCATCAGTACCATTAAATTACCCTGGTCAGACTACATGTTCGGAATGAAAAATGCGAGCCATAGCCGCAACAACTGCGCAGCATTCGTTGAGTATCCACGATGCAACATTGTTAATGCTAGAATTGTTCACCCGCAGTTAAATGTGACAACAGTGAAGTGAATTGTGGGTTCGGTAGGGAAAACAAGTTTATGCGATTCAAAAGCTTGGGACTGACAAGTAACTTGCTGGGTAATGAAGACAAAAGAAGCGTGAGCTATAATATAGCCAATGAGATGTTATCATTATTATTATGTAGAATCTGGGAGATGAGAAAATGAGATGAAGCGGAACATAAATTAGTGAAACTGTGGTCGTGGCGGAGTGGATGAACGCGTACATTGGATTTGAGGAGTAGAGTTGGTAGGGAAATTGAAAACATGGAATAGTTTTGGAGAACAATGGACATCTTCGACGTGTATCAGGATGAGGAAATGTGGAGTAGGTGCGAGATGGTGATTGCAAGGAGTAGAGGAGGCTATCGAATGGAAATTCTATGTTCGACGACGAGTTTTTGCAGCTCGAGGTAAATATGTGAGGAGTAAGCAGAGCAGAGTAAAAGAGTTGCTCGAAAATAGTGTACGAGCCATAAACTTGCAGGAGAACTTTACACTTCGCTGGTATTCTTGTTTAACCTTGAATCGTTGCCTAACCATTCGGCATGTCGCTGCAGCTATAATCCACGTGCGGTAACACCAACGAGTAATCGTCATCGGGTATAACTCTGGGCTGAGTTATGCCTCGTAATGTCTTGTAATAGTACATTGTAACTCAGACGCGATTACGCAATTAGCATTGTTGCCTGGTGCATGATCTGGCGAGGTCTGTCCGCTCAAGGTTTCCTGAGACTTGCGAAACTGTACGTGCGAATGCCTCGGGTGTCCTTCGTGCTCTGGGTCAACATTAATATCAAAAAATGATAGGGGTCATTTTGTTTGGGGTTACACCTCCAAGCATTTTATCTCAAGCAATCGAAAGACAAGAATGTATATAACGAGTAGGTCGTGGAAACTATGATGGCGAGGTTGACGACGGTGGCGCGTTGACGCCGAACACCGATTCAAAAAATGATCTAATAGCCAAAGACCACGGCGATCGGTCGCAGCTTATTTTTATTCGCCGATGTGAACTCGACGCCAGAGCAGATCATCTGAATCTAATAAAGAGCAAACTACTCGGAGGTGCACCGGAACTCTGGCTTAAGTGTCCTTGTAGAAACTTATATAACTATTCAAGAGAGAGAGAGATGGATGGTATAACTTGGCAAACACGCTTGGAGATAGAAGCATTCGTTTACTCTTGCACGGAAGCTTATGAAGGATCAGAAAAAGTCAATGGAGACATTTTCTGAAACACAGCAGCTGAATTATGTTCTGCTGCGGGGCATCGTCGACATGGGAGCAGGCAATATTCGATATCGTTGCCGTACAAAAACAGGAAGAACTGAATTCTTCGTACTAACTCGACAAACATAATAGTATAATTTAATGTCGTTCGCATTATTTCTGGACAGAGTTTCCCCAACTATTTCAATGAGAATAATGAATAATAGGTTGAAAAAATGGTTCGATTCGTTGATTTGTATTTGCAAATGAAACAGTTGATTCCTGAGATTGGTTTCACGAACCACTCATCAAAATTCACGTCGATCGATATGTCTCTGAGAGATAGCTAGTGTTACAACATCCAAGGTGAAACATGTACAGTCAACGGATTGAAAATGTATTCATTTGCTTGCTGAAAGCTGTGATAGACGGAATTTATTGGATACTTGAAATATCGAAGAGGATATATGGGTTGACCATGTATGAACGAAAGATGCGCAGCTAATTGAACGATCGGAAATATCCACGTTACAACGAAGCTCGTTCCAATCTGAACGACGAACAATTATTCTCGTTTTATCACGGGCACAGGGTCAACGTCGACCGTCATGCCATTGATCGTGCATCAAACGTGTACGTTCGTATTTTTCTACTCAATTGTTTTATTCGCGAGTCAGTAGTGGCTATGAAACGACCGATAACGTTATCTGCAACCATTCGTCAAAGCTGCCAATAACGTTACGACACACCGTTGCACGATGGTCAAGTTTGACCAACGACGCCTGTTCGAAAGAATATATTCTCTGACATGACTACACTTTCACATGAAAATCTATGAGGTAGCTGATCAAAACCAATGATTAGTACAACTTATACGGGCAGTCACGCACAACGGCGCAGGTGTACAGCCCGCGCTTTCATACCACTACACAAGTGGAACAACTAGGTATTCTATTCGGGCTCATAGTCGCGTATGCCACGTCATGGGTACGCTGTTACATATAAATTAATACATTTACAGGCAAAGGATACATATGTAAAAGGAGAAAGACGCCTCAGAGCTTTAAGCCAAAAAGGGATTTGAATATTATTCGACAGTCGAATGCTCCGATAAAGAATTTGTCCAAATTCATCGTGGATTCAAATTTGAATACTGAAATTTAGTATAAATCCAGATATTCAAGCTCGTGTCGTAACGCCGTAAGAATCAGGAGTTGCACGAATCTCGTTTGTGAAACTTATGTTACTAAATACTCAACTTCAATGAAGCTCATTTGGTCCGGATGGATTTGAGGTATAAATCTACAAAACCTTGCGTATGCTAAGTATGATAATTGGTAGGAAAAACATATGTAAATAAGCAAATTATATAATAAATATGCTGCGAATACGTAGGTGATTTTAGAATGAAATATCTGAATCATCGGAATATTTCAGTAGTTCGAATAATTCTAAGAGTTGAGACTTCTGACGAACACAGCGAGATACCCACATGCATGAAAGTCACGCGCGCACATGGGGCGATACGCGAACAGAATGTACCCAACACACAACGCACACGTGGAAAACATGTATATCGATGAGGAGATATCTACGTATGAGTATAGAGAAAGAGATACAAAACGGTTAGAAACGGAGAATGAGTCGGACAGAGACGCGGAGAGGCACCATTCAGGCTCCCCAGAGAACGTGTATACGTACCAAACGAAGTTTACATTCAGAGACAGCCGTCCGTAGCGATATATTGAGAAAAAACATAAAGATACGCGTAAAAAAGCGAGCGCACAAATGCATATACATTGAGAGAAACATCACACGACACGGTTTTCATATCCAGAACAAAACACACGCGACGCAGCCACACAGACATCACACAGCGAAGGTGCGAAACAGTAGAATAACGCGTGGTATACGAGATGGCAGTTGTTTACGGTAGGGCAGGCACACGTATGCGCGTGTGTATGTATATCGCAATTGATCAATATATACGATTTATTTGTTGAGTAAGGAACGATAGTCGGAACGTGCGCGTATATGCGCGTACGTAGAGATACGGCAGGTCGCCAGGTGAGGCGATCGTGAAACGTACAGTCTCCGGCATTAATACCTGTATGACACAGATTCGTAGGACCGCTCCATTTCCACGTGGATCGACGCGGACCCAACGTTCGAGGGTTGGAGTCACGATTGCGTATTACCGATCGGGAAAGCATATGCGCGCTCATATTTCGGCAATATTATAACAGAAGATGCGAAGCGAATGCGGTCAGTGAACTAGTTTTCTAGTCCGACCCTGACACTGCCATTGCCCCCCCGAGTCCCGCGATTCGATTCATGTCAAATCTCAATATTGATGCGGTTTCGCGCAATTTTTTTAGTCGATACTCACCCCTGTCGCTGGAATCCATCGTGGCGCGGTTCTCGCTTTAATCCCAATTGTCACACTATCACCGTAAAACTCTACGATATACAATCTATTCGCGACAGCCACTAATTTCGGCCCACTCAGAGAATTCACTACAGTATAAACATGGCCGGACCTCTTGTCACATTTACCCCAAGGTCGTTGAACTTTTCTCGAACGTTCGAAATTTACACGCGATGCGGACCGTTTACGTCACTTTATTCGGTGCCTCCGAAAAACAATAAAAACTGCAACATAACCAGCCGGTTTCTATAAATAGAAGCGAAATGCAGCGATGTTTTGACTAACAATATCGCGAAGCGTTTCAGCGATAGATGTCAGCACTGATCGCGTGCTATCGAAGTAGGTGTAGACAGCTACGCGCGCACGTGTGACTAATACACGGCACCGCTGTATGGCACGCACCAACATTACTCATTCTCGTTCGAATCTTGCCAATACAAACACGCCGCCGCCATATTTGACAACTGTTATTCAATTTTCAAAGCTTAGCTGCAATGCGATTAGTAATTAGCTGTCTTGCGATTATGTCCGCTAAACTTTTCGTGATTGATTGTAATCGTTAGATATTTGTATTTCTCCCATTTGATTTCTTTCATCGTAACGTCGTCGGGATTAACGTTACATTGATTCGACGTAACGTCGATAGTGCGACAATTGTTTTTTAACCTTTGGCTTCGTTATTATGCAGTGAAAAATGAAGGACTGCAAGCTTCTGTGTGAAATATTTCTATAAACGAAGCTATTGGAACTTCCATTTGCGACAAGAAGAGCTTCTCAAAGCAGCTTTAGGACACATGTGGGATTTTGTCGATTCAAACATTTCAAAAATGGAACGTTTCGATGTTCCAGAGATGAGATCAAAATACCTCTCGACAAATGAATATCGTCGTTCGAACTGAGCTGTATTGGAACAGGATTCAGAGGCAAGATTCTGTAAACCTTCTTGTTAAGTTACCATCGCAGTTCTCGCTTCGCAATGATACTAACGAAAATGGAGCGAGTATTTAAGCCATGTTTTCGAGTGCTGGCCGTATTTTTATCCAGGATAAAAATGAAATATGTCTGTATCGGTTTTGGTATCGTGATGGTGCTAGATTTTTTTGGCGTCTTCGATCACGTCCTGGAAAAGACGTTCGATGAAAATTTCAGCTACCCATATCACGGCGACGTGCATCACTTCGTCGCTGAACTTCGCCGGCACAAAAAACCAGACCTCGATCCTATGAATGTGTACGATTACCCATACGTACACGTCGTAGAGGAGGAATGCGATACGACAGAGTTTTCCAACCTACGTCTCATATTTCTGATCAAATCGGCTATAGATAACTTTGACAGACGACATGCCATCCGAAATTCGTGGGGATTCGAAAAACGATTTTTCGACGTACCGACGAGGACTATTTTTCTTCTTGGAACGCGACCAGGCGATATAGAACTTCAAGCCAAAGTCAAAGCAGAGTCTAGTCGCCACAGAGATATAGTTCAAAGTGATTTCGTCGACGCCTATTACAACAACACTATCAAAACGATGACCGGCTTCAAGTGGGCCGTGAATTATTGCGGCAAAGCCAAATTTTACGTTTTCGTCGACGATGACATGTACGTTTCTGTCAAAAATATTCTTCGCTTCGTCAGACACCCCACGTATTATCCGGATTATTTGAAAGAAGCTAAGCAACTGAGACGAAAGCGAAATGTCATAGATATTAGAGGTAGCAATACTACTAGTCAGAAACATATCATCGCGGCAAGTGCCAGTACAAAAAATCTCATTGCCGATGAGAAATTTATCAAACAAAATCTGACCATCCCACCCGATGGAGCGCGACACAGGCGTCAAGTATTCGACTTTGAACTGCCTGACGACGTTCGATTGTTCGCTGGGTTTGTCTTTACCTCGGCACCTCATCGTCACAAAACGTCTAAATGGTACGTTTCTCTGAAGGAATATCCTTATCATCTCTGGCCACCGTACGTCACCGCTGGAGCATACGTACTCTCCAGGGAAGCACTGCTCGACATGTATTACACGAGCATGTACACCAAACATTTTAGATTCGATGACATATATTTGGGTTTGGTTGCTCGAAAGGCAGAAATTGAGCCATTCCACTGCGAAGAATTCCATTTTTATAAAAAAGACTACACGAAGTATAATTACAAATATGTTATCACGTCTCATGGCTACGATGACCCAAACGAACTTTTAAGAGTGTGGAACGAGCAAAAATCCATGGGAAATGCTTGAATTTTTGTCAAGATGTTGAAAATCAAAGAGATTTGTACGTCGTGCTGTTGCAGAGTGCCAACTCCAACCTTAGAAAAAGATTCAACAAATATTTTTCCGACTGTTGTTACATTGTTTGTCAAGTACGAAATCTATTGAGAACTCAACCCTCAGAGATCACACTTATAAAAACAAATACGATTCTATGAGTATAAATTTTATCACTGAAAACATTTCAGTCTACGAATAAACTTTCCAATAAAAATATTTCAAATGAAAAACAGAATTCCAGCTTGAATAATTGTTTTTTCTATGACAAAAATTTGTAGAGTAATGTAAATTAACGGGACATAATGGGGGATATTGAAAGATCTGTTTATCACAAATAATCAACGATTCATTGTTATCCTTACGTTTTTATTGTAAAGTTTATTCTTTTTCTGTTCAAAGGTTTAACCCGCGAACGATCAGAAATCTAAATTCTCTCCGACCAAACTAGTCGATTGACGATCTGTTCATCATATCTGTAAAATTAGTCGGACATAGAAGAGTGACGATTGAGGAAGATTAGATCTAGAAATTCAAAGGTATTTATTTATAAAATATTCTAGACAAACATTGTATAAAAACTAAGCTTATCAGTTCTTGGAATTAAAACTAGTCGCGATGAAAAATCTAGATCTGGACCCGATTTCATAAACCTCATTTGGGTTGCCGGTGAGAAGAAAATGTGTACAAATTAGTATTACAATTGTGGGAAACAATTCAACTCCAACTTATCATGACTGCGTTAGCAAGGTATCCTCGTGTAAGACATTTCCAAGCACGTGGCTGGTTTTGTTGGAATAATTCTAATCATTGTTATTCCACATCTTTACGAATCGAGGTTTTCATCGAATGTACGGGTCATCATTTTTTATTTGGCAGTTCGATCAGATTTGTATTTTACTACGCATTCTATGAAATCTGGGCGATGTGCTTCGTTGATAAAATAACTAAAGTTAAGAACCGTGATAAAAAATATTTTCCTCGTTTAACAACGAACGAGATGTATCTCCAACCAACACAGAATATTTTTTTGTAGCATTATCTAGTTATCCTTTTGTTCATGCTCGCGTTCAACATAATTTACAAGTTTATTAAGTATTTACATTTTTGTACTCGTCGATAGCCATATCTTGGAGATGGCAGCGTTCTTTCATTTTTAAGATATGCATCGATGTGGTTAATACTTTTAATAAATTATTTCAAAAATATACGCTATTCTCATTGCTGAAATTGCTGCTTCTCAGCGCTCACTTTCCCTAAATTTTGATCCAAGCAGGTTGCCTCCCTTTTTACCATGTTAAGTAGCAATTGCGAACTCTCCAAAATCTGAAAACAACAATATCTGCTAGTGTGGTAATCCTGTCGCTCGACCGAGAAGAAAAGTGAACCTAGACAACTTTTCATCATTCTTAATACCGCATTTCCCAAGAACATTATTCCCCACCCTCAAAATACACTCTCGATTCTGAAATTCACAAGTTTATAATTCATTTTTGTTAACGAGGGCATACCTTCATGTATGCCGATTCGGTCTCCGCGATCGTTCGGTCGTAATCGTTTCTGGCGGCTATCCTTTTTGCCAAGCTGTCGTTCAGCTGTGTTAACTTGTAAGACATTTTCTCAATTTCCCTTTGCAAACTATTTTTTTCTTCTTCTTGCGAGTCAATCTGATTCTGCAACTCGGTTCTCCTCAATTTCATCTCTTCCAAACCTTACCAACAAACGTAATCGATACTTTGGGATTTGAAACTTGACGTTACAGCGATACATGAAACAATTTTGACGAGAACTTTCTAAAATTCCTGATGAATTCGGCAGCGAACTAAAACAGGACCGATCTAGAAACTCTTGGTAGATATCTCGGCGTGTATCGTTGTATCTAAATACACGACGCTCAAGACAGGTGCGAAGAATTATTGGGAAAACCATAGCTACGCATAAATAGTAGCTCGATAGACACACTCATGGAATAATGAAATAATTCGAATTATCAAAAAGCTGGACGAACGAGTGCTTCTCAAATAACGAGGGGTAATCATTTGGAATTCATGGTGCACCATACTATCAACAAGCTAGGATCCAGACAGCACACGAGTGACATTCGCATCGCGAATATTAAAGTCCTCTATTGCACTTGGAAACAATGCGTTCATCATGATTATTCGGCAGCGCGTCGATTAATATACTGAGATTCGAAGAATATGAGGTTAGAATCATATATACTCACATTTGACGAGTTCCTGATTGTAAGTCTGCAGAGCCGCACCGTGCTGAGACATTGTCAATTATGTGACAAGCGATACGTTTATAATTTACGCATTTCGTCACTCACGACATAAATAAGTTGAAACCTGAAATTTGTTTGACAACACGGCTTCGCTTGTGTCAAGTACACGCGGAAATCAGCCACGTCTCACGATCGGCCAATCACAATGTCGGTAAGTGTTCCGCGCATGCGCAGTGTCGGACAGACACTATGTTACGTAGACTGGACCAATTACGCATATATTCTTCGATCGATTCGAAAGTTTGAAGGTCACTAGATTGGTAAAAAAGAGTTTGATAATTCCGTAATTATAGCATATCGGCGCAAAATATGATGCCACAGGGTCAGATTGATCTTTATCTGTGTGGCAGCTCGGCTAGTTAAATTAAACTGAATGTCTGTTGTCAACTCGCAATTACCAAGTAATAAAATCGTGAAGAGATTCGACACGCGATGCGTGGTGGTAAATTTGATTCACTCTTGGCGCAGACAGTACGCAGGGGATTGGTTTGTGGTTTCAGCCAGTCGTCGGCTGATTGGTCGGATGAATTTGAACAATTGATAGATGAGAGATTCGCGATTGTTCGCCGAGATTTGTTAATGCAGGTGAGGAGTAACAATCGTTATCCAGATTTCTCGTGCATCAACGATGAACGGCGACGACACGGTGTTTTTTACTACAATTCCAGATATCGCAAAACTCTGTTGCGTCTTGGGGCGCATCGATGCCAGGGAAGTGCGGGATTCCTCGGCAAAGTCGTGGTATCATTGGCGGTTGATCAAATGCAGGTGAGCATTTTTGTGGTTCATGAAAGTTTGTGGTATGAGAATACTTTCTCGAACGGATACGTGAACAAGAGTTTCGAACTGAAAACTATTATTATTGCAGGCTGTTGATTTATCTGGTACCAGAAGTAATCGCTGCGCCGGTGAATCGAAGCGAAGGTGTAATTTACATCGTAACGATGCGAGAATTCTTCGAGAGCGAACAACTGAAGAGGAAATTGACAAGTTTAAATATAACGGTTCGTATACTCAATTGCTTACCTTTGAATAGTGAGAGCTATCGAATCCAATTTATGCCCACTTAAATTATGAATCACGTCACCATTTTCTTCTGGGTTCAATGAGCAGTTCTGAAATCCTTATTTTCTTGGGGAGACGTTCCACAAAGTTGAATCGTTTGCAAAAATATATTGATG
The DNA here is from genome assembly GCA_963969455.1 of Arge pagana. Taxonomy (NCBI): domain Eukaryota; kingdom Metazoa; phylum Arthropoda; class Insecta; order Hymenoptera; family Argidae; genus Arge; species Arge pagana. The sequence continues at coordinate 2,894,776 of OZ018313.1, read as the reverse complement.
CTTGAACATTTCTGCTTACAATCTAGTATTCGGAACCAACGGAGGTCACATCGCAAGCTTACGACGCCTGCTTGCGATTCGCCATGCTGTTCCACGTCTCTCCACAATGGAACAAAGTTGGGGATTTCCTTCTGCATGGCAAATATTTCGTCACGACAGAGAAATTGATCGATGCGGTGAAGCTAGAGATAACTTTGCTCGGTAATCCAATTGTGGATAGCAGACTTCAAACTCGATGGACAAAAGTCTTCGTTTGCGTAGTTACGGCGTGAAACTAAGATTTTATCCTGCATTTTTCAGATGAGACGCTCAGAATTTCAATATCGGATACAACCTTGAGAGCCTCCGTCTTGGCACTGGAAGACTTCGACATCGATGAGACCGTCTTACGCAATTTCATTGCAAATCCAATGGGATCCATCGACCTGTCCAGCATCCATTCGAGATGGGTTCACGTGCTGCCTAGGTAACGATTATGCTAAGAAATCATTGTTCAGCATACCGACTCGCGAATAAAATTATGGACTCATCTCATTAATTCCCATATTCGTACTTGAAACGCAGCATGGCCAAGGGAAAAGTGGTAACGATATCGAAACAGATTCCTCGAAACTGCCCATTCAAAACTTATCAACAGATAAGAAGACATTGGAAAAACATGGTTCGTAGCTCCCGTGTAATCTTCAGAGATGGGCGTATCCATAAATATGATATAAAAAATAGATGTATTTCAAACGACAAGTACTGCGCTAAGAAATGGTTAGAATTATTGTTTGAATAATTTGTAAAATTGGTTTTTCAGTACGGCTATCGATTGCCGGACACCGAAGATGGCCTGGTGTACTACGAAATTTGTTTCCCGGGATTGGGACTATTCACTTACCCCAGCGTGTGCCTGAGATCCGCTCATTATTCGATTTACGAACCGACTCCAGGGAAACGCATCGCCATGCAGTTTGTCAACGACTTGAATAAAGCATTGTCTCGCGTTTGCGGAGTGCCGTTCGAATTGAGACACGGCGAATCAACACCTCGCCCAAAAAAAGTACGCTTTATTCATGTACATACCAATTCTCAAGTGGCTTATCAGCGCTGAGACGTGATTTCCTTGGACGACAATGATTAATTTCTTGGAACAATCGATACCCACATTTTTTTACACTAGACAATGAACAATTTACATTTTACTTAATTATAAATTTACTTCACTTGCTATAAATTGACTTTTGAATAGCGTTTTGCTATTTTTTTAAGACGCAATCGCATTTTTGATAAATATTTTTAAAGCAGAGAATTTGACGATGATGAGAATAAATAAACCCCTTGGAAATCTGTAATAAGGCTTCTCAATGTTTCAGCATATCCTGAAGCAGAGCACCTTGACACCTGCTTCCTGGAGTACGCCGCGGAAATCTGGCATTCTGGGAGAAAATCAAGTTTTGGGGGAAAACCAAATCCCCGAATCAGGGAGACTTACTTTCTCTGCAAGCTATTTTAACAACTGCTCACGAAAATTGCCCGCTGTTTTTGAGCGTGCTACGATGTCGCAGAGTCCCTTTGGGCCTCCAGCAAGCTTTTTTGTAGCTCCTCCAGCTCCTTTGGAGCAAAATACCAACATTTTTTCCGACTTGTCTAAGATCACGCAACGATATGTCAGATTCGGACAAGAATCACCTAACTTCGGGGCTCCGAATCTGGAAGATTCGACGAACCTATTGGAAAATTCCAAGAGAAATTTCTTCGCCAGCGAATCGAGTCTGCACACATTCGATAGGATGCTCTCGTCGAGTTGTAGCAACGACGCTGCCGATCCGGATCCACAAAATGTGAGTGCTAAATTATGGTCAGAAACTTATCAGACAAATTGGAGAAATTCGACTATTCATCAAAAACCTTATCTCTCTTCTGTTTCAGGTAAGTTCGACAGAACTGAGCACAGTTCCGCGTGCACCGAACACGTGCACCTCTCTTTCGAGACTTCGAGTCGCATTTTTTCATTCTCAAATGAATTTCGATTCGTCCAAATCGACTTTTTCTAGTATCTCCAAATTGTTCGTTTATTCGATCTTCCAAATATTTCCTCGCTCTATAATTTCGTAAGGCACTGTCTCGAGCAGTGGCCATTTTCGGTACACGTCAAATTGGGCGAACAACGCTGATCGTCGTTTTTTTTAGTATTATTCGTATAAATATTTACAAATGAGGGGACGAATTTCGGGGATCTCTCCGCCTTGGAACTCGCTACCAAGAAGCTGCATCTGTCCCACGAAGAGGCGCTCCTCCATTCGCGTCCGGATCAATTCCGTGGCAATGGGATTTCGCACAAGTATGGATACGTGTAGGCACAAGGCCAATTTCTAACTCCGGTCACCGAGTCCGATAAAGACGCACAAGGCATGTTTGCGGTGGGGTCCCCATTCACCCATGGTAAATTGTCTGCAGATTTTCCTGCGGACACGAAACAAACTTGACCAACCGAACAACTTCGTGGGTCACGCAATGCTTCGAAGTGTCAATTATTGAAGTTTCAGAAAAACCGAAAATATTCTACCATCTATGGTTGTCCACTGGCCTGTATTGTACACGTTGTGCAGACCGATCCAGACCCTTGCGTAATAATTGAAGTGGTTTCGAATTATCGCAACCTTTTCATCAGAATTAATCACTGCTAATTGTCCGTTGTCTTTCAAGCACATTTTCCGTGCCTCGTCGTGAGATATATCGGTTTTGGTCAATTTGTAAGCGAATCCAATTTCCGGAAATAAGGCGTAACCGGATGGCAGTACTCGCGAGTCGGTTATCTTGGCTGTGAACGAAGAGGCGAGCTGAAGATTCGTGCTACAAGTATTTCCATCGATTCGAGAGACGCGACTCACCTAATGATGACTTTACAATCAGCGGCAGCGTCGCGTTTTGGCCCACTGGAGTAGCCACCATCAGTCGACACATCATTTGAAGTGGCATTGTTACTTGAAGCCCCGACATTTTCACTGGACAGCTTCTTCAGACGATCGAAGGCGAAACGCGTATCGAAATGACCGGGCACGCGAGCGAGTTGTTTCTCTTAAGCCAACGAGAGCAGATACCCTTCTGCCATTCTTCTATATCGAGAATTCGAGATTTCACATTGGTTGTGCGCGTAATTGCGACTCACTATCTGAAAATATCTCCCTCGACGCGTTGTCTGGACCAAAACAAGTACGGAAAAAACGCGCGTGTAGATACTCGAGGTGGTGGAACATGTACGACTACATCGTGCGGAAAAAATCGAGCCAGAATGCTGAAAACAACTCGCGAACATCGAGAGCCAAGATCTTCTACTCGTTTTCTCGCGGTTGATTCTATTCCGCCATCAAAAACGTCAGCAGAGGATAATTTGACGCAAGTTTTCATGCTGGTTAGATCCCATCTGTTTGTCATCATTTATTGTCACATGCAGAGAGGAAGTCAGAGAGAGAGGCTCGGGCCAGCTTTGAGTAGTTATTATCGCGCAGTTAATAAGTTCAGAAACAGTTATTTCGATCTGGGAAATGCCGTACGAGCAGCGAAGATGTAAAGGAAATGCTTAAATCAGCAACTAAACGGAATAGCAGTAGATGCAGCGCTGCACAAAAAAGAAGAGAGTCATTCTTGAATGTACAACTTGACTGAGCGCGTGGGAACTCAGGATACTTAAGTCACAGGGCTATAGACATTTCACAAATAATGATGATGTACTCGTTGCCAACCTTATCTATTGCGTACGTAGCATTAGCATACCGGTTAGCCACCGTCCTCATCTAACGCCGGCTAGCTGATGGGTAGCTGCCGCGCCTGCCCACGATGGTTCGACTCACGATACTACTAGGATAGGGAGCACAACCATCTAGCACGCAGGGACTAACCAGCAGATGGTTACTGCAGCTATCCTCTTTTTCAGTGTATAGGTATATAGAGAGACTACGAATTAACAACCAAACCGCTCTTCTTCCATTTTCCTAATCCTCATTTCCCTGATCTCTTAACAACAGACAGAGTTAGCAGGAGGAGATTTTTTCCGAATCGTCGTGTAAACCTATCACTTACAAGAGTAGCAAGTTCAATGGATTTCAACAAGCTCAGTGTTGAATGCTTCTTCTGCCTCCTGCAGGTATTGATGGAGCAATGTGGACGAAAATCGCATCGAGACTGTTTAAAAAGCAGACAAGCGACGGTAATAGCCTCGAAGAATGAAAACAAGTCGGGGTAGATGGTTCAGCAGAGAGAGGACAAACTGTAACTGCTATCGTCTGCTTGTCCGCATGAGGAACTTACGTTCCACCACTGTTCACATTCTCGAGTATGAGAATGAAGGCAGAGCTGCTCGATGGGACACCAGCTGGAACTATTGCAGCTTGTCATCCAAGCCGGAGGATCCGGAAGGAAATATTCGTCAGATGAGAGCTTGGGTCGTTTTATTGAGGCTACTAAAAGAATGAGCGACGACTCCGTTCTACATCTATTGGATCGGCACAGTGTCCACGCGACGAAGTTGCTTCCTATTGGAAAGGCTCAGGACAACGGAGTGGTAGTTTCAGCGGGCCACTCCGTGTATACGTAGAGGAAGAGAAAAGTCGATCAATTCCGTGGCAATGCGAGCTCGCACAAGTATGGATATACGCGATCACAAGGCATATTGCGTAGGCCGTTCCGTGATTTCGATAAAGCTCCGCACGTGTAGTCTCCATAGGGTTCCCCGTCCCCCCACGGTAAATTGTTTGGAGACTTTCCTGCGAGCATAAAGCAATGTTTAGCAACAGAGGGAAGCTGCGTCCAGCTGCGTTAATTAAGAAATGCTTCGAAGTGTCTACCGTGCGGTTGCAGAAATGGTGCAGAAAAATGGCTTACCATCGATGGTGATCCATTTCTTTGTGTCGTGGAATTGGCTCAGACCGACCCAGATCATGTCCTCGTAATTGAAGTTGCTGCGGACTTTGTCAGCCTTCTCCTTAGAATCGATCACTGCCAGTTGCCCTCGTTCCTTCAAGCACGTTTCTCTCGCATCGTTGACAGACGACGCGCCCGTGGACAATTTATAAGCGAATCCGATTTCCGGAAATTTAACGTAGTCGGATGGGATTGCTGGAAGTTTGGTGGCATCAACTGCAAACGAAGAGGCGGGATACCGACTGGCTCTAGGAATACTTCAGTCCACTCGAGAAAAACCAATACTCACCCACATCTGGCTCCCGGTTCGTCGGCAAAATGTCGTTTTTACCCATCGTCGGGTTCCATTTCAAGGGCAGAGTCATGTTTTCACCCACTTGCGTAGCGGCCATGAGCCGACACAACATTTGGAGCGGCATCGTCACTTGAATTCCCGACATCTTGGCTGTGCAGCGTGGCCTGACGATTAAAGTCGCAACGTCTATCGGAATAACTGGCAATACCAGCGAGTTGTTCTCGCAAACCAACGGGCATAGATAACCTTTGGCCGTTCTGGCCAAGCTGCGTTTCGGATAATAGAGGATTCGGATAACGGGTGTTCGGAAAATCGAAGTTCTACTGTAAATACATTCTTTCTCTCTCTTGCGACACGTGTCATCTGATTTAATTGCGAACGAACTATCTAGAACCTCCCAGAGTTCAGCCGCTAAGAATCTTTCTACTGAAGTATGAAATGATCTGATATGGACACGCACGAGAGGTACGAAGAGTCAGTTGAATCACTTGGACCGATTAGGCATAGTCCCGATGGCGTTCGATGGCCAGAACTCGCCAAAAATGGCGAAAATGGCATTTTCAGGGGTTCGTCAGGTATGTTTTTCATGTTTTCCGGATATCTCGACTTCTAGGGATCATAAATCCATTGTTAGGTACTGTTTGGAATCCGCAAGGGTCGACTTGGACCGATTGGGCATAGTCCCGATGGCCTTCGATGGCCAGAACTCGCCAAAAATGGCGAAAATGGCATTTTCAGGGGTTCGTCAGGTATGTTTTTCATGTTTTCCGGATATCTCGACTTCTAGGGATCATAAATCCATTGTTAGGTACTGTTTGGAATCCGCAAGGGTCGACTTGGACCGATTGGGCATAGTCCCGATGGCCTTCGATGGCCAGAACTCGCCAAAAATGGCGAAAATGGCATTTTCAGGGGTTCGTCAGGTATGTTTTCCATGTTTTCCGGATATCTCGACTTCTAGGGATCATAAATCCATTGTTAGGTACTGTTTGGAATCCGCAAGGGTCGACTTGGATCGATTGGGCATAGTCCCGATGGCGTTCGATGGCCAGAACTCGCCAAAAATGGCGAAAATGGCATTTTCAGGGGTTCCTCAGGTATGTTTTTCATGTTTTCCGGATACCTCGACTTCTAGGGATCATAAATCCATTGTTAGGTACTGTTTGGAATCCGCAAGGGTTGACTTGGATCGATTGGGCATAGTCCCGATGGCCTTCGATGGCCAGAACTCGCCAAAAATGGCGAAAATGGCATTTTCAGGGGTTCCTCAGGTATGTTTTTCATGTTTTCCGGATATCTCGACTTCTAGGGATCGTAAATCCATTGTTAGGTACTGTTTGGAATCCGCAAGGGTCGACTTGGACCGATTGGGCATAGTCCCGATGGCCTTCGATGGCCAGAACTCGCCAAAAATGGCGAAAATGGCATTTTCAGGGGTTCGTCAGGTATGTTTTCCATGTTTTCCGGATATCTCGACTTCTAGGGATCATAAATCCATTGTTAGGTACTGTTTGGAATCCGCAAGGGTCGACTTGGACCGATTGGGCATAGTCCCGATGGCCTTCGATGGCCAGAACTCGCCAAAAATGGCGAAAATGGCATTTTCAGGGGTTCGTCAGGTATGTTTTTCATGTTTTCCGGATATCTCGACTTCTAGGGATCATAAATCCATTGTTAGGTACTGTTTGGAATCCGCAAGGGTCGACTTGGACCGATTGGGCATAGTCCCGATGGCCTTCGATGGCCAGAACTCGCCAAAAATGGCGAAAATGGCATTTTCAGGGGTTCGTCAGGTATGTTTTCCATGTTTTCCGGATATCTCGACTTCTAGGGATCATAAATCCATTGTTAGGTACTGTTTGGAATCCGCAAGGGTCGACTTGGACCGATTGGGCATAGTCCCGATGGCCTTCGATGGCCAGAACTCGCCAAAAATGGCGAAAATGGCATTTTCAGGGGTTCCTCAGGTATGTTTTTCATGTTTTCCGGATATCTCGACTTCTAGGGATCATAAATCCATTGTTAGGTACTGTTTGGAATCCGCAAGGGTCGACTTGGACCGATTGGGCATAGTCCCGATGGCCTTCGATGGCCAGAACTCGCCAAAAATGGCGAAAATGGCATTTTCAGGGGTTCCTCAGGTATGTTTTTCATGTTTTCCGGATATCTCGACTTCTAGGGATCGTAAATCCATTGTTAGGTACTGTTTGGAATCCGCAAGGGTCGACTTGGACCGATTGGGCATAGTCCCGATGGCCTTCGATGGCCAGAACTCGCCAAAAATGGCGAAAATGGCATTTTCAGGGGTTCGTCAGGTATGTTTTCCATGTTTTCCGGATATCTCGACTTCTAGGGATCATAAATCCATTGTTAGGTACTGTTTGGAATCCGCAAGGGTCGACTTGGATCGATTGGGCATAGTCCCGATGGCGTTCGATGGCCAGAACTCGCCAAAAATGGCGAAAATGGCATTTTCAGGGGTTCCTCAGGTATGTTTTTCATGTTTTCCGGATATCTCGACTTCTAGGGATCATAAATCCATTGTTAGGTACTGTTTGGAATCCGCAAGGGTCGACTTGGATCGATTGGGCATAGTCCCGATGGCCTTCGATGGCCAGAACTCGCCAAAAATGGCGAAAATGGCATTTTCAGGGGTTCGTCAGGTATGTTTTCCATGTTTTCCGGATATCTCGACTTCTAGGGATCATAAATCCATTGTTAGGTACTGTTTGGAATCCGCAAGGGTCGACTTGGACCGATTGGGCATAGTCCCGATGGCCTTCGATGGCCAGAACTCGCCAAAAATGGCGAAAATGGCATTTTCAGGGGTTCGTCAGGTATGTTTTCCATGTTTTCCGGATATCTCGACTTCTAGGGATCATAAATCCATTGTTAGGTACTGTTTGGAATCCGCAAGGGTCGACTTGGACCGATTGGGCATAGTCCCGATGGCCTTCGATGGCCAGAACTCGCCAAAAATGGCGAAAATGGCATTTTCAGGGGTTCCTCAGGTATGTTTTTCATGTTTTCCGGATATCTCGACTTCTAGGGATCATAAATCCATTGTTAGGTACTGTTTGGAATCCGCAAGGGTCGACTTGGACCGATTGGGCATAGTCCCGATGGCCTTCGATGGCCAGAACTCGCCAAAAATGGCGAAAATGGCATTTTCAGGGGTTCGTCAGGTATGTTTTCCATGTTTTCCGGATATCTCGACTTCTAGGGATCATAAATCCATTGTTAGGTACTGTTTGGAATCCGCAAGGGTCGACTTGGATCGATTGGGCATAGTCCCGATGGCCTTCGATGGCCAGAACTCGCCAAAAATGGCGAAAATGGCATTTTCAGGGGTTCGTCAGGTATGTTTTCCATGTTTTCCGGATATCTCGACTTCTAGGGATCATAAATCCATTGTTAGGTACTGTTTGGAATCCGCAAGGGTCGACTTGGACCGATTGGGCATAGTCCCGATGGCCTTCGATGGCCAGAACTCGCCAAAAATGGCGAAAATGGCATTTTCAGGGGTTCGTCAGGTATGTTTTCCATGTTTTCCGGATATCTCGACTTCTAGGGATCATAAATCCATTGTTAGGTACTGTTTGGAATCCGCAAGGGTCGACTTGGATCGATTGGGCATAGTCCCGATGGCGTTCGATGGCCAGAACTCGCCAAAAATGGCGAAAATGGCATTTTCAGGGGTTCCTCAGGTATGTTTTTCATGTTTTCCGGATACCTCGACTTCTAGGGATCATAAATCCATTGTTAGGTACTGTTTGGAATCCGCAAGGGTTGACTTGGATCGATTGGGCATAGTCCCGATGGCCTTCGATGGCCAGAACTCGCCAAAAATGGCGAAAATGGCATTTTCAGGGGTTCCTCAGGTATGTTTTTCATGTTTTCCGGATATCTCGACTTCTAGGGATCGTAAATCCATTGTTAGGTACTGTTTGGAATCCGCAAGGGTCGACTTGGACCGATTGGGCATAGTCCCGATGGCCTTCGATGGCCAGAACTCGCCAAAAATGGCGAAAATGGCATTTTCAGGGGTTCGTCAGGTATGTTTTCCATGTTTTCCGGATATCTCGACTTCTAGGGATCATAAATCCATTGTTAGGTACTGTTTGGAATCCGCAAGGGTCGACTTGGACCGATTGGGCATAGTCCCGATGGCCTTCGATAGCCAGAACTCGCCAAAAATGGCGAAAATGGCATTTTCAGGGGTTCGTCAGGTATGTTTTCCATGTTTTCCGGATACCTCGACTTCTAGTGAACGTAGATGCATTGTTAGTGAAACGGTTTGCTCTCGCCCTTATCGAGTTTCGAAAGAATTTCCAATTTTCTTTCGACCGAAAGTAATTTGAGACAGGTAATCACGACAGAAAACAGTGAACATAGAACACTGAGTGATCGAGATGGAGGACGAGGACTCACGAAATAAACATAACAAATGATAAATATTGTTTCAGATCGTCGTCGGCGCTGAGACGAAGAGCCATTACTTCAAGAATGGTGAAAATTCAACTGAAATCGCTGGTTCGTCCCAAAAAAAAGAAGATCTTTCAACGTTCACAACGAGAGCTGGGACACCGAAGAAACGAAGCATCACATCCTACTTTGGGCAGATGAAAGAATCGACGAAACGTTCAAAAACGATGAACGTCAGTACATGTCGACACTTTGTCGCGAACTCAAAATCCGTTTTCTCGTTGAATATTCTCACATTTATTCTTTTTTTTTCTAAACAATTTTAGTCGTGGCAGACGGAAGTTTTCAACCACATGATGTCAAACATTCCATCCTCCGGCCTAAAATCACTGCAATGTCCTGGAATTCTTGGAAACGCGAGGAAGGACGAGTAAAAAACGATCGGTATCAACAAACGAGTTAAAATATTACCATTTTAATTGATCACTACATAATAATACGAATAGTTGGAGATATAAAATAAGTCATAATTTAAACAACATCGGTTTTGCGCGGTAAATTAATAGAGTCAGCGCTCGTTGATTATTAGAAAATTTGATAATACGACGGTTTTTCATTTTCGAGATAATTCTGGATCGTCTGCAGGATCGTTCGTCGGTCTGCCTCGTTTGTAACGCCGATTTCGATCAGATCCTGGTCGGTTAACGTTACAAATAATTCCATGTCGATCTGCAATAAATTTCGGTGATTATCAAATACATTGGACGTTTACCAACAAAATGCTGTGCACTTTCCAAATGTGGACAACGTATAGACCGGTGTTCGTCAAACTACATTTCGAGTACAATAGACAAATGGCAGTCGGAATTGTGTGCTGTATTATCTTTGTCATTTACGATGCTTAAATATTATTACCAATTGTTTGGGCTGCAAGATTGTACGTTTATCAGAAAACTGGTTTTAAGGAACCAATACTATTCCTAATATCTACAAGATTACAAAATTTTTGTATGTACAAAAGATTAATGCTTCAGAATTATAGATATTTAAGGATTGATTATTGTGAGAACTTGGAACTCGAATATCCTTTGAATGGCTATCGTTATCCAAAAATCGTCAGATATCTAAGTCGAAGACCCTTCCAGTTTCCATAAAAATATGGCTGGAACTTTTTTGTACAATATGTCATTGTCGAATTAGGAAAAACGGTTTTTTACCCTGTTATTCAAATGGGAATTAGAAAATCCCGACTCTTAATAGGAGTATAAACAAAGATGGATCCCAAGGTATACGACACACGTGTCATTCGTCGAGGACACCATTTTGGAGACTAATCGTAAGAGCAATGTTGGATACGAGCTGACAGCTTCGTAGAGGAAGGAGCGTACCTCTTGTATCAGGAACGTTGTAACGAGATGGCTCAAATCCATGTGTCTGAGCACGGCAACGATCTCGGCCTGCTGAGCATTGAGGACGGTTCCTCGAGGAGGAGTTTTGCAATGCGGGGGCGTCGGGGTATTTTCTCCGCAGAGGTCGTCGTCTTCGAAGTCCGAGGGGCAGCAGGGTGACTTGGAGGGGCTGAATTCCGGCGTGAAACTGAGATCGGTATCGTCGCGAGCAGGACAACGGTCTCGATGCGTCCTTGGATGACGAAGATACGGTTGAGCATTGTTAAAGACAGCTTGTACGCACACGGCATCGGAAGATTAAGGAAAATAAAAAGTAGCCATGACTCGCCTCTCCAAATTGGGGTTCTGCTCTGCCACATCGAAGGTGAAGACTTTGCCACAATGTTGTCGATGTTTCTCCGTGAATCCATCGCACCGGCGGTCTTCCCTGGACAACGGAACCCCGTCGAGGTGGGAGCCGACGTAGTTCGGGGAGTAAATCAGATTCGGTGACGCTGCGAACCAGGAGTCCACGTTGTAATCGAGGTTCGGTGAAATCGAGCTGCTGCTCTTCCGTAGCCCATCGCGATCCAGCGACAGCAGATCCAGCCCAACCATCCTCATCTTATCGACCTTGCCGAGTTTTCTCCGCCCCTCTTCACGATCGCATTGCTCCTCTGGTTCCGTGATGACGATCGTAGTCGTTGTTTCGTTCACCCCATGGGCTCCGGTCAGTGTCGAGTCCCGAAGGACGTGGAACCCAGTCGTCTCGGTGGTGTCTTCGTAAGGATGCGGAGAACTCTTCTCGCTCGAGGCTTCCTCTACCAAAAGGTCCGGAGGCTCGCTCCAGTAGTCTTCCACACCCAGATGTGGCTTTGCCCGCGCGACTATCTCCGCAACCGTGGATCGGCGCATCATTAGATGAGCATATTCATCTGCAAATCAGGGAAACGACAATTGACCAGCATTCTTCGCCGTGGAAACCGGGTTAGAATCGAGCTTGGTGCTTCTTTCGTCGCTGGAACGTTTCAGCAGGTGCTGGAAAGTATTGCCACCAGCACGAGGTTGGCGCAACATCATGGCAGCCCGCATGACGCTCCGATGCTCGTTTGCGACTGCGCGCAACGCTACTGTCTACGACGTAGCTTAAGTAGTCTAGCTAACAGGAGCAACTCGAGCACTTTCAGCATAAAAAACGCCTCTACAACCCAAAACGCTCCATCCACGAATGAAAGCAGCGAACATATTTTTCCCCACAAACAGAAGCAACAAATGAAGACGAAGCGTTTTTCAAGTAGCCCTTACTTTCGACCTTATTAGTCTCTTAAATTCAAATGCTAAGCTTTTACTTTCGTCGTCGACGTTCAGGCCGCGACTGACGAGGTCGAAGAACAATTTCTTGTCGTTCTTCATGGCCGCCACGCAGAGCGGAGTGATGTCGTCGCTGGACGCCTTCGCGAGAGTCGATGGTGATGCTTCGTACAAAGTTTGGAACATCTGGCGACTCATCGCTGCTCCCAAGCTGAGCGTGGATATTCCTGCAAGAATTCACTCGATCAGGGCTCGATACGCGATACGAGAAAGGAAATTGTAATTTTCTTTTAGATTCTTCTCTCTCAGTACCATAATATTCAGTGCAGAGCTGACCTTTTTTTCTATAAGTTTTAAAGTGATGGTGGGTATCTTTATCTGGAATAGAGTATGTAGCACTTTGAATGATTTTATTACTTGAAATAACGCGTGGAAAAGGTAGCTCCCTTCTTTCCTTCAGCTCACCAATAATGACTCCAACTCTTGGATGGAAATAATCATTTTCTTCATTTGTTATAGGTCATTTGTTAATGGTGAACAAGAGCAAGGTGTGTTGAGTATTCATAAATTCGTTCAAGAAGTGACAAAAATAGCGTTAGCATCTCCCGCAATGGTCATATAATCAGTCAGAACCAGCGAGTCAGCCGAGCGGCTCGGTTCCCGCTGAACCCAGCTGCGCCAAGTTGAGTCGAATTGAACCGAACTTAGCGAGCCAACTGAGGAGGCGCAACGCGCAGCTGTGCGCAGTTGGCGCCTGACCTTGATCGATTTCAATTCTCTCGGTGTTTTGGATAGATCCCGTGACTGCATCCAGCAACTGCTTTATCTCGGATGGCAGAAATTGTGAAATTCAAATACTGTAGAAAAATAAAACGAAATAGGGAATTTTCCCGTCTCGTTTCAGCAACTTTCCGCCTCTTCGCGAGCATCAGAGCGTGAATTGCCATATTTATCAGTGTTGTACGAGCAAGTAATTATTTTGTCAAGTGATGTTTTTTATAACCACATAAAATAGACTAGATTTTTGGGAAAATGGTACATCGAGAAATTCGTTTCGCAGTAGATGTGGGATTTTTCAGTTAATTTCACTCACCCAAGTAAGTTCGTTGGTTCACGCTGGCTCCGTGTTCGAGAAGCAGTCGCACTGTCTCGAGTTTATTGTTCCGAACCGCGAGCATCAGCGGCGTCCATCCGAATTTATTCTTTCTGTCGATCTTGCAATCACCCGCCTCGATCAGGAGCTTTTTTATTATATCGGTACAACCATTCGCCGCTGTAATGTGGAGCAGACTATCGCCATAGCTGTTCACCGCGTTCAGAGAATATTCTGGACAAAACACAAAAACCAACGTAGTCGAATATTGATTTTTGGAAATTCGAAAAAAAATGCCACTTGCACCGCAATTAAACGAATGAATTTTTAATTTTTCCCCCGTCCAAACGAAAACCATTTCAAGGCTCGAGAACTCTTAACAATTTTGCGTTTCTCATGGCACTAATTTCAGTGGTAACACTCTGGCCATTTTTTGATGCACTTTCCGGTGAAATACCGCGCGACCGAAAAATTGCAGATCATCGACTTATGGCCCGTTAAAAAGCTTGGTTTTCGCGCTTTAGATCGCTCTTTTGAAATCTGTGGTACGATTTTTTCCAACGGAGTTATTAATTCTTGGAGAAAATATGCTGAGGTCTCTGAAAATTTTTATATGTAAATCGCAACTATTGAAATTTCTTACTTTTCCCACACGATTGTAGTTTAGTCAGCACTTAGAATTCGCTCCGGCTACTAAATCGTTTCTCGGAGTCGGCAGAAATAAATGGTTTGAGAAAATGTAAAATTTTTAAAAATCACTATTTATTAATTTTAACGTGTTCTGTTCAATTTATGTTTTCTGTTCAATTTTCGCTCGGTTGCGGGAAATGGAAAAAACTGACCTTGCTGTCGCAATATTTCCAACAGCTGCTCTTTGAGTCTCGAGTCGGATTCCTTTTCCTTCAGCGGCATGATTCGCCAAATTTTCGGACTGCTTCGTGTGCACTTTCGCGCGCGTAAAACTGATCAGTTGCACTTGACTGCGGTAGTTTTGGCAAATTTGAATTGACGAGTGTCGAAACACAGCCGAGGCGAAGTTTACACACAAGGATTAGAGACTCGCAGCCAGAGACTCGCTAATCCGGATCAAGGGGATACACAACAAAAGAAGATTCAACGTGAACGACGTGAACGCGAATGTCCTCCAATGTTTTTGTACAATAACCGAAATTTCCATCCAGAAATACGCCAAGTCGGATGTCCGGCAAAATTTCGTCGATTACCTAAACAACCGGCAGCGAAATCACGTTGCCTTCGGGAATTTTTATCTCAAAAACCGATGTTTCGATTGGATCCTGGTTTTTTTCATTGGAAAATATGTAAGTTGGGGTATCTTCAGGAATTTTTTCAAATAATTTCGTCGACTGCAATCGCCGTCGTTGTCGTTAGCGTGAAACGACTATTTTTTCTTCAGTCCCTTATAAAAAATACCATAACTCAGTATCAATCGATCGTTCAATCAACTCTCTATACACGTTTTTGTAGGGAATTGAACGCTCTACAAAAAATAATTGATATATTCAAGCGATTTCTCTAACCATTTGGAAGATATTCAAGGTCAAAAACGCGACGACCTTGTTGGACATTTTTTTTAAAAATAATTTTGTAACTCAGAGGGAAATGTTTATTGTCAAACGAATTTCACAAGTTTTTGTAGGAAATTGAACGCTCTACAAAAAAGGTTTGATGTGTTTAAGCGATTTCTCTAACCGTTGAGAAGATATTCAAGGTCAAAGTACGACGAGTTTGTTGGAATTTTCTTTAAAAAAATAATTTTGTAGCTCAGTGGGAAATGTTTGTTCTCAAACGAGTTTCACACGTCTCTATAGGAAATTGAACGCTCTACAAAAAAGGTCTGATGTGTTTAGTCGATTACTCCAACCGTTGAGAAGATATTCGCCGTTTCTCCCGATATTTTCAAATTGTACTTTTTTGTCCGATTGTGAAATAGAATAGGCTACGGCGTGTTACTTTTGAGGTGAAATTCGACCCGGCAGCAATTCGATTTGCCTTCGACCACGAGAAACATGTGCGATTTGTATTTATCTTTCGTTTGCGATAGGCCAAATGAAGCAAGGTGCGAGACCCGGAAAGCAGAATCGGCTTCAAGGTCGTCTCTTTACCTACTCCGAAGTGTCGAATGGAACACTTGATTTTTGTATAATTTATAGGACAGCCAAGTGCGACTAAGCAAATTCAACGTACACGACGGAAAAACAAATTATTTTTAGTCCCAAGTGCGATAAAACGTAGCATCGTTCGCGGTCTTTTCAATCGTAACCGATTCAACCGGCTCAATGATTCGCGTACGACGAAAGCAAATATTGTCTCACGAGATAATGGGCTAAAACAAAGAACCTACCGTTTTTTTATCATCAACGCTGCGGTCATAACATTTTTCCCGCTGATTCCATCGCACGTGAGTCATCTTCAGCAAACGACAACAATTAGAATCGCCATGCGGAGCAAATCTGTGCAAAAAGCCGACAAAAAAATTCGCTACGAATTATTATCAGCGTCATTATTACTACTGTTATTATTGTCATTATTACTATAATTTTCATTGGTTTATTCGTCGTGTTATTTTTTCGCGAATAAGCTTTTTTTTGGAGATTTCCAAAAATTGGTGCGCGCAAAATTGAGAATGGATTTGTAAATTCCGCGACAGCAGTGCGACGTTTTTGGCGAGAACGAGTTTGTTTATCTTGTTGTTTTCGCGAACATCAAAGAACTCTTCCTCTCGCGCAGCTCTCGTAATCGCGGAATTTCCGCAGCAAGTTGGCGACATTCTGGTCTTGGAGTATAATTTAGAAAACAGGTTATTATTTTTCGTAACCCCGAGTCCTTGGTAATAATTTTCACGGATCAGCGTGTATTTTTCACGAAAATTGACGTTCCAAAATGAATTTCGAGCTGGTGCTAAAAAAATCGCAAATTTAGCTGCAAGCTTTCGCAAAAAATGTCTCAACCATCCAGGAAATTGAAAATAACATTTTTCCGAACTCTCAGCTTAGTGGGTGGTGTAAAACTGGAATGCGAATCGAGATGAGACGATGATATCGATCGAGAATTGTACAATTTGGAGTTCAGCATCCAGCAGTCGAAAATGTTTGCAAAATTATTTTTGCATTTCCCATTGTTGGCTTTCTTCGACGAGAGTCGGTGCAATAAATTACCCACTAATTTGACGAGATGAATGACGCGATGGGAAGCTGATAAAAGATAGCAGCTTGAGCATTGAACTTGAAGCGCCGTCAAATACGACGATAAAGTTTAATGATCTCGCTAGAAGATGTTACTTGCCTCTCGAAAATTCATCACCAAATAAATTATAAGTCATCGTCGCAGGTACCAAGATGCTTACATTTTTTAAAACGACTCGCAAGTTTCGACCAATGGGTCCGCATTTGACCTGCGCTGTAAAAAATGTCCGTCAAACTTGGCACAAAAATTTGTGGTCGCGACTTTTTAAACTTGAATTTCAATATAAACCGCTCCTCTGAATGTATAATAATATATTGATAAAAACGGTCACTAGGAGCCAATAAATTTATTGTTTGAGTTTACCAATTTTTCAATTAAATTCATTTCGATTTAACTTCAAATTTCTTTTCTCCCGAAGAGGACCCAAATTCGGGTAGAAAGCTTGGCATTCTATTAGTTTCACTTAACGTAGCGTAGTCTTTAAGTTGATTAGAATCTTTTCAAATTTTGAAACCACTTTCGGTCTTAAATAAATTAATTGCCAAAATTGCGAAAGGGAGAAGTGCGAGGAGGTTTTGGTTGACTTCCCCCTTTCCATAAACAAAAGCCAGTAAGAGCAGAAGTCCGACTCTAACTAATAACATTATAACTTTAAATCTCCTATGAAAGTGAAACTCGAAGAATAAATTTATTGGCTCCTAGTGACCGTTTTTATCAAAATATTTTTAAACTTGAGTTGACTCGGCACGACGATTTCTTTTTACTGCATGCTCGCAATACGAGCACCAAAGTTGTTGGTGGATAAACAACTTGTACGGTAGTTTGCTCGCAATACGAGGACCAAAGTTGTTGGTGGATAAACAAACTTGTACGGTAGTTTTACTCGCGCTCGTAGTCGTCGATCATCGATCAAGTGCTGCGCCACGTGTATTGGAGTTGCGTCACG
This sequence comes from Arge pagana, assembly GCA_963969455.1. Classification (NCBI taxonomy): domain Eukaryota; kingdom Metazoa; phylum Arthropoda; class Insecta; order Hymenoptera; family Argidae; genus Arge; species Arge pagana. The sequence continues at coordinate 2,877,209 of OZ018313.1, read as the reverse complement.
AAATGCGCGACTCCAATGTCACATCGTGAATCACGCTAATCTTGCAAATGTGAGGTCATGTAGCGTGCATGTAGCGTGCGGAGTACGAGCACCTCGGTAGTGCTCGATGATGTGATCGTAAATGGAAACATCGTGGATTTCCGGAATCTCGCGAGTTGCTCAAGACTTCGACAGATTTATCGAAAGAGCTCATCGAGTTTCCCGTAACAACGTTCACTTTCATGTAGACCGAGTGGGTGCAAATAGTGGTAGCGGTTTCATGATAGCCTGGAAGTTCACTCGTCTCCTTCATATTCCGACTAGTTCGATGAGTCCTGTTTCCACTGATCCCGCTCGTCTCCATGCCGCCATTTTGAAACGGGTTGGTCTAAAAATCTGGAAAAATTCTCAAAAATAGTGCTCGAGCAGTTCTTCCGAACAAAATTTGTCCGAAGGTCGTAACTTCGTTAGTTGGAGAGCTAGCGAGATTTTTGTGAATTGGGAGCTTGCGACGAAACGCCTGTTTCCGCGCCCATATCTGTACGCGGCTACGTCCGACGCGGGTGTAGGAAAGCCGCGATATTTTGTTAGCGAGACTCGAGCAAACAGCCGAATATCTTAGCGTCCATCGCCAAACGCAGAGGCATTTCGTTAGCACAACGCGCAAACTCAGCTGCAGATCGCGGCACGAAAATAAAATACTTCGGCAAAAAATGTGTCTCCAATTTATCTTGCGTTTTACGCAACAACTGTCAACTGCGAGCGTAAATACGCCCTGAAAGCCGCGAGCTGCGAGCGTAAATACTCGGCAAACATTGTCGTTCGTATTAATTCAGAAGTTGATCTGAAAGCTCCGTGTTACGCGACATCGACGACATTTTTGTCCGAGATGAGGCGAAAATAATTTTCTACCTTCGAGCGTCGTGGAACAAGCGCGGTCAAAAAACCAGGAAAAAATTAGAAAATCTCGAGAGCTGAGGTTTTCATCTCGCGTCCAACTTCGCTGCAACTACAAGTATTCAGACTGATCTGTAAAAAATTATTAGCCGATGAGAATCAAGAAATAGCAATTAGTATCCTGTTTGTTGGTATCGTTGATATCGATGGCGAGACAGTTTTTGCGAAAAAACTAAGCTGACGCTTCGTGGAAGCTGCGACACATGTACCTAGATATGCTTATCATGATCCGCGTATAATTTTGCGCGCGTGGTATTCAGTACTGGATTCAGTAATGCATTATCACGAGCGGTTACGTGACTAAATTAACAATTACTCGTTACGTCTGTTTATAAACAGCCTGCTTGTTTACAACTTTTAATTCATAATTTTAAACACTGCCTACGTGTAAGAATTTGAAAGTGTAAGTTAATTAGCCTATTAATTGGATTATTTTTAAAATAATTTCCCAAAATAACACAGCAGAATGATTAGTGGAGAAATAAAGTAAGCAATTACAAAGACCAGGCGAAAGATTTGTAACAGCTTGTGATAAAGAAATTTCCAAAAAATCTGAAGATGCACTGACAAAAAAAAAAGGAATGTAATAAAAACTTGTGGGTACCTAAGGGATTTTTTGTTTAGTGAAATTCTGATTGTCAGATATTTCATTATGGGTCCATGTGAACGATGTAGCTTTCACTGAGATTTGAGAGGGGACTTTAATTGACTAGTCTTTTTTTTTTTTTTTTTTTTTTTTTCTCCTGGAGGTGGCCAGTCGCGTGTGACGAAAGCGCGAGCTACCGATTGTCAGATCGTTACGGTAGCCGGAGCATCGAAATGCTGCGCTGTTCTCTCGCGACAACCACGAAGAATCGTAGAATCGTGAAAAAGGCGTATTTCTTGCGCCCGAAAGGTGACGAAGTGATTCTTGTATTTTCTAGTCGTAAACAATTTTAAAGGTGTTCAGGCCTCAGCGCTATAGTTTTCAAGGGTAGTTGACGTCAGTCTGGGACTCGCATCGCACGCGATAATTCACGCGTTAACGAGTTCTGACATCGAAAAATTCATCATCGGAGCACGTGGCACTCGAGAAGTATGTAATCGTAAAAAACCTGGGGAATCAAAAAAATGTGCAAAAATGTGTGAGAATTTTTTATTCCATGTCAAAGAAGAAGTATACGTGTTTGAATTCAGTCTCGCGAAGGGTAAGCTTCTGGGAGCACGCCCAACACCCATTTTTTGTTTTTCGAATATCTCAGGCTCTAAGGGACCGATTTACATGGAATTAGATTCATTCGAAAGGCCTTCTAAAAACGAATGTGTGGTAATTATTTCGAATTTTTCAAAATTCTGGGTCATCTTCAAATTTTTGAACTCTATTTCCACATACTGAAGAAAAGGCGCCGAAGAAAGGAAAATTTGTATATGAAGAAATTTCATCCTTTTTCGTAAAGTATGTGGTAACGAAAATTGCCAGAGGTATCAGGGGGAGATAAAGCTGGAGAGGAGATATCAGTTAAAATTGAGAAAATCCCTTAACCGTAGGTGCACCACGTGTGTACAATCCTGTGGTCGTCAGTTTGACCACCTCTTGTGGGTAATAAGATAAAGAAACATGTTAAACGAGCGGCAATCGTGTCTTCGTGCCAACAAGATCCCATTCGCACCTTCTTGATAAACGTGCACTTCGTACGCCAATGAAAAACGTCTACACATACGGCGCGAATCCACGCGCCTCTGGAAACTACTTTGAAGCTTTGGATAATTCAAAAAATCACTCTCTGCATTCCCAAATTGTTCCCAAGTTGTTACAAAAACTGCTTACTAGTTTCTTGGTCCATTGGTTTCGAAAACTGGAACACGTCGCGCGTATTTCGAGAAGCCATTTACCAACGACACAACACCGGAGCTTCAGCGAAACAAGAGGTATATTCACGTCCGTTTGTAAAACAATTGCGAAGGCATTATTTTTCTCGTTTAATCAGACAGAAAGGAAGATTATATATAAACATATATAAAAAAACAATTGGCAATTTTATGCAGGTATTATTTTTATACGTAAACGGTTTTTCCCCGAGATCGGAGCTTTTTCAGATTCTATGGGAAAAATGATGGGAGAATGCTGGATTTGGACTGTTCAGCAGACAGCAGAAATCCTTGGACGTAATTCGTTGATCGACGAACTGCGATTAAACGTAGAACTCGATGGGAGCTTTTTATCTTTTTGTCTTTTTCGTACCGCATTCGATTACTGCGGTTCAGCGATGATGGTCGTGCTGCGGCCGCACGCTTCTTTTTTCGCACCTCTGTTTACCGCTCATTCGTCCGAATCTCGCTACATCCGGAATTGTTCTTCCGTGACGTATCCATCAGTTATCACACCGTTCGATCGCTCGACGAGCGTGCCAAATACTCAACGTCGTTTTTTTTTTACCCTCGCCAATATGTTTTGCAAGGTGGAACGATCATTCCGGATCAGTTTTTCTCGACGCTGCTCGCCGTACCGTATTATTATATTTTTTGTATCATCATTGTCGTTGCTTATCGAATTTGGCATTGTTCGAGTGACGTGGTTCCAATCGTTGATCCGACGAATATTCGCGTTTTCCATTACTTTTCGAAGGCACCAGCTGCTACAATTAACACGTGTTCGCGAGAGAATGTTTTTATAAAGATGTTTCAGTGAGGTTTTTGCCGTTTTTGGAATAGACGTCGTAAACGTAATCGAAAACTATGTATGTATGGAAACAATACGCCACGTTTAGGAGTTACACGTGACGGTACGTCCGAATGAACAATCTGTGATTACTGGAATGAAATCGTACATTTTAATTTTTTTTATGGTGGTAGTTTTTTTATGGTGGTAGTAAGTTCGAGCACTTTTCCGAAAAACGATGGAGAATTTCATGTTTCCTCGTGAATTTGTTGATTCCACTGGCATGAGTGATATTCCGTCGTGGGAGGCTGATATTTCCCATTGGTTCCATAAATTATGGGGTTTCGAAGTTCCAAGAAATACATGCTTCAACAGGGCATTTTCGCATATTTCGGTGCTCACGTTAGGGGAGAAAAAGGGAGCGTGCACACCCACTTAAACGTACCACCACCACTACACCACACACCACACTACACACACACACCACATCACACTACACACACCACACCATACCACACCATACCATACCACACCGCACCACACCACACCACACGTCACGCCACGACACTACACCACACACTACACCACACCACACCACACCACACCAGACCACACCACACCACACGTCACGCCACGACACTACACTACATCACACTACACCACACCACGTCACACTACACCACACCACGTCACACTACACCACACCACACCACACCACAATACACCACATAACACCTTATCCCACCACACCACACGTCACGCCAAGACACTACACTACACTACACTACACCACACTACACCACACCATATCACGCCACACCACACCACACCACACTGCACCACACGTCACAACACGACACTACACTACACCACGTCACACTACACTACAATACACCACACATACCGCATCACACCACATCACACCACACCACACAACACCTCGTCCCACCACACCACATCACACGCACACGCACACACTCAACAACATTTCTATCTGCATTATTTTCTTGTTTTGTCCTTTTTAGACTCGTTTTTTACGTAGTGGGGTGATAATTTTTTTTTATTGAAATAAACAATAACTCGAAATAAAGATTAACAGCACTGTAGTCTGGGTATTTTATTTTTTTTTGTGCTACTTTTGTACAACAAGTTATCTTTACTAATATTTACAATAAAGTAATGTCAGCTTTTCTTCGCAAACATAACATAAATTGCACGTGCCTCGAGCCGACTAATTCCTCAACGAGTATTCAGCACAATAGCCTTGATTTATTACATACTCAAAATATGAACCCAAAAGTTGTTTATCGCTAACCATTGCGATGTTGACTGACAATTGGACCAATGCGAAATCAGTCGTATATACTTAATGGACATGCAAAATCCGAGACTGATATCTTGGGAAAAACCATGATTGCATACATTCGTATATTCATACGCTCACTCGTCAGGCTATACATCTAACGTAGGTTCGCGGAAATGGCGCAAGCCGACGTGCCGCAGATCAGGTTAGTCGTTCGGATAAGCATTTATCTGCCATTGGGTGTTCGATTTTTCACGTGCAGATCGATCACTCGAGATTTATCACGCTACGAAGAATAACAAACAAACGAATGTCGTATCCAACTTTATCTCCGCGAAATACGGAAAACCGCTCCTCTATCATCAAGGTGGATCGACGATGGATTAAGAATCGCTACAACCGCAAACACGACACAATCCTCGTAAGAACGAGCCAGAAAACTCTCATTAGCTCCCACACGAGTGATATTCGACTAGTGTTTCCCGCCGGTCGAATCGATCAGATATAACAACTCGACTGGACAAAACATGCAGCCTAAAAAAAAAAAAACAAAAAAAAATAACGATTAGTGATCACATTCGAAATGCAAACGTTTTTTTATCACTGGAATCTTTTAAATAACATTCGCATTAAGTTTCGATTCATATGTTTACTTTTAATTGCTACCACACAAAAAATTAAACCCAACATCCAAAGTATGTTTTTCGAGGTCATCTGTAGAATATCAAACATCAAAAGCACTGCGTTTACAAAATTATAAAAAATAGGAGCCACTCTTAAAAATGGAGATTTTAGGCTGACACTTTTTTTGTGCACAAGAGTTAGAAAATATAAAGGAGTCGAATTTGGACTGCTTTTGGGATTTCCAAAATTCGGGAGCGACTTCGAACGAGCTGGATGTTGAAAACTGGCGTATTTTCGTGGGGGATTGGAAAAAAAATAGTCGGTAGAGCAAATACTATCGAAATAAATAATTTAATTATGAGAATTAATTATAAGTAAGAATTAAATAAATAATTGGATTATAAATTAAAACGCGGCTGTGCGGTAGCTCTTTTTGTCTCTATCTTCTAAATGTCCAGTTTTTGATATTAGCGATTCGTTGAAAAACGCGGGCGCAGCATATTGGATCGAAGATACTTCAAATCAGCGAATAATTCGTCGAAGCGATCGAATCACGAGTCTCGAGATTATTCGATTTCGGGAACGCTGGATTTTTCTCTGATTGAAAGGAATTAATTGTAATTCTTCGAACGATATATCGGCCGATCGACATCGCTGATGTTAACTGATTTCGTCAAAAGAGCGCGACGGTCGACAAATAATGCTTACGGGGATTTGTTATCCTTCGTAACAACACTGTTTTCGGAGAAGAGTAATAATCCAACAGCCTCAAGTTCACGCCACTTCTCATCGTCCCGTTTATATCGCGTCGCGAATTACACCGAGGAATAATTCACGCGCGAGGTGAATAGACTTGCTATTATTTTTACCGAGCAGCGAACGCTTGCTTCTCGTTATAGTGCAGGCTTACACGCGAGAAAAACGAGTTTTCCAGCTGCGGCTAGGTACGCGCGACACTTTTTGCTTTCCGAGCTCGCAACCCTGCTGGTTCTTTTTCTTGCTCTCGTTGGATCGCTGGATTCGTTCACCTGCATCGACGAAGAAGAAACAGCTTTGTATCGGAGTGACAACAGCGGAGAAACCTGAATTCATTTCGATTTCTAAAACGAATCGAGACGAGTATCCTCGTGGGAACTCAAATATACCTATTTATTTACTTATTTATTTACCGATTTATTTACCTATTTATTTACCTATTTATTTACCGATTTATTTACCTATTTATTTACCTATTTATTTACCGATTTATTTACCGATTTATTTACCTATTTATTTACCTATTTATTTACCGATTTATTTACCTATTTATTTACCTATTTATTTACCTGTTTATTTACCGATTTATTTACCTATTTATTTACCTATTTATTTACCTATTTATTTACCTATTTATTTACCGATTTATTTACCTATTTATTTACCTATTTATTTACCTATTTATTTATTTTATTTACTTTATTTATTTACTTATTTATTTATTTATTTATTTAATGTCGAAACATATTCATTGTTGAGCAAATTATCGCCATATTTATGAAGCACCGTCAACAAAAAATAATCACTAGTTTAGTAGTTAATCCAGTGCCTGATCGATGCTTTTGTTTTTGATAGAAATAATTTCTTCGAAATTAAAAAAATTCCTCGATCAAGTAGTAGATTAACTATTGAACTAATGATTTTTTTATATTTCATTGATTCTAGATGGACCAGTAAAATGTTATGATGGTAACTGCAAAGGATGTCGGGGTCCAACAAATATGGGGAGCTTTTTATCTGCTATAAATAATTGTTTTTTGAATTTTGGTGAAATCAAGTCAAAACACGATGTAAAAGCTTGGTATGAATTGTTTTTTTAAGATAAATTAGACTGCTGCAAAAAAATCTGGAATATAGTCGCTAACTCTGTCGCTACTTCTAACCCGTTAAACAACGACGTTTCGTAGGCATTGGTCCTCGGTTCGTTCTCGCGGGAGGAAAAAGAGCTGACAGCAGCCAGATTTGCACTGCATTTCGCTTTTATTGCTGGAATTCCGGAATTTCGAAATGCCCTTTTCAGAGTCCTGTAGCATTACAAAGGACGCAACGTGAGTACAGTCGACGAAGAATGGAATAAAATCGCCACGCTCGGGGCGACCTTCCTCAGGTAAAATCCTTGGCCTCTCATTCAATTTTTGGGTCGCCCACGGGGACCACGACTGGTAACCCGCATTATTCCAACGGCGAGCTGAAAAAACCTTGATCTGCCATGCCAACTTCTCTGTGAAGATTTTGGGCGATTTCGAAGAGCGCGAGCCTCCGGAAATCTAAATCACGAGAAAGCTGAAGACACATTTTATTTCTGTCACGAAAATCGGACAAAAACTTGCGGTGCTTAAGTAGGTATCGAGAAGGACGAAGCTATTTTGTTTGTACCCGTGAGATTTTCCGTGAGAGTTATTAGTCTTCGCTCAAACGTGTAACTGTCGTTTGTATAGAGTTGAAATTTGTTTAAAATGAATATCTAATTCGTCTCCCAGTGAACGTGATCATGAAACTAAAAAAGTTAGAAGGTTCCAATTTTTATTTATTTTCGCTTGTTTCTCTCCTTCGCGATGTTTGGAACCACCCGGACAAATTTTACCGTTTAACATCCGGTCGTTAAATATTGTGACGGAAAATTCGCTCGCGAACGAAAACATCCGTCGCGTAGAGAATTGACAAGGATACGTGAACACAAGAAAATACGATCCTCGAAGATTCGCGATAAGCCAGAGGTTCGTTGTAATTTTTAGGCACTCGAGATATCCGCGATCAGATGCGAGATAGCAGATAAATTTCTATTCATTCTTCCGCAAAACAGTCGGCTGTTTGGCCACGAAACGACCGCGGATTTAGCGCGCGATGGACGAGAGAGAGAGCGTTTTTTGTGGGCCAAATCTGTAGCGGCGATCGGAAGCCGAAGAGCAAGAGAGAGAAAGAGACCTTATCGCGATCCATTTCCATTTCATGCTGCTTGTAAAATTGACGCGGGCGTCGAGGCTGTAAGCCGGAAAGGTGCGCGCAGCTCTGCTGGCTCGCAATCAGCAGCCAGCTTAAGCAAGCGCGTTTACGTCGACTATATCTGGACGGGTCCCACCCTCCGGCAGCCAGAAGCTCCGCGGTACTTGAATCGTCAACACCGAGCGCGCAGTCGTGTCTCAGCCGCGAACTTGACCGGTCTTCAGTCAACGCGTGACATCGAAAGTGTTTCCACGCAGTCACAACAGCTCGCGTCTCATCAGTTAGCCGCAGTCGTGGTTGCCACTTGTTTCAACGCTACAAGCATCGCGATACTCGACCGCTCGGCACTTGTTTCAGCGCTAGTGGCATCGCGATACTCGACCGCTCGGCACTTGTTTCAGCGTTGCTAGCATCGCGATACTCGACCGCTCGGCACTTGTTTCAGCGCTAGTGCATCGCGATACTGGACCGATCGGCACTTGTTTCAGCACCATTAGCATCGCGACAGTCGACCTTGTTTTCGTGAACTCTGAGTTTGTGTCGTTGAGGCAGACCATTAAAGCCGAGGAGCGGATCCATGCGAGGAGCAATCAGCGTGCAAGTACAGGATTTCGGTCAGAGCTCGAATCGTGTTTCCTTCTTCCGGTGAACAAGAGAGCGCTGGAACTTCACGGTACCGATAGTAAACTTTGGCGAAGGACGTTTGAGTTTCTCGATAATTACACGTTGTACGGAACCGCGAAGGGAGTGGAGCTGGTCGCCGTCTCGTGTCCTGCTCTCAAAAGGCTGCAACGAAGGTCTCTGGGCGTGACGGAACCCCCGAACCGCGGTGGACCTTTCTCCTAGAGATTTCTCCACCGGACAATCGACAGTTGACGCATGCAGTCCGACGTGACCTGGTGCAAAAACTTTCCCACGCTATTCGACCCTCGTCGATCAAGAGAAGTGTCGACAGCGTAGCTACAACCGATGTCGCTGTATACCAACCTAAACATGACGCACTTGAAGATCGAAACCGTTAACCGCGCCGAAGAGGAGAATGCCGAAGGGAATTTGACGCTGGTCGTTCAGGTTGTGTCGGAGATGGTTCAGAAGTTGGAATCTCGAGAGGAAGAGATGACGGAGGCTGAGTACGAGCAGTTTCTGGCCGACGTGTGGGTCGGCGTCGTATTGACTCTTATGGTGCTCAGCTGCGTTTGTTGCATGTGCTCCTGTCTGCTGTATCACAAGTTTCAGCAGTGGAAACGCCACGGTGAGTAACTTTGCACTCTTATTTCCACGCTCCGCAGCCTTGTCGCTAATTAGCGTCGTACGTATTCGACTCACAAGCCACAGAAGCTCGTATTTCCCGACTCATCTCACGACTTTGCGAAGCAAAAAACAAAATAAAAAAATCGCCCCAACGTTGACATAGCTGCTCGAGCAAGTACAAAGCGCTGCTACTTTCACTGCCGCTTCGCTCGTCCGTTGTCAATGATTCAGGAAGTTCTTTGGCTGGTGACGCTGCTGATTCTGAGATACTGAATCACTAGTCACGGCAGGTTTCGCCGAACTTCTCAGATCTGAATGAAATTACTGGAGTAACGTGATCTGCACGAATAATGAGACGTTATCATTTACGTCCGAAATATCTTACGTGGGCTCCACTCAGGCCGACCTAAACGATTTATTGCCAAAGTCTATGCCAGGCAAAGTACAATTTAAAAAAACGTACAGTGCCTATCGTTAAAATGCTCGTCGTCAAATCACGACAGCAGCTACAGATTTGGCCCCCATTTGAAAGTCGTTCCCCGTGCAGTGTCGTTTTTGCGTTTCGAATAACCCTAAAATGAGAGTTATCCGTTTTTTAGGTCACTTGTTAGCTCACCGTGTATTTGAAATTTCTACGAAAAGTTGTCCTGCTCTTTCCCATACACTCGTAGGAGTACATTTCCGATAGCTGTGAATCACCGTTTCCCGTAGAATGAAAAGAAACGCGTAAAAATGCGGATGATGTAAGATCGCGTTGTATTAGTCCTCAAAACTCCCGGATGAGTAATCGCATCGAGAAAACTGTTTCACCGTTCTCTTAACGCCGTAGAGCCGCACGAGTTCTAGCATTTTCATTTCTCCAATTTCGAAAATTTTCATTTCCTCAAATCTTGTGAATTTCCTTATCCTCAACCTCGCGAATTTTTATCGCCTCGAATTTCGTACGTTTTTATTCTCGCAATTTGGTGAACAAGTAAAAACTCGTAAACATTCGTCTAACTTGCTCTTCCGTTGCTGAAAAATATTCAGGACTTTTTCGGCGAACGAAAAACACTGTTTTGCAGATGCTGCTGTGCGAGCGTCTCGCCTGTCAATTATTCCGCTAAGCTATGCATTAACCCACGAAAATCCGTATACTCGATAATAATTTCCATAAACTAGCCATTTAGCTCCTTGATATCTGACAAGCATAATTCAATTAGACGCTCATCGCTCTTCGTTCGTCGAACGCTCCTTCGTATACTTCGATGGCTCCGAATGCCTCGAGTATCTCTGAGATACTGGTTATCGACTTTCCCGCAATTTGAAATTCATTCGCGATCCACCACGTTGTTCAAGGCCACATGCGCGTCGTCTTCAAGGCCCAGGTAAACTTCGTGACAAGTACTCCGTGGCACTGTGCGGCAATGCCGCATCGTGACGGCCTCTGCCAGATTAGATTAGATTCCCCCGGAATTTTTCTTTCCGTATTTCCCGAAGAATTCCAAGTGCCTCTCTAGTTTCCTAGTCGCCACTCGTTTCCGCGATCGACCAGGCCTTCGCATTTCTTCGCGAAGGGCTGTTTCAAGGTCATCCAAGTTCCACGTCTCTGCGTCGACCCATCGCTGATAAAAGATGCGCGAGACGACACGCGGCAAGACTTCAGCAGCGTGACCAAGTGAGGCTGACGAACCGTTAGATACGCGTGATTCAAATAAAAATTCGAACTACGACCAGGGAAGTGTTCCGCTACTTGGGACGTGCCGTCCGGTCGATTCAGTTAATAAACGTGAGAGTAGGACAAGAGTGTGCTTAAGGGGGAGCCTGCTTTAGATGCTTCAAAAAATCGACGATTTTTTTGGGAAGGAAAGACATATCCGATTGAAACGAAACTTACAGACTTTATTCTTACATATTTCACCAGTCTTCTCAAATTTTTTCGTTAAAGTACATATCATATTATGCCTGGTACACGCATTTCGCCCAGTACACTTGTCGCGCGGCGGAAAAGATGCAGGACGCAATTTCTACCTGAAACAAAACTCCCAACAATTCTTTTATTCTTCAATAGTATAGCTTCCACTTAAACCAATAAAATTCATCAGAAGGTAAAAAATGTCAACAATTTCTCGCAAATTGAACGAAAAATTCATTTTTTGGAGAAAAAAAATTCACTCCAGATCGTTTAAAAAATAGGTTAATCTGAACTTTCTCAAGGTTTTTTAGGCCCAACTAGAAGAGAATTTGATCCTGAATACGATGCATTTCGTTTCGTTTTGATAGAACGTTTAGATTTGTCGCCATCTTTTCCGCCAATCAGGAAGAATCGTGAAAATGAAAAACCGAGCAAACATCGTAATTTTCTGGAACTTAGCGCGTTAATATGCTAATCAGCGATTCCTGGTCCGTTGCTCTTCAAAAATTGGTGGATGCTTGATGCTTGAACACGAAGCGCGCCTGTTTTGTTGGGCGACGCGCTCGCATATCTGCTCGACGCTTCCTCGCTATTTCCTCCGTAACTCAGAAAATATTTCGAATCTACTTTCGAAATTTTAGGGACACATTTTTGAATAGTTTAGGAAGATATTTATGTAAAAAAAAAATCGGCCTGAAGAGAAAGTGAAAATAAAAATGGGGGCTGGCTCGAGGAAGAATGCCTCGTGTAGTACAGATATGTCGCAGAGACAGATAAGCCAGTTAGGGAAAACGATTGTTGTAAGAATAACTTTACAGCCTGCTCGATGATCGTTGGCTGCTGCTAGTACGCATGTTTAAATATTTACGCGTCTTTTGTGAGGATAATTCGTAGTAGAGGATCTTTTGTGCGACGAAGGTCGGTGTCGTATGATAATGGATAGATAGATTTATTTATTATTATTGTCGACGTCGGACGACGGTGGAAATACAAAGCATCTACGCAACGATAGAAGAACAAACAGTGGAGAAAATAAGAATAGTAGTTGCGATAATAGTGATCGAGATACTCGCTTATACGATACTCGTGGTCGATAAAACAGGTATTTCTCCGCGCTTCCTTTTTTACCCTCCCAAAAAACTGCTTCGCTAATTTTTATTTTTATTATTTATATTATTTTTATTTCACCAAAAAAAAAATGGCGGTGTGCACCGCAAAAAAATGTTCTCTCGCGCGAAGGAAGTACTTGTGCGAGCGGGGGGAAACGGACGTGAATGTTTGTCGCTGTAGTAGTTGGAGATATTTCGTTGGAATTTTTCTGCCCGTTCGGCGAGAAATTATCGTATTTTTCCCGTGGCCGTGCGCAGTCAGTTCCTTAACCTCGGACAATTGGAGTTGTATACACGCCGACTAATTGGGAAGACAACGATCAAAGATTAGGCTAACGACGAGTCGACATCGTCACGTGCGTTAATCGTGTGAATTGTGAATAAGTCGAGCGGCGCGTCGCGATTAGCTCTGCTGTTGTATGTATATGTATACGCGTAATGTACGTGCTCGTATTTGTCGGGGAGACAAAAAAACATCCAATTTGCGATTCCGGCCGCGCGCTTCTTTGGTGGAGGTAAATTTGAGAAGTGTCGAAAATATTATACATCGTCTGCATCCCGTTGTATTGTTTTTTCGCTTTGTTCCGTTGTTTTCAAAGCCTCGTTTGTGCGCGTTACCTGCTCCCAAGAAGCCCTGCTGATCGATTTTTTCACCTGTCGTCAAGAAAAATAAGCAGGTTGTTTTGTCGGTTGTGGGAATACAATTATTGCGCGCATTTTGGGAAGGAGAACAGATAATCAGCGCACGGATAAGATTACGAATGAAATTTACGCGTTGCTTTTCAAACTAATTAGATTCAACAAAAGCGAAAAAATGTCTCTTTTTTCAGTGTCTCGCGTCCAGTGTTGAAACTTACGACGCAATCGCCATGGTTCCAATGGAAAAGTTGTAGGTAATTGAACAACGCATAAAATGAGCCATTGCGCGACCAGATCGAATGATTAGGAGCGGAGAAAATCCCGAAAAACTGGAAAATGCTACTTTTTTTGAAAAAATCTCGTATCTCCCTGGTTTTTTTGACTAGGAAAGCTCAACTTCCGTAGAATAGTAGTGCTTCGTGCGTACTTTCACGGTGCGAAGCGTGGACTTCGCGCGACAAATAGTTCTCGCACAATTCGAGTTTAAACAAAGTAGCGCGATATTTTCACGAAGGTCTCGCGGATACTCCGATTCTCATTCTGAAAACGGATCTGAAACGGATGACCGAACTTTGCTGAACTGTCTTTCGAAATGGCTCTTCAATTATTGCTAAAGATGCAGCATTCGGAAAATGAGCATCGAAAATCACGCGGGTGGCGAGGGGAACGAAAACACGATGCGTCAGCATCATTCATTTTCGTTCACTCGGAAAACAACAACAACAAAAATTAAAAATATATACTACTGTGCGTGCCATGTTATTCTCTCTTATCTCGCTGGTACAGGAAAATTATATTCGTCGGGCAGTCTCGAAATTCCGGGATTATGGTTATTTATTATCGGATTATACAGTGGACCACGTTCCGCGCGTGGAATGCTGAACTAATATTGACGGAACGTTGCTATATAGCACAACCGTTCATCTGTTAACTAAGATGGCAGCTGAGTTTGGAGCTTCGATCTCAGAGGCGGTTTTACCAGCATTTGTCATTTTCCTTTTGGGGCGATGAGCACTCTCATCTGTGCTACTGGTCCAGTGCTGGACCACTAGTCCATAACCACTAGTCAGTATCCGCTGGTCCACACTGCGATGCCTTTAAGCCTTGAGGTATTACCCCTGTTCAGAAGGGTACAAAAGCTGTAGGATATTACGACTTGATACGACTTATTCCAAGACACGTAACTCTTCCCCTAGCGGAGTTCACTTCCGCTTCGAATAATATTCGTTGAGCCGACGAGCTTGCTCAGTTGGCATCGAGCATACATGGAGAACAGACGAGGCAAAAGATGTACCTCGTTGGGCACTTACTCTGCCATTTTGGTCCGTTTTCCACTTGTCAAAATGGCGGGCGCGAGGATAGTGGCGCGCATGCGCGATGGATCTCTCGCGCGTATAACAATGGCGCGAACATTCAAAACTCGTTAGCGAGAGTCTTGAGTAGGCGTTAGGTCGCGACTGTAGCTGCCACGAGGTCGAGCCGAGTAGCCGTTGTTCTTCGCCGAATGCGCCGACAATCACGAGCAATTAGCGTCCCGGTGGACGGAGGAAAAAAAATCCGCGTCGCCGGTGCCAATGGAGCGTGAACGGTCTGTGGCTCTCCGCGTGCTAAAAAATGCCATAAATACAGTCGCGCAGCAGTCTCGTGCAAATATTTGTCCGGTCGTTTCGGGTATCGGTATTACGTTGGATATGTACAATTTCGTCGGCATCACGTGTCGATATCGGCTCGTTTGTAAAGTAATTGTTCGCTGGGAACGGGGTCACTCCACCTGCTCCGACTCACGCAAGGCGTTCCAGTTACGTGTAACCTTCCTCCGCCCCGCCGTTTATGCAAAAACAAGCAGCCATTCCCATTTTTGGTAGCGCCATTTCAATTTTTCCTTTTCCTCCTCGCGTCACGAAAATGCAGCGATCGAACGTCGCCTTTTTACCGAGGTTGGAGATGCAAACGAGCAGATTCCTCGAGGTCGACGTCTCGCGACAAGGCCACGCCGAATTACCAAGGTCGCTGGAATTTTCGTACGAAGTGGCTGACGATTAATGAATTAATATGCAGGGATTAAAACGTCTTGACTGTTAAATCCTATCAAGTGCTCGGTCTCGGGCGATAAAAGCGTTTTTTTTTTTTAAACGCTTAAATTCTTGAGAAAGTGACTTTTTCAATTCTCAACAACAGCGAATAGCTTGCGCGCACCAGGCGCCATTTTGCATCCGCCATTTCAAAATGTTCGGCAGCCATCGCGAGTTTCCATGAAAATTGGAGAACCTTTTAGCCACCATTTTGGTTCCGCCATTTCAAAATGTTCAGCAGCCATCGCGAGTTTCCATGGAAATTGGAGAACCTTTTAGCCACCATTTTGGTCCCGCCATTTCAAACTGTTCAGCAGCCATCGCGAGTTTCCATGGAAATTGGAGAACCTTTTAGCCACCATTTTGGTTCCGCCGTTTCAAACTGTTCGGCAGCCATCGCGAGTTTCCATGGAAATTGGAGAACCTTTTAGCCACCATTTTGGTCCCGCCATTTCAAACTGTTCAGCAGCCATCGCGAGTTTCCACAGAAATTGGAGAACTTGTTAGCCGCCATTTTGGTTGCACCATTTCAAACTGTTCAGCAGCCATCGCGAGTTTCCATGGAAATTGAAGAACCTTGTAGCCGCCATTTTGGTTCCACTATTCGATCTCTTTCGAGCCGCCATTTTGAGTCGACCATATATCTACTAAAAATCCGTCATGCTTGTCTGATTTATACAGCGTTCATGGTTACACCTGCGGGAGCGAAAATTTCAAAGAATTTCCAAAAAATTCCGACGTCTGTCGCGCCAGCTGCGTTAGTTCTACGCGAATTCCTGAAGCTGGTTCACTGCTCTGCCCATTTTTTATCAGCTGGTTTTCGATGTTGCGAGGTATTCTTTCGAATGCTATATCGAAATGAGCCGCGTGAGATTTTTTTTATTCTCATCCACTCGATTCTCCGATCCATGCGTGTCGATTATTGGGGTTAATTGGTTAATTGTGCTGACGCGGACGAGTAGTGTAACAGTTTGTTGCGTTGCGAAAAATAAAGCGTATCGTCAATTACGAATCGTGGCGGTAGGAATGAAATGGAAATTGTCGTTGCATCTTCTGCCTTGAACTCGTCAACGACGTCCTTATTCAGACAAGATTTGCCATTTCATCCTCGTGGTTCTGATCGTGTTCGTAGTGGATTGGCGACCATGTTTGGTCAAATTGGAGCGAAATTCCGCGGTCAATTTTCAATTCCTCGATATCAACGTAACTGACGATGTTCGGCTGATTTTCCAAACGTTTCAACCAGTAGAAATAATAATTTGCCGACAACGTTTGGACATTCTCGAGCTAACTGCGGAGACTTTCTTGCGCAATGCGGAAAAATGTGCGGTAATCATTTTACTTTTGCTGTCGCAGAGTCGTAAAATTCGTAATGCGCGTTGATACATATTTATGGAGATGCAAACGAAAAATACACGCGGCTATACGCGCGGAAAATAAGAACGAGCTTAACAAACGTGTTCGCATTGACGTCGCAATTGTTTAACGCGAAAGTATTCGACAGCGAGCTGCCGTGGGAATATGACGAGAAAAACGCACATTTCCATCGAGATCCAACACTTTTGAGATTCTGCTATTTTCTTTCTCCAATTTCCAAACAAGTGAAAAATTGGAGGTACCAATACTTGCTATTCCACGCGTGGAAATACTGCGGAGTAATTTATTTCCCCCGAATTACCAATTTCTTTCATCGAACAGTCGAGAATTTGAAAAATTAAAAATAACGATCGTCGGATTGAAATTTGTAGAAAACCGAAAAAATCACCTGAGTCTTATCAACGACGGCGGCTGCTCATCGCTCCAATGACATCGAACGCGTGACGGCAATAAGGTAGAATCATGCGCTGATAACGACTTCTTAATACTTTGTTGCACTCTCACGCGAATTTTTTACCACGCAATATTGCAAACGCAGTTTCGCAGTAAACTGCACATAAAGCTTACGAGCCATTCCCCCAAATCCCCTTCGCAGATCCGGCCTAAAAATTTGTGGCAATTTTCGAATTCTGTTTTTTTTTTTAAACCTGTTTTTCCCACTCTCTAGAATTTTTGTACCCCTTTTTCATTTTTCTTATTATAGTTTTGATGATCGGCCGAGTGGCTAGAAATTTTGGGAGTAATTCACACCACGATTATGCTTAACTTCTAGCGAGCTGCTTATTTTACTTCTGTTTTTACCCTTTCGGTCACGAATTTTTTCTTCTGCACCGATTTTGATGCGGGGAGATTCGAGTTCCACTTTTTAAATATTTTTTTCTACCACTCGTTTTTTTTTTTTTTTTTTGATAGCCCTATTGATGATAGAGTGCGAAACAATTTTTGAAATTATCGAGGCACGAGGGTTCTGTACATGTTGCACACTTCCAGTGCAGGATCCGCCCTATTGAATTTTCCAAATCCGCCCTATTTGCCGTATTTTCAGATGCACAGGTTTGGAAAATTCAATTTTGAAAAATAGAATAAACACGAAAAAAAATGGATCAGTTTGCACGTTAGAAATTACCTGACACTTTTGTCAAAAAACGGATTTGTTCATCGTTTTCGCATGTAATTCTGTCGTATAAATTTGTTCGAGCTTATTTATAGCCCAATTAACTACGCGACTATGTATTTATACTGTGTTCAGTCAATAGTGTATTTAAAATAGCCGTGTCAATAGGTGGTGCGCGAAAGCTCACTTGTGTCAACTAGCGAGAGGCCACAATACGAGGTAGCCGAACCTCTTTAACATAGATACCAACGTATTTGTGTCAAATGTTGTCTCGCGGTGCGATAATAAATAATTCGTCGAAACTGAGTATTTCCACAGCGAATTAACATTCGTTTCATTTTTAATCGAAGAAATATTTCTTCCAACTTGCCTACCTACACTAATTCATTCTGGCTCGGTAAGTCTTATACTTTTTGGGCTTTACCTTTTCAATGCAATATTCTACATCTGGAAAAGTATTTTTCTAATATTTTTTAGACCCCACCAATCGAAAGCTCCGCGTTTTTTGGACAGAAATGTGACGAACACGTATTTTCTCTTCGAATAATCGGATTTTGGCGCCGAAGAGCTAAAAGTTATTGCAAAGGAACAGAATTTTTTTTGCCCTATTTTAAATAGGTGGCAAAATCGGACGAAAATTTGTGGGCGATTTCGAGGAAGAAAACGTATTAACAATTCGTGAGCAACGGAAATATAATTAGCTTCGCTAATATCAGCTTGTTTTATTGATTTAGAGAATTGACGTACGAGCTGGTTTTTACGACCACTCGTGTTCTATCACGAGACGTATACGCGTCTTAGCATGTAAGCTGAACGTTAACACTGCGTAAATGAACATGCAGTAAAGTGATCGCTGAGATGATCTTCGTAATTTCGTACATGCGTCACATGCTTTGGAAATTGGGGTGTATAAAAAATATCACATTCTTATCTGCGCCAGCTTCGGTAATCCGTGATCCTTGAGAGAGAAAAATAACAGGCGGCATTGATGTCGCCACGCCGTAAAATTTCAATTCTCTCGCCGAGCAAATATTTGGCAAAAAAAAAGTTTGTTTTAAATCTTGTTTGACCTTGAAAAAAACACTGTTCATTTTTCGAATGGACATGTTGAATATCGTATTCAACTTGCGAAGTGACTTGTACTCGAGTTATGTGCGTTTAGCACCACTTCAAATTGTACAGGGTGAGTTTTCTCAACGACAGCAAGAGGGCGGGGCCTACTCGCGCCTGTTATTGTTATCTAACGAACCGCAACATGTTTTACAACTGACCTCCGCAAGCCGTGTTCGACAACAGCTCGTTCGATGTTCACGTCAAGTGACATCGGGGCCATTAAACACGCTTTTGCGTAGACGACGCGTTGACATGCTCCGGAGGCGGTAAGTTTGACTACTCGATGTCAGCATCGAGCAAACTGTTATTGAACGCAGCGTTTAGAGGTCGGTGTTGAATGAATATCAGCTCGTGAATATGAATTCAACAATAACAGGTGTAAATAGAAAGGGGCGGGCCGATAGCGAACACAGGCCCCTCCCTCGCGCGACAGCTACGAAAACTCACCCTGTACACATAAATTAGCAGTGCGAAAAAAAATTCCCAATTTTTTCTCGCTCCCATAGGAAATTTGCGTTTCTCCAGGTAGGAAGATCACCAGTTCGGGGTGCCAATTCGAGCTGGATAGCTCGATTAGCTGGGTTAGCGAAGATTTCTCGTTTAGGTAACGCGGATGCAGATTTTTCCGTTTCTCCTTGTTTCGCAACCCAGCCAACGTGATTGGTAGAGTGAAACTTAGTCGTACTTTGCAACGTAGCGATAGATGTGAAAAACGTAGATTTTTCGTTATTATTACTGAATATCGCCCTGGCGCAATGCATACGGCGATGGCATTTGCGACGTCTCTGCAGAAGGCGGAACGAACGCGAGGATAAATATGATAAATAGTTGCTTTCCGTCAGCGATTATTTATTCTACTTCTCATCAATTACCGGTAATTACTACTCTTGCTCCAGTCTCCCTGCCTCAATTTTTCCCCTCCTCCCACCGCGAGGAACGCGTCAGTTGTGTCAGCTTCCTCGAAAGCGGAGATGTGATTTCTGGGGAGGACCCCCGAATTCATTCCTCGGCGCCCGAATCCGCGTGCAATATCGATGATGTGGGCAACGAACGGAAAATAATGCAGCTAGCTAGGTACGACGAGCATTCGTAAAAATGCGCGGTCACGCGCGCATTTGCATTTCCCCGAGAATAAAATACCTTTATGCCAGCGTAAACACCTCGCTGTTGAATACTAATCCGGAAAATTCGATTCGTCGCGGCGCACATCGTTTCATAGGCACGTGAAGAACGCGCGACCGGTTTTTTACTCATCGAAATGTTTTTCTTTCCCTGGGAATCCCGAAATTTTCCGCTCCGTGCTTTTTTTTCACAAGAAAAAAAATGACTCGCGCGTTCCTATCTTGTCGAATTCAATTTCGTTGTAAAAAATATTGCTCCCTATTTAAAAAAATCAAGTTGACCTTGATTTGATCTCGGCATCTTCGACCAAGGTCAACCAAGCTGCGCAAATTGTTTCCAGCCTCGATATTACATTTTTTTCTCGAATTTGCCATCGTTGTCGAGCTGATCGGCTGGCAAGTTGAAATGGAACACTCTGATAATTGTACCGCACAGTTATTCATGCATCGTGCCAAAGAAAAAAATGACGGAGCGATGTTTAAAAAAAAAAAAAAAAAGACTTGAAATGGAACGCCCTGTACACGTGTCATAATTACAGGCTGTGGCTAATTGTGCCGCACAGTTATTCGTGCATCGTGCCAACGAAAAAAAGTGGAGGGGTGATATTTAAAAATAGAAAATAAAAAAAAGCAAACGCTAGAAGTATTTTGTGATTGGGTACAAAATGATAAATGTACTCGCAATAGTTGGCGAATTTTAAATCGGGTTTGGAGCTTAAAACGCGCAGATTTGTCTCGTCAAGAGAAACTCGAGTGATCTTCAACATTGTGACGGGGACAAACGATAGGAGAGGAATCAGACATGTTCGTGCAACATACAAACATGACAGTTCGTCTTCAACGACGGCGAACAATGAAAATAAATTCAGATGTGCGTGAGAATTTTTCTCTAGGCTCTTAAAAAAAAGTGTTAAAGTCAGTAAAAAAAAAGGTAGAGTAAATCTTATGTATTTGCTGAGAGAATAATTTCGAGTACAAGAAGCATCGGCGTGTTTGCACAACGAAAGTGATTCGCTACTTCTACAAGGAAAATAAAACTGATCTCGCGATTTCGTTGGCAATTTATTTTTTCAGAATTAAAAATACAGAAGAGCTTTTCAGCGTGCTGAAAATCGCTGCTGTCTCTGCTAGTTGGAAGCTTGACGATGCTTTCGTGCGACGAGTCGGAAAGTGTCGAGTCACTATTGCAACAAAATTGCGAGTAGCGCCAGTGATTCAGGGATTCGAATTACGAGGCTGCTACATCGATTAGTAATCTCCGCGATAAATTTCGACTCACCGTTCGGCAGATGCGAGAGACGTCACGTCAACATCGTTCCGGCGTTCCCACACGAGTTGACTCACGACAATTTTTGTGACTCACGGAAATTTGCGACGCAGCAAAAATAGGCCCTGCTTAGAAAGCGCCGATTTTTTTTTCTTCCCAGAAGCTTCGCAGCTGGAAGAATCTGGGAAATTTCCACGATACAAGCGACGCGTTGATATCGAGGTATTTACGTTGCAAATTCCCTTTTTTCTTCGAACGATCGTGGAATAATTTTTTCGCACCGTAGGCGAGAGCTGTAAAGTAGACGCAAGAGTTTCGTGTTTGTTTAGCTGGACGTGAAAAAATGTTACGTACTTTGGAAATAGCCGTCGAAATGGTAGCATAAATATACACGAGGGCCGTGTTTTTTTTTTTTTTTTTTTGACAAGTTCGCCAATTTTATTATCCCAGGACTAGAAAAAAATTTCTGAAGCTAGTCGAATTTCTAAATCCAAATTTACGGTTGTTCCAGACTAACCGAATTAAAACGAGCTTTTGCCCAACAATTCCAACTAATTTCTAACGATTATTTATAGATTTTTTTTCACTAGCTGTAAGATATTTCGTTTCGTAATTAACGATGTAACTCTTTTACACCTTTTTCAAGGACGATGATCATTCATTATTCAGCTGCTTCCAAGTTGAGAGAAGCAATGATTTGCTTTCGGGATTTGAAAATTTGAAAACTGTCTTTCTGTTGATGGGAATGGAGAAAATCTATTTTTTGCACATTTTCTTCACTGGAAAGTCTTGGAGGCCATTTGGAAAGGTGACTACGGATCTAGGGAAAAAATTAGACCGTCGCTTCGTCGCCTGTTTGGGTAACGATAAATTGCAGAAAATGAGTCAACGTTGATTTGCTGAACGATAAGGATGACGCCCAATGTCATCTCCCCCGAATTTCGGCTGACGAAACGAGCATTTCTTTGTATCCCTCCCCATGTTCTCGATTACACCGTTATCGGTGAAATTGCAACGGCGATAGTCACCGACATCGAATGCAATATCATATTTTCCGGAGAGGTGACCTCATTTTGATCATGAGTCGTGAAAGCTTCGAAGTTCACCGCGTTGTGACGAGCTTTTTGCATCCGGGGAACAAAGTCAACTGGTATGCCGCTGCTTTTCGCATCTGTACGGTAAAATGGCGAGAAAGTCGTGGGATCTCGTTGGCTTGTCGTATCTATTGCATTATTCGAACAATTTCTGACGCAAGATTTATCGATTCGCCGTATCGTGTAGCAATCTTTTGTGTATCTACGAGATTTTATTATCGGTTTGATACGCGGAGGTGGGTACGTTTCGATCAGGGTTTTCTCGTGCCAGCCGATAATCGTCCACGCGGGGACTTCGGAATATATTTAGTTTGATATGCAGTATTATTACCGAGCACTCGCGTAAAACAAATTTCCGTATCTTATCTCGCGGGCGAACCAAGCTGAGCGGACGCGAGTAATCCAACAGGTCGGACAGATTATTGTATCGCGTGTCAAACGCGCGTGATTTTTCATAATGCGCGTACGGCATTGAACTTGGATGTTTTACGGCAGGATGGAATTATTAGTACCGCTCACCACACCTACGCGTCGCTGCTTCTCGCGAGCGAGAACGCGCGGCGGACGGCTTATATTAGGACAGCAATCCACCCCGCCTCACCGGGACGCGTCCTCACTCTAACGTCGTCGTTCTCCTCTTAAATTGTACGCAAGCTCGCAGACCTTGTATTTACTCAAAGATCAACCTACTACATTAACAAACAATCCGAAACCAACTATTGAACGCACGCTAATTAATCAGCTTCCTCAGTTGTCATCTTTTGCGTAGCTAACACAATTAGCTCGAAGTTAATAAGTCAATAGGGTCTTGAGCTACGACCAGCCACGGAGCTTTTGCGAACGTTCACTATAAGCCCCGTGCTCGTGGAACAAAACCCTAGACACAAGTTTGCCACGTAGTGCAGAGCTCTCCTTAACCACCTTGCTAGACTATGTTGTGTTCAGCAAGTATACTCAGCTCAACATGTAAGTAATAACATAAGTAGTTACAATATTAGAGCTTGTCGAGCGTTTGCACAACACTCTCACTATTGCAGTGGTGTGACGGACTGTGAAAAGATGAACTACTAATTGTAAGAATATCTCAACAGATACTCTCTATGCTTGGAGATAAATGAATAAGCAAACTGACAACTAGAAAACAATAATTAACAGTTAACTAATTGTTAACTATTGTCGTAATAATTACAGCCAACATGTTCTACAGTAATTTTGTTTTGTTGTTTATCCAAAGTGATGGATACATATTTTAGAGGTGTTAATATAATATGAAGGCATCTGAGTTAGTGGACATGATTTTGTTTTCCGCGTGCGGATCCTGCTCGTAAATTTCAGGTAAACATTTCATAGGGATTCGGTGTGGAAAGACGGCAATGACCGTAGTAGGGAGAAAAGGAGTGAAAAAAAATGATAGAGAGGTTAACAAACACGCGAGTCGACAGACGTTCTCGAATTGTAAATATTTCGCAACGAGTGGAACATCTGCGCGTTTCGCCGGATTCTCGTTGGGGAAAACACGTCGAGTTATGCGGTGACATGTACGCGACGAACGTTGGAAATAGTTACGACCGAGATGATTAGCGACGGGCTGCTGAATCCAACGTGAATCAACTCAGGTGTTGACGATGTCTAAGAGAGAGAAAAAAAAGTAGGTGAAATTATGAAATTCTCGCAGACGCGCGCGTCTGTTGCTGCCTCGATGTCTATTTTTCTCCGCAGAGAACTGGAACAACAAATAACGCGACAAAATTGACGCAACGGCGTTGCAATAGACGCAAAAACACTAAACCGAAGTAGCGTGACAGTATCAGTGACGAAATCAACGCGCGTTGACGTATTTTCACTTTGTCCATAGATTTTGTATTTGGATTCATTTTTCCCAATTATTATCATCGTTGTACTATTTTTTTTTTTGGAGTAACAAAATTTATCGCTTTCCATTTTTTACCCTAGTAAAAAAAATGGATTGAAAAACTTGATTTCGAATGGTTTCAAAATATTGTCTCCTGGCCTGTTGCTTCGTGCACCATACATTCATTTCGCGATGCTAAAAAGCAGTTTTTGATCTGGAGTTTGAAATTTTCTACAAATTCACTGGTGAAAAATTCCACACTCAAAATGGGAAGGCAAATAATTATTCCTATTATAGCTATAGTACTTTCGTATCACGTTGAGAATAAATGGAATGAATAATTGTCGTGATTAAATCGTAATTACCGATGACAATGAATTTTTAGTTGTTGAAAAAAATATATCAGTCAACCAGGAGTTTTAAGGGTTAGTCAATTTTCGACGCTTAGAAAAACGCTATTTTTACGAATTTTTTGGTCCTTGTTATGATAGATATTAATATAATTTTTTTTGGCTTTAAACTATATTTTTGTTTCGCATCGTTTGTTTACATCTGCCAATTTTAATTATCTGTGTTCGGGTGTGTTGACACGCGGGTTTACTCATCGCGGCTCGTACAGCAGCGCCGCCGTGGCCGCGCCTGCGCCGTCCGCCATCTTCTCGCGCGAGCGCGGCACAAAATGGCCGACAGCATCACGGCTCGCGGCGCGTGTAAAGTAGTTAGTAAATCCAGATTGTAACTAATAATAATGAGATACTTACTTACGTGTTATGGTAATTGAAAATCCCACGGGAAATTGTCGCGAGTCGTTAACAACGAATGACCTTGGGGCAACGGCAAACATTTACGTCTCTCTAAGTAAGTAACGATTACGAAGGTTACGAAAACAATACGCATGAATGATTGCGAGTTAGAATTTGTTGACAATCGCATTGCTTCGACGAGGTTGTTTTCCACTCGATTCGAACCAACGGATGATATAAATGCGGATCAATTCTGCCACATCGCCTCGGCGAGTCGCAGAGTTCCATCCAAACGTCGACGAGCACAGTTTCGCGTGCCTCGTCTTCGAGATGCTGGTGGAAAATCTGGTGGCTGAGAAAATAGCAATCGTCCACTTTTCCACCTTATAAAATGCACAGTCGCTTGCTGACGTTAAAATAAAAATTGATACACTTTCATCGATGAATAATTCCAAAACGACGAAATTACGATAAAAATGATAATAAATTAGCAGCGCTGATTTCACCAAGCCTTTGCGCTTTTTCGACAACTCGCTCCTCTCCGATATCTTTCCGCCAGTCATTGGCAAAAAGATTACAATTTATCGGGCATGATCGGCATTTATCGACTTTTATCAATTATCCAAGGACGCATCTGCGAGCCGCCGTATTTGACCCAGTTTCTCGCAATTATCTGTTTCATCGACTCCTTAATAAATCAATGTCAAGGTCCAGCGAAATCGTCTCGGGAAAATAAATAAATTAAAGCTGTAAGCCTTCGAAAAAAACTTTAACAAATGTAGTTTCTCAGCTCGAAGACATTGAAATACCCAGTAAGCTCCACAACTCGTCCCTTCGTAGACCCATACTTATTTCCCAACGGAAAGTATTCAATTTTGGGTTTTCGAGTAAATCCATGACGAGTTACAGTGAAATTATTCCACGTGCGCCCAATTTGTACACACTGTACGTAAATTGCTACGCGACTCGAAAGCTCGAACGAAATCTGTTTCAATTTTTGGGTCAGAAAAAAGGGCTCCTTTTTTGGCTTGGAAACTCGCGTAACTTTTTAAAAAAGCTCGGGCAGCACAAAAGCTGCTTGCGCAGTTTTTGAAATAACTGTAAAATAATCGTGCAACGTGGTCCATTTCTACTGGATTTACAACTACTATCGGAGTTGCGGAGGAACGTGCGATTTTTCGACGTCGAGCCTTCGTCGACTCGCCTTTCTCGAGGACAAGGCAAACGCTGTTCGGAAGCTTTTCTGCGAAAACCGGTTACATCAGATCGTCGTACTCTCCGCTGTATGAATAACTTGTTTTCAAACGGATTCGATGATTCGCCACGTGACCGACGCAGCGCGAACAATTTCCATCAGCTATTCCTCCTGCTATTGCTCGATTTCTCGAATCATCCTAAAAATTCCACGACGATCTGGAATTTGTAAAAAAAAAGTGGAGGGAAAACAACGCGCTAAAAAAATGCCCAACGGTTCATTTTTGCACGCCCCCTTCACATTTTTGCCCTCTTACATTTTTGCAACACTCCAAAAGCCTTGGAATTATTTTATAAATTATTCTTATCGTATTTTATAAATATTTAAAAAAAAATGATTCCAAAATTCTTACGGGCGTGGATTTTTTTTTCCAAATCTATTAGTACTGTTCTGTTATTTCGTAGCTGGGATAATTTCACTGCGAACTATTTTCTCCGTCCTGACCGATGATTTTTGTGCAGAGATAAAATTTGCAGAAATGTCGTCGCTATTTTCTTGTTTTTATTATTGTTTCCATTTTTACCACGTTATTTCTAGAGACACGAAACGTTTGGCACACTTTTGTAAGAGGTGATAATTTGGTCGTGGAAGTACGGATGCAGCGTGCGAGGTTCGAGTTTGTGGATTTGATTTATAGTTGTTAGACTAGTTACACTATCGTATTTATAGACTACGAGAACCTAGGCTAATCAGTAGACGCTGTCAACTATCATAATTCGTCGGCGCAGGGACGTGTGTTTGATTACGCGCACGGAGATTCAATGACCGATAAAAAGAGCATGCACGTTCAGTCAAGAAAATCTATTTATACGGTTTATCAACCGCAAATGTGGTACGGCTTGCTTCGAGCTAACGAAAGTGAGGAAAATCGACGTATCGTGCTCGCGTGTGGCCGTATTAGGCAATCGCTCAAAAAAATTTTTTTTTCATTCTCTTCGATTAAAATACAGAGAATTTTTTTTTCCAATTTTGATGCACATGTTCCTGCAGGAAATTTAATTCTCTACAGAAAAGCTCTGATATAGTTTTATCCTAATCCTAACCAGTAAAAAGCTATCAGGCTTTTCAATCCTCGCAGCCGAGGGAACTCTAAGCAGGATGATACCTATACAGCAACGGCTCGCGGTAATTAACGTTATTTACAGATAATTTGTTGCTAAAACAATTTTCAGCTTTATGGATACATTTTCTAGTGATTGCAAATATTTATTTATAAATTATTTATAAATTTAGTCACACATTTTTACAGAATTTACTCAGTTGCGAGCACTGTAGCCCTGATAACTTTTTACCCGTCAAGATTACGGTAAAAGCGCTTCAGAGCTTTTTTGTAGAGAATTGAATTTCCTATCAGAGTACGTGCATCGAAATTAGAAAAAAAAATTGTTTCAGTCTTAATGGAAACGAATAAAAAAAAATTGCTTCACGTGCTTTTTATACGAAAAAACAAAGACTGACTGAGCGGCTCGTAGAATTTAAATATCGAGATGCCCATTGAGGAGAATGTTTCCTATAGCTTGGAGAAACTTTTGAGACGATGGCGAAAAAAAATTGCAGCTCAGTCTAATAATTATATATATAAATGTAAAATTTAAATAGAATATAAATATAAGTTATACATAAATTATATCGCTCCAATTTTTTTTTATCAAGGAAAGGATGAGAAAAGCGAGAAAAGCCGTGGGTACACTGTGGGGAATAGGGGAGAGAAAATTTGAGGGGGATTTGGAAGTTGAGGTGTGGAACCGAAGAGAGGGAACAAAGTTCTGGATAGATGAAGAGAGGAGGGTGTGCCGGATGTGTAAGGGGGAAGCAGAGACGCTGGAACATCTAGTAAGAAGATGCATTTTGGGGACGAGGGAAAAGGAGTAAGACGGGGTAAAGACCTGAAGCAAGAAGAGATAGAGCAGAAAAAAGAGAGACGGCAATGGCGAGGATAGGAAAGAAGAGAAGGGACGGAAAAAACAGAACGAGAAGAGAGGAGAGAAATTAGATGTTAGGAATAAGCAGAGATGAGGGAAATATGAAGAGAGATGGCGAGAAAAATATGTTGCCAAATTTTTTTGTGCCCACGGAAAATAGCAATCGCTAGTCAGCAGCTTGCTCGGCGAGGATTGATCGGGAGTCGGAAATGAGAATTCGCGCTGCGATATCTGCTCGTTCGCGAGTGTGCTCGCGGAGTCATTATTCTGTGGCTCTTGCGTTATTGTTGCTCGCCGTTGTCGCGAAATGCCGCCAACGATAATAATATTTCAACGGGAGTCGGCTGCGACTCGTGATATCGGTCGCGATAAGTGCACACCTACGCACGTTTTACAACTTGTTTTGCCCGAGTTCATCTCGCGTCGCGATCGATCGTCTTTCGCGCGTCGATCGTTGTTCTCGTCTCTTATCGCCGTATTACGATGCTACGATCGCCTTCAGCGATATCTCCAGCGTTTTATCCGGCTCGATCGGCATCCGGGTTCGCGAATCGCTGCATCGAGTCGAAGCTCGATGACTCAGGCTCATCGATTTCCTATTTGTGCCATCGATTTTTTTTCTCCTATCAGATCAAACAAATATGAGAAACAATTTCAGCAGATTTACAGCTCTAGCTGAAGCTGAGACGAGGCATTTTTTTCCGATAAACAAGTATGAAAAATAATCAAAAAAAAAAAAAAAAAAAATTGTGGCCCATCGATTTCCTATTTGTGCCATCGATTTTTTTTCTCCTATCAGATCAAATGAATTTGAGAAACAATTTCAGCAGATTTGCAGCTCTAGCTGAAGCTGAGACGAGGCATTTTTTTCCGTTAAACAAGTATAAAAAATAATCAAAAAAAAAAAAATTGTGTGCCCACGTAAAAAAATAAATAATCGAGGCAATAATTTTTTTTCTCTTGCGGCGAAAATTAAAAAAAAATCCCTCAAACTGTTGTCCACCTATTCACAATACGTTTTTGAGTATTAAAAATTCTGGTGAAATTATTATTGTAATATTCACTCGCAGATTTGTCGTTCCAGTGAAAATGCTCGCTTTCTCCGAGAAACAGAAGAAAGCCAATTTTTTGGTGCCCCGTATGCTATACAATTTCACTCGGAAGCGAGTTTACGCTTTGTTGTTCGCTGTTATTTATTATCGACGACGCCAGTCAGACCACCTCGAACTAATTTTAACGCTCGACAATTAGATAGATAAATCCATATTTGTTTATGTTATTATCGGTGGGATTAGACGTTTATCGAGGCGTATCTACGTACGTCCATATTTTTCCCACGATTTTTGATACTTCGATTGATCATTTATTATTGCACGGTCGACAGCTGTCAATTTTTTCAGACCAGTCAATAAAACTGTAAACCACTCACCGAGGAATACGATGACATTTTTCACAAATTCTCCCCCAAAAAAATACAGTTTTAAATTCTATTATAAATTACATAGATAGACAAATATTCGAACTCTTATTAACCACACCATTTGTTTATTCATCGCACTATTTTTATACATTTATTAATACGATATTAAATTCACTATACATATAGTTCACTATACTTAGACTATACATATAGACTACATAATTTCAGATGATGGATTAACTTTTGGATGTTTTGTCCCCACTAAAAGAAAAAAAAATTGTAACTTTTTATCATTTCTACAAAAATCTTCTGTGTAAATGATATTAAAAAAAAATTAGAAGATGGAAATAAATTAATTTGCATGGTCAGAAAAAATGTAATTTATTAAAAATCATGAAAACGACGTTAAAAATAAATAGCTCTAATGATTCTCATTTTTCATCGCGTTAAAGCTTCCTCATAATTTTGGAACCAGTCGAAAATAATTGCTCCTCTTCTTGCTGGCGAAAGGCTCAAAAATTGACCAAGTTTGACAGTTTTTTTCTCAGGAATTAATAAACATAATGAAATGTGGTAAAAAGCGTTTTATTAATTGTGTGCTCAGCAGTGTTGGGAAAAATTGCATCGTAGCTGTACTAAAGAAAGAGTCTTTTTATGCGTCCACGACCCAAAGCTTTTTTCTTGCAACTTCAAAAAAAGAACGACGAGCCAAAGAAATTTCGATCGAGTGTATTAAGCACTAGAAGAGTGGGTAGTATTTTTTCGGGGGCGATTTTTGGGCGAGTGGCGCCATGTTGAAAAAAGTCGAGACTTTTTTTCGCTTGTGTCGATTGATGGTGAATTTTTGCGTTTCTTTTCGCAGTTCTGGAGCAAAGAGCGGCGGCGCACGATCCGGATGGCCGCGGGGATACGGAAAGCTTGCCGTCGTACACATTGGTCTCGGGGCTTCCGAGCTACGCCGAAGCTTTGGAGCAGCTGAAACAGGTCCGAGCTTTGGGACAGAACCGCGATTCGGGTGTCGACTGCGATAAGTACGGAGGAGTCGAGAGCACCGTGGTCTCGTTGCCCGACGAGCCGACGAGTCCGAGCAGCCAGCAATCGAACCAGATGTCCAGGTTATCCGTGGCCGAGCTCCTCCAGCTGTACAAGTTGCAGCAGCAGCAGCAGCTACCTCAGCAGCTACCTCAGCAGCAGCAGCAGCAGCAAATGCCGGCGACCATGCCGCACACCGGAACCACGAAGATTTGAGGGCGAAGAAGAGGAAGCGATTTTTGCACCCCGAGAGACTTTCGTAACTCGGCGTTATCGCTCTTCCTAGGTGATATCAGCCTCGAAAGTGCATCGCAGCCGACTAATAGATGCGCTCGGGTCTTTGGACCCACACGATTCCCACGGAGATATCTCACGGACACCAAAATATGTTGTTATTTGTGATGGAAAATAACGGCTCTTCGGATGCGCTGCGTCATCGCGTGCCAGCGGAGTGTTTTGCAACGAGATACACCATTTTTGTTTAACAACATTCTTCAAATTCCTTCTCTTCGCTCAAATTTTGAACCGATTTCTGCGATCCAAATTAGCGGGAATGCAGTTCCAGTTTTACCGCGACAATGCGAGAGGGAATCATAGTGGTAGATGGAAAGAGAGAGAAATTTCGAAGCATGGACAGATGACTTTGACGAAAATCGGGCGACGAAAGAGCGAACGAGGTGAAAAAACCTGGTTGAGAAAAAAAAATGAGTGGACGAGAAATTGTGATGCGAAAAATGCGAGTGAAAGAGGTAAAGCGAAAGATTGTGGGACACATCGAGCTTGCGTGAATGATGAATTTTCCTTTTTTTTTCCTACTTTTTTTCCTGTTTTTTTTTCTTCACCTAACGACGCTGTTGGCTGTGACTTAGAAATTGACGATGCGATATTCGGTCTAAGACTAATTTGTGATACGTAGTCCGTGAATACCATGGATCATCCGCCGTCCAAGCGACGATATTTCCACGCGAACGCGCTTTATCGTACGTAATAAGAATAATAGTGTTAGCTGTCCGATTAATTTGTCGCGAGCTGAGGTTGGAAACTGCGACGATCGTTACCTCGAAAAGTACCTAAAGGACGTATACGATGGGAGCAAAAGGGACGAACTCTGCGATAAGTGGTGAGAAAAATTGGTGAGACAAAAAATGTACGGGTTATTTTTACCAAGTTAACAACGACGTCGTCGTTGCTGCTGGGTGGTAAAACGAGAAAGACGAGCATTCTTGGGATTTTCGTACACATTTGACGACGTTCTATCTTGTTGGCTGAGAAAAAACTGGGGTGTTTGAAAATTTGTGGAAAAAGATCTATGACACGTGATTTGCTGATTTCTTGTCTTGTTTTGGGAGCGATTTTCGCAACGATGAGGTCGAGTGAGTTTGTGTTTATTCTTTGAGAAATGAAAAAGCAGTATTCGCGTGTCTAGGATTTTTCTACGAATTATTTCCAAGTCGGTGTATCGAAATATTGGCTATCTGACGTCCTTTATCTTCATGTGGATAGAACAAACGAAAATCCCTGCGTCTAGTAAAAGTAGCTGCGTGTAACAATGACTCGTCGTATGGTTAAGCTTGTAGTTACATTGAAGTAGAACGTATCGTTTAGAATTAGGATAATTTCGTGGGATATTTTTCGAGGCTTCCGAGAACAAGGACCAAATCTCGCCGTATTTCGTAGCGATTCCGAGAGACTTTGACAAGTCATTGTGAAGAGTTGAAATACGAGACACGTCGAGATATCTGTTAACCATATATCAATAAGATAAACCTTGTTAGAATAATCTTAGCAATAAAATTCCGTCCCACGGACGTTAAATTGTGATATTAGATCTATTGCGTATCGATTAAGGCGATTAATTAAGATAGAATCTTACGAAGAGTAGAGTCATTGTCTGATAAGCATAGCGGAAAACCCGTATTGCGCACGAGACGTACAGCCCGAGACTCGCCCGATGCGACAGAGCAAGTTCGCTCGTTTCCTCTTTCGAATTTCCCGCGCGAGTCGCGAGTCGCGAGTCGTTAGCGCGCATGCGCGCGACCGCAGCGCTCCGCGCGACTGCAGCGCTGCGCGCGACCGCAGCGCCGCGCGGCGGCATTGCCTCGAAACGATCGGCGTATCTCGTCGGTTTGTGATTCCCCGGCAATCGTAACTGGGAAACTCGATGTTGACAACGAGAATACTTATGTAGGCATCGGTAGCATTTAAAAAATGGGATTCGGAATTCGAACGCGAGTACGCAGTTGTACAGAATTTGGTCCCAATTTCAAAACGCACAGTATCAATAAAAAAACCGTTTGTTTTACTCGGCAAGAAACGAAATTTGCCGGTCGCAGATCTCGTCTTCTTGGTTGGTAGATGTAGAAAAAGCGAGGGATTGTTAGTCGAAATTTACAAATGCGTTGTGCGCTGTACGCGGGTCCGAATGACCCTACTTCAGCGACTACGAGTGCTCCGTCTGTTCTAAATTTGTGATCGAGGAGATGTTTGTATTATTACTGTTAATGGAGCGTGAAAGAACGTGTACCTTTAGTTATAGCACCTTAAGTTACGTTTACCAATAAAATTAGAACGTTCGTTTCCGGTATTATCGACTAGCTCTTGAAGCAATGATCTTCGTAGCTGAAACGTTGCTTATCAGTTAAAATCCTGTCGATTTATTATTTATTTATTCCTCCTCCATTGTGAAAATTGATGCGCTTTAATTTTTCATCCCCACGATCTACTAGATTTATATAACGTAATCGTCGTCGTCGCACGATCCAATAAACGTTTATAAACCGTTTGAATAATAAATATGTATGTAAATATCAATCTTCCTATGTGATTATTCACTTTTTCTCGTTTTTCCAAGCACTGTGGTCCTGAAAACATATTCAAAGAGGTGGCAAAGCTCTTTGAGATTTGTACTCTAAAATGACTGCGGGCATTTCTTGGAGAAGATTCGTTTAATCCAACTAAAGACCGAAAATGATATTCAAGTTTCGCGAGCAATTAGATCAGAATCGTGATGAAGATAGGAATCGAAATCAGACTAATAATTTTTAACGATCGTATAATCGTCAGCTACATCCACTTGCATGTACGTGATATCGTGATAAGAGCCATCGAAAAAGGCATGGTATGACGATAACGATAACGATCGGATGTTACGAAAGTTATATCGATGACGATGATAACGACGATTATTATCTCGTACTGATTTTTTCCCCAAATACGACCCTCACAGTTACTGCAGTTGTGGGATAAAACGATTCTTTCAGCAAATCCAAGTCGTCTTCCGCCCCGTGCGCAGTTCTTCGAACTCGTTTTTACTGGTCTACATAACAATTAACATCCTTGCGTTGTGCACTACGAATCTTTGGCAGAAATCTACTTCATCGTGAGCCCAACTGCTGTTGTGAGACAGATTCTGAGGACGTGGGGAAAATTTGCTTGGAAATTAATTCGGACGGTAGATTCTGCACTAAATTCGTAGATCTTTTTGCTGGATGGTTTTTTTTTAAATAATTTGTATTATTATTATTATTATTATTATTATTATTATTATTAATTTTATTTTTTTCATAATACGAAACCTCAACTAATATTGAATTCGAATCTTTACATGTTGTATACGTATACATTCGGGAATGGAATGGGACACGCTGCGCGTTGCCGTTAACATTTTAGAGCGTATCCCTCGCCCTCTGTGCATTTATCGCGAGAATCGCGCAAGATCCGAGGAGCGGTCGTTTTCTTTCATTTTTCTCCACTCGACATCTCGATCGAGAACAACCGAGCGTCGAGTAAAACGGCGCCCGAACGAAGGCGACTCCACATACCATCCGAAGCCTGGATGCACGCAACTCGACTTGTCCTCGTATCTCTCAGGTTGCATTCGCTTACCACGCTAGTTCGAGACTCAACTTCAAGCTGCGACTGAATTGTCATTTGCTGCTCATGGATTCGCGTGATTTCGAATTGCGCGCAACGTGTTCTCGTAACTAGCGCTATTCATCGGTGCGAAACCCCCGAAGCGGCGATTTCCCCGGCCAAAGTGCTTCCACGAATCACGTTCGACGAGCGCCAATGGCTGAAAGACTCTCAACGCTCTCGAAAATCTCAGGCCATGTGAGTCTTCGACGTTGTAAACTCGTCCCCCGCGTCCGATTGTCTCTCCTCATATCGGGTTGTCTTAACGTGAGTACCCGCCCCTTGGGCTTGGAGAATTTTTCGAAAAAAAACTACGAAATGGTTCCAAACGAAACTACTCGTGGTGATCAAGTACTACGATATGAAACTGTCTCATCGTTTTCGTACACGCGGTGAGAAAACTGCCAACAGTTATCGTAGTAACGACCGAGAACCTCGTCCTTCTTGAACGGGGAAACATCCGTCGAATCGAGACAATTTCTGTCCGGGAAACGTGTGAGGGAAAATGACAAAACTTTCTTACAAACATATTTATTGAAAAACTCGGCACACCCGAGGACTTGATCCGATTCATACTCGACGGACCTGGATTAGGTGCGAACAGCATCTGAAAAAATACGACGTTTCATCTCATTCGTTCTACTTTTTGGTTTTTCACTTGCTTATTTTTGTTTCATCGCAGTGAAAGACCAATTTTGAGTTTCACTCACTCGAAGCTACGGCGGTGAATTCTATTATCCATCCTTGTCCACCGTTGTTGACCGAGGTCTGGTATTGTACCGTCACTTGTTCGCCAGAGGAGTGGAATTTGGCGGGGTTATCCTGTGAACACGTGATACGTCGTTGAACTGTGAACCGATCGTGGCTATTCAGCGGAATGAGGACTCATTTGAACCAAAGCACGAAAGAGTACGCCGCTTCCTTGCAAACCTCGGATCGAGAATAAAACGATCTACTCTCGAGAAAACTGTTTTCCGAAGAATCTCTAGAGCCGAGGAATACTCGATGCAAGTGGAGGAGAACATTTTTCACGTTGTTAGATCGGAAGATCCCTCGTTTGGAACGCTATGGAAGTATGGTACGAACCCCTCCGCAGTAGACAGTTTCCCTCCGGAACCCGCCGTCGCCTGAAACATCGGACACCGTCAAGTAGTCCGTTGCGCAAGTTGCTCTGGTTCCGATGTCGAATTCGATGAAACTCAACACGACTTTCAGGCCGGTTGGCACGCTGATTTCCCACGTGCAGTCGCTTTCGTTGCGGAACGCTTGCGGATACATCGGCGACGTGAATCTGCCTCCATAGTTGTACAGTCTGCCGCCACAGCCACGACCTGCGGATACGAGCATCGATAATAGGATTCAGCGTCGGTATTCAGCACACTGGCGCAACGCTTTTCCAGCCCCCATCCCAGATCTGTTGATAGCTACATCGCGAAGGGATAAAAATCCATCTGACTGTGAATCAAACGCAGAGCTGAGGACGAAGTCAACGCTGTTTTTTGATTGGTCGTGGGCGAATTCTGCCAACTCTGCGTTACTTTATTTTGACGGTGCTGGAACTTTTTACGTCTCTTCCGTTGGAAGAAATGAGCTCGATTCGTCGGGAATGTCGGAAGTCATCGTCGTGACAACATTCGCGAGAGCGTGGAGAAAGAGGCGGAAAAGTAAATGAAAGGGGAGATTGGAAAGATGATTTTTTGTCCAGGTGTTTGTACTTCGGATGGAAGAATAAACATACCCTTATCCGTTGTCGTGTATGTTATGTCGTAGTTCTCGAACATGACGCTTCTCACCGACCACGAATGTAGGCTCAGCTTGTTGCCCGTGCTGAATATCGGCGACGGGGTACTCGTGCCGCACAAGGTTTGTAGTTTGGGAGCGTCGAACCCTCCGTCATATACCTGCGGAACGAGACATGACGTGAAAATAAGCATCACTCGATCGGAGCGTGGCCAAAGGATGTACAGAGCGGTCAGGGAACTTTGGTGAAAATGAGATCGAAAAAAGCCAAACAGCGGGGAAAAGCGCGCTTCACCTCCAAAGCACTCCTGGTGCATTCCGGCTGACCGAACAATGAAAACTCGGAGAAGTAGAGCGAGATCGTCTGATTGGTCGCCGCAGTGATGGTAACCCAGCAATCTGACACTGCCTCGTGAACGATGCGACCCTGAGGAGCAGTATAGTTGCGGCTGCATCCAGCGATATTGTACTCCAGCTCGAATCCAAGAGGCGTATCGTGGGGCTGCGTCGAACTGACGAATAATATTTGGACCAGATCTCCGGTGCTGTTTGAGAAAATAATAAATCACTGTGGTTTACAACGAGGGAAGAGTTACAGACAAGTGACAAGTGACTCATCAACGTGTTGCTGAATCTACAAAACTCGCGCTCGTGTATGCGAGGTTGATGGAGTCACTTACCAACGAGAGAATAGACTATTCGCCAATTCGAAATCTCATTGTGTGTGGAGAACAGAACCAAAGGAAACACGCTTACCTGTAGTAGTCGTGAGGTATTGCACCTCCGCAATAAGTGTAGGAAGCTTTGGGGAAACGGAATCCCTGAAAAAATGAAGAAACAGGAGGTCTAGCGGTTTATCAAGATGTGGCTACATAGGGTAGTTGAGAATGGGGCTTCACTGACCGTGTACATAGATACCGGGCGAAGCCGAGTTCCGCTGTAGATGAAGTCCTCGCCGAATCCTTCGAAAACGAAGTTGGACTCCTGTAAATAGAATAGCATCGTTGACGACGTTAAGCATTGAAAGATTTACCCTTCCACGTTGGTCCAACTGCGGGGATGATAATTACGCGTTTGTCATAAATTTGCAATTTTTCGCCGCTGCATTTTTCAGAATTTTCCAGATTGAAGCTCTTGAAATGGACGTGGAATCTCCTCCATCTGAAGCCGTCCGCATGACCGAGATTCCATCGACATCTCAATCCTGCAGGGAAGGCGCCTGGGAATCCTGGAGATCTTAACGTTTGAGTCACGTTCGTGACTTGCAAACTTGAGTTTCCACAAGGAGCTGAAAAATGAAGCACGCGCGAGCGTGATAAAAGGAACTTTTATCGCAGCCCCGGGATGAATTTATCCTACGAGGCCAAACGGTCAAGGAGGCAAAAAGCCCAACAGAAACAACTCCTTCCGAGACTGGCCGTTGCAATAACAATTAAATCGTCGACGGTATTTTCATCGAATACTGATGCGATTGGTGGATGCGAAATGCTTACATGGCAGAGGCTCCAGCACTGCTGTAACTCCTCGCCCGTTTATGGTCCCGTCGCTCACAAATCTGATCCACATGTTAGTCGTTGACGAGACGATTTCCGTCGGGGGTAGGTTGCCGCAGTACCTTCCGATCAAATCCGCCATCGGGGAAGCCCCGTCGAAGATCTGGCAAGAGCAAGAAACCAGAAAGTCCAGCAGGGAACATCCGAAAAAATGTACCAACCGATTCTCCGTTCTCTCTCACCTCCAAGTAATCGCCCGAGCAGGTAGCCCGATTCGTGGAATTGTTGTAGGTGCTGTTCCTCAAGTCCATGCTGTTTATTCGCAGTCTTATCGCGTTGTCTGCTGGCGCGGAGACCAGCCAATGACATTCCTGAAGCGAGTCGTACGTCTCGGTCTTCTGTGTCTTGAATTCTTGCGACCTCGTGAGGTTGATCGGACCTCCGCATCCGGAAGCTATATCGTTCGTGAAGAAGATCTGTCGGGACGAAGAACATCAATTGCAAATTCCTATTCTCATCTCCACAGGCGAATCAATTTGAATCAATCACAACGCAATTCTCGTCAATATTTTCTGTGAGATCTGGCGGAGTCTCTTCTACTTTCCAACATGCGACTGTTCACAACTGTTTCACGCTAACTGGCTGAACTTCGACGAGAAAGCATCGCGTCGCCTTTCGCCGTAGTTTGTCTGAATAATCTCTTACAAACGATCGCAAATGCCCGAAGAAAAAATACGAGCATTCTCGCTGCATTCGCCAACGACTGACATATCTAGCCAAGTTGTCGCCTGGACCTCGCTGGACCAATATTGGCGATACGGTCACGGTCGTTACCTTGGCTGAAAATCCGCCGTAGTGACCCGTCGAATCGGTCACGAAGTTGATGGTCATGGTGTCAGCGGTCGACGGCACGGACGGGAAAGTTGTGTTCAGGTGGCCGCAAATCGAGGCTAATCTTCGCGTCTGATTGATGAATGGACCATCGTATACGGCGACGTAATCGAACCAACATCTGTAACAAGTTCAATAAGGTGGTGGTCGGCAATAAGGTGGTGGTACGCGGTATACGGGCAGATGAAATTGATGCGTAGAATTCGCACCTGCCACTCATCTCGAGATCGATCCGTTCGAATCTGACCACGACAGATTTTCCAGCTGGTGCTTTCACGGACCAAGTGCAGTTGAGCCGCCCGTAATAGACGCCGTCCATTGACGGCGAAGATATCGTCGTGGGCTGGGTTACATTTCCGCCGCATTCTGAAGGGCGAAGGGATGATCAGAGAAACGTAGTCGAGTCGGCGCGGAGTCATGTATACGTACCGTCGACGTAATACTTCAGCTCGAAGCCGCGTTCTTGAACGTATCTATCAGTCGTGAAGTTTATATTCAACTTGGAACTAACTCTTTGTAACGGCGGTTTGTTCGCTCCGCACCAAGTTTGTGAATTGTCTCCATTATTGTATATGATGGTCAAATTGTCGAATCGGCAGTCGCTAAAGCCTGTGAAAAAATCATTACTCTTTATGGATTCCATCCCAGCAAAACCAGCCCACATGAGGAAAGCAAATTCCAAGTGTTGTGGTATTTTTGCTCAGAAAACAACTGTTGACTTGGTTGCATTTTCTTAGATCTCTTCAAAATTCCAGATCTCACATCGAATATGGAAAATCTCATGCAAATTGTGATTCAACAGAAATGAAACTCTATTGTTGAGAGTTTTTGAGGTCATAAACTAGCAGGAGAAACTTGGGAGAAAAGTCTTTGAGTAGTATTTGTCATCTGCGGTCTGCGATTTGTCACATATTGTGTTGGGTATGGATCGAAGATTTTGCTTCGAATGATCAGCGATGACAATAGATAGGAGGAACCGGATTTCAATGTTGTTGTGAGATCCAGAAAATCTGGATGAGCAGTTCTATTTGAATATTTTGACGGTTTGGGTAGTATCCAAGAGTAGGAAAAGAAGATTGGCGAACCTGTCTCCAGCCTGAAATCCATGAATTCGACGATGATATTTTTGTCGGGCGCTGATATCTCGTAGTTGCACGACAGACTTCCGTCGTAGGCACGAGGGTATCCAGGGGACTGCAAGTACTGTGGCTGTCGCGTGGCTTCTAGTAGTCCACCGCAATTCACGTTCCAGCGGGCTCGGAAGCCGTCTCCTGGTATATCGTTATCGGAGCGGAACAGGATCTTCATACGATACGTCGTCGAATTGAACGGTCGCGGGGGATCGCGACCACACACTTTGCCCAATTCCACGAATTCGGATTGCGTATTCCCATTGCTGAGCACCGTTTCCTTCCAATCGAATATCTGATGAAAAAGATTTATGCTCCATCAACCTCGCTGGTATTCGGGGATTTCTCGAGGTCATGCTTCGATGGGCGCCGGGGATTAGGAGAACGTGAAAATATGGGACGTACGAGCTCAAACTCTAGTTCAGCCTGACCAACTGAGCGAATGACAAGTTCAGACAAGTCAGCGACAGTCGAACCAAAGCCACGTGTCGTCTTGCTTTGGCTCTATCGCCTTTATCTTGTGTTGTTTCAGCATGCTTGTACAAGTTTTGACTTCTAGATATTTGGATTGTTCAACACTTTGGATGTGTTGCAGCACAACAATGTGGAAGTAACTCGAGTAGTTTGTGTTGTTCCTACTTTTGACTCGCATCGTGTACCAATTTTTCTGACGACGGAGGCTCGTATGAGGGAATACGCGATAATGGTTCGGATTCGAACTACAGATGCCCCAAACTTCCATCAAGGCATAATCAAAGTCTTGAGAAACATGTAAGGAAACGCATGCTTCAGCGAACGTCCTTGAAAGTCAAGAAGAGTTTCACTGATTGCGAGCTCATCAAGATGATGAAATGTGTTTCCATTCGTCCAAGTATATTCGTAACTAATCCGAATCTATCCAGGTTTGTGTAATGCTTAACTCGTGTCTATCACGTGCACAGTGGATTTGACAGTGTTCTTCAGCTGACGATGAGTCGCTTACCTGAACGAAATCTTTGGCGCAATCTGTGCTCGTTTCCAAACTAAAGCGATCGAAGAATGACAACGAAATGAAGTAGCCCTGCTGGACGATTATTTGCCACGAACATTCAGCGTTGTTAGGGTATCGTTGAGGATAACTGCAAACGAAGAAAATCAGATGAGGTACGCATATCCACAGATTTCCAGAAAAAATACGAGGTTCTGCTGTTTCGCAAGGTCTGTTTACAGCTCACAAGTTTCGAGTTAATCAAACAATTTGGTTCGCGCTTAGACACGGAAGGTCTTGGATCTACGTGATAATAATCGAGTAGCACCGAGATTTCAACTGACGCTGGACTAGCGATGACGCCTGTAGATTGATGCATCACTCCACCGCATCCACCCGAAACTGTTTCCAAAGTGAACTCGAACTGGCTCGTTGTATCCTCAGTGTGGTACTCGATCCACAATTTATTGGATTGCGATCTGACATCCTCGGGCAATGTGGACGCTACGTTACAGTATCTCGCCAATTCCGGCGATTGGGGTCCGCCATTTCTGCAAGTGGAAGTAGAAGGCAAGGTGAGTCGCGAGTGGTCCGGACAGCCCTCGTCCTCGCATCGATACTCGATGGGAAATCATTAAACGATGAATTATCAGTGGGCTGCCAAGTAGTGGCCGTTCAACAGCTGTAAACGATGGACGAAACGGCCGTCTATCGTTCGGAGTACAAAGGGAAACTCTGGAGGTATTACCGAATCGTCAAGTAATTCTTGTCGCAAGGGCCCACGTTGAGTTTCTTGAAGCTGACTTTTATAGTTTCCCCGATATCTGGGAAATTCACGCGCCAAGCACAATGAACTGGATTAGTCGAGCTTGCAGTGATCGTAGGAGAAGTCACGTTGTGCGATGGCCCCGTCAGCGTGCCACCGCATCGCTGCCATTTATAATCGATGGTGAATTTCGTGTATATTGTAGACTGCATTTTCCTAGCCTGGTGACGAATTAAAAAGTCATTCATTTCGTGCAAATATCGTACTCGCAGAAACAGAAGTATTGGCCAAAAACTCACAATGATAGTATTAACTCGTGATGCGGATGCAACGATCGTTTTAGTCGAATTGTTCAACAAAGAGACAAGTGCGATCCCTTGTTTCTCATCTAAAAGCAGACAGTGAAATGATCACAATTCTCTTTATTCCCCACGTATTTGCAGCCTGAGCCTTCATTTTTTCGTTGCAGTGATATGCAGAAATCATATTCACTCTACACGTGTAGAGTATTCGAGATTGTCTTTTATACTTGTGGCATCGTACGGAGCAGGCAATTTCGAACAATCTTTTCCTTTTCCATTTTTTGATCGCAAGTTTCATTACGGAACTATAAGCGATTCAATATTCATACATCAGGCTGATCAGCGCGCGCGGAGGCGTGGCCGTTCAGCACCGCGCTGCCGCGTCAATGAAGCCTTGCCGCGTGCTGGAACAAAGGCGAACGTCGCGCGGGCCAGGCTTGGCACGTTCGGTTAGCCTGATGCATTGATGTTCGACGTCTTATATCTCAGTAACGAGGACTCGGATCAGAAAATGGTAAGAACAAAATTCGCTCGGAATTTCATGCTCTACACGTTGCCGGCGTTATTGGAAATCATTTCTGAAAAACGACGTTGGAATGGTCTTCGGTAGCAACTGAACTCACCACGAACGATGATGTTATCTACATAGTCGAGATTGCTGAGATCCTTTCCAGCGGTAACATTAGCAAACATTGTGGAAATCGTTAGGACCAGTGTTTGATCAACGACGTCAGGGAAAGGCGAAGATAATTTCCATTCGCAGTGGAACGTCTTGTAGTTTGACAAGTTGTTTTGTGCAGACAAAACCGAACCTTCGATGCCTGTCACGGGTCCCTCGCACGCTGAAGACCAAAACAGATACGTCAGACGTTGCCGAAACTTGTACAGTAGGCAATTTCAAGCAGCGAGTGACACGTTCCAGATTCCACTTACGTGAAGGTGACGTGGCGGAGTATCGAGCCTTAAAACCTCTGTGTTGACCCGGCACCGATCGGTGACTGACGATCATTTTGTTTCCCGTGCTGGAAACCACAGTTTTCAGCTGCGCTGCTGTGACGCTCGTGATCAACGACGCGAAATGGAAATCGTTGAAGAGCTGTGAACATTCGTTCGCCTGTTCAAATCTCCCGTCTTCATCTCGGTTGGAAAACAATCAACGAACTAAAATTCGGATCACTATTTTCCGTTTATCCTATTACATTCCCGAAGTTCATCGCGAA
This sequence comes from Arge pagana, assembly GCA_963969455.1. Classification (NCBI taxonomy): domain Eukaryota; kingdom Metazoa; phylum Arthropoda; class Insecta; order Hymenoptera; family Argidae; genus Arge; species Arge pagana. The sequence continues at coordinate 2,834,033 of OZ018313.1, read as the reverse complement.
ACTAGCAAAGCAAATCGCGGCCACAGCAAGAAAATATGCTATTCTAATTTCTGATTTCGAATTTCTCGTTTCAGATCTGCAGAGTTGATGATTTCCATCTAAACTTATTGCTAAGCACGGGAATACTTCGATGGTTCAAGGTCATTCGTCCACGTGTCGTCACAAACGTTTCGCGAGGAGCACGATGAACATGGATTCAGCATGCTATTTGAAACAGTGTCGTCGGTTGACCTGTTCAAAAATCAGTTATCCAGCTGTTAATCCATTCGGGAGAAGTAAACGAATTCAATCATCTGTTTTGTACACATTTGCCAACTTCACTCCACGAATACTAGTATTTCTCTGTCTATAATTCCACAGTAATCCAATTCGTCTGCAGTGAGCGTTGCTGTTCCAATCGCATGCTCACCATAATTCTGTCTTTTCGTCCCAACGTAAATCCTTCTTCCAGATCCAGGTCCAGGAACTCGACCTTGACGCTGAAACCCTCTGGCACCGATATTCTCCATGTGCAGTATCTGCTCTCGCACACAATAACCAAATTTGCATTAGAAAATCTCAAATCTCTTGTTTTTCAGGGCTGCAAAGTGCGTCTCATTCGCCATGATGGGCATTTGTTGATTCAGCGAAGATGCATTCAAGGATATCAGAAATTATAAACGTTTCAAATATTTAATTGGGCTGTTGCTTAGACTCACCTGCTGCGTGTTCGTCCGTTGGGATAATTAATGGAAGTAAATTCACCGGTATTTCCAGACAATTCGTTACGACAAACTGAAAAAAGGCACAAGTATTTGTAAAATGTCTTGGAACACTCAACCCCTGAGTCGCGAATTTTTTCAGCCATCGTTTTTCAATGAACACGAGTTACAAATAATGTCAACAGCAATCGACGTAATTTCTAAGAATGCATAATCGATCTCGAGAGAATTTGTGATAGCAAATAGGAAACTGATGCCGTTATAGATTTTGCAAACACCTGTTGACGTTATTTTCCACCATCCAAGCTCAAAAAAGCTCAAGCTTCGTGAAACTCGACCTTCGGGTGAGACTTAAGCTAATCCTGAAACAATCAGGATTCACGCTGAAATTCGCCACTATGTTTGTGCACTTACCTTCGTATGACGCCGTGTAGTTTAAGCTAAAGCCACGGTAATCGCTGAAGCGTCTTGCATCAGTTCCGAAACTGATCTTAGCGATGTTTCCAGTAGTTTCGATAGCATCGGGTATAGAACTGCCGCAGTATTGTCCGATCAAATCCCCTGTAATTATTCAAGTGCGATCGTTGTTAGTTCGATCATAGCCCACGCGAAGAGTTAGCATCAAGTCGAACAAAACCATGAATGCAAACTTATTCAACAAAAAAAAGCTCGTCAGAATCATCATTGCGTCGTCGCGCTGACGCAAGCCTTGGCGCGTGACTCAGTTTCTCAGTGATGCCATCCAGCATACAGCGCGCGAGCCTGCGCCGTGCTGAAATTCCACGGCTGCGCGACGTTTCCCATGCTTAATAAATTCAAAAACAATTGTCTCGCGGTGAGTAAAAATCCTCAAAACGGCTTCGCTGAATTCCCTGAATAACTGTTCGTCGGTTATTAATGATATAACTGGCTCACGCTTTGTTTCCAAATTTTAACTGTTTCCAAAATTCTGAACTCTTCAGGAAAAATTCACTCGTGTGCTTAAAATGAGACGCTCGTTTTTCGGCTCGAAAATTAGTGAAACAAAATTCGGTAAAGCCGTTCTTGAGATTCTTTACTGCTTTACAAGTTGTGGAAAATTTTCTCGGCAAGCGGTATTATCGAATGCTTCGCGTTGTCACGCATACTGCGAACGTTGACGAGAGAACTGACACGCAGGATTATTAAATTGCCGTTAACGTCCAAAGTTAACGACCTTTGATGCAAGAAGCTGGTGCAACCGCTGCGACAATACGAATTCCAATGCAAACAAACGAGGAGCAAACAAAAAGAGAGATTACCTGCAAAGATAAGTTTGAAATACGACGAATATCAGCAAACTATACAACGATGCTCGATTTCCTTGATCCATTCGAATTTTTCCCAACACAAAAACGTATCTATCGCGACACTGTTCTTACTCTCTAGCTGGCCTCTACTAGTCAGCTATTTGCAGACGAGCGAAGAATTGTAATTTGACACGAAATTTGTCATTTTTTTTTAACAATTTTCGCTTCTTTGACGAGTGAACAAGTTTTTTCTGCTCTTCTTAGTCAGGAAATTTGAAAAGGCCTTTTGGGAAGATGATTAATCTTCTGCTTTCCAGACATTCTGTATTCTCAAGGCCACAAAATATTCCTCCTTGATTTACTTGACCCAATTTCAATTTACTTGTACTCACATTTTTTTTCAGTCTACTCGACATTTTTTTACGAGTGTACAGAGTTTGTTATAAATAAACGAGGCGGATGGATACCAACCGCAGAGATGGAGGAGATTGCGTTAGCCAGGAATTGCTATCCGCGAAGATCCCTTTGGGTGTTCTTCGTGAACGATAAAAACGCGGCTTCTAGTTTTCCGCTGCGAAATGAGACCCACAGTTTACGCACACTAGTTTCTTGCGAGCAGGCACCTTGATTCAAAACCGACGCATCGTTGTGGTAGGGAAAGATTTGTTCTCGTTGTTTACACAACGATTGTCGAGTTCAGCTTGGTATAAAGGACGTCGTGTAGAAAAACACGGCCACAGTTTGTCGTCAGTCAAAGTAGAGACAACAGTGGTCTTGAGCACGACGCTCGAGGTTTCCTCGAACGAGTGAAAAAGCACCGACGCGAGTGATCGAATCGTCTTCGAAGTGCTAGGAAACGAACGACGCAACAAAATGAGGTACGCCGCAGCAACAATCTCGGCGTTCTCCAACGAAATGACGAAGAGTGAAAAAATCAACGTGTCTCATTTTCAGATTGTGGCTGAGTCTCGCCGTTCTGGTGCTATTAGCCTGCGTCGTTGCGGAGATATCCGCGGCCAAATCACACCGCGAAGCGGACTCTGCGAAGAAAGGTCAGCATGGGTCGAATTCTAAGGAAGTTCGTTACTCCAAGTGAGTTATGCTTGTTTATCCCTGTAACCCTGACTATTAATAGCTCCAAAAACTCGGCACGACGAGTATAACCGAAAACGAGCTATTCAAGCTCGAGGGAACAATTTAACCATCGAATTTTCGTGTTAAAATACATCTTCGACGTTAGTCGTTTTTTTTTGTGTTGCGTAAAGTAAATTGGGCCCTTATTCCACGCGGCACTCAATTAGTACTTGAAGTACGAACGCGAAAGTTGTTTATCAATAACAGAAAAAATGTATGTGGTGCTTTTCTTCGTGGCATTTAAGTTTCAGCATGCTAATACTCGTGGTGCGTGTTACTTCGTGTATAGTCGTAGATGCGTGCTATTATTCATTACCGCTATCGCAATCTGAAACGCGATAAGGATCGTAAAACTTGGTTTATTATTCTTGCAGAGGCAAATCCGACTACAAGAACAAGGGAAAAAACAAGGAAAGCTTCGCAGCTGGCGAGAAGAAGAAGCGATCGAATCACGAGGCTGGATCCCAGCAGTTCGTTGCCGATGGGAGATCGAGAAAACAGCGTCGAGAAAGTGGCGGACAGGGAACTCGCGAGGAAGTGGTTCAAGTGAAAGCCTACAAGTCGCCCAAGGCTGATAAGCATGCTGAGAACCATGCTGATAAACATGCCGATAAGCATGCTGATAAGCATGCCGATAAGCATGCCTACAGACATGCTAATAAGCATGCTGACAGGCATGCTGACAGGCATGCTGATGAGCATGCTGACAGGCATGCTGATGAGCATGCTGAGAAGTTGCAGGCAGAAGAACGGATCGTTGACAAGGAAGCGAAGCCTGCATCGAAGAGGAACAAGCGATCGGAGGTCGTAGAGCCAACGAAGAACAGCGTGGCTGATTCGAATGCCGCCGAAGAGCAGGTGCAGAACGATTTTGCGCGGAGTGAAGGAAGCAGTTGCGAAAAATCGGGCAAACAAAATGTAAGAAAGGAGAAGCCGAAGCGATCGAAGCAGCAGAGCAGCAGCGAGTCGCCAAATTTGTCTGAACAAGAGTCGAAAGAGGGAGCATTAGGAGGGTTGGAAGAGAGCGAGAAGCTCGACGAGGTGAATAGGGTGTTGGAAGAGCACGCAACGTCGGAGCAGGACCAGAAGGTGGAAGATGCGAAAAAACGAGGGGGGCGCAAGAAATCTAAATATTCCGCCGAAAACAACGAGGAGGAAAAGCGAAACGAGACCGAGGAAGAAAAGCTCGTGGACGATGCGCCGAGCGTTGGGATGAAAAATGTGGCGGACGAAAAGTGTGTCGGCAATAAGATACGAGCAGATGATCATTGTTCTGTGGAAAAACGTCGGAACGACGAAGAAAACATGGAAAAAGAAACGACCGGTTTTTAAACTCGTAGCAAAACCAGTGCGATTATTCTGCTACTGGGACGTGCTGTATTTTAAATTACTGAATCAATGGCTTTCGCAGAAAAAATTGCTCACATCAGAATTAAAAGACTATTATTATTCGCGTCGATTCGGATGCGACTCCACGAGGGTCTATGCCATTCGTCAAAATGTTTGTATAATTGTACGTGATTATGTATATTATTTTATGGAAAATTGAAATAAAAAAATTATACACCTGAATGTCCTGATTATATGTAGTGCTTCTTATAAAATCTGCTTGATCATTTTTTGTATTTTTATATAAATAGCATGTGAAGAGGAAATTCTGTCTGTAACGACGAGATTCAATAAAGCTCGTTGTTCTACGTGGATTCATCGGGAAAATCTGGTGGGTCGTTTAGAGGAAGAATCATGCGAGTATCGACTCACCTGGCTGGCCGAAGCTCATCGCGTTCGATACGTTGACGTGATCGGTGTTATTGCAAGCTCTGAGGCCGGGGAGATGGAGATCGCGGAATTGAATTTTCAATGTGTGGCCCTCCGGACCAACGATCCACCAATCGCAACGAACTTGGCTGGGATACATGGCCGGATAATTCGGTGACTTCAGGGTACCGATTCTTCCTCGTACTATGCCTCCGCAAGTTGCTGAAACGTGCGATCGCATCAGCATTCACGAGTCGCTGATACCTAGGTAGCAGCAGATGGATATCTGACGCCGAATCCACTCACCTATCTCGGCGGTGGCGCGGAAACCATTTTTAGGGTCGTGAATGTCGGTGAAGAAGTGGACGTACATGACGTTACCGGTTGTCTTCAGAGTACTGGGCGCCATGGTGCCGCAATAGCGTCCCAGCAGATTCGATGATTCCGTTCCACCGTCCCTGACCTCGACGTACTCCTGCTTACACCTGTCGCAAAAGTGACCCAGGTTGACGATTACGATGAATAGGAAGGAGCGACGACGAAAGGGTGCGTCAATTTTGGTAGCGCGACGAACGGTCAATGATCGAATTGGTGTTCGATGTTACCATTGGAAAAGGGTATTCAACGCATTGAGGCCGGGGCACAAAGTTGGCTGATAGCATCAACCTACCTACATCATTCATAGGCAAGAGGGAAGAGAATATCCGGGTTTCTCCTTCTGTCATTTGCAATTGTTTACGATGAGGTATGTGGACAAATTGTGATAGAAAATGGTATTTTGCCGTAAAACTTACGAACGACCAGATGTCAGATCGAATCTGTCGATGAAGTGCAGCGATATCTCTTCTCCAGCCGGGGCAACTATGGTCCAGAAGCACTCGCTGTGCGGCGTAGGGATGCTCGGATAATTTGGAGAACTTATATTCTGTTGTCTTTCCTGTTTCGACAGGAAGATCTCGCGACCGCAGTTCACTGAAACTTCCCTGTGAGATATTCGTTGTCGATGAGTATCGCGTACAGCGGGAAATGATAGGCATTGCTGAGCGTCGAGTTCGCGTGTGTTACCTGTAGGAGAGCTTGAAGTTGACGGCGATTCTTGACCCGTACGCTTTTACGTAGAGACGATTTCCGGTCGTCGTCAATTCCGATGGGACCGTGTTACCACAGTATTTACCAGCACCGAGGAGCGGCGAGGACGCCTCGCCTCCATTTTTCAACTGCGAAACAATTTCACCATCGAATCAAGGAACACAAGTGAGAGAGATTTCATACAATTGTAAACGAGTAGGTATAGAAACAATTGGGCTGAAATCATTGGCCTGGGTTCAGATTTGCTTCACACTTCAAACACTGGTGTGTGAAGTGTACGACGAACATTGTTCATTATTGAGTTCCAACTTGCCGGAGTCGACCAGGCTACGTGGAACTAATCATTAGTAAAAACCGAATTTATGACCAATCAATTAGGCATGCTAAGAACAGCTGCATTCTGACAAACATTGAGATATGGGAATTCTTGATTTCGTGCCAATCAGCAACGTTGTATTCGATTCCTATTGTTCATGAAGTTCGAACTTCACTGTGTTCATCCTCTTTGTCGGCTTGCTTCCGAATTGGACCGAACGACTCGGTGTCAACGGACCAAAGTATGTTGGAAAAAACAAGGCATGAAATGAGCAAGGTTTAAGATGGAAGTGAAACTGATTCACTCACGATAACGTAGTTCTCGCTGCAAACCCCGTTATCAGTCGCATGTATGTCCATGCTCTCGAACTCCACGGCAATGGTTCTGCCCGGTCTGACGACGACGGTCCATTCGCAGGAGACACGCCAACTGTATGTTTGATACTCTCTCGCCCCTTCGCCCGCCTCGATCACTCCATTTGGTCCATCGAGTTGCCCACCGCACACTGAAGAAACGACGTGAATTGTATGCACGAATCGAATGCTACGTCCATTCGAGTTAAAATAAAACTCCAACAGTGAGGAGTAACCATTTGTCAGCGCGAGTTATGCTAGATGATCTTAAGGTAGCATCAATAGACCACAAAATTTGTGCGGTGCGGGGTGTCTGTGGGGCTGTAGCACAAACTGTGTGGATGTTGCGCGAGCAGAACAGTTTTATGCCTGGGAGATGATACTCTGGTCGACCAAAGGAGAGCCAAAGCCAATATAAAACACCATTATCCGCTGCACACATCCCAACTTGGGCGTGAGGATGCTAAACACTTTTATGGACAATACTGCACATTCCCTAGAACTTTGGAAACATTCTTCTCCAGACTGCATTTTCAACCTGTTTGGGTAAACTACACAGGTTCGATGGATTCGTTGGAGTTCGAACTATAGCGGTTGAAGTGACTCGAAGGTATTGATGAATTACGTTTGAAATTGGGTACATTGTTCGGGGAAAGCATTTACGGAGCTGCTCGTTGAGTTATTAAGGTAGCATTACCATTGATGTTTAGGTGCCTTACCTCTGGTGACGGTTGCTTTGAAGCCAGTTCCATTCACCCAGACGTCAGAGTGGAAGTTGACTTTCATGAGGTTCGTCGCGGTGATCGTTACGGCTGTCGTGTTGGCTAGACAATACTCCCCGACTTGAGTCCATTCTCGTTCCGATGTGACGGAATCCCCGCCGGTGTAAACAGTTACTTGATCCGCGATGCAGTCGTGGCTCTCTTCGAGATTGAAAGACGAGAATTGCAGGACGAGATGTGTCCCCGGGTTCGACTCGAAGGTCCAGGTACAATCCAAGTTGTGGCCGTATCCATCGGGCCACCCAGGTGAATTGAACGCGCGAGTACTATCGTTGTGGGCGATCAAGGGAATGATTTCGTCGCATTTGGTGCTTTCTGAGTGGAAAACGAAGGGTACGAATAATATCACGTATGATCACTGTGCGTTCAAGTGCCAATCGAAGTTGGCTGGCTCACCTGAACCAGAGTCCGGATCTTCATTCGGGGAGCGTCGAGGGATTTGTAGCCAGGATAATCGGAACCACGTGCCATCTCTGAAAGAAGACGTCTCCAGCTTCACGAAGATCACGTTGCTCGAGGACTGTACCACTTCGGGTAAAGTGAGGCCACAGGTACTCAACAACGCTGGCGCCTCGCTGTCATATCCGTCAAAAATCTGCAAGGCAACTGGATGTTAATGTCGAATAGAAGTATTCGTCGCTCGATTGACAGACGTGAGAGGGTCACTCCGACGTTCGTCTTCAGCCACGAAACTCACGTCCAAAGAGCCGATGCAGTAATCTATGAATCTATCGATGTGGAAGTCGTCGAAGGTGATCTGTATGGCTGACGCGAAGTCCACCGTGATTCGCCAGGTATACGAACCAGTCTGCATAAGGGGTTTGGGATACGTCGGCGACGCGATCTGCCCGCTCGCTCCACTCAGTTGTACGTCATGGACCACGGCGTAAGTGGCCACGAATCCTTTGTCCGTTACGTCTCCCATGCTGGTGAATTTGATCCACAAATCCGTAGGCGATTCGACGTTGGTAGCGTTGCTGCCGCAGAACACATCGATGAGTTTACCCGCGCCGTCGCCTTCTCTGATCTCGAGGTAGTCCAAATTACAGTTGTCACTGTCCTCCATCGCGAACGACTCGAACTCGAGCGTCAGCGGATTTCCCGGCGAAGTGTGGATGACCCAGACGCATTCAGCATTCTCTGGATAGTTGTCAGGGTATCCCGGCGAGGCGATGGTACCGCGCATCGAGGTGTAGTTCCCTCCGCAAGCTGAAATTTTATCCAGTCAGCAGTGAAGTCAAAACGATGATAATACATCGTATCACAAAGATACGTGTTCACAGCAACTTCGAACCCTGCGAAACGTCTTTAACTACCAATTCTACCAAGAACAAAGCATCACTGCAAGACCGAGAGACGATTATTGCGTCTCCCTACAGACGATCGTTGGTCCACAGAACATAGATCGGCAATCTTCGTTAACGTTACGTACCGGTATTGAGGACCGAGTACAGCGCTGTGAATTGCGCGTGATACACCGGCGTGTAGAGCGTGACTGCGTTGATGGTTAAAGCGTTCCCTTCGCTCGTGATCGGTGCAGGTACCTTCATGTTACACAGCATGGCTCTTCGAGTCCCGTTCAAACCTTCCCCTTCGAGTACCTGAATGTACTCAGATTCGCACTCTTCCGAATAGAAGGAGGGTGACAGCGACAGATCCGTCAGAGTTAACGTGATGTGATCGGCTGTGAGGCAAGAGAACACGTATCGTGGGTCAGAACCATCTTCGAGTAACGATACTTGCTGTTCACCTTCGTTCGCGCCCGGTACCTGGGTTTTGAGCGATGATCGTCCAAGTGCAGTTACCGTTGTCGGTGTGCAAGCCAACGGCGGAGTGCATAGAAATGATACCCTGATCATTGGTAACGATGCGGGCACCGCAGGCCATGTCGTAGGTCGCTCTGAAACCCTTCGCCGAGTAAAAGCTGTCCGACCTCATCACCACCAGAACCTTGTTGCTGGTTGTCACGTAGGATGGTGGCAATCCGTTGCCGCAATGGCTACCCAGTAGCGGGTCTTCGCGGGATGGACCGTCGTAAATCTGGAAAGCAAGTTCTCATTCTGGCGAATAGGTACGTTGGGAGTGACAGAGGGCAAAATTGTGGCAGCACGTGGATTCACCTTGACGTAGTCATCCCGACAATTCGTGGTGTCCTCCACGTCGAAGTCGACGAAAGTCAAGTTGACGAGGTGATTTCCCGGCACTTCAATCAACCACTCGCAATTCTGGTGGGACGGATAATTCTGCGGATAGTTCGGCGAGTGTATGGCACCCGTGGGCGTCGTGAACCGCCCGCCGCACTGAAGATCTACGCTCGAATAGTGCGCGCTGAAGCCTCTGCTCGAGAAGGATGAGTCCGACTTGAACCTGACGAACAACTTGTTGCCTCCGCTCGTGAAGACGCTGGTATTGGAGGCGTGACAAAGTTCGAATAACTTCGGAGCAGTGTCGTCGGCTCCGCCGTAGGCCACGAGACTGTCGAAGGAACAATCCTGCGTCTTCTCCAGACTGATGTCCACGAATGTGATCTCGATACTGTTCATGTACTCCACTTCGATGAGCCACTCGCATTCGATGCCTGACGGATATCCGTGTGGATATCCGGGTGAACTGAGGTACCCAGAAGGTTTCGTCAGCTTTCCTCCGCACCCTGTCGACATTACAATGCCACTGTCAACCTTGCACAACCAACCATATCGTCTTCTCCACGCGCTTCTCATACATGTCGAGTTACTTAGAACTGTGATAACGAACTTCCTCGCCTTCCACACCAATGGGGGATCAACTCACTAGGACCCAGGCAAAAACTGGGTTGGATAGCATCAAACTAACGGTGCCATTAATGTGCAGACGAGAGAAACAAACTCGCGTGTACATCGTGGAAAAAATCAGCAAGGATCATGAAAACTAGCAGCTCACCATTGACGACCCATTCCAGACGGAATCCAGAACCAGCAAAGAGGATGTCCGAATAAAAATGTACAAAGACGCGGCGTTCCGTGGACACTATTTTCGCCGGAAGTTTCCCAGTTCCACATAATTTCGTGAGATTCTTGGTCGGGACATCCTCCCCTTCGCTGATCTCCAAATAATCGTATCGGCAGTCGCCACCCAGGGCTGCTTCCAAGTCGAAGTGAGAGAACGTGATGTTCAACTTGTTACCGAGTGGGGCCTCGATGGTCCAGCTGCAGTTCACCATGTTCGCGTAGATATTCGGGAAGTTCGGCGATTCGATGACACCGCGGTGTCCTCGAAGTGGAGGTAGACCCTGACACACTGATGAAACCACGAGGTCGTTATAAAATGTTCAGCACAGGGAGGCGAACACATCAATGAGATTCGCGTAGTTGGATGGGATAATCACAGGCACGCATTTTCTCATAATCTCGTTCTCAAAAGATGCCGACCGAAATGTGGAAACGTTTGGAAACTTGTCGCGAGTGTTGGCCGCACAAACGACGTGACGCGAAACGGAGATTGGATATTCCTGGGACTCACGTGACTTATAGTTGACTAGGAAACCGTTGCCGTTGATGCTCCAATCGCTGCGGAATCGAAGACTGGCCTTGTTACCACCGATATTAATTTGCGTGGGATGATTTTCTCCGCAATATTTGCCTACAGAAGTGCCGCGTCGATCGGCGGCGTTGTAAAATTCTATGTAGTCGTGCCAGCAATGCATAGACTCTTCCAAGTCGATGTCAAGGATGATGAACTCGATCACGCTGCCAGCCGACACCATGATATTCCACGTACATTCGGCATTGTGGTCGTACTTCTGGGGATAATTCGGCGAGGAAATCGAGCCCCGAGAATTCTTGAGAGTTCCTCCGCAACCTAAACATCGAAATCACTGCTACAGCTCGCGTCAAGCGGACAATATCAACGCAGCGAATATCTTCGTGGCTCAGCTGACCTATAGTGGTGGAATCCCAATCGATTTTGAATCCATCACCGTTCCTCGAATAGTCTGACACAAACTTCAGATATATTTGGTTACCAAAGCTCGTGATCTCTTGCGGAATCGTCGTGCCACAATATTTACCCAACAAGGGAGACGTCGCTGAACCTCCGTTCCTGAAGTTGCCAGAAAAACAGTGTAGTAGCGAATACAATTCTGCGTCCATAGTTTAACAACTAAAAAATGGCTACGCGACGTAGTAATATTCCGATAAATTTGAAACTCAGCCTAACTACGTCTAAGAGCAGCTGTGTTCAATCTCATGCAGCAATCAATGTCTAAGTCCCATTTTTGGAAATGCAACATTTTTCCCGCGGGTTCAGGAAGCATTCTTCATTCTGAGGATTCAAACTTGTGACGCTCGATTATTTAATTATTTGTTAAAAATTATTAACTTTTGGTAATTTTGGATTTCGGAAAATTACGTGTGAAATAGTTTCCGATTCGATTTTTGGTTCAGCATCAGAAACCAATTGAATCAGCAGGCAGGGTGAGACCTGTCGTGCGAGGGGGACGAACCTGATTTCTAGATAGTCGAATCTGCAGTTGGTATGGTCTTCGATGTCGAACTTTACGACGTTCAAGGTCACTTGATGTCTGTTGGATGCTTGGATAACCCATTCGCACTCCTTGCTCGTTGGATAGGGTTCAGGATAGTTGGGCGAGGTCAGGCTGCCGGAAGGCGAGTGGAAATGGCCTCCACATTGCTGACGGACGTCGACAAATCTGTAGGAAGCCTCGAACCCTTCGCCCGAGATCGACCAGTCCGAATGGAATTTGACGTTCAGCGTCGATCCTTGCGACATCATCATCGCAGGTATGTTTGTCCCGCAAAACTTTCCCAAATCTACTTCCACCGTTGCTGTGATGTTTTCAGAAATGGCTACGTAATCGTTGCCGCAGGTCGAGCTGTACTCGAGACTGAACGACATCCAAGTGAGCCTTACGGCGAATCCTGATGGTGCTTGAATCAGCCACGTGCAGTCAGCATTGTGAGTGTAGCGATCTCCTTGGTTGGGCGGTTTGATCGTGCCCACTGGATCTCTCAGCAAACCTCCGCACCCTGTTGAGAAACAGACTGAAATCAACGCTCGGGTACGCTGAAAAAGTACAAATCTTCCCTATAAGTCCGCGAGCTTTTCGCTGTATTCGAATCTAGAGCCACGACAATGCTGTTCTCCAGCCGAAGGGTTTTACTCGCGACATCCAATCTAGAATGATTCGATCCTTCCTATTGAAGTCTTTCAGTCGCAACCGGACAACGGTATCACGCCTAGACACTACAGATTGTGTCACGATTATGAGCACTTTGATATCGATTGCGCTTTATTCAATTGGCCCTCGAGAGCAGCGCAAGCTTGGAATCATCGAAGTTTCCAGCAGGATAACCCAAGCAGGCTCATCACGGTACTTGCCACGATCGATGGTTGTGTAGTTGACGTAGAATCCGCGCATTTGGAAAGAGCCGTCGGTTTGGAACTTCAAGAACATGTAGTTGTGCGTAGATTCGATAGGTGTATCGGGAACATCGGACACCGAGCCGCAATATTTTCCGATCAGCGTTGCATTTTCATTGTAACCATCGCGAATTTCCAAGTAGTCGAAGCCACATTGACTGTAGTAAGTCTTCTCGATGTCCATGTCTTGAATAACGAGAGACACAGCTTTTCCGGCCGGCACTGCTATTTCGTAGGTACACGTTCTGTAAGCCGGGTATTTGTTAGGGTAAAAAGGCGAATGCACAGCACCCGTCTCCTCGCCGTACTGTCCGCCGCAGAACAATTCGAACTTCAGTCGGAAACCGGTACCGCTGATGCTGAAGTCCGACTTGAAGCGGACCAAAACGACGTTTGACGTTGACAAGGAGTTGGGCGGCAGAGTTTGGCCGCAGTATCTTCCGAGCAGCGGAGCATCCGTGTGCGCTCCGTCAAAAACCTGCGGATAGCAAACGACGCGTTGAGCAGTTGTGGAAAAGGTCTGTGACGCTGATACGTGTAACGGATCCACCAGAGGGGCGTGACAGCGAGTGTTAGCTCGATAGTCACCTCTACGTAATCAGCCCAGCAACTGAAAGTAGTTTCGAGATCGAAGCTGATCCAGGTCAACTGGACTCGCTCGCCAACAGGCTGCTGTATCCGCCATTCGCAGTCGAGATCCCGGTCATATGTGCTGGGATGCGAGGGCGACGTGACCTCACCGGAAGTAGCCGTGAAGACACCACCGCATCCCGGCGATCCTGAAGAACGAATAACCCTCGTAGTTTATCGAAAGATGGGAGGAGTGTTAGGCGTACCATGAGGAGTCTCCAGAATTCTAGTTCTATGAACGTAAACTTCGTTTCTCACCAGTGGAAACGGGGTGTCAAAAATTGTGAAGGCTCTATGGAGTGGCGAATTTATCACGGTTCCTGAAGAAGCTTAGTCTGTGGATGGTACTCACCCTCTACGGTAGAAAATGAAAGTTGGAATCCTTGATCCTGGCCCGCAGCGTCAGAGTGGAAATGAACTACTGCGTTTGGCCCGGGTGTTACCAACGGAGCAGGATGCGTGTGGTTGCAGTAAACACCTATCACGTTGCTGTTCTCTTCGTCTCCATCTTTGATCTGTTATGTATGCGAATTTCACAGGATTGGATGATACTTTATTGATCGCAAGCTCGGTGATAGTGCAATTGCAAGTCGAATTATAGGAGGCATGCCGAGATTTCGAAGATGGAAACAGACCTTCAGGTAGTCGTGGTCGCAGGTGGGATGCTCCTCCAGCATCATGGTGAAGAAATGGAACTGGATTCTCTTGCCGGGAGTGACGTTTATGTACCAGATGCAGTCTCTGTTCACTGGGTATTTGCCCGGCGAGCCAGGCGAACTCAAGGTTCCGTAGTCCGCCTGGATCTCGCCTCCGCAAACGGGCGTCGTGGTGTTCCATTGCAGAGTCATGCCCTCGTGAGCGATGCTGTTGTCCGAATGGAACCACAGATACAAGGAGTTGTGAGTAGAGACGATGCTCCCACCGTTCGGCAGCGCGTTGCCACAGTATCTCCCGATCTTCTGTTCGCCTGCTCCTCTTCCATCGTGGATCTGTGAAGTCGAGAAATTTCCGTGAATCACGGAGCGACACGACGCGATTCTCTTCTCTGGGTCGGCGGAGAGTGGCTACCTGCAGAAAATCGTACTGGCAATCCGTAGAGTTCTCCAAGTTGAACGACGTGAATGTGACGTTCAGCACCGACGAATGGTTCGTCGTCAGGATCCACGCACAGCTGAGTCCGTGTTGATAGGTTTCGGTCATCGATGGGAAACGCAGAGTTCCCGAGGGTTCTCGGCGAACTCCGCCGCACGACTCGCTTCGCGTCTTGCACAGAGGACCAGAGAAGCCTGGGGCACACGAGCAGATGGCTTGTCGTATCCTTGAAGCTCTGCAGGAACCTCCGTTGGCGCATGGATTTGGACTGCAGGGATCCACGAGGGTGTCGCAATTTCTTCCTGAAATCCACGAGTAATCACCAATGGCGATTGCAGTTTCGGCGAACATTCGCAGGTTTCAGCGACTTATCAAAAATGCAATGCCAAGCTGTAGAAGCTAGATGAGAAGGAAGACCTTTTTTGGGTCATTGGCTTGGTGGCTAAATCATTCCCAAGATGGCAACAACAAAATTATTTTGCGCACGATTATTCTCAGGATTCTTTGTGACACCACGTTCATTTGGAAGGCCGATTCTGTTCTTACTGAAATATCAAACGGCGTGAGATGAACTCACCGGTGAAGCCAGATACACACACGCAAGTGTAATCGCGAGGACTGGTGGAAACGCAGCGCCCGTGGGCTCCGCATGGATTACTGGCACAGGCAGTTGGAATCGGTTCGATTTCAGTTCCACTGCCGACTTGGCACCCGTGTGGTCCCATGCCGTTCCCTACATAGCCGGTCGGACATCTGCAGAACACTCTCGAGCTGGACGCCGTTGGGTTTTCGGAGCACGTCGCCAGCGGGTGACAACCGCCGTTGTTGATTCCGCAAAATCCTGCGTGGCTGCACGTGACTCCGTCGCCCTGGTACCCAGGTGGACAGGAGCCACAGACTCTGGAGCCCTACGAGCAGAGGAACGGATCAGCCTCGGCGATGCTTCCCTGCTGCTCGCGACCGCCGCTGCTTACCCTGGTGTTGATACACGACACGGCTGGCGATATGCTGCAGCCACCGTTGTTGAAGGCGCATTCATCTATGTCGTCGCAGTGATATCCGTTCCCGGTGTACCCCGCCGGGCAAGCCCCGCAGTGATAGCTACCAGGAACGTTGATGCAAGGAACAAGCGGACTGGAGGAGCACACCGGATGATTGCCAGCGCATTCGTCGACGTCCTTGGTGCACGCAGGACTCGACGCCTCGTGGTCCCAGCCCTGCGAAGAAGACGTCGTCGAAGAAACCGTATCCGACGAGGACTGTGAGATGACGTACCTGTTCGCAGATGCAGCTGTATCCGAGCGTCGATGCGGTGTTGGTCACGCAGATTCCATGTCCGCACAGCTCGTTGCCGTTCTGATTCTCGCAGCTGGCAGCTCGCGCCATGCAATGAATGCCGAACCAGCCGGTTTTGCAGGTACATCTGAAAGCGATCGATTACACGTGCCACAAAATTGGTTACGCTTCGTTGAATCGAGACACTCACTGGTAAGATCCGGGAAGATTGTGACAAGTGGCTCCGTTCTGACACCCCAGATCCGTTCCCGCGAAGTTGGCGCACTCGTTCACGTCCACGTTGCATTGAGCCCCCTAAGATCGACGAAGCAAATCCGAACAACTCACTTCACAGCACACAACAACAACAACTCATTTCAACAAAACATTTCTACCTGCCATCCCGCGGTACAGTGGCACTTGAACGCATCTATCCTGTCCTCGCACTCGCCGCCGTTCTGACAAGGATTGCTCGCGCAGTCGTCTTTCCGTATTTTCAACAGCAGTCCGTTGACCTGAGTCCTGAGAGTTCGGACCTGAGATAACGAACGTGAATTGGCGATCAATCCAAGACACAGAAGAAAGACGCTGTCAGTCTTGCGTTACCTACCTGAACCGCGAGTCGTCGGAACTGTGCTCGCGCGACATTATCGACTCCCTAGAAGAAGACGAATGTGTTACCAGCTCCGAATCAAATTCTGCTTTCTCTCTCAGTTTCGAAAGTTAGCAATGCGAATAAAACGCTTTCGGGATACCATCAACTTTGGAATTGAATTCGAAATTCTTTATTGTCAAGTGTCTCCTGGTTGGATGCAATTCCGTTGCTCGTTTCAATTAGATTGTTTGGTGTCTCAAGGTACAAGTATGAAATAATTTTTTCTACTGGCATTTTCGAAGATGTGTCCTTTTGGGAATTGCGTATGGCTCTTACGTTACTCGTCATGCCAGGCCTGGGACGAGGAGCGGGGCGTCCAGTCGCTGATGCGTTGCTGACTCCGATGGTACCCATTTCAAGGGCGTTCAGCCGGCTCTGCATGCCGGATGGACCCTCCACAGCGTCCGTCAGCCGCACCAAACTACTCTCCACCTCCGCCATGATCCCCTGTTTCCAACGATCCACGAGTTGAGCAGCATTCTTGGCCTACAGAAGAGACCCAGAAGAGACAGGTCAGCTCCGACATAAACATACCAACTACCACTATCGTGACAACCAACAGCTTTGAATTTGTGCATTCCCCCTTCGAAATACCTCCCCAAACGCTAGAACATGCCTGTTTCGCGTGAAAGATGAGGAAGCTCGTCGGAAATGTTGCATCTACCAAAAACGTCGCGACAAATAGCACTGCAATTGCAGCACTCTCTCCGCGAAGAATGCCGCGATGAAAAAACGAATAAATAAAGAACATTTGAGATGTATAACTTCCTACCAAAGTACCAGGGCAAAGAAAGTTGATTCAACTCACCGAAGTTGCTATGTGCACCAAGTCGACGTCGTTCACGTACAGCGCACTGGTACCAATCGTCTGCAAAGTGATGTTCCTGTCACGAGCACCTCTCAAGAGGAGATTCCCATCGCTGACCAGTAAAGCTGGTCTGAAACATCGTTGGATACGGAGTTTTAGTAAAAATCTCAAACGAACGCAGATCAGAGAAACTGCAACGACTCTTCACCTGTCGCGCCTCCAGCCATCGCAAAGGCTCGCGGCCACTAGGAGCAGAAGCACCTGAGCCGCATGAAGCCTCGGTAACCACGGCCGGATCATCGCGACCAGGAAGATTACGCGAACGGTCTTACTGTCAAATGCTTTTAAGCCAAACTACGCGGTGCTACAATTCAAACAGCAGATCAAATCCATTCCAGATCGCAGACACCCAACAACTGAACACGCAGCGACGAAATTCACGTATCAGCTTCCCGAGCAAAGGGGGTGTATTCCGGCACTCCCAATATCCGATTACGCGCTACCAGTCACGGTGGAATTACTGACAACGATTACCATGAAACGAATCAACACTCCACTGTTCATCAATCATTTTCAACAAGTATGAATATTCTGGAAGATGTTGATTTCGCTGTCTCGTCGTTGGTAGACACTGCCGAAGGAATGTGACTCATGATATGGTCTTCGCAAAGAGCGCGACTATCTGACTACCGACTGCATCTTCAATATCTCCACGTTTTACAGGTTTTTGAGACAGATCTGCGTAATTTTGGAAATATCTGCATCGCGTGCGCTAATCCAATTCAGCAGTTCTAAACGACTCGTCAGATTTAGCTGAAACTCGCTGAAAAATCGAGTCCTTGCTCCAGTTGGCCCAATAAACTCTCGATCAAAATTCCTCGGCGCATCAAAAAATGGCGGCTAAAATTCGAGAAAAAATCATTGTGTTTTTCGAGTCACCAGATTAAAGTGAAGGCGTGCTTGTGTCGCGATACGGACTGATAGTGGGATGGCGGAGGGGGGAAGATTTGGGGCGGAAAACGACGTGCGAAGTACGCGTAGCGCGGTGAGATTGAGATACCGTAAGTTTCTGGTAAAACGAGAAATTCCGAATTTTTCGGGAAAGATAACTCGAGAACTAGTCGAGCAACGGCTTTGTAAACTTTGGTACCCAATTCAAAAATGATACCATCTTCTAGTGAAATCTACATCTCGAGACGAATGAATTGATTGAACCGATTTCGATGTTTGGCGGTTCAAATTGAAGCTTATTCAATTTAAGCGGCCTACAGGAAGCATTTTGTTAAAAAAAAACATTTTTTATGGTTGTTTTTCTTATTACATCTAAGCATACAAAGGAAAAACAGGGTTTTTTCAGATGATGGTCATTTTTTTATTGCACTATCGCCTCACACGGCTTGGTTTAGTGCAAGTGGCGCCGCCATTTTTAATTATTTTTGCTCGCCGAAATGTTGTATGATTTTTCAATTATATACTGATCAATGCCACAAAAAGTTTTTTCAAAAAACAATTACATTCGGTCAAAAAAATCCTGAAATTACGCTAATTTTTGGGACTATGGACTAGAACCCTCCGTTTTATATAGTAGTAACATTTAGTACGATGTTAATTATTTTTTACAAGGAGTATCGTTTTTTTGGTAATATTTGGAGATGTATGGTAATTTTGACTTGGGTACCTTAATTTGACGCCCCTGGTGCCATCAGCGCCATCTGTCAGGTTGCCAACACTGACCGCGCTCGACACAGCGCTACCGTTGTCCGCCATGAGCTGTCACAACGCTGCGTACAGACAATAAATAACAATATTTTATACGAGCAGATTGAGCGGATAAATATCGCGCGTGCAACTTCTCGAATCGATTAAACTAGTTCGTGTTGTTATAATAAACGATTAAAGAGTTGGTACAAGCGTTACAACTATGACGACAGCAGCGAGGCCCACGTTCGAGCCAGCTCGCGGTGGACAAGGTCGAGGTGAGAAAGATTTGAGTGCTATTTCAAAGCAATATTCGAGCCGAGATTTACCATCGCATACGAAGCTAAAGTACAGGTAAGTTTTCCACCTTTTTTTAACGTTCTGGCTGACCTAACAAGTAAAAGAGGCAGAAATTTCTCGACATACATCGCATTCAAACCTAACCTCAACTCCAGAGAATATGGCCAAGGCACCACGGAAGAGCTCCGAAGCCGTGATTTCCGCAAAGAATTGGACGAGCGGGAAAAAGAAAAGACATCCAACCGTCGCATGATCGAATCCGCGAGTCGAGAATCGTCAGCCGCCGCTGCCAAGAGACAAAAGACCGATCAAGCTCCAGCGGCCAGTTTGGATGCCGACGATCCGCTCGACGAGGATGAATCTGATTCTGATAGCGACGAAGATGACACTGTAGCTTTGTTGGCCGAATTACAGCGGATAAAGAAAGAGAGAGCTGCAGAGCATGCTAAAAAAGTAATTATATTGGGCTCGTCTGAAATTACCAAATTGTGGTTATCCATCTATGTTTATCCAGAATGAAATTGGACTTTGATGCCTGAAATTTCAATCTTAAAACAGATTTTGCAATAGAACAACGTATCAGCTATGTAGAAGTTATTCAAAATGTTCTCACGGATGGTTATTATCAAAGCATCAATACCACAAACCTCAATTACTTGAAATATTCTTACAAATATTAAGCATTCATTGTTATTGGTTTAACTATCTAAAAAATAATCAGCTCCGGGTAAATTTTTCGGAGATCGGTTATCCTATTGGTAAATATTGACCAATTGTCGAGTGTACGTGGTTACAAAATCAAAGCAGTTTTCAAATTGCGTGAAAATTTGTTCTCTTGAAAACCATATAGTTGAAAGTGTTGCTAGATTATTGTTGAACTATAATATTCGTGTGAGCATTTTTCTATATTTTTTTTATAGTGTATTAACGCTGACTATAGTCATTGTAGATACACGCGACGAAGATCATTATTGATAATTGAGAGATACAAATTTTGTTGTGTTTTTTCTCAGGAAATTGAAAAGAGACAAGAAGAAGAACGCATTCGAATGGAGAATATTTTATCGGGCAACCCGTTGCTCAACTATTCTGCTCAGCCCGGTCGTACGGACATGAAAGTGAGAAGACGATGGGACGACGACGTTGTGTTCAAGAATTGTGCTCGTTCAGAGCCAGAGAAGAAACGCGACGTCTTCATAAACGATTCGTTGCGAAGCGAATTTCATCGCAAATTCATGGAAAAATACGTCAAGTAATCACAGTGCAAGTTACTGAACTGAATAAAAGTGAGCACGCCGTCGGTTTATCCGTATGCAAGCTGAGCAGCGGCCCGATCGACGTATGATTGAAATTGGCTGAAAAGCATTTCCTGCATTGACAAAGTCAAAAACGTAATGATAGCTAATAAACAAATTGAAACGTTAATAAACTGTAGGAATCGATTACTTCGTGTGCATAATTGGGTCAAGCACGCGTCAAACTATTCATTTTGCTAATAATCGAGTTCGACCTGCCAAATATTTTCTCGCGACCGTCAAGAGTAAATTTAACAAATCAAAATCAGAGAATACAAGAATTTTGCATTAACTTTTATTTATAAAATATTACAACGACCTTGATACACCTACAGTGAAATATGTTAATTAGTAGCATGGCTGAAAGACATTTAAACAAAATTACACGTGAGACACCAGTAAAATGAAGTCGTGCCGAAATATTACGACTGCTGACAATTTTCTTGAAGACATCCGTAGCCGCTTGTCTTCAAATTCTTTTCAAAAACCGTTCTCTCGGCACAGCTGTAATTCCAGTTGCCTGGAACCAAATAATCGTCGTTCCCGATGCACCATAAAATGTTTCATCATTCCTCGTATTTCTGTAACATTGTGAAATATTTTACGTTTCGACGGGTCTCAATTTATTGGTGTTACGCAATCAAATTCGTGTTCGCCCAAATCACGGCGATGCATTGGATAACGAGTTCGGGATAAATTCCGTTCGTTATCGAGTATTGCTAAACAAAAATGTTCGCATAATTGAATAATAATTCATAAAACCACCCGAATACTTTGTCCATTAAAATATTACACGTAACAAATAGAACCGGTTAATTCCAAAATTTAACAGATTTTTGTTCTGCCGTTGCACAATTTTCTGACAGATCGAATATTCTCGTGGTCAATAATCGACGATATGACAATTATTGTTGGCGCAGCTCAGGCCTCAAGCTCTTATCCGTTGTTTGTGGTTTCAGTCTGATCTTTGGTAAAACGGATAACACGGGCGTTGTAAGAGTTGAAAGAGTCCAATAATTGGAGTTGAACGTAAACACGAGGTCGGGGCATCACGTCGCAATGATTCGCTGTACATGTCACACCGTTATGTCCGAAAGTGAACGAGAGTTCCCCCGTCCGTTGGTAAGTATAGTCGAACGTTCGGAACATCATTCGTTCGCTGCAACGCGTACAAATGAGATTCCGAAATTTGTCCTCGGGCGAATAACTTGATCGAACGTCACGTCGTTGGGCTCTTTAACGCGCGGGAGTGCCCCTGTCGGTGGCGGTGTCTCATCTGCATAGTCGTATGCGCGTCGTGAGGAGGAGGAAAAAACGAAAAAGGAAAAGAAAAAAAAACGATCAACAGGTGATCGGCGGAGAGGAGGGCGCGAGTGTTTCGGTAGCCGCGGCGTGATCTTCGCATACTACCTAGGTACGTACACGCAAGTAGGTAAGTATAGAGGCATCGCGCGTACGGGTCAAGTAGAACCGGTCTGAAGCCAGAGGCAATTGAGAATCAGGCGGCAGAGGTAGGCAGGCAGTCTGGTCGTGGTGTCACCTCTGTGGCTCTGCCGATATACCCGGTCGGACATGGTAGACTTTATGGCACCACATGCATCATGGCGTAAAAACGACCAGTTGGAAGAATCTCCTCCCAAGGCAAACGTGTTTGCATACTTCGCAGAGAGTTGCTCGAAGATTCGAAATGCTCCGCGGGAATTCGCCCGAGGGTATTATCCAACGTTTTATTCCTTTATGCTTCAATTTATCACGCGCGAACGCGTATATAGAGGTTCACCGCCGCGTGCCTCACCTCGTCGTAGCTTCTGCCGCATCACACCGATGTCGCGCGCGCATGCAACACAGACGCGGCGAGACTTTCGTTGGCGCGTCGGTGAGAATTGTCGGAAAACGAACGAAAAATCAACCAGGAATTGACGCAGGTACATACTCTTTACACGAATGAGCCGTTTCTTCGGCACGAGTGCGACCGTACGCTAGCGTCTCCCATCTTCACTGGCATTGGTGACGAGCGACAACGGCGTACGATTTTTGGGGGCTTGTTCTCTCTCTCTCTCGCGCGCCCCGATTCATTTCCATCTCGAACGACTAGATTTTCCAGGTCACACCGCCCACAATAAATATCGACGTTACCGATCGAGCGACATTCAACGTTTCGGGCAGAAAAAACAAAACAGCATCGACCCGATGTTTCCCCGTGTCCCGCGTAAATGTCAACCTCTTTCCAAGCCTCGCGTGTTAAAAGAGACGAATCGTATCGGTTTGGTACGTTTTTTTTATCCGCGTCGCGAGGAGCCACCACCTTACACATTTCGAAGAGGAAAAATAACTCGTTTGCGATTCAACGCATTAGCGATTCAAATTTCGAACACGATCAGCATTTATCCCACATCTCAACAAAACGGTACATTCTACAAAACCTGGATCGATTTCTAATTCTTTTTCAAATCCCAATACCGACGCTCCACGCGATTGCTGGTGTTTTCTGCATTTTCGTCATCGATATCATCGTACGCGTGCTACGATTAACCTCGCGGCACGAACCGTTTCGAAATCGATCGTTGTTCGACTTTGTTCCTTGTTACAAAATCGATTCCGAGGAAAATGTTCATCACGGATGTGGAAAAGACTGAATAACGAATTCGCGTTTTTCACCCAAATTAGAAATTCTCGTAAATTTTGGGAATATTCGTCGTTAGTGGGCGAGTTCAGATTGTAGAGGTAGATTTCGGTGTTGGTGTAATGTTTTGGTGTTCGATCGGGTGGACTTTGGTGTTGGTAAACGTGTGCGAATCGAGGCCCGCCCCCCGTCGTCGTGGGGCATTCGGGGACGTCGATACGGGCCTGGGAGAGTCCACTCGCGAGTAGTTCTACGGAGGTAGGTTGGCGATCGCGCCAGACATGCAGACTGGCACTGGCATTGCCTGCCGAGTGGTCACCAAGCAAGTGGTGAACGGAGGAGCGCCGGTGTTACGGAAACGTTGCGACGAAGAGCCGCGGAGTGGCGGTGGTGCGAAGTAGTTGTTGGTGGTGATTCCTGAAGAGGACGAAGAAGGAAGGCGCGATAAGGGGGGAATAAAGGAGAAATCCGTTGATGAGAAAAAAAGAAGAGGTGAGAAGGACGAAGCAAGGGGAAACATTTGGTTTGGAAGAAGAAGAAGCAGAAGAAGAAGAGGCTCGTCGACGAAGGGAAACGACTCCTGCGGCGTGGCGTGGCGTCGCGTCGCGTCCGGCTTCGACCCCGCGATGCAACTGTCGCCGATTCTATTTCTCGCCCCGTATTGTTTATTGGCAATCGGCGTATTCGCGCCACTCGCAGAAGCCAGACTCAGCGGTCTTTACGTGGACAACGGGCTCGATCAGACCGTGATACATCGGGTTGTCACGCAGCGCGAAAGACGCGAGGTCGAACACGAGATATTGAACCTTCTGGGGCTGCCGGATCGTCCTCGGGGCGTGCGACATCCGCCCCAGGTCAAACGATCGGCGCCCAAGTTTCTCCTAGACATATATAGAAACACCCTTCAAGACGACGACGACTCGTCTAGCACGCATCAGCAGCAAGCATCGACCTCCGATGACTTCGATCTCACCGGACAAGATCTCAGAGCCATAGACCAGAGCGATGTCATCATGAGCTTCGCGGCCCACAGTGAGTACGACTCTTTCAATCATATGGATCTACGAAACTAAATCCGAATCGCGATTCTGGCATGCTAACTAGAGTGCCGAAATTTATGTGTCAAATTCTTCGCGTCGCGTGTTACCTTGGCCCTGGACGCGCGCCTCGAGGTGCAACATCGATACCTTAGTTGTATGTGCCTAATCGTCTCTGTATGTACCTACGAAAGCTGCACAAACAACGATCATGTGACGAACGACTTGCACCCCGCGAAGGATGCAGAGCAGAACGTGCACCGAGGGAAAAGTTCAGTAGACCAGTCCGCGTTGGTATCTCGACAGCGAACGATATCCTCGTTCGCTGCGTATTTGTAGAATGTTAATAATTGGAAAATTAACAAAGGTTGTGTACGCGCGATACACAGTTTCCACATGGC
Organism: Arge pagana; assembly: GCA_963969455.1. Classification (NCBI taxonomy): domain Eukaryota; kingdom Metazoa; phylum Arthropoda; class Insecta; order Hymenoptera; family Argidae; genus Arge; species Arge pagana. Next base: position 2,809,400 of record OZ018313.1, on the reverse strand, counting down.
ATGTTGTGAAAAATTCAAACTTTCGCAATCGTCGGTAATAATGTGGGGCAGTGGAAAGTTCGTAATCCTCATAACTTGTTACGTGCGATTTATTGGATAAACCTTCGTTGGGAAATTTTACAATCGTTGTTTTTTGGTACGAAATCATTTTACATGGTTAGATAAACGCTGCCGTGTTTATACTGCTGACGAAACAGCTTTGACTCGTAATTTCGAAATAAAGCAATCATCGTGCACCAAAATGGGGGAATGAGCGGTGGATTTTGAAAATACTGAGGCAGCGTAGCTCTGTCAAGTTTTTTTCTCGGTTCTCTTTTTCGGTAAATTGTAGCGGAAGGAAGGAAGAAAGAGGAACGACGAAGATTCTCGAATCTTCTACCACATCTTGAAATCCCGATTGATTGCGAAACACTTTCGCGTCTAAATCCCGACCATGCCTTCACATTTTCGCCTCGCGGGCGGCAGCTCTCAAAATCGGTTGTTTGTTTCTACGTACGCGATTATCTCTACCGATCACGACAAAAGTTTGTGAACTATTTTCAGCGAAGTCACAACTAAATTCTTGCCTGCACAAAATTCACGGTCGATTTTACGACCGATTATAATTAGAAATGCCGATTCTTATCGAAGACCCCTGAATAGCGTTTCGGTACGTTGACCGAGGGGCCTTCTTCGTATCTCGCTCAAATCTATCAGTGCGTCGAAACGATCGAGATCTACAATCTTTCCTAGTTATTCCTCTCATTTTCATTTGCATTGATCAACTCCTCTCTGGCATCGTGCCGAATAACTTCACCGAGACATTCGTTGTCACGTGCAAAAAATGCTTCGAACTATTGTTTCGCGACGCGAAAGTGTACGAGAAGATGGCGGATCCAATATGGCGGACCGCGATTCGTAAAATGGTCAAATCTCCACAAAAATTGGTGTCCGGAGCTTTTTGCAGAAGCGCAATCCTCAAATATTCAAAATTCGAACAGAAATCTACGAAGAAAATAACCAAAATTAAATTCGCGTTTTTCGAACGAATTTGACGCTTTTTTACAGCTATGAACTGTGATTGATTCGCGTTGTATCTAAAATGCGTCTGAAGCGAGAACTTTTGCTGTAATATCATAATTGAAAAAAATCGAAGTCTACTATTTTCCAGGATACTTAACTAGCCCAAGCGAATGGAATAGTTGAACGTGAAAAGTGAGCTATCAAAAACTCGTAAAAAAATAGCGATCTCTTCACACTTCCTTGTTAAGTCGATCTACCAATTAGATGAGATATGCCGATAGCATGCTTCTGATCTTCGATTCGCGCTCCGCTGCTCGCTAACGAGGAACCAACGACGGATTTTTTTTTATTGCTGAAAAAAAAATCGCAAGTCGCATGAATGGCGCTCGAGTGAGATGAATAAGGTCGTGTTTTCGAATATAATCGGCGCAAGAATTTATACGAGTGATCGAACAGCTCGAGCAGGAGTCTCTCCGGAGATTGATTCTGTTTTGATCTGTTCCCCTCGAGGCTATCACGTGATCGGCATGAATCGACCTCAACCTTTGATCACTTCGGTTTGTTTGACGTTTCACCGATTTTGCGTGATTCTTACTCAATTTTCTCGTAGACAGTGCCGATCGCAAATCCAAAATCCTGGAGAGCTATGATTATGAAAATTAAAAAAAAAAAATGTACAAATAACGTAAAATGTGAAACGTGAATTTCGACTCTGGATGGAAAAATTCCTTCGTTTTTAATTTGTCGCAGATACGTGAGGAAAAAACAGGACGATGAAATACGCATCCGGAATTCTGGGCGACTTAATTAATTACTCGATCTGAAACAGCTGAATGATTTTCAGGAACATTCTTTAAAAAATGATCGCGTTTTCCCCGAATAGATTTGGGCGAAATCAGATCTGAAACGAGCCTTTTGTTTTATTCGATACACCGTGACCGTTATCGTAGTGAAAAATGTGGGCTCGTTAGTTTCTTTTTGCCGCACCGAACGCCTTCGATTTCAAATTAATTCGGGACGCGATTCGCGCCGCTGGTTTTTGTTCTTTTTTTTATTCCTTCGTAATTCGATCTGTTCCGTAACAGGTGACGAAATTCAAATATATTTCTACAGGAGCGCAGTCCTTCCGCATTCCTCGTCGACTAAACGATGCGTTATTATCTGCTGATTGTGAGATGCGCGCATTCGAAGAGAACCAATTTGAATTTTCAACTGCTACAAAGTTATTTTTTAATTATAATAATGAATGTCGTTTCGAGGGTTTCAAAACGACTCTTCGTTTACTTTATATTTCTCAGTAATTCTCACGCACACGAGTCTCAGATTTCTAATTTACCATTCGTCCGAACTAACGTCGAGACTGGAGAAATTTTCTATCAACATTTCCCAATTTTATCTGAAATTTTGCATTTTTTATTGATACCTACGCTTCTACAAGTTCTACATTTCTTCTCGCGCTACTCGAAAGTAAGTTCTGACTTTTAATCTTTATTCAGGCCACGAAGCGGCATAAAAATGTAAACGATCGATTTCTCGCTTTAAAAAAATATCTCTGCTCGAGCGATGCGGATTTAGGAAACGAGTTTCAATGGAATTGTCGAATATCATCCATGTCAATTTGAAAAAAAATGTTGCGTACATAAATGCGAACAGTTTTTAGAAGAACAGAGGAACAAGCAAACAAACGAACAAAAGAACAAACGAACAAAGGAACATACGAACAAAGGAACAAACGAACAAAAGAACACAGGAACAAAGGAACAAAAGAACAAAGGAACAAAGGAACAAACGAACAAAGGAACAAACGAGCAACGACCAAACGAACAGAGGAATAAGCGAACAGACAAAAGGAACAAGCTAACAAACGAACAAGAGAACGAACAAAGGAACAAACTAACAAAGGCACAAAGAAACAAACGAGCAACGACCAAACGAACAGAGGAACAAGCGAACAGACAAAACGAACAAAGGAACAAAAGAACAAACAAACAGAGGAACAAACGAACAAAAGAACAAACGAACAAAGGAACAAAAGAACAAACAGAGGGACAAACAGAGGAACAAACAGAGGAACAAACGAACAAAAGAACGAACAAATAAAACCAACAAAGCAACAAAAGAACGAACGAACAGAGGATCGAACAAACAAAACGAACAAAGGAACAAAAGAACAAACGAACAGAGGATCGAACAAACAAAACGAACAAAGGAACAAAAGAACAAACGAACAGAGGATCGAACAAACAAAACGAACAAAGGAACAAACGAGCGCCAAACGAACAGACGAACAAGCGAACAAACGAACATACGAACAAAAGGAACAAACGAACAAATGTTTCCGAAAAGAAAAAATGTCGACTGATCGATAAGTGGAGGACGGAGGATGTAGGACGCTCTACAGTCTCGTATACAATGGTAGTCGAGCACGTGATATCAGACGTGGGGCGATTATTACCACGAAATTCGGGGTGGGAATTCGTTCGATTTGTTCTTTGTTTCACGGCGCGATCCACATTCCATAGCACCTGTTTGGTGAACGCGCTCCATGACCTCCGGATCGTTTGGTTCTCGCCGAGGGTGGTCCGCATAGTTTTCGAAGGACCGTACCCTCCGTCGTTTTGTTTTTCCTCGTGGATGCAAAGCGCCACGAAGAGCAGAACTGACCGTAGTTGAGATATTTCCTTATACCTGGGCCCCGACCCCGCGAGCCAACTTCCACTTTATTGACTCATCTTTTTCTAGGATTTTACGGCCGGTCAACTCGGAGCTCAGGTACCTAATCCGAGGGCAGCCTCGAACCCCCTAATAAATTTACCGACCACGCTCCTCTAGACGCTAATGGCTTTTGCCCTTTATCTCTCTTTTACCAGGTGGAAACGGTCCCGGTTCATTTGTCTCTCGCTCCAAAAAACCTACGCGTATCTTCCTCGACGAACAATCAAATCATCCACACATGTTCATCAGACTTTCCTCGAATAAACGAGACCACATCTAACATAATAACCATTTTCACGCCCCATTATTATCTCCCTGTTCCACGAACCTAATCCAACATATTCTTCACCCAACTTATCTCTCAAATATTTACGCAATCTTTCTGCAACTTCATTATTATCGTTTCATCTTCGGACGGAGTTGTCAATAAAGTTGGAGCGAAATGCTTAAAACCACTCAAAACCGAGCCTCTTTACGGCTAAGAAGAAATTGGGACACAGACTTCGTGAGGATTTCCAGCCCCCGCCAATCACGAGCATCGAACTCCTTCTATTTTTAAACGACCCGCAAAGTTTATTTATTTCCATGGAACGTAAGATTTTTTTTTAATGGAAATAAGCTTTCGTATTCGTGTTACACGATCGCGAGGTCCGTTGCTGTGGGCAATGAGCAAAAGCGTGCCGTTTGGCCAGCACTCTAAAATACGACGTCGCAATTTCACAGGCTTTTCTTCTCGTTCTTCGGCATAATTGGAATTTCAATGCCTTTAAAAATCGAAAGCTCAACTCCTGATCTGGATTTAAGAGTTAAAAACCGATCGGATCGGTTCGCGGCGCGAGAACTGTCCTATCAGAAATCAGCATCCTGCTCCGTACTCCAAGATCACCTCGACTCTCTTTGCATTCGTGTGATCCTCCTGAATGCAGGAGTCGGATCCAACGACGACAACGCACTTGCATTCCATAGAATAACGGGATTCACGTAGACAGATGAATGTGAAGCTTGCAGGAGCTGAACCCCGCTTCTTCCTCCTCTCCTATCATCCTAGCCACAAACCTTCTTCGATGCCTGCGAGTCATTTTCCCTCGACGACGAATCTCTCGCCAACTATGACGAGCTTGTATCTACCTACCTACTTCATGTAACAGCCAACATAACAGCCAACCAGGTAGCAGCAGTTGGCATCCTCAGCGTAACGTTAACTGCGCAGAAGACAGCCGTGCTACCCACCCAAAAAAAATGTTGTGCTCTCTATTCTGTTTTTTTTTTAGATTTTATTCCTTCTACCTTACACGTTTTCTAGAAGGATCGTTTCGGGCTTGCCCGAATGTTTGTCTAGATATGATGATAATTGTGAGAAGTATGCGGAGACAGTTAGCTGAGAAACGATGAGAAGTTTCCAAGTTGAGAACAGGTTGTACGTGAAATGAAAGGTCTCGTCTGATAATGGATGGACACCGATCATTATCGTATGCAAATCCCACAAAATATAGTCGACACCTTAACGCATGCCAGAGGACGTTTATCGTTCCAGATCACCACGTGGCCGGGGTTCGGCACGAACGTGGCAAGAGGCTTTGGTTCGACGTCTCGGAAGTACCTCCCGGTGAATGTATAATCGGCGCCGAGCTTCGACTCTACCAGGGTCCAGATTTGAAGAACAACCGTAAGCAAGGCTCCTACGTGATTACGGCGTACAGAGTTTTGGTCAGCGAAGATGGGTGAGTCAACGCCACGAAAATACTGCAAATTATATTTTTACAAACGCGGTTTCCAAAAAAATTTTTTTCCTCCTTACACGACGAAGAAGAAGAAGAAGAAGGAAAGTTTCAATTTTCCTGCTCGATTAACCTCATGATTTTTAACAAGCTTCCGGTGCAGTTTCCACAGTCTGAAAGTAAGAGCTAGTTTGGATGAAACGTGTCCAATTTTAGGAGCGTCATCCACGAACCATGCGAGCACATTTTGTACCGTTGCAAAATTTGGAGGTAAAGCTTTTTGTAGAAGGCATCACGATTTTGGGGTCAGAATACCTGTCGGAAACTCTCTCTTTTCACGTCGGAATCGGCGAAACGGTTTTACGAATCCATGCCAATATCTGCTTTATTACTCTATCACTCGAGTCATCGGGGAATCTCGTTAGCATGTTGTGCTATTTTCCGTGGCTGAAGCACAAGACAACACGACCAAGCAGAATCAGAACCCTTGAAAAAACCTCTCCCAATCTGCTCGCTGTTTGTTGTCGAGAACACGAGCAGTGTCCACATGCCACGACTAGGCCAACTCAGACAGGAAACGCTATTCCGTAATTGAGGTAAATTACCCAAGGAGAGCAAATGACGCGCGTTAGACAGCGTTTACCGTGGAACTTAAATATTTAAGCTGTACAATTGCTGCTTCAATTCTGGATGCTTGAAGCGTTGTTCCGTGTCAGGTACTGACTTGGAGACTCGACGCAAAAACGAGATTCAGACTGATAGGCCAAGTAAGAGCTAATCTGTCGGGATCATTCGAGAAGCTCGTTTTAACCAGTTCCAAAATCAGGCACAAACTTCACACTACGTTTGTTCGCCAACAGATAAAGAATGGTTGCGCAGTAGTCGTAAGAGTGTAGAAATGTGAAAATGAAGACATTTTCTGTACGAGTTTGTTATTTTCACAGGGAACGCGAATTGCAGTACGTAGACTCGATGAACACGTCGAGCAGTCGGGAGGGATGGCTGACTCTCAACGTGAGCGAACCACTTCAGCACTGGGTGAACAATCCTGAAGCAAACCGCGGCCTCTACATTTCCGTTCATCCAGCTGATCGCTTCGGTGAGTGTGAAAAAGGAGAGCAAATGGTTCGTTTTTCCTTAACGTAGAGGAACGTTCGAGAGGATTTCGGCTCCTGCGGATGGCAGCGTTTTGAAAGGGACCGCTGCGTCAGTTAGAGGAGGCTAAGAGGTTCGATTCGAACCTTTCGTTGTTGCAGTGTTCCGAGAGTTATTCGCGGAATCACACGGCTCACCCCTTTCCCCAAAGAACACGATTAAGGCCAGCTGGCCAGCTGCTCGTATTTGCTTAAAAATCCTCCTGATCGAGGTCTAAATATAGCCAATACGGGGCCTCACCCTACGTAATTTACCAACAACTCCATGTCACGTTGCTCTCTTTCCCGCGGACGCTTGCGCATGAATGGAAGCCGTTTACGTAATCGCCGCATTCGAAAAGCAAAAGTACGCGTTGCGTGTAGCCGCCGAATCGAGGTACTTAACATGCAGTTTGTGTCTTCTCGTTAAATCGCTTCCCTCCCAAACGACGCCGGACTCTCCTCCGTCGCTGCGCCTCAAAATTTTCGTCCCACCACTCATTTTTACACCTCTGCGAGTCCTCCACACTCGCTTTGAACAAAACTGTAATTAAAATGTAATTAAATTCGTTAAAAAAAAAAAAAAAAATTGAAGCTACATTCGTTTCGGAGCACGGTTCGGATTGATTCGGAAAAGGAACCGATTTCTCGCTGAAATTAAGAGCATTCTAATCTGGTTTACAATTTTTTCGTATCCATCCCCTCGAAAGATCAATTTTTAGTTTCGTTTCCCTGCTGGTAATTTTCCTCTGCCTCGGCGTATTATCGCTTCGTAAAAACGTCGAATAGTATGTGTAGAATAATTTGCCTCGTTCGCGGTAGCAATAAAGCTGCGACGTGATTCGCATTTTTCAGTCGACGACAGAATTCGCGAGCACAGCTCCCTCCGAGCGATTCGATTGACCCGCTTGGCGCAGCGCCCCTCGCGCAGCGACGGTGCTGCCACCTGCGCCGCCTCGCGCACGCGCAGAGCGCTCCGCTCGGGATAAACGCGTACTACGGAGCGCCGCGGACAAGAATCTCTTTGTGGTGTTCGCAAAAGAATGCGATCGGATGAATCGCAGATTTCCCGGAACCGATCGTGGCGCAGGATTTTCCCGGAAAGTCTGGCGACTCGACGACGGAGGAGAGGCACGTTATATTCAACTTCTACTGGCCCACGCATTTATATTCGTCTCTCGTGTCCGAGTACGTTTTTCGGCAAACGTACGCCCACCTTTTTGCACGCATCGCGTCGCATCTAGGAACCCATGCATGTTCTATAAATACGGTGGGCGTCGCACGGATATGCAATCGAATGCTAGCCGTGCCTATCACGCGGAAAGCAGATCTTGTCTTTTATGTTGAATGATCCGTGGAAACCGGTTGTGTTCGGACGCGGAGCGCCGGGCAGACAGCGGAAGGGGCAGAGAGACCGAGGAGGAGAGACAAACTGCCGCTCCTCTAATCTAGGCGCGGCACACACACTCGCACACCCAACGATCGGCAGAGTCTCTACGTGCAATTCCCGGATTGTTTCCAGTGCATTTGGATGCACGTGTCTCTCGCCTGACCGTCTCATACAATGGATCACGTTACAATTCGCGTGCTATCAAGTTAGCCAACTATCCTAAGGAGCTCGAAGCGTCACCAACAAATATGAAAACACATCTACTCCCATAGATTAATTAGTTTACTCGTTTTCCATGCGAAATCTCCTGCGTTTCCTGAGTACGTTTTTTTTACCGGGAATCAAATTTTCCACTGTTTACGCGGACGAGAATGTAAAATTTATTTATTACCGTGAAGTTCTCACGAGAAAAAAGTTCACACGCCGTGTTTGGCGAAATCCGCATTAACCTCCGAATAACTTCGGTGTAGGCTTTTCGAAACGATTCTTCCACGCGTCGCCTATTAATCTACTTTAAAAAAAAAAAAATTTAACGTTTTCCCTTAAGTCCAAAAAATGTTGGTCCCTTAAGTGGAAAAAAAAGTATGCCTTATTTACAAGAAAGGTAACAAATTCGGGAACGTGTCCTATTTTTTGGGGCGTCCAAAGTAGACTAATCCTCTCAAGGTCACGCAAGGAAGGGGATTTCCTTCGCAAAGCGTCGATTCAGCGTGTCCAGAGAGCAGAAACTCCAACTAGGTGTACGAGTGTCGCTAACGAGAGGCATTCCTCGTAGTCGATACCAGCTTTCTCGAGCTGAGAAGCTAGCGGGATACCGATATATTAGCTGTTGGGTTCCTCCTCCTCTTCTGCTGGCGTCCGCTCGTGTCTCGTGTTCATGGAAGAGCTGGTAGCGCATGGATCAGCTGGATCTAATGTTAGGAGAAACGAAACGTAAAGAGGCGAGTTGGTTCGAATTTGGTAGATGAGGATTTCGAAAGCTCTTCGGAGTTCGAAGAGCACACGATCGTGTCGGGAACACTGGGATGCTAAGATAGAAAGGATAACTATATGGTCATTTGGAAAACTGTCAAAGCTTCAGGTCGAAGTGAATGGCTTGATAGACGTATGTATAGCACACGAGACTTCGAGTCGTGTGGATTCATAAATAGTAAATATTCATGAAGGTTGGCTATAAATAATCCGGCGTTGCCTCGGCAAGCCGTTCTAATAAACATAAGCGCAATTACTTCGAATTCTACTTAACCGCATTCCTACAAGCGCGAGGTAGATTCTACGAATCGAGGTAACTTGTTATTCGGAGGTGTTTATTTCCCCTTGGCTGCTGCGAAATCACTGGATACTCTCGCGACAAATACCAATTTCTCTCTCTCGCTCTATATCTCTCTGCGCCGCGATTTCGTCGCCGAATTTCACCAGGCCGAGCCGAAGTGTCTGTTACCAAGGCTGTTCGTCTCGCGATGGAGATGCACGTAACAGAGATGCATGTAACAGAGATCCCACGTTGAAAATACCGGACAATCCTCTTTATACGTGATTGCAGCGCACGAGATGCGACCGGAAGACGTTGGCATCGTGGGCTCGAGAGGCGACGCCGATAAGCAACCCTTCATGGTTGGGTTTTTCAAGAGCTCTGGAATCCGGGAGGCCAAAGTACGCCAGAAACGGGACGCGAGGAGGCGAAAGAAGAGCGACGCGACTAGCGTCGATTACAGGAACAATCCGTACAGTGGTAATCCATCTGATCTAAACGTTCCCATCTGTATCGCGAAACCCGCCACTTTATTTCGCTCCCAAACGAATACCGACGCCCTTCTTATTTCTGATCCAGATCCTGGCATCCAGTACAACGCGAGGACCTGCAAAATCCAGACGCTTTACGTCAGCTTCAGAGATCTCCAGTGGCAAGTGAGTAATGATTACTCTTAAATACCCAGATTGAGAGTACCGGATCTCACAACAAGCGAGGAAAGCTCTGGAGAATCAGAGCTACTTGCTGCTCAATGGGATTCCAGGGTCCGTTTGAGTCAAAGACCCCAAAACTTTCCAGGAATAATAGCCAAGTCACGTGGCCTCACAGTGGACATTCAATACTACAACGTTCTAAGCACATTGTACTATAGATACAATTTAAAAAAAATGATTTTCTGACATTTCCAAACCCATCATCCCATTGATTCTATGTTACAAATCATCAGGAAACCCCATATTTATACTCTATGATAAACGTGGATCCATCCTCACTAATCTCCACGTTTCAGAAATTCAATTGTTTACTACGGTTTTGCACCAACAAATTGAACTCTCACAAAAAAGTGTCGTACACCTTCTCCTCAGAATTATCTCCCTGAAGTAGATTGTTGCAATCAGTTTTCAAGGTCAGGAATTTAATCTTAATTTGCTTAAAGCATTTTTTGTGAACAATTGGAAATGACAAATGAAAAACAGCCCAGATGGTACCTCGGCTACAATGGGGAGCGTAGCCCGTATGTCCCACGTTTACTGCGATCGGAGGAAAATTACCTGTCGATTATTATTTCAGGACTGGATCATTGCTCCGGATGGATACGACGCGTACTATTGCAGCGGCGAGTGCAACTTTCCTCTGAACGCCCACATGAATGCGACGAACCATGCGATAGTGCAGACCCTAGTGCATCTGGTTAGTCCTGGCAAAGTGCCAAAACCGTGTTGTGCCCCGACGAAGCTCTCAGCGATATCGGTTCTGTACTTCTTGGACGACAGTAACGTAATATTAAAAAAATACAAGAACATGGTGGTAAAGAGCTGCGGCTGCCATTGAATACGTCAACCCCGATGGCGAGAAAACCGTGGCGAGGCAATGATCCGCTAAGAACGCGCCTCGTTTTCTTCCCTTGTTCCTTCGGCCAAGGGAAGTAAAGCGGTGAGTACAGAATTTCGCAACAGAGTCAAAAACGCTCGCCAAAAATTATTGCAAAATAATAATAGGTAGTCCTAAAAACTGGTAGAACTTTTTCTACGAGTTTTATAGCACTCGCAGGTTGATCTTGAGCATTAAAGATCCATCGATCTCAATATCTTGGGAAATTTCATTCGTTCGAGCATTCCCAAAGACTCATCGAGTATTTTTTTTAAATGTGTACTATCAATCGTTTCCCTCAATTCTCAAAAAAATACGCGACAGACTTTTCTGAATCTTAGGGCAACCATTTGAAACCATATGAAAAAGAAATTTTTAAATAATTTTATCCAACTTGGACAATAAATTATTCCTGGGGAAAAAACATTCAACATTCTGATCCTGCTTTTAAAACAGATTTTGGTCATCTTTAATTATACACAAAGATAGGTAATACTATGTAAGATCCGAAACGATTGAGCTAGTTCGCGACCTGAATTTCCCTGAAACTCATTGGCATCAGAACCATCGATCGATTCGCAGAAATCATATAATAATTTCTGGCTAGTTATCCATTTTATCCGCGATGCAGCAAGAGAAAACTATGGCACTAGATGGTCCAAGACTGAAGTAATTATTATTGATTAGAAGCGAATTAAGTTTCAACCCAATATTTTTAACCGAAATCAAATCGTCAATTTCAAACGAGAAATAACGATTCATGCAGATGAATAAATGAGAATGGATAGTAGTTGACTTAGACGACGTATGAATGCTGTCCGGAATAATTATAATCGACGACTCAATCCAAGCGATTTCTACGTATTACACAATTTCATTTCGCTAATCTCAGTGTAAATAATATACAATTGTAAATAAATGAAATAAAGTATGTGACGAACAACGATAGCTGCTTCATTTACACATCTGTAACTTTTTCTCTTACTAAACTTCAGTTGCCTAAACGTCTGATCGCAGAAAATGGAATTTTTGTTCGGTGTATTTGTCTGCATTCCATCAATCACTCCTGATACTGTCTAAATACACTAGGAAAATATAGTAGATATTTTTTTCCCAAACACTTCGTGTCTAAACATCTTTATTTTTATAAAACAAATCGAATTACATCGAGTGAGATCTGCACAGCGCGAAACGTCGCATCAAATCTAATCGTGCCGTCAAAAATATTGCAATATATTGGCTCAATGCTACATCGACATTGAACATCGCAAGATTGTAGTTCAATATTTTCACGGTTTCTTAAGCTCGACTTAAACATCCATAACCGTAACACTATATAATTTACTACATCCTTGTAAAATGTCTAGCAAATAATAATAGCTTATCGTACATAATTTTTACAAGATTCTTCAACTATGTGCAGAAAAAAAGTAGAGAATATAGTGAAATAATAGAAAATAGAGGGGAATTTTATCATAGTCAAGTGTAAAGAACAATACACTGCTATACGGAATGGAGAAAGGGTTGAAAATATTTGAGACTTGTAAATGCTTGTGAAAATCACAAATGTTTGGAACAATGTACAATATCTTCGAACTAGTTTGTAAATTGTTCGAACACCAATCGTCAGCTATGTCTTAAAGGCTGAAATTCTTCGGTTTAATAGTACATGTATAATATTTAAATTAAAATATATTTATAAAATATATTTATTATTTTACACATCACTGATTGGAATACGGGACATTCCATGCCAACGCAGCCATCCCGTTTTTTTTGGCCTTGAAAAAAGGATTCAGTATGGGTATTTTGAGGGATAATATTTTTTTCAAGAAGGGCTGAAAGAAAATGCAAAAATTGATTTTTGTATCGTTCAATCGGAGTAGAATTTACAAAGTTATGATTTTTTCTAATTGATAATTCATTAATTGCTAACTATAGTGGGGGGACGAAATTTTGAGGAAAGTTCATAGGCACATTGTCCTTCAAAAAGCCCCTACTGAATCCTTTTCCCGAGAGCAAAATCGAAACGGGGTTACTGAGTTGACGTGGAATGTCCCATATTCCGCCAAAGTGATTTGGATTCTTTCCAGTTTTTTATTAACATCGTATCGCATGCCCCTTACATCGAACTGGTGAGTATCATACGAGTGTCGTAGACCGAAATCAACACTTGGTAGGTTTGTTCCGGCCAAGCTTTATCATTTTAATTCCGTTAATTCTGAATAAAGTTTCAGGTGATATCTTGAAGCGTTCTCAAAAAAAATCAGCAAGGCCGATTTTTATTTTAGTGTAATAAAAATCTGCGCCCTTCAAAAAATATACTCACGTGTATATCTTTTTTAATAACATTGCACTCTTCACTTTTATAAAATAGAAAAATTGAGAACTATAAACACAATTAAACTTATTACCGTTTTTAAGTGAAATAAACGAAATACTTATATTTTTTGAAACATCCGAATTATTCTATTTTATCGTTTGCACGAAAAACATTTTATTTTGTTCCGAGCTCGCTTATCAATTTTAAATTATAATCCAATTCAACAAAAAATGTTTGAGGGGGTCTCTCATTATGCTCCGTAGTTGTCTTCGAATAAATTTGTATCTACATTCATAGTTCTGTGTTAAATAACAGATTTTCCACATATGTGCAAATTATAATAAATTGTGACTACTGCGAATAAGCATTGCTAAAGCGAACTCGAACTTGCAACGCATTTTTCTCACATTTTCAGAATACATAGAAATATACGGCGAGAACGAGTCATGCTCATTGTTTGGTGAATAAAACAAAATTACTGTCAATAAACTAGAACGAAATTCAGAAATTTCGATTTTCTTGCTTGACCGTTAACTTTGGTGTCTCCTACCTAGGTATGACAAATTGTCAGTCAACTTTTCACAGGGAAACCCCAAAAGTTCGGACCAGCCCCAGCAGTGGCATTTTTACTAAAGTTCAGACCAATTCCGACGGGGTGCAGATTACTCAGCGGAGAATGGGTTGTCGAACTTCCCCATGTCAGCCTCGAACAACACGTTGTTGATGAGGTGTTGCACCATCGATTTCGTTTCCGCGCTGTAAGATCTCATCTTCATCGCCACGTGCTCTCCATATACCCCGGAATCATCTCGATCGGACAACTTCTTTAATATATCCAAAACTGCGCTTAATTTTGGGTCATCCGCTTGCCAATGGTCTCCAGCGTCGGCCCGCAGTCGTTTCGTTCTTGGCGCGGTGGAACATTCAGCTGTTGCTAATAACTGCTCCAGTTCTTCGTGCGGCGTCGTGACCGCGACTCCGCTATCCGCAAACTCGTCTTTGATTCTGATATCTCCGGGCGATACGGGTTCCAATTTCTCTTGCTTTGTCTCGAAGAAGTCCGTCTGAAAAAAAACACATCTATTTACTTCGCCGTCTTCTTTGGCATGTCATCCTTGAGAGGCCTAGTATGCATATTAGGATTCTCCAAAAGCGAAACATTTTTTTCAAGTATTGTCATCTCAAAAGTTTATAGTGGGTATAAAAGAAATCCTCCTACAAGGACGGTTCTATATGCTTATTCTATGTGAAGCTCAACGGTTTTCTGTTTTCTCAATCTTGACAGTCTAACAGATACTTACACGAACACACTGAACATGATGACATTGTAACCGCAAATTATCGACTCGCCGGATAACCTCAAATATCTCGCCTACTCTGTTGTGCTTTCCACAACAGTCACATACAACGCGGACACGTGGACTCGGTAAGATGACAGTCGCCTCGTGACTTGCGAGCAACTTCACACCCGCGTGTACGCGAGACGGAGACTTGGAGTTTGGAGATAATCAAACCAAACAATTGACGAATTTTTTCGAAGAATATACTTTTCATAAAAGTGAAAATTGTAAGCCTATATCCGTCGCGAGTACGCGAACAACGTGCTAACGAAATTGCATTAAAATTCGTTCGGTAGATTTCGAGATTAGCGTAAACATGCGCGGTGGACCTATGTATATATGTTAATGTAAGTATAGCTTAATAGATGGTGTGCAATTTTAGCAACGCGGGTAAACTTTTTCAACAGCAGATCTTTTTCAAATCCGTTTTCGAGTAGTACTGGATTTATTTTGGGAAACACGATAGTAGGTCGCATCGGTCAATCACGCGTACCTCTATCATAGGATTAAATCCTCGAGGATGCTGTATCGAGACGTGGAAAGGTAACGAAGCCGTTGAAAGTAGGTGGGGTTCGAACAGTTTTTGTTTCCTTTTCATTGCTATTCTCCGAGCTTGTTTCGTTTTTCGTGAAAGGTCTGACTTTGCTCTGGGCATCGTATTTTTGTTTACATCGCTCGAGTCGCTCGCTCGTTGTATATTTACGCGTCACGAAGAATCAACAGAGTAACCGGCTCTCACCGTCGCAGTGCTGGGATATCCCCACTGTCATGCTGTTGAGGGACAAGCTTGCAGTTTCGATAACCGCTTACGTTAAACTGCGGTATGATAGACGAGAAAAACTCAACTAATCTATATTTATTGTAATAAGTAGGCTCTAATTTATGGTAAATATTTAGAATCAGGGCTGCAGCTGGAAACTGGTTCAATTTTTTTGTAGCATTCTTTGTTATCAAAAAATGACAGGGGGGGGGCGACCTCTGACGCTAATAATTTTTTTTATATTTTGAAAATATCAACAATAACGGTGTGATCAATGTCCAATTTTCGGATTTCGATTTCTCTCGGTATAGCAGAGAATATCATAACAATTCGCAGACGGAAAAAGTGCACGATAATCGCCATTAAATCGTACATCAAAAATCATACGGACAGAACTAGCAAAAATCATATCAGATTGAAAATAGAAGAGATTAATGATATTCACTTACGTCTAAGGCGTTCACGTGAATATCCTCCGAACCCTTTTTGTTTAGCATGAAGGAGAAGCTTTTGAAAGCAAACCATTTGCTGACGTAAACCTCAATCCGGCCTGTCATTAACGGAATGTTAGTTATGTTAGTTCGCACCGTTGTTTATAAAGCCGTTTGAAACTAGCGCCATATTACGATATTCTAGAAATGTACTGGAGCGAGCCAATCGAGCTACCATTTGATTGGATAGAACTCCGAATACGAGCCAATGACAATCGGAATTGCAATGGAACCGACCAATGACGGGACGAGGCTTCGGAAAAGGCTTGTTGGTAGAAGCGAAGTGAAAGCAAGGTCGAGTTTCCTTCTCTACGAGCGAACAAGGATAGCTGGTCACCGTGACTGCTCGTGTCTTTCGTATTGTAAGCGACTGCGAGTATTATCACTCTTGTTATCCTTATTCACTTTGCGCGTCTCGGTTCGATCCGCGACCGCTATTATCAATCCAGTACTTTTCCAGATTCAGTAGAACGCGATGACGATTAAAAAGTGAAAATAACCTTTTTCGCTATCTATCGATCTCGTCCCTCTCGCTTTCTCTCGGCGGAATGAGGAAAGCAACGAGTTCATTTTTGACCTGACCATTTCTACTTCGATATTCAATTCCCGGGCGATGTTGCACCAAGCCTCATATTTTTTCTCCTTGGTATGATAATACTTGTTGCCTATGTCCCATAACTCGGGTCTCGATCGATAGGCATCTATTAGTTGCAAAATTTTATCGTGATCCCAGGAAACATTCATCGCGGACACTTATAAAAAACCGATCACATTCGCCAATTTTTCGAATAGTTACAATATACTCGATATCGTAGAATCGATCAAAGTACTACTCGGTATATGGCTACGCGACGATGACTGCCAAACCCTTCGACCCTTGATTTTTCATTATGTAGAGATGCGCGTTCGTGCACGTTCATGCGCGGCTGCGAGGCGCTAGCAATCGTTCGCAAACGTTTGCAGGCGTAGTTCCAATTTCCACCACAAATGCGCTTTGGTATCAGGCGCTCTAACTAAGTTTCAATTGTAGGACGAGTGGAAGCTGACAACGTACTTGACCGATAGCGACGAGACTCATCTACTACAAATATTTCTTAAGGAATTTCGTTTGCAAATAACACATCGATAAAAAAAATGCGAAATATATTATTTTGTATTCCATCAGCTGCTTGTGATGATAAGCCAAGCTCCAACTTATCCGGACCAATTCTCAGGCCGTTCACCAGGTGGCAAGATGGGTGTCACAAATGCTATAAACGATATTGAAATGTTGCATCTACTCGTACAATCTTCAATTCTGCAGGCTGCCAAAATTCCAGCAGAGAGGTGTATTCGATCGAAAAGCTGCAGAGTGATTGTTCAGCAGTAAGGTGAGGTCTATGGATGTAACTCTGAAGCAGTCCTAATATCGAGAATTTTTCAGATACGCAGGATCCGTGCTCAGGATTATCCTCATACATTGGGCTGGATGCGCAGCAAATTCAAAGTTTGGCTATAGCTGCAAACCATTTAGACACGCATATGTCCAGTGATGATACGGATATAATTGATTGATATCCAAACGACGAGAATTGAACTTCGAACCTTTTGTTAGTAAGTATATCCATATGCGCCACTCGAAAGCTATGATCCATTCTTTCAAGAACAGCTTGCCGAGAATGATGAGCAGTGCGTTTTAAATAAAATGTTCACAATAATAAATTGTTCAAGGTAAGTTCTTGTGTACCTTGTCTGTCTAAACTCAAAGCTTTGCTCTCTAGCCTGTCAGAAGCGTTGATATGAGAGTTCCTCGAGAAAACAATAGCAATCAGTAGAGGTCAATGAATCGTGCTGCGACTCAAAGCTTTTTGAATATGGAACTAAAGAATTATGAAAGGTGGTGTCACTGTACCAATAATCCAGTCAACAGAGACACTCCTAATAACTTGACAACTTGGAGAAAGTGAATCTGCGGAAACTAGACTGATGTGATGAAAAGTGTTTTCTCAAATTCTCAATTTTATAGAAGATGATTCTAAACTGAACTGCAGATACCCCGTCCAGATTTTGGAATACTGTAGGACAACGTACAAATATTAACAAACTGCGTGTCAATTGGGAAATTGAACGGGTGGCATTGGTGGGATTGCAGTAAATTGCAATCTTTAAAAACTTGAAACAATAAAATATTCGAAAAAAGTATTTTATTGATCAGTAATATTAATGTGCTCTTTCGGCATTGACTTTTATGTGGCATCCACTTACATTTAAAAAAAAATAGAACAATGTGTTAAACCTCTACACACGTATGTACACACACACACAGACATTTGTCTTTCAGCATTGCTCACTCGGCACGTGGACAGATTTCTGGGACAAGTAGGAGATCCACAATTGATCAAGCACACGCAGTGTTAAGGGCGGTCTAGATAAGAACGTTTTCCTTACCGCTAGAATTCAATGTGTGCATTATGTTAGGCCTACATTGGAACGCACCTGCCAACTATGCTAACGCGTACATTGGAGACTAGCCGCAACGAGAACGGAAACGTTACTATGTAAACCGTCCTTAATGCTTTGCAGTGACTTTTTAATTTTACTAAAAATCACACATATTCCAAGTCTTGAACAGAAAGTGTGGCTATCAGGGTGAGTGCCCCTGATTTTCCAGCGTATTACCACTGTCTTTAGTGGTAAAATCACTAAGTTGGCAGCACTGCTCGCGCCATCTTCAGATACGATTACGATATAAAAAAGGCACGGACATGACGGTATAAATCCTGATGTGGCAAATCTCTGTATTATATTCTTCATGCTCGTCAACATCCTACTTCGCTCCTGTTAAATTTGAATTCAATCATCTGTTGGAAACGTCGAATTGCTGGTCGTCCGTTTTAAAACTATTGAAAAGTTTGCATAACTGATGAAATATGTTATTTGTTCATGATGTCAAGACGATTTTACTCGACGCGTCAGTTGAGGTTGCCGAAATCACCTTGTCCTACGTTAAATGTTTACTGCCAGCTATGAACAAGCACAACGTGTTACTCTTGCATCGTACAGCAACTGAACCTGTGGACTTGTACAAAGTAAGTACTTAAAATCGAAATCTTGTTGAGAAATTACTGCACGATTCGTTTGAATGCCACAGCTTGAATTCAGTACATTTTTCCCAGAGTCCGCCGCGAGGAAAATCAGATGATATCGAAGCCACCGCGGATGATTTGCAATCAAGCGGTAAGTCACGTATTTTTCAGAACCATGATAATTCCACTGAGACAATTCCACAATCATTTTTAGAACTTGATCTCACGGGTTCACCGTTGGAGGTTAATTTAGATGTCGATTGTTTTGACGACAGTGTCGTTGAACAACAAAATTGGATAAAAGAAGAAGAATGCCATTCTCCGTTGACGATCTCTGAAGCACGGTAATTATCTCTATTTTTGGATTTTTGTGTCCAGTTGAAAATCAAAAATTAGATGGTAGAACAAATGTATCTTATGGTTATAGATATAATCCGCTTTTTATTTTTTAAATTTCTGTTCGACAGTGTTGCATTGAATTGCTGTTTAGAGCACGTCAACCAAAAGATGTGGACTATGCCTGTGATTTCAGTTTGCGACGGAAAAGATCGAGATCGTACGGTACTCCTCGGCACCTACGCTGAGAACGAATGGTATATGACAATGCAAGCACGAGTATTGGAATCTGTCCCTATTCAAACTGTTGTCGATACTCCAAGTCGATTTATGAAGGAATATGCTCGAATATTTTCAGTACAAGAACGTGAGGCGAGTATAGCTAAGTTCAGTATTCTATTGGGATCTATATGTAAGAAATTATTCAGTCCAATTATTTGGCACATTAAATAGTGAAAGAAAAATCCTGTTATTTATATGCCTTGCTGGAATTACTTTTCTGTCAGGTCACCATTTCAGCTCACAGTACTTACCAGTTATGCGGAAAAAGACAAGAGCTCACGGATTGGACCCGGTCTGCAAGAGAGCGTTATAACAGTACTTTGAACCTTGAAGTAAATTGGAATAGCCCAACGTTTTATGCTCCTATTAAAGCATCAACATCTAAGCTGGTTTGTAGAGTACACCTCTTTTTTAACCTATTTGAATTTTTTAGTGGCATTTGTAACGTTTTCAATCTTGGAAATGTTACTGTGCCTAGAGATATTTGTAGCAACTCCAGTTTCTGAAGTAAAAGTTCTTTTGTTTGTTCGTTCTATTATTTATTAGACTGTTATTCAAGACTAGTAGAAATATCAACTAAGACGAGTTACTAAAACTTATGAAACTTATATATCATTCAAGATAATGGTAACAGCTGGTGGTTGGAACACAAGCTACTTAAAAAATATGTGGGAGGAATTAACGTCTCTACATGATTTCTTGACGATTTTAACTGAGCGCAGAACAGAGCATTTGGAATCATTTACCTCCTCTCGTTCCGTGAAAAGTTATAAAAAATTGGTAAGTTCGGATGAAGAATCGTGGTAATTCTCGGAGTCTGTTTGCACTTGCGAATGCATAATTTCACAAGACTACTACTACGCATTCTATTATTACAGAGTCAGGAAGAAATAGATGGACAGTTGATTTCCCTTATCAATTGTGAAAATAAACGCGTTAATTTATATCCAAACGAGGATGATGTGTATACAGAAGACACGGAAGAAGTGACTTTGCAGAAGCACCTTGAAAACGCAAAGCTAAGACCAAACAAGGATTTCACAGACTACTTGTGGGAGCTGTTAATAAGTAATTATCCCGAAACACATCATCGGGCCTTTTCAGTTTTGTAATCATCTCGTTTGCTTCAAAATGCAAACGGTGATTCATTTTGAAAGTAGCGAAAAGAATAATTCCTGAACAAACCTTCCCAAGGTCCCGTATCTGACCGTCCAATATTTGATTCGTTTCAATTGACCTAGATTTACTTTGACTGAAACAAATTGGCATTGGAAAAAGGGTGGTCGGGATTTTTGTTTGAACAACCGTGTTTGTAATAATACTTGTGCATAAGGTTTTTTTTACCTTTTCTCATAAATTGTATTTCACCGTGCTGAAAAATAGTCCTCGAAATGCCAGGGGTTACCCTATAAAATGTGATTCTGTGTGGACTGACCCAATTTCAAGCTGCAGTTTTGGTATTGTATTTCAAAATATTTTCTCCAGGGTGTTCCGATTATGTCCAGGTGAAAGAGGCGATATGTTCTTTGTTACAAAAAATGCGAACGGGCTGCATAGATCCTCAGGTAATCGCATCGATGTTTTTCGTTTAGTGCACACAAAAAACAGTCTGATTTGAAACTAACTTGTTGCAGTTTCTTGTACTCTATATTACATTTTGTTTCGATATAAAAATTAGAAAAGCATACTTTTATTCAAAATTTCAAACAGTATAATTTTGGGAACGGAAACATACACCAAACTCTCTTCTTTTGTGCTCTACACCATAGTTACACACCAAAAAGCATACTCGATTGCGTAACTGAAACAAAATGATGGACTGTATAAACCAAATTTTTATTCGCTTTAGATGTTGACCACTCGATCGACGAGAATGAGGAAAATATTATCCAAAATAGTCTCTGACAACCTAGAGCTACCGTTACTGAATGAACTTTTACCGTTGGAACTCCTGGTTGATATTGGCTTTGAAAAATTGACGCGTGATTACAGCTATATTCTGTCGAGCAGCAATTTTCTTGACTGCTACGAGTTCCAACAACATTTTTGTGACATTCAAGGTGGATCGTTCGATATGAAAAATTACCGGTTAGTCAATCATTAATGTCCTTGTTATATTGTACCACAATATTCGACACCAGAGAACATCTTTGGGAATCATGACGAAGAAAAGAGAAATTCACGAACTCTCCATGCGGGAGGACACTTTGAAATGAGATTCTGATTCTTTTAATTTACAGTAAAAAACTTACGTCGTTGGGAGAGATTCACATGTGTTTGGAGTTCGTGTTGCTGGCGCAAACTCACATTAATTGTTCGACTGCGAATTTGAAGCCAGTATTTACTTCGGCATTTCGCCAATACGGGTCCGAACGCTCTGCCATTAAATCATTTTCTGAATTACTGGGAAATTCAGTTCAATGTCTCGAAGTAGCGTTACCCAGTGTCACAGTTCACAAAATAATACAAGGGTATGGAAAATAGATTCGAGGGTATAAAAACGTGTCGCGAAGTACACTAATAATCTCATCATTATTTTCACAGATTACCCTCAATGTGGTATTTAACGCTTTCGTCAGAATCGAAAAACTTGAAAGTTACAACTACGTCGCACCTCAGTCGCAACCCCATCATGCCACCAAACATTTATGATTTTGGTAAGGAAATTTAATGATTTTTAAAAATCAACGAAACATGACGTGAGAATTATAACTTGAAAACTTCAGTTGTAATATTGATTGCAGACGAATTAAGCAAACCTGGCACCTATCATCTCATCCAGCTCACATCACGTTCCATGAAAATTGCCTAACTATCATGTCATTCGATGATATACCGAGATATCTATCTATTCTGAGATATACCTTTGAGTAACTCAATTTTTAAGGCTTGATATCTCTGAAACGACTCGACTTACGGAAAACTTCATTCAGACGATGTTATTTATAAAAATGTTAAAAAATGATAGTTGTTTCCAAACATTGATTTCAGTTTTGGAACATCGTAAGCATAGACACCGGTAAATTAGTGTGTATTCTGAATTTAATAATCGTTGGGGTTATTTGGTGTGGCTTATATGAGAAAGGCTTTGAAACACTTGGTAAATAAATATTCCAATGATTAATTCAACAGTTTTATAATTAATAAAAAATAGAGTTACAATTGCGTAATTTCATGATCGACATATAATACAATCGACGTCGTTTACCATAAGCGAGACCGTGCGGGCAGGATTAAAATACAATAATATTATTATTTAAACCATTTCATAATATAAATAAACTTGTAAGTGGTTTTTGTACTTCTCAGTCATTGACACAGCTCGTTCCTACTGCCTTATATTCGTTACCATATCTGACAATGATGTTACCATCGATGCGATCAAATATGTCGTCGAACAGCAACCTTACGAACATTTCAATTGCTTTAAGTTACTATCGTAAAGAAGCTTATTCAGTTGCATTCGTATCGAAAGACCATCATTTTCATGAAAACAAAACTCTGTCCTGCTCGCCATGTTCTAATGTTCGTTTCTAATAGATTAAAATCTAATATACAATTTTATTTCAACTTACATTTCATAATCGCAGCTAGGATTTCAAGGCTCTCTGATTAATGCGCCATCAGATTCTTTTCGCGTAACATAACTAATTGTACATCCAATTACGTTTACTCCAGCGACGTCAGACAATATGTCATTTTTAAAATACAACATCTTCCAAAGTGACAGTACCACAGCTCCAATATATTCATAACAATTCATCCGCACTTCACGTTTCAACCTGAATTTGAAATTTCGCTAACGACTTACATTTGGGATTTCAAATTAAAAGTTCAAAAAATCTGCGAACCCGAGTCGGATACAATTTACAAAATGGCTAGTCTATCAAATTTCAGAATGTTTCGCTGAGATATCGTGGCAGTATTCAAGTTTGGAAAATATTTATCGTTTACGTATAACACGTTTAGAAACAAGTTATTGACTACAAAGGTTGATAGCGTTACGTTAAAGTTATAAAAAAGTTTATCGCACCTAAACGTTGAATCAAACAATAATTTGGAATAACAGTGTGTCTATTGTTCAAAGATTGGTGCATTTATACCTATTAACTTCGTGTAAATTGACTCGATAATTTTACAACTAAACTAACGAACGAACGTGTTCAATTTGATATGATTATACGAATCAGAATTTTATCACCAATTACTTTTGTTGATGAAAAATCACTTACTGCTCGATCGTGTAATTTAACAATATATTAACGACGATTATTGATAGAAGTTAGAATTACATATATACTCCGGATTCCGAATTCGTCATGGATTTTGGTGTTCGAATCGATATGGCAATTCAAATATCGACACTCTATTTGAATTTGATAAGAGTCGTTTTTCACAGATGATGTATCATCGGATAGATTTTATAGTTTGAGAAAGTCAGAAGCTGTGAAGTTTCAACAATATGATAGATTTTTCAAACATTCTTTCTAATCGTCCAAGCAAAAGAGTCGAAATTAGAGTTTCTTATCAATTTTTTTAGCAAAACAGTCAGGAACGAGAAACAGAAACAATTGGAATCATGAAACAAACAGAAAATACATATTGTTATTTGAGAAGGAATTCAAAAATTATAATAACTGATTATCCAGAACGAACAATCACATCTCTTATAACAGAGTGGTTAAAACTTTCTGCAAAATTGACAAATACAGAAAAATCCTGTTATTCGGTTGCTCGTGGTTTTGGGAAAAAGCATGGATTTCGAGCTGAGCCAGAGCATATTTAAGGGTTGCGAAAACAGTTTTCGCATCGTTCTTGAAAGTCAGTAATAAAAATTTTACAGAAGGAAGAAAATACGCAAATTTGGAGTTTTATATCCGTACAAGCACGGGATTTATAGTGAGATCTTAAAAAAAAAGTCCAAGACTATATTTTCTTGATTTAGGAAAGAGACTTATGAGTTTTTAATTTATTGTAATTAGAAAATTAAAAAAAAGCAAGACTATCTGCAAAAAAATCTAGCTTTCAGATCCGGTTTTCAACAGCATTTTCAATGGAGTATCTTCCAGTAGAAAAATGTTGGACGTATAAATTGTAAACTTTCATTTCTTCCAGGAAATTGTTAAGTGACTCCACTTATAAAATCGAACACGAACTATCTTAGTTGAAGGTAAAAATTGTGAACTAATTTAGACACCAATCGAGCTTGAATCCCACATTGTCCAGGGTATTGTTTAATTTTTCGCAAGCATCAAGCTAATATATTAAAAAAATCATACATGATATACAAGAGCCATATATCATTATCTTGCAAACTATCAAAGCGAAATGAGGTTGAATAATTTAAAAATACCGGAAAAAGTCTACCCAAAGGCCTTATCCAACAGCCACAAAATCCTATCGTTAACAATAAGATTGTCGAATATTATACTTTGCAATTTTTTTCAAATATTCATACAATAAAAGAGAGATATCATCGAAGTTAGAGGCATGTCCGTGCGGTGCTGTTACGTTTTTTTAAGGGCAAACATTTGTATTTACGAATGAAGGGGGTGGAAGGAGGCTAGTCAATTTTCTTCCTTCTATATCAAAATCATTAAAGCATTTCTTTGTGTACGATAAGTACTTGGTAACTGTAGGTATAGTATTAAACACTATACACTTTGAATGTCTCAAGTGCTAGAATGTCTTTCTCAATACTGCACTATTTCGGAATCATCAATGCCGGAAACTGTAGCCTGCTCCAAAACCTCCAGAAGCTTTTGCATCTCCATAGAGTCTGAAGAGTTGTCTATGGTCCTTTCCAGAGCACGAACGTACGACATGCAAGTTCGCCCTTCGTGGTCCAAACTGTGCGGATTCGCTTTATGCTATAAATAAAATCGTGAAGGTAAAAATCGAAGTTGGCTAAAACAATTCCACAAACAGGTACTTCCTCAAGTCGAAACGGTGTGGTACTCGTTCGATGAAATGATAATATTAAATGTGTAATGCGAAGCGAGCCGGTTGGGCTTGTGTGAAATGTTGTCGTCGTTAAGCGTTGAAGTAAATCACAAAGTAGTGCAACGATACAAAGAAAAAAAATAGTCTAGCTGCAGATATATGTTTATTCATATCGGTATTTTATGAATTCATTTTTTCAATATGAAATATCTCGTCGAGAGAAAAATTGTATAGCGAACAGAAAGTTTGTGGAATTATATCACGTACCCATATCAGGAGTTGTGCCATCGCCAAATTTCCTGTGGCGCAAGCCAAGTGCAATGGAGTCCGCAAATCTTCAGCACTGACCGAAATATTTATGTCTTCGTAGGCACATCTGGCGAGGCATAGCGTGAATGCTCTCATGTCACCTCTTCGGTTGCAATAGTCGTAGACATTTGGTGGCGAGCAAACCGCAAAATTAATATCAACGACTGCGTTCCATTCACAATATTTACTGAACTTGATGAAATAGCTTACCGACACACGGAGTCTATTAATAATTTTCCCAACGAAATGTTCGGATTTATAGGTGGTAAGAAGGCTTTATCCTCGTATTTCCATCTTATCCATTGTTCTTTTTCCTCTTGTGGTGACTCCAGCGTCGGTTTCTGCTTCCCATTCAAACAGTACTCCCAAATGCTATTTGCTATGTCGTTTCCTAATGCTAACATCACACTCAATTGTCCCGTTCTGCAAATTATCAGACATGACCAATGCTAATCTAAGCAGCTCGTGCGAACATCGATCTACGTATAATTTTTTTTATTTTCATTTATCCCTCTGTTGTAAATGTACATACAAAATAGGTGTTACTAACAATATTCCAAGGTTGACTCAGAACCTTGTACTATCCTTAGGTGTGTGTAACCAACCTGCACGAAGTGCAGCAATGAAGGGGTATTTATATAATATTAGAAGACCTAAATATAGCGAAAGTAACAACTTACGACCAATCATCCAAGTCGAGGGATCTCACTTTTGATATGTGTGATCCTAAGTTTCTGTGGATGCCTGAACATTCGATACACATCAACACACCTATGTTTGAACTTGCCCAATCCGGATCTACATGCAAGTCAGAAATCATTGTTATATTTAACATATTCGTAAGGCATCGCGTGTACAAATTCGTAACGTAGACATGTTTGGCGATAATCAACTCACTTGGCGCTCCACAATCGACACACGCATCGTTACCAGAAATCTTATACTTAATGCAATGCATTTTGAAGGCATCAGTCTCATTTTTTTTATCCGTATCACTATTTTGGAGGCTGGAGAGTATCTGATGCTCGATCGCTAAGATCCAGCTCTCTCTATCCTCCGGATTATTTGCCTCGAAGTGCCACGTTTTGTTCTCCAAGGAAATAATAGAAAACTCAAAACTATCTTCTGTAAAACAAAAGTATTGTTTGTCATCGATGATTAACGTAACGCTATTAGACAGATTTATGTGCCGTAAGAATCCAGAAAAGTGTTTGTTTACCTTGAGCCGAGGTACTTTTGGATCCTTTTGGAGTTTTTCCAGGCACTTTAACGGTGACGTATTGCAGCAATATTTCTTTACCATTCGAATCATTCATGTAATCCTAGATAGCAATACAATATTGTTCAAATATTCTGGATTCTAATTATGTAATTAGGCAATTACTTCAAACAAATATCCCTTTTTGTGAAAGAAATTGGATATTCTATACAACGCAGGATAAGGTACGTACGTGCAAACTCGAGTGGTACGTTAGACGGCCATCTTCCAAAAGAGTGACGTACTTCTTTTTCCACTCCTTGAGAGATTTGCTACTTCTCTTAAATAGATACCCTTGCTTCACTGGTATTTCCCTACCAGAGCCCATTTCACCCATGTTGTACTTTTCCTTTTTCGAAGGTGTAAAGATGTTTGATTTCCTCCGAAATTTTCTGCCAAATACAATTAGATGTGGGGTAAATATTTTGTGCGAAGATTCAGAATTTGTTACGCAAACTTTGCCAGTGTAAGTAAAAGTATAATAATTTTTTTGGACTGGAATCCAAAGCAAAACCCATTTATAAAATAACTGGATTATTTAATGACAAATATTCCAATTTTTGAACAATACCATTTACTACGTTTAGATACAACTCTTATAAAATTTAGTAATTTGATCGAACCTGATTGTCGTTGGGGTCAGTATTGACGTTCGAAGTTCCCCGTGTTGATTTTGAATGTATTGAAAACTATCATTAGAGCTGACCGCATCAGCCTGGTTACCAGCATCATGCGTCGATCTTATTACAACGTTATCATCTTTGTCAGAAATCTGTACGTTATATTCGTAGTATTACAATTGAATTTAAATATTAAATATAGCTAAATTCGTCTTTAAAATGTACATAATGAAGGTTGATTACTCGTGCAGTTAAAAAAATACTCACATTAACTTTAGGAACAGAACATGTCACGTCAATGTCATTGGTAGGCGGCTGAACATTCTTTGTAATCACAGACGGAGAATATTTCTTGTCATTTTCTGGCGGAGCTTGCCCATTACACCGATTATTTTTAATGGATATACTTTCAATTATTCTTTGACAAACTGAAATCGGTTAACAACTTTTTAGTCGAATTATAAATAACTTGTTTCCCATTGCAACGAACAAAATTCAGCCGAAAAAGAGAAAATGAATTTTAAGTAGCTAAATTTTGAAATACCAAATCAGTGTTTCCCACCACGAAATGAGAAAATAAACTCAGCAAAGCTAGAATTTCATATTCTACAACTTACCATCTTGAAAAACTCTTTCGACATTCAGACCATAAACTGCACATGTTTCGTAATAAGGGCATTTCAAGTCACATGCAAGTTTCCGTGGCCTGACGTCTCTGATTATTCGTGGATTACTATCGTTAATTGAATCTAAAAATTGTCAAATGGTTTACAGCCGACGCAACACAGATATACACTTTGAAGAAAGGTCAATACACTCATTTCAATTCACTTCATATAATGTTTGTACATTAGTAGATCAACAAACCTTGAACACCAACTAATACTTTTGGTACATCGTTCATATTTCGAAAAGAACACATTCGATTGTAATAGCTGTATATTCTGGAAAAACTGTCCTCACTTTCTAAACTGAACACCAATAATACCGCGTCCATCCAGGAGGAAAACTGTAAGAAAGTGGAAAAAAAATTGTATTATGGTGGGCGTGGGACTGTAATCGGCTTGGTGTCGACTTAGATTGCCTCAAGATTATCATAAGAATCGGTTCTTTTCGTGATGGAGATACATAATCATGTCAGTAGAATTTTGTTATATTAAATTTACTCGGCAATAATATTTCCTTAATTTTGGATGTCGAACTGATAAAGATATCAAATGTCGACCCAAATTTGAAAGTAACAGTTTATCATTAATAACAGTAGGCATAGTGTGATCTTTCTCACATTTGCAACTAATTTTAGTTTTCGATCAATTCCTGCCTTTCTGAATCGATTTGCTTGTTTTCAATAGATTATTATATTATACATCCTTCAATTAACTTAATGCTTTCGGAAGTATATCATGTAACTAACGCAACCATAATAAGCTCCATTGACGGCAAACTTCTGCACTGCACGTTATTCAGTGGCTTCATGCCTATAATTAGATTATTATATGACCTGCTGGAAAAATATCATAATATTGGCGCTCGCACGAGGCCACACTTAAGTAGCAGATAGCAGAGCTCAAAGTTATCAATGACCACCAGTATAATAATAACAGTAATAGATAAGGAATTGTAATTATATACCAGTGGACATACGGTATAGATGTTATGTATAGATTGGAACTCGCAGATCATATATTAGACAATACAACCCTATACTCGAATTTCTAACACATTACAGAGATCAATGCAAGGCTATCCATTTGCATAATTCTTGAATGGACGCGTCAATCGTTCGTTTACCATCTTACAGACTCGGTAAGTTTCATATTACCTGTGATTCAGGGATACTGCCCTCATCTCTAATAAGCAATAGATAACTCTGATCATTGATAAAGATTTCTTTTTTAAAACGGCCTCCCTCCGGTGATTCCTCGTGCATGAATGATCCCGTCAGATACCTGTGTACCAGTGCCGATTTACCAGAGTCAGACGATCCAATAATGCCGAGATGCAGTTCTGGTACGTCTCGTGCTAATGTCCACTCGTGACTATTAACGAAGGAGTCTGAGAAGTCGACAACGAAAAAGTCAGAACTTAGCAAATGAATTAATTATTGCCATAAAATATGTAGAATGAATTTTGAAGTCGAGCCAAAGTTGTCGACATAGAAACAACATGTTGGACAAACCTTCGATCGCAACGACGTGTTCTCGTATTTGTTTGGCTATGTGGGTATCCGATATAAGATCGATCAAATCGTAAATGGCGTAGATAGAAGGATGAACGCTTTCGAAACGTTGTATTTCTTGTCGAATAGCAAGAGAGTAGTCATGTCCACTTTGGCCAGTTGTCATTTTCTATAATTCGTTTCACTTTTCAGAATAAATATCTTTTGTATTATAATTAAAAGGATTCAACGACATTGAATTAAATTATAGTAACGGCACGCAATCTGAGTACATGTTTACATTATTGGAATTGTTGAATCCATACAAATGTCAAGTTTCGATATTTATCAACATTATTTATAACATTATGTTGCGTTCAGATAGGTTATACGACACTAAGTCATAACGCATGAACGATAATAAGATAAGAACTGCTACTACATGCACGCGTCGTCTACATCAAAGGGGCGTGACGGTACGACGCTACTGACACCGGCGTCATACAGTAAAGAATCAGTGTCAGATTTTAAGTAAGTAATCATGTAGATTACAGCATGCTTTCACACCCGCAGTCATATTAAGCGTTTTTTATTCTTTCGTCAATTTTGGTATTCAAAGAAACTTTACGTGACTATGTTGAAGTACGTAATGATTAGTATCAATGAAACTTTGATTAACATAGATTTTTCTCTGTCTGAGAAATTAGAACGATAAAAAACAGAACCAGAAAATTATTCGTAACATGTAACTAAAATTTGCCGCGCGAAGTGTCCAGTTTCCCTCCAAAATGGCGGATTATCGGCTGCCTATTCGTGCATATCGGTGGCTCTATTCTTACCTTTCGTTCCTATTGTATTGTTTTTCCTCGTTCTGTTCGAACAAATCTTAGAGAACACTTGCCCTTTGCAATTTTATCTTGAAAGATACCCAGCGAATTACGTGTAATATTCCGGTCATATTACCAAGGTCATGTTTGGACGTTGCTACTTCCCCCGATTACGTGCTATGCAT
Source organism: Arge pagana (assembly GCA_963969455.1). Classification (NCBI taxonomy): domain Eukaryota; kingdom Metazoa; phylum Arthropoda; class Insecta; order Hymenoptera; family Argidae; genus Arge; species Arge pagana. Next base: position 2,778,703 of record OZ018313.1, on the reverse strand, counting down.
GAACCTTGCTGAACTAACCTTGTTGCGCGGCAGACATTTACCAACCTTGTTCGTGACGCTTGCGCGTTCACTAGCGAGCGTTGTCGAAAATGTCAATACTTATTAGTGAGTAAAATTTAAAAAATTCTGTGATGTACGCGCGACGAAGTAAGAAAATCGCGTCATATGTTGTCGCCGGTCGCGTCGTCGAACTATGAAAAAATCGAGCAAACACCGTTCGGGCGTGAATAACGTATCGTCGGTGTGTTTGTCCGAGGCAAGAAGTGAGGGTGGTGAGTTACAGGAGCATCTCTGCTCGGGTACTCACATGAAGGAACAGGACATACCGGAGTATTTAGAGGGCTGTGGTTTGACCACATGTTCCGCCGGCGACATGCCAGACTCTGTTGAATTGCTGTCGAGAGAAACAAAGGAACATTTGAAGGAGAAAAAATTATCATCCGCTTCGATAGCAGGAGGCGATACGAAGAAAACTGTGACGGTCAAGCATCCAGAGTCGAATAAGCCGAAGCCCACGGCTAAGAAAAGTAAACCGATCCAAGCGGACTTGGACGTTTCCAAAGAATTCATTAGATGTCGAGACGAATGCGTAACTCGTTTAGATTTGAGCAAATCGAGCATCACCAATCTGCCAAATACCGTGCGCGATCTGACGCACCTGGTTGAATTTTATCTCTATGGTAACAAGTTAGTAACTCTACCCCCAGAGATCGGATGCTTGACGAACATCAAGACTCTGGCGTTGAGCGAAAATTCTCTTACGAGCTTGCCAGACACGTTGGAAAATTTAAAATGTCTAAAAGTCCTTGATTTGAGGCATAACAAGCTCAGCGAGATACCGGACGTCGTGTACAAACTGACCTCGCTGACGACGCTCTTCCTGCGATTCAATCGTGTCAGATACGTTAGCGACAATATAAGAAACCTGACGAACCTGACGATGCTTAGTCTGAGAGAAAACAAAATCAAGGAGCTTCCAGCAGGAGTTGGAAAGTTGGTTAATCTCATAACGTTCGACGTTTCTCACAATCACTTGGAACATCTACCGGAAGAAATTGGTAACTGTATTCAATTATCGACCCTCGATCTTCAGCACAACGAGCTACTCGATATACCGGAAACGATCGGCAATCTGCTCGCTGTTACAAGATTAGGACTTCGCTACAATCGTTTGTCCAGCATACCAAAGTCGTTGGCTAACTGCAAGCTCATGGACGAGTTCAGCGTCGAAGGAAACCAAGTTTCTCAGCTGCCGGACGGTTTATTATCCAGCCTGTCTGACCTGACGACGATCACGTTATCCCGTAACGCGTTTACCGCTTATCCTTCTGGAGGACCGTCTCAGTTTACGAACGTCTATTCGATAAACCTGGAACACAATCAAATAGACAAAATACCTTACGGCATATTCTCGAGAGCGAAAAATCTCACCAAGCTGAACATGAAGGAAAACCAGCTCACGGCTCTGCCTCTGGACATTGGGACTTGGACGAATATGGTAGAGCTGAACCTCGGGACAAATCAGCTGACCAAAATCCCCGACGATATACAATGTCTTCAAAGTTTGGAGATTCTCATTTTGTCTAATAATTTACTGAAACGTATACCGGCGAGCATAGCCAACCTTCGTAAATTACGAGTCCTCGATCTCGAAGAAAACAAGATCGAATGTTTGCCGAACGAAATTGGTTTCCTTCGAGATCTTCAGAAACTGATATTGCAATCCAATCAGGTCACTTCCCTTCCCAGAGCTATCGGACACCTGACCAACCTAACGCACCTTAGCGTAGGGGAAAACAACTTGACTTATCTACCCGAAGAGATAGGAACGCTAGAAAACCTCGACTCCCTGTACGTCAACGACAACGCCGGCTTGCACAATTTACCGTTCGAGCTTGCCCTGTGCACGAACCTCAGTATTATGTCCATCGAAAATTGTCCGCTTTCGCAAATTCCAGCCGAAATTGTTGCCGGTGGTCCGTCGCTGGTTATTCAGTTTTTGAAAATGCAAGGACCGTACCGATCGATGTAACTTGCGTCTTTTTCTTACAACGCGTCTTGTATTCGAGAATTGGTCCGGTTAGGCATCGTTTCATTGAACGAATTGAATCATTCGGCGAAGCGTGCCCATGCCAAAGTCGCTAGCGTTTATCGAAATCATTTCATTTTGCCATGCTTTGTAACGACCGACGGGCAATCGCGTCGTTGGACGACTGCAGTGACGATTAATCATTTCTGTAACACGTTAATTGTATTATATCGATATTATATATTATTACGCTGGACCGGTGCGTCTTGCGCCTGCCTCGTTATTATAAATTCAATCCGTCATTTTTAATTTATAATACTAACTGAAATTTCGTTTGATGTAGCGTTTATTGTTTTGTACTTTCGTAAGTTTCATCAAATTTGTGATGTCAGTTATTTGCTTGATCATGATATTTAGTCATCGGGATCATCGAGCTCTTCGATGCCCCCGTCGATTATCAACGCCGCTATCGAATTGTACGTGCAAAGTTGACAGAAATCGGTTCGTTGAGAATATCTACGCCTGTTATTTATTTGTGGTTGATGACGATGTCGTGTAAATCATCGTCAGAAACGTATTTGTCATGTTTCATTATAAGATATCTATGAAATTGCTGGTGTCTTTGAAACTGAGTCCTCTTAACTCGAGGTCCTGCGCCGCAGTAGAGGTCTGAATAATATCGGTGTAGACAAAATATTTTTTCATGAACATCCTTTTGTTGTAGCTTCGACGTCTACCAGCCATCTCGAACATGTCAGAAATAACTCTAGCTTCCGACCTCTACTGCGAGCTAACATTTGATGATCGGTTGAACCGTCACTTAAGATTGATCCAAAGCTACCAACATTCAACTTCTATGTAACATCCAATGAACAAGGCCAAACGTTTGAATATATGTTACAGAACAATTTGGCATGGTAATTCTCTCCATCGCAACCATGTAGCGATAAGATTTAGCACTAGCATGTGCTTTCGTGGATAATTTTTGGGTCACGAAGAATAAAACACAAGGAAGATGAAATAATACTATGCTCAGCTACACGTGACCGAGCATGTGAGCCTTTTATCTTGACAACATGTTGAAAACCGTTGGCATGCATTCAGCTCAAGTAATAATATGAAGAGTTTTTTTTTCTCCATACATGGTGAATACACAATGCCAATCGTGTTTTTTTTTATCAGCGCGTCCGCATCGAAGAGAAAGAGAAACAATATTCAATAGACAAATTTACGTGGGTGGATAACATGAATAGCCATTTTCCAGATGGAACAAAATAAAAAAAACCTGTAAAACGAAAAAAAGTACATTCTTTTAATCTACATTTCCCCACATGTTTTTCCCGTAAAATAACCGTTTTGACTTTCAACAAAAACGTTTTCATAGATATAATGCGCAAAATCATCAGGTGATAAAGTTGGTAATTTCTATAGACTTACAATTATAAAACTGTTATTAATTTAGAAATTCACGTGGAAAATTCTCGGGGGGGAGGTTCGTTAATAATCTATCGTTATTCGATATTCAAAGAACGCGTGCAGCATAATTTTATTTCTAGGATACAGAGAAAAATGATTTTTTCAATAATTCCAATTTAATTATTAAAACTACTCTCCTGTGATGATTGAGCTCGTAGCCGAGTAACCTGCATCTATGGGAAAAAGAAGCATCGTCGTCGTGTTGATCCATTGGCTAATGTCATCTGTTGGCGATTCTGCTCCTTCAAAAATTACGTGGGCCTCGACTCATCGTTATAGATATACCACGTGATGTAATAATAATGATCTGGCGTAGAAGTCACAATTTCATTCGATTTCCTCGCTGACTTGTCGCAGTAGTGTAAAGTAGGACATTGCCGTGCTCACTATCTGTAGTGAAATTATGAACCTTCGTGCGTAAAATAATCAGGTAGAAAATAGTATCAGAAGCGTTCCGCGAATTCTGCAATTGTAGGTAATTATTCTCTGGCTTGTTGCCACAGATCTATAAACATTGGGCGACGGGTTTCCGCTCCTTTGCAACATTTTTCCAGAATGTCGCAAATTTCGGGAGTAAAGTTATGATCGCAAAGCTAGCCTATTTCTTGGACCTCGCTAGCAACCTGGAAAAAAATACATAATACGTCACAGGTATCAGATTACTCGTCGTTGAAAATCAAAGTAATCATCGCTTTTCGTTTTTGTAAAATTCCCTCCACCACATGATACACAACATGTTCCTTCCACTACAAAACACACAACGTGTTCCTTTCACCATATGGCACACAACATGTTCCTTTAGCCATATGGCGCACAACGTGTTCCTTTCACCATATGGCACACAACATGTTCCTCCTGCCATATGGCACACAATATGTTCCTTCAACCACATGGTACACAACGTGTTCCTTTCACCATATGGCACACAACATGTTTCTTCAACCACATATCACACAACGTGTTCCTTCAACCATGTGGTACACAACATGTTCATTCTGCCATATGGTACACATGTTCCTTCAATCATGTTGTACACAACATGTTCCTTCAGCCACGTGGTACGTGGTTTATTATACAATTGTCAGAGAACGAAAAGGGATGTTCACTTTGGTTTTCGACGACGAGTCATTTTTTCCTCGTGCCGCTAGCGAGGTCCACAAAATAAGCTGAGAAATGTACAGCTCAATGGCGATTAGTACGAGAAATTCCAGGAAAGGCGAAAAAACGTATTCGCGCGATTGCAGAATTCGGCTTCGTAGATGTGAGCGACGAGAGAACACAGATCCTCCAACTTACTCCGGTAAACGTCTGCAGGGACATTGGGCAGAAGCTTCCGGCGGTCAGGTAACAAGGTTCCTTTGATCGAACCATGACCATGAGTACCCCTTGCTTCAGAGATTTTCCTAACTTGTTATTCGGTACTTGCGACCAATCAGATCTATAAACCGCATCTCCGATGTTTTCGCTTTCTATTATGATCTCGCCACAGGTCATCGTGAAGACGAACAGCTGGATGACCGATGCCAAACCTAAGGCTACGAAAATGAGCTTCCTGAAAAGCGCGGTACTGGCCTGCAACGAGACGTACGTATTCACGAAAAGCACATACGCAGCTCCCACGTTAATTTTCCACCACATTTTCTCCATCTAACAATAATAAGATCAATCCAAGAAAAAATTCTACGAAATTTGCAAATATCTGTTATAATAATTCGCATCGTACATCCAAGTTTTCGTTTACATATAGCATATCCAAAAGTGTTTTTGTTTTCAGCGGGTATCTACGAAAAAATATGCACGTGCAGTCGCCTGCGGAGACGGTGAAGAATAATTTGCTGATTATGTACCATGAACATTTGGAATCCGTTCAAACAGAGAAGCAGACTGGATATAATCATCTGACACATGAGGACGTAGGTGAACACGTGCTCGATTTTTCCAATGTAATCGATCAAGGTTGAATGTTGGCGAACGCAGTTTTTGAACTCGTCACAAGTCTGTTCGACGATCTTATTCGATCGCTCTGCACACCGTCCATCTGCCTCCATCCATTCGCGACTCGAAAACTTTTCGAAAATATTCTCGAATCGTCGCTGCAAGATTTTGAATTGCCCGACGACGTGGATATTCAAGAAGCACATCAAATTGTCGAAGCATTGAAAACATATCCCGGCGTGTACCGTTGTAAACGCCTGGAAACGTCCTCGAATCAAGAAGCTACACCGCAGGACTCTTCAGCAGAATTCCCCGAACCATAGATTTGAGGAACAAAAACTATTGTATATATTTTCATTTTCCAAACCTGTACTATGTATATTATCTCGTAGTACGGTGTCGTTGTCCACGGTAGGTCCAACCAATATTTGAAAGGTAAGACTCTGTCTACCGGATCTTTACCCCTATTTTCTAGATAACAGAGACGATATTTACATGAGCCTGTATATTAACACTGGTATAGAATAGTGGAGCCGTATATGCTGGAACACGGCGACTAATTTCTATCGAGAAGTATCGTCAAGTATTTGAGCTGATTTCATTTAATTTCCAACTTGAAAAATTATAAATTGTAAAGCGATCGTCGGTGCAGTTAAAGTACAAGAATAAATGTATGAAACTGAGGGTTTTAGATGAACCTTCGACACAATCTGCGATTTATTGCTATGTATAAATCCAAAAAAAGTGAAAATAAAAGTGAGCAAGTATCAACAGTTTTTCGTTATTTGTATTTCCAGTTTCATTATCCTATCCTAGGACTTTTCAAAATCTCAAAAACGGCAAGACTGTAGCCTTCAAGAATCTCAGATTCTGGACGCATCTTAGAATCGATTGCCACTCTGTTTTCTGATGTATTTTGGCGCGTAGAATCGATTCCCGTTGGATTCAGGTCGATAGCTGCATCAGGAAAGAAGTTACGACGAAAAAACCGACTTTTCAAAATCTCAAAAACGGCAAGACTATAGCCTTCAAAAATCTCAGATTTTGGACGCATCTCAGAATCGATTGCCACTCCGTTTTCTGATATATTTTGGCGCGTAGAATCGATTCCCGTTGGATTCAGGTCGATAGCTGCATCAGGAAAGAAGTTACGACGAAAAAACCGACTTTTCAAAATCTCAAAAACGGCAAGACTATAACCTTCAAAAATCTCAGATTCTGGACGCATCTCAGAATCGATTGCCACTCCGTTTTCTGATGTATTTTGGTGCGTAGAATCGATTCCCGTTGGATTCAGGTCGATAGCTGCATCAGGAAAGAAGTTACGACGAAAAAACCGACTTTTCAAAATCTCAAAAACGGCAAGACTATAGCCTTCAAAAATCTCAGATTCTGGACGCATCTCAGAATCGATTGCCACTCCGTTTTCTGATGTATTTTGGTGCGTAGAATCGATTCCCGTTGGATTCAGGTCGATAGCTGCATCAGGAAAGAAGTTACGACGAAAAAACCGACTTTTCAAAATCTGAAAAACGGCAAGACTATAGCCTTCAAAAATCTCAGATTCTCGACGCATCTCAGAATTGATCTAAACTTCGTTTCCTGGTTTATTTTGAACCGTAGAATCGATTCCCGTTGGATTCAGGTCGATAGCTGCATCAGGAAAGAAGTTACGACGAAAAAACCGACTTTTCAAAATCTCAAAAACGGCAAGACTATAGCCTTCAAAAATCTCAGATTTTGGACGCATCTCAGAATCGATTGCCACTCCGTTTTCTGATGTATTTTGGCGCGTAGAATCGATTCCCGTTGGATTCAGGTCGATAGCTGCATCAGGAAAGAAGTTACGACGAAAAAACCGACTTTTCAAAATCTCAAAAACGGCAAGACTATAGCCTTCAAAAATCTCAGATTTTGGACGCATCTCAGAATCGATTGCCACTCCGTTTTCTGATGTATTTTGGCGCGTAGAATCGATTCCCGTTGGATTCAGGTCGATAGCTGCATCAGGAAAGAAGTTACGACGAAAAAACCGACTTTTCAAAATCTCAAAAACGGCAAGACTATAACCTTCAAAAATCTCAGATTCTGGACGCATCTCAGAATCGATTGCCACTCCGTTTTCTGATGTATTTTGGTGCGTAGAATCGATTCCCGTTGGATTCAGGTCGATAGCTGCATCAGGAAAGAAGTTACGACGAAAAAACCGACTTTTCAAAATCTCAAAAACGGCAAGACTATAGCCTTCAAAAATCTCAGATTCTGGACGCATCTCAGAATCGATTGCCACTCCGTTTTCTGATGTATTTTGGTGCGTAGAATCGATTCCCGTTGGATTCAGGTCGATAGCTGCATCAGGAAAGAAGTTACGACGAAAAAACCGACTTTTCAAAATCTGAAAAACGGCAAGACTATAGCCTTCAAAAATCTCAGATTCTCGACGCATCTCAGAATTGATCTAAACTTCGTTTCCTGGTTTATTTTGAACCGTAGAATCGATTCCCGTTGGATTCAGGTCGATAGCTGCATCAGGAAAGAAGTTACGACGAAAAAACCGACTTTTCAAAATCTCAAAAACGGCAAGACTATAGCCTTCAAAAATCTCAGATTTTGGACGCATCTCAGAATCGATTGCCACTCCGTTTTCTGATGTATTTTGGCGCGTAGAATCGATTCCCGTTGGATTCAGGTCGATAGCTGCATCAGGAAAGAAGTTACGACGAAAGAACCGACTTTTCAAAATCTCAAAAACGGCAAGGCTATAGCCTTCAAGAATCTCAGATTCTCGACGCATCTCAGAATCGATTGCCACTCCGTTTTCTGATGTATTTTGGCGCGTAGAATCGATTCCCGTTGGATTCAGGTCGATAGCTGCATCAGGAAAGAAGTTACGACGAAAAAACCGACTTTTCAAAATCTCAAAAACGGCAAGACTATAGCCTTCAAAAATCTCAGATTTTGGACGCATCTCAGAATCGATTGCCACTCCGTTTTCTGATGTATTTTGGCGCGTAGAATCGATTCCCGTTGGATTCAGGTCGATAGCTGCATCAGGAAAGAAGTTACGACGAAAAAACCGACTTTTCAAAATCTCAAAAACGGCAAGACTATAGCCTTCAAAAATCTCAGATTTTGGACGCATCTCAGAATCGATTGCCACTCCGTTTTCTGATGTATTTTGGCGCGTAGAATCGATTCCCGTTGGATTCAGGTCGATAGCTGCATCAGGAAAAAAGTTACGACGAAAGAACCGACTTTTCAAAATCTCAAAAACGGCAAGGCTATAGCCTTCAAGAATCTCAGATTCTCGACGCATCTCAGAATTGATCTAAACTTCGTTTCCTGGTGTATTTTGAACCGTAGAATCGATTCCCGTTGGATTCAGGTCGATAGCTGCATCAGGAAAGAAGTTACGACGAAAAAACCGACTTTTCAAAATCTCAAAAACGGCAAGACTATAGCCTTCAAAAATCTCAGATTCTGGACGCATCTCAGAATCGATTGCCACTCCGTTTTCTGATGTATTTTGGTGCGTAGAATCGATTCCCGTTGGATTCAGGTCGATAGCTGCATCAGGAAAGAAGTTACGACGAAAAAACCGACTTTTCAAAATCTGAAAAACGGCAAGACTATAGCCTTCAAAAATCTCAGATTCTCGACGCATCTCAGAATTGATCTAAACTTCGTTTCCTGGTTTATTTTGAACCGTAGAATCGATTCCCGTTGGATTCAGGTCGATAGCTGCATCAGGAAAGAAGTTACGACGAAAAAACCGACTTTTCAAAATCTCAAAAACGGCAAGACTATAGCCTTCAAAAATCTCAGATTCTGGACGCATCTCAGAATCGATTGCCACTCCGTTTTCTGATGTATTTTGGCGCGTAGAATCGATTCCCATTGGATTCAGGTCGATAGCTGCATCAGGAAAGAAGTTACGACGGAAAAACTGACTTTTCAAAATCTCAAAAACGGCAAGACTATAGCCTTCCAAAATCTCAGATTCTGGACGCATCTCAGAATCGATTGCCACTCCGTTTTCTGATGTATTTTGGCGCGTAGAATCGATTCCCGTTGGATTCAGGTCGATAGCTGCATCAGGAAAAAAGTTACGACAAAAAAACCGACTTTTTAAAATCTCAAAAATGGCAAGGCTATAGCCTTCAAGAATCTCAGATTCTCGACGCATCTCAGAATTGATCTAAACTTCGTTTCCTGGTGTATTTTTAACCGTAGAATCGATTCCCGTTGGATTCAGGTCGATAGCTGCATCAGGAAAGAAGTTACGACGAAAAAACCGACTTTTCAAAATCTCAAAAACGGCAAGGCTATAGCCTTCAAAAATCTCAGATTCTCGACGCATCTCAGAATTGATCTAAACTTCGTTTCCTGGTGTATTTTGAACCGTAGAATCGATTCCCGTTGGATTCAGGTCGATAGCTGCATCAGGAAAGAAGTTATGACGAAAAAACCGACTTTTCAAAATCTCAAAAACGGCGAGGCTATAGCCTTCAAAAATCTCAGATTCTCGACGCATCTCAGAATTGATCTAAACTTCGTTTCCTGGTGTATTTTGAACCGTAGAATCGATTCCCGTTGGATTCAGGTCGATAGCTGCATCAGAAAAGAAGTTACGACGAAAAAACCGACTTTTCAAAATCTCAAAAACGGCAAGACTATAGCCTTCAAAAATCTCAGATTCTGGACGCATCTCAGAATCGATTGCCCCTCCGTTTTCTGATGTATTTTGGTGCGTAGAATCGATTCCCGTTGGATTCAGGTCGATAGCTGCATCAGGAAAGAAGTTACGACGAAAAAACCGACTTTTCAAAATCTCAAAAACGACAAGACTATAGCCTTCAAAAATCTCAGATTCTCGACGCATCTCAGAATTGATCTAAACTTCGTTTCCTGGTGTATTTTGAACCGTAGAATCGATTCCCGTTGGATTCAGGTCGATAGCTGCATCAGGAAAGAAGTTACGACGAAAAAACCGACTTTTCAAAATCTCAAAAACGGCAAGGCTATAGCCTTCAAAAATCTCAGATTCTCGACGCATCTCAGAATTGATCTAAACTTTGTTTCCTGGTGTATTTTTAACCGTAGAATCGATTCCCGTTGGATTCAGGTCGATAGCTGCATCAGGAAAGAAGTTACGACAAAAAAACCGACTTTTTAAAATCTCAAAAACGGCAAGGCTATAGCCTTCAAAAATCTCAGATTCTCGACGCATCTCAGAATTGATCTAAACTTCGTTTCCTGGTGTATTTTGAACCGTAGAATCGATTCCCGTTGGATTCAGGTCGATAGCTGCATCAGGAAAGAAGTTACGACGAAAAAACCGACTTTTCAAAATCTCAAAAACGGCAAGACTATAGCCTTCGAAAATCTCAGATTCTGGACGCATCTCAGAATCGATTGCCACCCCGTTTTCTGATGTATTTTGGCGCGTAGAATCGATTCCCGTTGGATTCAGGTCGATAGCTGCATCAGGAAAGAAGTTACGACGAAAAAACCGACTTTTCAAAATCTCAAAAACGGCAAGACTATAGCCTTCAAAAATCTCAGATTCTGGACGCATCTCAGAATCGATTGCCACTCCGTTTTCTGATGTATTTTGGCGCGTAGAATCGATTCCCGTTGGATTCAGGTCGATAGCTGCATCAGGAAAGAAGTTACGACAAAAAAACCGACTTTTTAAAATCTCAAAAATGGCAAGGCTATAGCCTTCAAAAATCTCAGATTCTCGACGCATCTCAGAATTGATCTAAACTTCGTTTCCTGGTGTATTTTTAACCGTAGAATCGATTCCCGTTGGATTCAGGTCGATAGCTGCATCAGGAAAGAAGTTACGACGAAAAAACCGACTTTTCAAAATCTCAAAAACGGCAAGGCTATAGCCTTCAAAAATCTCAGATTCTCGACGCATCTCAGAATTGATCTAAACTTCGTTTCCTGGTGTATTTTGAACCGTAGAATCGATTCCCGTTGGATTCAGGTCGATAGCTGCATCAGGAAAGAAGTTACGACGAAAAAACCGACTTTTCAAAATCTCAAAAACGGCAAGACTATAGCCTTCAAAAATCTCAGATTCTGGACGCATCTCAGAATCGATTGCCACTCCGTTTTCTGATGTATTTTGGTGCGTAGAATCGATTCCCGTTGGATTCAGGTCGATAGCTGCATCAGGAAAGAAGTTACGACGAAAAAACCGACTTTTCAAAATCTCAAAAACGGCAAGGCTATAGCCTTCAAAAATCTCAGATTCTCGACGCATCTCAGAATTGATCTAAACTTCGTTTCCTGGTGTATTTTGAACCGTAGAATCGATTCCCGTTGGATTCAGGTCGATAGCTGCATCAGGAAAGAAGTTACGACGAAAAAACCGACTTTTCAAAATCTCAAAAACGGCAAGACTATAGCCTTCAAAAATCTCAGATTCTGGACGCATCTCAGAATCGATTGCCCCTCCGTTTTCTGATGTATTTTGGTGCGTAAAATCGATTCCCGTTGGATTCAGGTCGATAGCTGCATCAGGAAAGAAGTTACGACGAAAAAACCGACTTTTCAAAATCTCAAAAACGACAAGACTATAGCCTTCAAAAATCTCAGATTCTCGACGCATCTCAGAATTGATCTAAACTTCGTTTCCTGGTGTATTTTGAACCGTAGAATCGATTCCCGTTGGATTCAGGTCGATAGCTGCATCAGGAAAGAAGTTACGACGAAAAAACCGACTTTTCAAAATCTCAAAAACGGCAAGGCTATAGCCTTCAAAAATCTCAGATTCTCGACGCATCTCAGAATTGATCTAAACTTCGTTTCCTGGTGTATTTTGAACCGTAGAATCGATTCCCGTTGGATTCAGGTCGATAGCTGCATCAGGAAAGAAGTTATGACGAAAAAACCGACTTTTCAAAATCTCAAAAACGGCGAGGCTATAGCCTTCAAAAATCTCAGATTCTCGACGCATCTCAGAATTGATCTAAACTTCGTTTCCTGGTGTATTTTGAACCGTAGAATCGATTCCCGTTGGATTCAGGTCGATAGCTGCATCAGAAAAGAAGTTACGACGAAAAAACCGACTTTTCAAAATCTCAAAAACGGCAAGACTATAGCCTTCAAAAATCTCAGATTCTGGACGCATCTCAGAATCGATTGCCCCTCCGTTTTCTGATGTATTTTGGTGCGTAGAATCGATTCCCGTTGGATTCAGGTCGATAGCTGCATCAGGAAAGAAGTTACGACGAAAAAACCGACTTTTCAAAATCTCAAAAACGACAAGACTATAGCCTTCAAAAATCTCAGATTCTCGACGCATCTCAGAATTGATCTAAACTTCGTTTCCTGGTGTATTTTGAACCGTAGAATCGATTCCCGTTGGATTCAGGTCGATAGCTGCATCAGGAAAGAAGTTACGACGAAAAAACCGACTTTTCAAAATCTCAAAAACGGCAAGGCTATAGCCTTCAAAAATCTCAGATTCTCGACGCATCTCAGAATTGATCTAAACTTTGTTTCCTGGTGTATTTTTAACCGTAGAATCGATTCCCGTTGGATTCAGGTCGATAGCTGCATCAGGAAAGAAGTTACGACAAAAAAACCGACTTTTTAAAATCTCAAAAACGGCAAGGCTATAGCCTTCAAAAATCTCAGATTCTCGACGCATCTCAGAATTGATCTAAACTTCGTTTCCTGGTGTATTTTGAACCGTAGAATCGATTCCCGTTGGATTCAGGTCGATAGCTGCATCAGGAAAGAAGTTACGACGAAAAAACCGACTTTTCAAAATCTCAAAAACGGCAAGACTATAGCCTTCGAAAATCTCAGATTCTGGACGCATCTCAGAATCGATTGCCACCCCGTTTTCTGATGTATTTTGGCGCGTAGAATCGATTCCCGTTGGATTCAGGTCGATAGCTGCATCAGGAAAGAAGTTACGACGAAAAAACCGACTTTTCAAAATCTCAAAAACGGCAAGACTATAGCCTTCAAAAATCTCAGATTCTGGACGCATCTCAGAATCGATTGCCACTCCGTTTTCTGATGTATTTTGGCGCGTAGAATCGATTCCCGTTGGATTCAGGTCGATAGCTGCATCAGGAAAGAAGTTACGACAAAAAAACCGACTTTTTAAAATCTCAAAAATGGCAAGGCTATAGCCTTCAAAAATCTCAGATTCTCGACGCATCTCAGAATTGATCTAAACTTCGTTTCCTGGTGTATTTTTAACCGTAGAATCGATTCCCGTTGGATTCAGGTCGATAGCTGCATCAGGAAAGAAGTTACGACGAAAAAACCGACTTTTCAAAATCTCAAAAACGGCAAGGCTATAGCCTTCAAAAATCTCAGATTCTCGACGCATCTCAGAATTGATCTAAACTTCGTTTCCTGGTGTATTTTGAACCGTAGAATCGATTCCCGTTGGATTCAGGTCGATAGCTGCATCAGGAAAGAAGTTACGACGAAAAAACCGACTTTTCAAAATCTCAAAAACGGCAAGACTATAGCCTTCAAAAATCTCAGATTCTGGACGCATCTCAGAATCGATTGCCACTCCGTTTTCTGATGTATTTTGGTGCGTAGAATCGATTCCCGTTGGATTCAGGTCGATAGCTGCATCAGGAAAGAAGTTACGACGAAAAAACCGACTTTTCAAAATCTCAAAAACGGCAAGGCTATAGCCTTCAAAAATCTCAGATTCTCGACGCATCTCAGAATTGATCTAAACTTCGTTTCCTGGTGTATTTTGAACCGTAGAATCGATTCCCGTTGGATTCAGGTCGATAGCTGCATCAGGAAAGAAGTTACGACGAAAAAACCGACTTTTCAAAATCTCAAAAACGGCAAGACTATAGCCTTCAAAAATCTCAGATTCTGGACGCATCTCAGAATCGATTGCCCCTCCGTTTTCTGATGTATTTTGGTGCGTAAAATCGATTCCCGTTGGATTCAGGTCGATAGCTGCATCAGGAAAGAAGTTACGACGAAAAAACCGACTTTTCAAAATCTCAAAAACGACAAGACTATAGCCTTCAAAAATCTCAGATTCTCGACGCATCTCAGAATTGATCTAAACTTCGTTTCCTGGTGTATTTTGAACCGTAGAATCGATTCCCGTTGGATTCAGGTCGATAGCTGCATCAGGAAAGAAGTTACGACGAAAAAACCGACTTTTCAAAATCTCAAAAACGGCAAGGCTATAGCCTTCAAAAATCTCAGATTCTCGACGCATCTCAGAATCGATTGCCCCTCCGTTTTCTGATGTATTTTGGTGCGTAGAATCGATTCCCGTTGGATTCAGGTCGATAGCTGCATCAGGAAAGAAGTTACGACGAAAAAACCGACTTTTCAAAATCTCAAAAACGGCAAGACTATAGCCTTCGAAAATCTCAGATTCTGGACGCATCTCAGAATCGATTGCCACTCTGTTTTCTGATGTATTTTGGCGCGTAGAATCGATTCCCGTTGGATTCAGGTCGATAGCTGCATCAGGAAAGAAGTTACGACGAAAAAACCGACTTTCCAAAATCTCAAAAACGGCAAGACTATAGCCTTCGGAAATCTCAGATTCTGGACGCATCTCAGAATCGATTGCCACCCCGTTTTCTGTTGTATTTTGGCGCGTAGAATCGATTCCCGTTGGATTCAGGTCGATAGCTGCATCAGGAAAGAAGTTACGACGAAAAAACCGACTTTTCAAAATCTCAAAAACGGCAAGACTATAGCCTTGAAAAATCTCAGATTCTGGACGCATCTCAGAATCGATTACCACTCCGTTTTCTGATGTATTTTGGCGCGTAGAATCGATTTCCGTAGGATTCTGAGATGCGTCGAGAATCTGTGATTTCTGAAGGCTATAGTCTTGCCGTTTTTGAGATTTTGAAAAATCGGATTTTTCGTCGTAACTTCTTTCCTGATGCAGCTATCGACCTGAATCCAACGGGAATCGATTTTACGCGATCGACTCTGAGATGGGTCGACAATCTGAGATTTTTTAAGGCTATCCACGCTCCAAGTTACCCTTATCCGAGGTAAAATTACCAATTCCAATAACGAACGACTTTACAAACAAGCAGACTCTCATTCTGAATTCAATATTCTTTTTCTATTATTTCACAACAGTTACTATAAATTGTATAATTGTTTTTTTTCCCAATAAAAATCGGTAATACCAGTCTCATTCATACAATGAACCAGTGGATTCGTGGGTAGACCTGAGTTTTATAAATATATCAACATTTCTATTTTCTAAACAGACGATCTAGCTAGGACTGATTTCAATCGGTAGAAAATTCCGTTTTCTTCACGATTCCAAAGAGATCCCAAAAACAGTTTGTTCACTGGAGAACGACCTTGAGTTGAGTAGGTGTGCACACAAAAAAATGAACCTATTAGATTGACAAAAATGAGGATGATTCGATGGACAGAATAGACTTACCGATAACTGGTGCCAGTAAATATTGAAAAACCGTTCCATTCACGAGAAATGAAAAGGTGTATATCAAGAGGACGCTGTATCTCTCGCATTGTTTCAGTACATCAGCGTTATATTCGTTTTCGGCCGTTCCTCGGTAAAGATGATCGTTGTCTTGTATAAGATCGGTGATAAGAGCTCGGTGATAAGTGCAAATCGTAAGTTTCATGAGACCAAGTATCAGCGACATGGTTGCGCACGAATTGTAAGTAACTGCCTGAAACGAAGAATTCCTTCCCGTGAAGTTCGACATGTCTCGAAACCCGAGCCTCGTTCTACTCACGTCAAAATCACCCCAGCAGAAATACAAATCGACGATTTCGACAGCGATGGCAAACAGCATCATGAAGAACGCGTAGAACAACGCCGAGTTCAACAATATTCGCTGCGTTCTCGATTCTGCCTTCCAGAAGCCAACGAACAACAGGAAAAATCGCGTCAACCTGATGGACAGCTTTTTTTTACCCTCCGGTTTCATGTCCGGCCGATTTCTGTCGCGGAAAATCTCGCCATCGTTAAATTTCTTCGCAATTTGTATCTATTACCGTAATAGCCGGAGTAAGGTCTTAATCTATACATCGGAGCGCTCCGTTAATATTGCTCTGTTCTAGAATAAACGCGTTTAACCGCCCGCGTATATTCGCAGGTAAGGACGTCGCGTGTTCGGAATCTAACGTACGTACGGAGTTTAATAAGTCAATGTACAATTGACGACGGGATGCACGATAAAATTGGCTTGTGACAATCCTAGTTGTTCGGGCGATCGTTACGCGTTCGAGAGGAATCACGCGACATTGGATACCGCATGGTACCACGGACCCTCGTTCTCCGAGTTAAAAGTGACGAGGCCAATGATCGGTTTATTTGACAAAAACGATCGACGATCAATGGATCATTTTTATTGGATTCAATTATGACTTCTGTAAAATTATCTACAATTAGAGACCGATGTGGACATCGTTCACCGTACAAGCTTCTTCCCTTACAGAATTTGCCTCGCCATAAATGAGAAGCATGTCCTCAGAATTTTTGCCCTCACAGCGCAAAACAATGTAGATAAAAGTTACGTATTTTTTCATGGGGAATCCGAATCTGCGATAAAAAATGGGGTTCCCTGTAAGATTTCAAAGTTACTTCACTCCCAGCCGAGGGGTGGGTGCTTTGGTATCATTGGATGGCCCCTTCGCACTGTGCATCTTTATTTCAGCGAGCATTACCGTGAATCTTATACTTTCCAAGATATCTAAGGTGGTAACACTTATTGGGCCACCCTGTAAAAACTATAAATAATTCTATGTGGCCAATTTTTTAACATAATTGTATGTAACCTTTCCTTCCAGTAAGATGTGAACGTTATTTGTTACATCGCGAAGTCGCTTGAAATACTGGAAAACGAAGCTCCAAACTCCCGGTGAAATCTTGTTCAAAGGAAGTTAGTTTGATCTCGAGTGTTGACATTGGAGATAAAATTATATCCACGTTTTGCTATCGCTCTGTCTAGGAGATATCCTCATCACTTTGATACACGTCTAACGTAGACTCAAGTATGCAGTGAATTGGTCTTAATCCCCAAATTGTCAAACAAACAAATTTGGTTCCCAGCGATTTCTGGGGTTTTCGTCCAGGAACCAGAGGATCTTTGTTCTTTCGGAATTGTTGTTACGCAAAAACGATAATTTTCGCGCACGCGATTTAGATGCCGCGTGGGTCGGCGATATGCCAACCGCGTTTAAATTTAAAACCGACGCTCCATGCAATTTCCATGAGTCGAACGAATTACTGTAATACGTCCTCGATAGTTTACACGGATAATACGTGTCCCGTTTCGTCCGACTTTATGTCACCGAACGATCACCATTTGCGCCTGACTATTGGAAAAATGGATAATATTTTTTTTCAATTTTCGCAAACGCGTGTTGCATCGAAGTACCGGAGAGAAGCGGATCCAGAGTCATTTATCACGGTGAAGAGGAAGTTAGTTTGTTTATTGTTTATTGTTTATTGTTTCTTGCTCGTCTGTACCCAAGAAATCGTGTGGCGAAGAAATTGAACTTACCTTTCGGAAATAAGAAACGAGTTTATGAGTCATTTTTCACAATTAGAATCTCGCAGCTAAGTATCGTTCAAATTTTAAGACATTCTTAATTTTTTCAGGGATAATTCGCATTTTTCAACAAAAACCTTCAGCTCTCGAGGCGTCCGCGTTGCAGCACACACAAAAACACGACACGTGTCTTCTCAAAAATTGTAAACCTTATTTTCGCGCAATTTCGTGAGAAATATTTGGAAAAGAAAGCGATTCTTTGGCCGAAGACTGCCCTCGAAGACTAACGAACTGAAATAAATAAAATAAATCACCCTGAGATATGGGCGATTCCACGTTAAGAGGCCACTTTTGTTACGATTTTCAGCACGAAAATAACAATAGCAACAACAAGAATAATAATACTAGGTGAATTTTCAGTATTCAAGGTCAGTTTGACCCCGCGAAGGTCATTCAACAAATTCGAAAAATCTCACTTGGAACGTGAAATTTTGTGAAATTTTCCAGAATCCGGTGTCAATAATACTGGTCCCGTTTTAAAAAAACACACTCCAAGCTGCGAATGACCTTGGAAATTGAGTTCAAGGTCAAAGACGTTGGGACCATCGGTCGTTTCTTGATATCATTCGTTTTTACAGAGTTAGCCAGGTGTGGTCGGATAGAAATGAATCACCCTGTAGATTTAGAGCTATTTGAAGTTGTCGATTTGCTGTAAAAATAGAGAAAAGATAGACCAAGGGGAAACGTTATGTCGACGTCGAGGTGCGATTATGACAAAAGTTAGTACATTTCTGCGATGAAATTCACTGGTACCGAAAATATGGGGTAACGTAGAATTACCCATATTTTTTATTGGCCGACCGATCGATCGATCTACGTGGCTTTCGCGTGGGCCGAGTCTTGCAATATTCAGTTCACGTGTCGTTCCGTATTCATAATCTATAAAAATGTACGACTCGCGAGGATCACAATATAAGCGACGTCCCTGCCAGCTCGAGGGAATGGCGTATGGAAGTAACATCGAAGGATGAATCATCGGATTTTCGTGGTGCTCGTACTCTTGAACCTTGCGTTTCGCGCACCAGGCACGAACACGAATGACGGGAGGGAGCGAATCGTTTCGGATATTTTTCACCCCGAGAGAGAAAGTTTGCGTAATTTGGTCCAATACGTGACGCGGTTGTATTTTGAGAGTTGTACCACCGCGATTGTCTACGGCGAATCATACGCGAAGGAACATCCCGAGCTGCTCCAGCAGTTGATCGCGGATCTACCATCCACTTATGTTCACAAATGCGCGACCGGATCGGCGACGCCCGTCAAATTTGTTCGAGACTCTTGCTACAATTACATCGTTTTTGTCGAACACTTGACCGCGATCAACCAAACCATAGGTAGACAAACTTCGAGTCGAGTGGTCGTCGTTTCGGATGCGTCCTCCTGGACCGTTTTCGCGTTCCTGAGGAGCGCTGTAGCAAGAATGTACCCAAATTTGTTGGTCATTTCCCGCAGTACCAGCAAGAAATCCAAGGTAATGAAAGTTGTCGATATGTTTATTTGCTCGATGTGACAAAAATTGGTACATATTAAAGAAGAGAACATTTTTCGAATTTTCAAAAAACTAAAAAAATTGTAATTACAAAGATTCTGCGATCAGAGGGGCAGAGAACTTTGCGATGAAACGTTTTAAAAAGACAGACCTGAAGAAAAGGCTTTTTTCGAAGGGTGCTTTTTTACTTGCGTTGTTCGACCCAACAGGAAGGTTCGTTCTTGTTGTATACCCATCAATTGTACGCCGATGGAATCGGGTCCAGCCGCGCTGTGATTTTGACTTCGTGGATTAACACCGAGTTAACGAGGCCGGGAGTGAAATTATTTCCGGCCAAAATACAGGACGGGTTCAACGGGCATCAGTTCCTCGTGTCTGCAGTCCACAAGCCACCCTTCTCGATAAGAAAGTGAGTTCGATGAAGGGCGCGAGACTCGGCGATTCGGTTGGATTTCATTGGCGACCTGTTTTCCCAGGGATGTTTCCTCTTCTGATCAAGTGCGATGGGATGGAGTGGACATTAGGACCGTAAGATTGATCGGCGAACGCCTAAATTTCACAATCAACGTCCGAGACCCAAAGTTCGAAACGACTTCGAGGTAAGGCGTGTTCATTACTGCTGCGAAAATATGAAACCCGGCGTTTATATCTTCGAGGCACATATCTGCGTGCACGAAACCCTGAGACACGTAGTAGCTAAAGCAGCGTTATTTCCAAAGCATTCAATTCGCGACGTATCTCTTCTGCCTGCCTATTTTCCTCTTCCAAAAGTAAACGCTGCATCATATTTGGTTTCGCGGTCACTCGATCGTGGCAAACTTGTTCTGCAAAATGTGTATATTGAGGGAGAAAATTCTCGCAGCGCTCTTCAAAGAGGTACAAAGGCTATCGAAACCCATATAAGCGTGTGGTATGAAATATTTACAGTCCAGTGAACGCGATCGCCGGCGACATTGCTTCGGCAAGGTCTTCTATAGGATTGGGTGGCGTATATCGAACGCCGAGCCTCATGAAAAGCTTCGACACTTTGTTTCCGCATGATTACGATTGCGCAGCTTTCGCTTCGCTTGGATCCACAGCGCTGCCCAGGTACCCCGCTTTTGCGGTAGACACGAAACTCGCACGAATCCCGTTTCAAATCGTATTCTTTGTCATAGATATCGAGCAGTTTTGGGTCCATTTCAGCCATCGGTTTGGGTAGCATTGGCATGTGTCTACCTAATCGCTATAATTCCACTGGCATTGAGTAGCGACGACGTCACGTTGTGGTCACTGATAATCCGGCCAAAATCGCTGTGCGATATGTTTTGGTTCGTATTCGGCACGTTTACGAATTGTTTCGCTATCAAGGGCCCCATCTTCAGCGAGGGACTGAAGAAGAAGGCTGCGAGTATTTTAATCGGTGAGCTCGCACAGAACTTGAGTCCGACAAATGCCACCACGCTGACTGTATCGCAGGTTTGTACTGGGTCTTCACCATCATCACGACGTCCTGCTACACCAGTTCCATCATCGCTTTTATAACTATACCGGTGTATCCCGTGGCTATGGATACGAGCAAGCAATTGCTGTCTTATCGCTACAGGATCGGTACGTTAGGTGAGTTTTGAAGATGGTCATCTGACTGGCGGAAAACGTTGCGAGATGTCTACGACGAGGTTTACAGATCACGACGGATGGGAATCATGGTTTGTGAATAGCGATGATCCAGTAACTGAAAAGCTATTGAGAAACGTTGAATTAGTCCCTTCAGTTAAAGAGGGTGTGAAGAATGCTAGTCGGGCTTATTTCTGGAGATACGCTTTCCTGGGATCAAAGAATATGTTGGAGTACATGATTCAAGCTGATTTCGCGCCGCAGTGAGTATGATCAGTGTATCATTAATTTGTGTGTAATCGTTAACTTGCTTACAACTTTTATACACTATTGAGTAATACTTTAACAATATTGTATAATGTTAAAAAGTGTTTTAAAAAAAGTACGAATAATTCATGACTGTTTTTTCTCAAATGAAAATACTAAGATGTGTCTGGTACATAAGTTTTTAATGGTTTTAAACGAAGGCATCGAGAAGATATGAGTTTGTGAATTTTTGGTAAAAGTGAGAAGGAAAAATGCTTAACTGTGCCTACAATTTATCTACTTGTTTAATTGTAAAACGCGTTGTAATTGGAGACAAGAAGAATTCTCCACATATTTGTTTTGAAATTCTGTAAAATATCAGCTGGATCACGAAGAGATCAATAATGCATATCAGCAAAGAATGCTTCGTACAATTTGGAGTGACCGCAGTTATCCCACGTGACTCGTTATTTACGGAAACATTCAGTAACGTCGTTCAGCATGCGTGGCAAAGTGGTCTCATTGAAAAGATTAAGTCGGATGTCAGATGGGACATTCAGCGATCTTCTTCTGGAAATTTATTGCAAGCAAGTTTCATGTTGCGTTGACTTCGCGAGGTGTACCTATAAGGATAATACAGCCTATTTATCGTATACCTGCTTCGTCAATATTTCAGGTCACCTCCGGCGCTACGTTGCATATAAGATCGGCCACTGAGAGGCAACTAACTCTGGATGACATGCAAGGGATGTTCACGGTGCTTGGAGCTGGTATTCTTATAGGTCTTGTTACTCTGATTTCAGAGTGCATTTTCAGCTGCTGCAATAAGAACCCTGCGCAAGAAAGCGATGCTCACAGCGACGAGCTTGATATGAGATTGGCGTGTTTGCATTCAGTTAACATTGAAGGGCAGGCGACTGATGAACATAATAGAAGATTTATGTCAAAAAACGCAAGATGCAGTATTTAAAAGAGTGTCTAGAGCACGGTATAAATAAGTTGGTACTTCGCATATGGTTTTGTGTACGTCGCCACGTAATTTCTAATGTAAGAAGCATGTGATGATATAATAGTTGAAGGCAGGATCATTTTCCTACTGTTGTATCATTAGCCTCAGATTTAGTGACCTATCTTACTGTAATATGCAAATATATGACGTCTTCCTGCATTGAACAGGATCTGTACGATACGTGAGGCTAATACTGTCGACAAAAAAAAACTGAACCATCTGTAGCTGCTGCAAAGGGGGCGAACGTCCCCGAACGTTCGAAGCGAATGTGTTATAAGAGTGTTATTACTGCATCAAACGTGGGTTCTGAGCATAGCTATCAATTTGTTCTACGATCTATATATTTATCCAGTAGCATTTCTAGGCATAATGATTCAGACAGAATAGACCTGAAAATTATTTGTAGAAATCGGTAATGGCCAATCCATTGGAGGACCAAGTAAACACAACTATCAATACATGGGCTAGAATACGGCAATTCTGATACTCAAATCAAAACCGTAATCCAACTATAAAGATTACTATCCTAACATCCTCTTGACATTGAGTTTGTTGTTTCACTATGATGTGACGTACGCGATCTCTGTTCCTTGTCGCCATCTGTTGGCAGATGGTGTGACTATCGGAATAGGGGAGGAATAATTCCACTAGTTTTAGTGGTAAAAGCATTAAGTTGGCAATCGTGTGTATGTGGGGATGCGTTAGAAATACCGAAAATGTTTCAATGTCCGTTAACTATACTCTCATATTATTTATTTCAGCTTCGAGGTAGCGCTGGTAGTTACCTAGTGGTTCCAAGCTGCCACTTTGTGGGCAATGAGCAGCAGCAGCAGTCTGGTAACTTACTAGGTAACTTACGAATAACTTATTAGTGAGTTATTGCCATATGAGAGCAGAGATATCCCAGCGCCTCTAGCGGTCGGCGCCATTTCGTGGTCTTCTGAAACTGCCCGAAGGGGAGACCCCCCTCGACTATAATTACCAGACCGTGGTATCAGTGCTCTATGGAAAAATATTCTGGTAATACTGGTTATATATATGTATACAGTCGTGTTCCAACTTCGAGCACGTCATGACGTGTCATGGAAGCGATCACGGCTTGATATGCGGATGTGATACGACGTTTCAAGGATACTTCGGTCCGTAGAGCTGATAATTGACAACAGGCTATTTGGCCGCGTGTCAAAAAGTGTGGCTTGATGTGATATAACGAAAGTGTACATACGTATTTGCGGTAGGCAAGATTAGTTCCCGAGAATAAACAAAATGGCCAAAATACTGATATGGTCATTGGTTATTGCGTTCTGTGGAATTCCCGATACTTTGGCCTTTTATTTGCCCGGCCTCGCTCCGGTGAATTATTGCAAAGCTGGCGGCGACCAAAAAGACTCGTGCAAGGTACAATCGTCATTGTCGATACATCGTTGACGTTTACGTTGACGTGTCAACTAAAAAAAAGCAATTTTTCTGTACCCTGAAATGTTATCTTTTATCGTCGTATCCATTGATTATAATTATCCTCGTTATTTACGTTCACCGTACAGTAACTATCAACATGATAAACATTAGCAACACGACGAACATGATCAGAACCACCCTATTTGATAATGGCAGTCGAAACACGTTTCATTCATAGATTTTGCCATGCTCACAAACATATCATTTAGATAAGGTATTGAAACGAATTAATGTCGACTTCAAATAGTTGGTGTTATCTCTGATAGAGTCGAACAATTGTCACGTGATGAGGAAGATCAGAAAAAATTATGCTTAATTTGATACGATATTTCTATTTGCCACTTTTGCTGACAACCAACAATTGGTGTTTAAAATAGATTTCCTTATCATTGCTCTGTCATAAATTCCACGATAGACCGGTATTTTATTGACTCAGTTCGGTCATTTCCATTTTTCTTCGTCGATTAACGAGTACAATACACCTCAAGTTTTTTATCATTTCAGTCCACCATCAAGCTCTATGTGAATCGACTTAATACCGAAGATTTCGTCATCCCATACGAATATTACTAGTGAGTGCAATTTGTTTTTTTTTCTTGTCTGCCGTTACATCGTGTATTTACAATTATTTTATCATTTTCAGTTTCGATTTTTGTCCAACCAAAGAAGGAGACCAATCACCTGTTGAAAACTTGGGTCAAGTTGTGTTTGGCGAACGAATACGACCGTCGCCTTACGAAGTATGTTTTTGCTCGACGAGTAGTTATTTGGTTGTCACCGTATCTTGGATTCGATAAGATATACATGGGTTTTTTTTTATAGATCAACTTTATGGAAGATATGAAATGCGTGAAGTTGTGCGAGAAAAAGTACAAAGGTGGCAATGAAGCTGATGCAAAGAAGCTGCAGCTTCTGAAAAAAGGAATGGCACTGAGCTATCAACACCATTGGATTATCGGTGGGTTTAGATGATATTTTGATAGTTAGTCGCAGCAGATTCGATATTGTGATAGCTAAATTTAATGATGGTTGGATTGTTTCAGATAATATGCCAGTTACCTGGTGTTATCCACTGGAAAATGAACGACAATACTGTAGCACTGGCTTCCCCATGGGCTGTTTGAAGGGAGAAACGCATTCTCCTCGTGATAATTGTTTCCAGATTGTGAGTTTTGGAAATTCTTTTTAAACTTTTCAACTTTTCAAAATTTGCTGTCCTCGTTGTAACATTTGGTATCTTATTTTTCATGGCGAAGCGGTTGTTACTCAGCTGTTCAGTACAATTGTTTCTCATCTACAAGCTGTAATTAACATTTTATTTCGTTATTTTGCAGCCAACTTACACCTCGCCAAACAATTATTACCTGTTCAACCATGTCCACATAACTATAACGTATCACAGTGGTGATGACGAAGAGTGGGGCACGACATTCAAGGATAAGGGTGGCCGAATAATCTGTAAGTTGGTAAATTGTAAAGAAATTATAAGACTAAATTATAAACAAAGTTACAACTGCACTTCACGAAGACCTATTCCTTTTTGATATGTGATATTCACCACAGAATTTACTCGATGGTGCTTTGTGTTTGTTTGCCGCGCAAGATTCGAGAAATATCTAATCCGAATCTGTTTAATAGTTTTTTATCTAACACTCGCAATAATGTTAATATAGTTTATAAATATCACAGCAAAAAGTTTTAATCTAATGTGTTTATTCAGCTGCAAAAGTTGAACCTCACAGTTTTAAGCATGCCAACGGTGTTCCAAACTGTGACGCTGGAGCAGAGCCTTTGGCTATTCCATTCGATTACTTAGAGGCAGGCAAGGAACTTGACATAACGTATACTTATTCAATCTCCTTTAAAGTAAGTGAAACAATCCCTGAAAACGGATCATAGGTATTGATCGTTACTCAACTTCATTACTTAACTTTTAAAATGCATTTTCAGAAAAATAATACCATCAAATGGTCGTCTAGATGGGACTACATCCTGGAATCTTTGCCGCACACGAACATTCAGTGGTTTAGTATACTAAATTCACTCGTGATTGTTCTGTTTCTCTCTGGCATGGTCGCCATGATCATGCTCCGAACTCTACACAAGGATATAGCGAGATATAATCAGGTATGACCATAAATTATGACTAGTTAATGAATTTGTGACTCTTCTTTTTAAATGATGCGCACATCTGCTGTTGGAATATCATGATGGGGTAATATCTATTTTAACGATTAATTTTGGAGGTACCAAAGACACGACAAATGCGTATCATGACTGACGAAACTCGTACTGATTTGAATTACTATGATTTCGTAGTAGTCTACAAGGAAGGGGAAGGGCACAGTAGAGGCTGACAAGAAAAGCATATACGTGGGGTTCTTGAATATTAGATTTGTAAATCGCAACTGTACCTTCGATGTCTGTGTTACGATAACGCAGGCCTACTTCCAGATAGAATCAGGGGAGGACGCCCAAGAGGAATTTGGATGGAAATTGGTACATGGTGACGTTTTTCGTCCTCCACGGAAAGGAATGCTGCTCTCTGTACTTCTTGGGTCTGGCATTCAAGTTTTCTTCATGACACTCGTGACGCTAGGTGAGAGCAAGTTCTTTCGTCGTATATCACTGGATTACTCTTAAATTCCATTAATCACGATGCTCGTATTATTTCAGGGTTTGCTTGCCTGGGTTTCTTGTCGCCCGCCAATCGTGGAGCATTGATGACCTGTGCGATGGTACTGTACGTCTGCCTTGGTACTCCAGCTGGCTACGTATCAGCTCGCGTTTATAAAAGCTTTGGTGGTGAAAAATGGAAGTCGAACGTTCTCCTCACCTCGATGCTGAGTCCTGGGTTAGTGTTCGACGAGCACTGGTCGACGAATTGTTAATATTTCCTATACATTTCACTTATTGAAGCGAAATGTCTCCACCTGTAACTTTCATACTGCACAAGTATCGTATTGTTAATGATCTATTGTTACAGAATCGTATTCGGTTTGTTCTTCGTGATGAATTTGCTTTTTTGGGTCGAGGGAAGCTCCGCATCAGTTCCATTCAGTACACTCGTTGCCTTATTGGCTTTATGGTTTTGTGTTTCGGTTCCACTTACCTTCGTCGGCTCATACTTCGGCTTCAGGAAAAGGGTTGGCATCAGTAACGTTTTATAGTACGATTTCTATGAAAGTTGATCAATGTTAACGAGCAATTTTTTTCAGCCGCTGGAACATCCAGTCAGAACGAATCAGATCCCTCGACAAATACCAGAACAAAGCTTTTACACTCAGGCGATACCCGGTGTCGTGATGGGCGGTGTACTACCCTTTGGATGTATATTCATTCAGTTATTCTTCGTGTTGAATTCGCTCTGGTGATTACCTATTTTAATTCGGAAACCGAAACTAATCGAATTCATGTCTATTAATAGATTCACCAATCATACTGTGATTCCAGGTCCAGTCAGGTGTACTACATGTTCGGGTTCTTGTTCTTGGTTTTCCTGATTCTCGTCATAACTTGCTCTGAAACAACGATTCTACTTTGCTACTTCCACTTGTGTGCCGAGGTAATTCCTATTTACTAATACGACTTAGCAGCTTGGACACAACAGTAATGATCAAATTTGTTTTTCAAGCAACAATTATTTCCCAAATTGCATAACATTTATCTGTTCACACCTAATGTACTGTTTTGTCAGATAGTTTTCAAACACAAGATTGTTACCTCGAGACAAAAGACTTTATATGTTTATACCTGTACAAACTTTGTTGCGTTGCAGAACGTTTTTAGTTTTTTAAAAATAAGTTTAGCAAAGTCTTGCATATTTCTGATGAATGCACAGCTCTTTAAGAGTAAAGAAGAATAATTGTTTACAAAATCACAGTCAATTTTTTCATATTTTCGAATATTCACATTTTATTTAAATTCTGATCACTCGAGTCTTTTAATATACCAATATTTTTTTCCAGGACTATCATTGGTGGTGGCGAAGCTTCTTAACTTCCGGATTTACAGCCGTCTATTTACTGATTTATTGTATACACTACTTCGTTACAAAGTTGAACATAGAGGATGCTGCCTCCACTTTCTTATACTTTGGATATACTTGCATTATGGTTTTCCTATTTTTCTTGCTGACAGGTGAGTTTACTGAAATTTGATACCTATCAATGATCCAAACATTTTTTCAAGACGAGTAAGATGAGTCGATCCATCTATGCTCGCTCACACCTTACGTGACCCCATGATTGCACGTTTATAGATACATATTTGATTAGACTGAAAACTGTTGACGTTGATTTGTTTAGGCTCCATTGGATTCTTCGCCTGCTTTTGGTTCGTCCGCAAAATTTACAGCGTAGTGAAAGTGGACTAGAGAGTACGATTCCTGGGGCCTCAGCTACCTCACTTTAATTAACTACGTGCTCGAGTAACCATACTCAAAAATTGAGCGCGATCAGACAATCCTACGAATTGGAACACGAGATAATAAAAAATCGCGCGAAACTAAAGCTTTCAAAAAACGGTAATAAAAATTACCACCGAATAAAAATCGAACACGTCAGGAGCAAACGAAACGGATACCCCCAAATGATGTGAAGATTCAAGCAAAACTATGAAGAATCCACAAGAACGATTTGTAAATAGGTAACCGTTTAGCCAAAAATATGGAATACAAGAGTGGCGAATACTTTCAAAACATGTAATTTTTAATTTATGCTAATTTATAGTTAGTTACACGTATACTATATTCGCGTGCATACATGCCGAGGTATACATCCATTAATCAGATCCATGCACATTCTGAGTTTCATGATTTTGTAAATCAAGTTAGTTTAACCGAACTTTAAATTAAACTCTGTTATTACCTATAATAAAGAGAATGTGTCGACTGAGATAAAATAATATTTATTTACGATCGTGCGTCATTGAAAAGCATCTATTTGCAAAATTTAGCTAATAGAGCACGTTCGAAAGATGTTTGATCGGATACACGTGTACAAAGAATTGAATACAGCTAAAAGTGAAGCTCGTAAAAGCGTCGTTTTTTTCGTTCAATTATGTATCAACTTTATTGATAATTTTACATGTCACATCTGGGAGTATCAGAGAAAAATCGTGTAAGAGAGATAGAGAGAGATAGATATAAATATATACATATACTGTCCGACGCGACGAAATGTATATTTGTACATCGCCAGAACATCAGCTAACCCGATTCATGGCAGGTGTGTCGTTTGATTATTGTAAAACGTGAATTATCAATTATCTATCGCCATACGAATACCAAAAAATAGTTCAGGAACTTAAGGTTTGGTTTCTTTTTTCGTCGCTGGCTGTTACAACATTGCGTTGAATCGAAGTATCGTAGACTCGCTACTTATCTATCAAGGCTCGTGACGTTTCCTATCTCAGAATTTTTCGTTCCATATTTTTGTATAATCATGCTACCAACAGGATGCTAGACGTGGTGGCGGTTTCGCAATTAAAATCAGTTTTTATCGGCTTTTTGTAACGTTATTCCCACGAAGCGATGGCATGTCGGGCCGTTTCGGTCGTTACTAATCATCCATCGTTGCAGAAATTATATTTGTCAGATAACAATGGCACGTGTAAACGCTTATTGTACAGCGCCGTCATGACTCTGTTTACGGTTCGCTAAATCCATCGATAGATAGGATTTATGGCGACGTCAACCTGCAAGAAATACCTTTTATTTCTGAAACGGAGAAACTGAGAAATGAGAGCGCGAACAAACGGATAACGTGAATCGCCTGACGCATGAGACGTGGAACCAACAGCGATGCTAGGTAGTCTGAGAACGCATAGATTGTAAACATTGAACAAAACACGAACTTCGAGTGCGAAGAGAAATGGAAAATGTCCAAACGGCAATATTGTAACAAAAAAAAGATGAAAAAAATAGGATTGAAAAACAAGTGACAAAAATCTGGGGCGATGTGTTAGAACCGCGATAGGAAAAGCTGCTCGGAATCTTTCTGAGGGAAACACGATTCGAAGTGAAAAAGAGAAGAGAACGATAGCGAACACGCGGCTCTGCAATCAAATCTGGTTGTTCCGATTTTCTTTCTCGAAGTGATCAGCGGTTGGGTGAATACTGGCTATGCGTCGACGTCGTCCTCGTTTAGAATTTGCAGTGCCATTGATAATTCTTATTTTTTTGGACTACGGTGACGACGAGCTGCCGTCTCACGGTTGCGCTCCGCTCGTCTCATTTCTTCGAGTCTTCGTGCATGTTCCGCCATGTGCTGCCGACGCATTTCCTCTTTGACCACTATCTGCGGAGCAGAAATTGGAGAGTCAATACGTTTCACGATTGCCAGCAGCGATCTGATCGAAGCAATATCTCATCACGTTTCTCGAGTCGTACGAATATTTCTGACAAGTTTCTCGCTATCAGGATTGCGATTCAAGGTTTCCATGTAAGTAACTAGAACTGCTGTTTTTATTTATAGTACTATTAACTCTACATTTTTTTACGTGATAATTCAATTTGTTCTTCGATTCCAAGAACTCGTACTCCAAGTTACACAATATTGATCTCGAATCGACATTGTCTTAGTGTAATTATAGCGAACGTCTCGTTATTACGCACAACTTTTCACTCCTACCTGTTCATTTGTTAAAGGTAACCAGTATATGCATGGAATGGCTTTGGTTTTTTTGAATAAATCGTCGAGAAGCTTTGCCGGTGGTGGTTCATCCTCTTTCTTCTTGAACTTGCGCGCCGGAGGTGGTAAGTGAGCCTCTAACGGTGGACTCCGACTTCTCTGTCTCCGCTTCTTTTCTAAATCCTTCTTCTCTCGTTCCTTATCCTTGTTTTGATGACCGTCCTCCTTCCCAAGATCCCATTCCCGAACGGTAGCGGCCTATCATCACGAATGATCCGTACAATTAAGGTCGCTATAAGCAGAGATACGTCGTAATCTTTCTCTAAGAAATATTTTTACCTTGGCTCCCGAGTTTGGCTTCTCTTCGCGCGCCCATGCTTGCTGCCAACCATCATTCGCTGCGAGTGGATCAACTTTTCGTTGGACGGGTTGGTCTTTAGCTTGCTCTCTAGCCTGCTGCATGTCTTCCAAAGTAGCGTACTCCACATGCAATCGTTTTGGGTTCGACAGAGGCCACGATATTCCATGCAGTGCTTGTCGCGTCTCGAAAGCTTGATCTTCGTTGGCATACTAACAGAGAAGACAATAAATTCCATAGTCACGAAAATTGCTACGACGATAAGATTCGAGGGTACTGAACTTGCTTTGGCGAGTTTCTATCATAGTTAACGTTCGCTACAGTAAATGAACTGCACTTGAAAATATAAAAACAATTGCATTTTCTTACCACAACATAGCATTTGGATTTAATCCCGTCGATCCAGAACCCGTTTTCAGCGATTGTACCTGTTCGCGAAAGCAACTCTTTGATTTGGTTTAAAGTAAACGGCCGAACCAGGTTTTTGATGAGTAGTACATTCGTTGGGCTCGAAGAAGGCGGAGTTGGTGACTTGATGATAGGTGCTTCTTTCAAAATTGATATCTTCCGTTTTGCACCTGCAATACAGTACGTTAAAACTGAAACTTTACGGCTGTTAGAGATTACAAAAATAAAGTTTCCACGATTGATCCTTAATGAAACAAATAAGTTGGTTTTCCTTGAAAATAATATTGTTTGAAGATACTTCTTCCATGATTTTAAGTCACTTATATTTCATTGCATACCTATGTGATTTTCATGTTTAATTGCAGTTTTCTTCGAAGCCTCTGTTTTGGACACATCATGCTCTGAGCTATTCTGATCTGCTGCATCATCGCTCACCGATAGACAGTCTTCTCGATCCCTGCGCCGCTCATTTTCTGAGTCATCATCCTTTGACAGTCTTACTTCTGCGACCGATAAGGGCTTAGCCTCGGGTACTAAAACCTGGGTATGCGGAAAATGTAAGTGATTAGAGATGCGACGTAATTGAATCTTTATGAATATCTCATTTTAATGGACACTGCAAGCAGCTTACCTTCAGAGAATCGGTCGACACAGCAAAGGTTGGTGGAGTAGCTTCTATCGTCGCTGTAGTTCCCCATCGTCGCTTACGAGGAACATTTTTGTCAATTTCATCCGTGGATACACGGCTGACCTGTCAATGAGAATTGAATGGAAAAAGTAGTAGCGTTCAGTTATCATCAGAATCGTGTATCAACATGGTAGATTCGATTTTCAAAAATATGCTTCACCTTATCCCTAGGTGACTTTGGGCGATCGATATTTTTTTCTGTGTCCTCTTTTTTGATCTCGTCTGTTTCAGTTACCCTTGAAGAGCTGAAAATTTCATACATTTGGGAATCCAACTTCAAAAACAATAATGGCCAGCAATACGAACAATACTTCTTTTGATTGGAATAAGAAAATAATTATATAAAATTCCTGATTTTAATCATGCGTATCCCAAAGATAAACTTGGCAGTTCTTAAATCAGTGAATTTTCGTCGTCAATATGTGTTTATTATAGCTGTGAAGAAATTCTGTTCAACCGGATTTGTTATTCAATAGCAGCAAAAGCAATACAATTGTTGATCATATGTATCATTAAATCTAAACTAGGACTAATAAATCTTTTATCAGGATGATTACTCACAATGATCTTTTTAAATTGACTTTCGCTGGTTTATAGTTGGATGACTGGGAAACGATTGGAGAGACTTCCCTCACTTTTTCATTATCGGCACCGTCGATACTTTTTTTGCCATCTTTTGAACAAGAATCTGGAGTCTGCAAACTTTCTATATCATCAACTTCGCACGATGGAAGTCTATTTTCCACAGAGCTTGATTCCGTTGCATTCTTCGCTTTTTTCAGTTCTTTGGACCCATCGACCACCACTTCGGGTTTGACATTGTCTTTTTCAGATTTCGACGGTGTTTCCTCTTCCGAATCCGGCGTCTCAGAATCTGACGTATCATGATATTTGGTACGATGCTTCCTACGATTGCTTCGTGGCTGCATTCTCGACTCGGATTTTTTTGGAGAAGGATGCGTATCATTGCCTCGTTCGCTAGTTGATTCTGAGCTTTGACTTTCAACCTTCGCTTCGCTGCTCTTAGTTTTCTCTGTTTCGCTATTCGGCAGCTGGACTTGGTCCGTGACTGTGCTCTCTTCTTTCACATCCGTTGCAACAGGTATCTCTCTAGCAGGACTGGAAAGCTTTGTTTCATCTTCTACAGACTCCTTCTTGACGACATCTTTGAGCTCTTCTGATTCAGCGGGAATTTCCGTATTATCTGTAGTATTCTTGAAGTGATCTCCGTTCGAACTGGCTTCCGCGTAGCCGTGATTCGATTCAGCCAACTTCTCGGTAGGATCGGCTATTTCCGATCCGCATGCCTCGTTTGCAGTGTCTAGCTGATCTACGTTTGGTTTATCGTCAGACAAGTCGGCTGAAGTGGTTTTGGACAGGATCTCCTTATTATCACTTACCTCTTCCTTGGAGTCCTGACCCGGGATTGGAGAGGGGGTATCGTCTGGCTGTACACTTACAGCCTTGTTTTCAAGGCATGTCGGGTGTTCCTCAGCCGAGTCGACCTCCTCCCCATCTCCCTCACCACTTTCGTACCACTTGTTTAATTTTTTCCTCGATGACGAACTATCCGATGCCTCTGAAGGATTGCGTTGTCTACATAATTTCAATTTTTGAATTTCACCCGGCGAAGCGTCAGCTCTAGCCACTTTCCACACGATACTGGCTTCTTCTCCCTCCTGGGATTTACCCTCCGTAGTTGCCAACTCGGTGACGATGTCGGATTTGGTAGTTGCGATTTCTTCTTCGATTACAGTTTTGAGCTCTTTCTGTTTCGTACGCATAGTAGATTGTTGGCTTTTAGTATCCTTGCTCATTTCTTCCTTAGCTTTGGATATATCTGATGTTTTCTCCTCGGTCTCTTCTCTCTCGGGAGACGACGATGTTGCTCGCTTTCCACGTTTACGCGTAGATTTTCGCGTCGCTCTTTCCGCCTTCTTCTCCGGTGATGCTTTGGGTTTATTTCTTTCGCTTTTGCGTCTCATCTCTGCGACAACAATTCAATATTATCGATACGTTACATTTCAGCGGTCGAAGATACCATGTCAAATCCAATATTAGGAAAGCGCTTTACAAATAGGTTGACAAAAAACCATAGACGAGTGCCAAACCTATTACACGGAAATGTACATATGCATATATATATGTATGTATGAACGCGCACATTAGTCAATCTTAAATCAATAGTCACTGATTGTTTGTCACACAATTGAAAAACGTCGTAGCGAATGATAGCTACATCGAATACTTGACGTATTAGGACAAATAATACATTTTAAGTACGTTAATCGCGACGAATGACGAATGTTGGCTTAGGTTATGTTGAAATTTTGTGTCGGCTTGTTACTCGATTTGCGCCTGGAAGATGGGGAGCCGTGATTGCACGCTACATCGAATTCGCATCGAGCTTAGCAACGCCGTATATGAACTCGAGTTACTTACCGTTGAATCACGTTGCGATGCACGACAATCGATCAATAAAATAGCCTCGTCCTGTGTTCGTAGATTCGATAACTTTTATGAGTCTTACTTATAATATTATTGAAGAAATGGAACACTCAATGATGCTGTACAACAATTATTCGTCGACCCAACGTACTCGACCGAAAGGCCATAGACTCGATGAATATACCAGAACAGTGTGGTACACTGTGACGCGATGGGAAGGACCTCTCGTGATTTCGCGTGAAACCAGTGTTGCGTGGCGGCCCGACTCGTCGCTAGGTAACTACATGAGAATCGGGCATAGTAAACATGTAATTTTTGAATATCCCATTGGAAATTTCGCACGGTCGATTAAATGGCGCGTAACTGGCAACGGATTTGGATTGGTTTGGAGGTCATCATTATTTGCTACATTCAAAAAATTAGTTAACCTTGATTTGACCCGGGAAAATTCGACTCAAGGTCAAAGCCAATGTTACCGTTGCATTGATCTTGTAAAGTCTGTATAATTATATGGAACTCTATATAGAATTGCAAGAAAATTATACACATACATTGTATATAATTGTACAATTATATAGAACTATGTATGATTCTGTATAATTATACATGAATTATGTATAAATTATATAAAATTATTCATAATCTTTTTTTCTGGGGTACATGAATCTCGAAATTATTGTTTATAAATAAATTGTATTATAAATAAATTATCGCCAATCTGCGTACATTTCTGCGAACTTATTCAAGGGCATATTTGACGCTGTATTGTTCAATCAAAAGTTTGGTAATCCTGATTCGTGCTTCGTTCGCTATGCGAGCTATAAAAGCAAGTCTAATTTATCGAAAATGGTCTCATTGAAATTAAACTACAACATATCAGTATCTCGATATCCAGCCGATAAAATTCAATAAGCGTTGTGCTCATTACTCATTTTGTGGCAAATGTTATCTTCTAATTTGACATGTTGACTTATTACTATCAACACTTCAGCTACACCTTTCATCATCACTATTTTGACTACAGAACCATGAGATTTTGTAGTATGCGGCAGAGATATTCATGCAATAAGATTCACCATAATCTTCAAGGTGTAAAACTTTTTTGCTACGTTGGGAACAGGATAAGTAACGTAATGAAGACAAAAGAAACAACAGAATATTCTTATATAAAAATAAAAACAACGGAAACTATGAAGAAATATGGTGCCGAACATTTCTGTTGCGAGCTTTCATGGTGAAATAATGGTTACTATGAGTGAAAATGATTATTCTTGTCTGCAACTTGAATAATTGGGTAAAAAAGGAACCGAGATTAAAAAAAAAAGGTTTCACAAGTGAAAAATTGCAGGCAGTCCCGTTTAGCCCCGATTTTCTCATAAAAATAATACATTGAACGACTAGAGCAGAGCCATTTTTCCCTCGCGTTGGGCATTATTTCCTTATTTTCCAGCACATCGCCACGGAAAACTCGATTCTTGGCCACATTGGCGGGAGCAGAGTGATTCTGATAGGTCGCGTGGCATCATTGTGCGCATGTGTTAACATTCCCCACGGTAAATGCATTCCTTTTCTACTCGGCGGATAATTGATGAGTACCACTTTACTCCCGTTACACAGAGAGCAGGAACTCGAGCTTTCTGTGGAATTGTGGTAAAGCTTTATAATCATACGGAGTATTTATATCATTGCACGCAATTTGATACTGTATATAAAAAATAAATGATCGTCACTCATGACAAAACTACAGTATTTGAATGTTAAATTTATATATATGCTTTTTGTTAAATCTAGAGCTAACAGAATATTGAATTTTTGTTTTATATCTCAGCTCCCGAACGTAATATTAATATTTGAACAATTTGAAAGCTGCAGCGTTATATTTCTTCCTGGTAACGTTAGGTTTATCGAAGCTTGTGAAATTTCTTCGATTCTATACACGTCACCCTTAGCTGACATGGAGGCACTAATTTTCGTATGATCATTATTCGATTTTTTAGCCTCCGGTGGTTCCAGCTCAGGGTCTTTATCGGAAGTGGATGGTAGTAGGTCTATCGACGTTGTAATAAATTTTTCTTCCTCTAATTGATCGCTCGGGAAATCCTCTACGCGTCGTTCCGTCACCTGGCTGGATTTACATTGACTGTGAGGTTTCAACGCGTTTATAGTAGCTCCCGTATTAACGAGAACTGATTCCGACGAACGGCGAAAACTGTGACTTGTATACTCATTGGGGTTTGGTAAATTAAGATACTTGGCAATTTGTTTCGCCATACTTCCAAACTTATTTTTCCCAATGACCTGACTCGTGCATTTACCATGCTGGTAATTTAAAAAAAACCGATTCGTATGAACATTCTTTGGTCGGAGAGCTTCGTACTTCTTCACCATATGGTAGAATTCACCGTCGATTATGAAAGATCGTAATTTTTTGATCTTTGTATCTCGGATTTTGACGAGCAGCATGTTTTCATAATTTTCGATGTTGTTGATGGTCATACGTGCCAATTCATCCATTCGGCATGCTCCGGTAATTCCAAAAATCAATACAACCTGCGAAAACATACCCGGTCTTACAAACCAAGATTTGTTTGAACAAAATAATTTGTACGAAAGCGCCTATCATTAGTACGACATCGCGAAGTATGTAGAGACAAAGGTATCTAAATATCCGACTATTTACCTTCGTGGCTAAATATTTATCGTCTGGTGCTTGACTTAAAAACTTTTCAATTTCTTCTGTTGACATAACTTTAGCCTTTTTACTCTGGTAGCCATCCGATTGTCTCCTCAAAAAACCAGTCAACTTCGTGTACGCTGATATGTTAATATGATCATTGACGTTGATGAGACTTTTCAACATCGAATAATTAGCCCACAACGTAGATGGTTTCATTGTTTTAGACATCTCGTGGAAGTACGATAACAAAACATCTTCGGAGAGTGAGCCTATAGATTTGGCTCTTCTCCATTCGTTGAAGGTTATATATGCGCTTTCATATCTACTTTTTGATTTTAGCGGCACTAAATTACCCTTAGCAGTCGGAGCGTTTTCGAAAATATCTTCCGATGTCAACGTTTCATTCTCGATGTCTTCTAATTTAATTTCTGCACTCATTGTTTGCTTTCTCGTTCATTGAACACACTCGAAATATGTTGACAGCGATTATTATCAAGTGTCGTGTGGCTTGCGGTTTGGTACGACAGATGGCGCTAGCGTCGTTCGTACGCAAAGTTACTCTATCGTTGGTAAAGCATTGACGCGGCAGAAGAGGTTCCTTGGCACATGCGCAAACGTTGAATACCGTTACATTTTTGACCCGTTGAGAATTACTCGCACCGCGTGTGGCGAGTATTTACAATTAGAGTAATTGTAACGATGATTCCATATCGTTGGAAATTAGTATATCATTTATTGATCGGCAGTTCTTTTGTGACACTCTTATCGCGCGGTAGACGAGACCCGCAGCGTACCCCACGCATACTGCCGGTGTACCTCTGTTTCGCGCAGGCACTGTACTTCTTAATCAACTAATTCTGCAATCATTCGTTACACAGGTCTGCGGTAAATTTTTTTTTCGAATACTCTCGCGTGCAACCTACAGATTTTGACTGCCTCGTTCCAAATACAAACTGCAAATTAACATATCACGTCCCAATTTGTGTTTTTTTTTTTCACTTTTACAAATTCGTTTATTTTGTAAAATAATGAATATGAAAATAATGCTGAAATGATAATTTCAGAATTACTTTCAGTTTAACCGTGCAAGGGTTAATCTATTTCACTGTCTTTGATATACCCCAACAAATATGATATACCTGTGCGAATAGGATAATCTGTGCTAATTTCTTAATCGAAATTCTCCCAATTAGATTTTCAGACAACATCTCCGTCGTATCATGCGAATTGGATACAATAAACGAGTAGTATAAATCAGGTGCATTTATGAAATTTTCCTTGGAAGTTGAAAACATAGAGTGGTTTGATATTAATCAACGAAAAACAGGTTCCCGAATGAAGTACGCCTTTCGCCTAAAATCTGCTCGTCTGCACTATTATCTCCGGTTACGTTTTCACATGCGACGAAATATATTTTTCCACCAGCGAGAAACGACATTATTTTCATACAGTCTAATATCCTTATAATAGCAGTTGTTAACCTTGTTCGACATTTCAGTTAACACTTATGCGACATCTCAGCTACTGCGTGCTTCTATTCTTGATGATCAATTAACGACGCGCGACCCTACGTGTTACACGGTTTACTTGGGTAATAAAGGACAAGTGGATGCAATCGATACTTCGGAATTTTTTTTCGCCACAAAATAATAAGACACGCCGTCGATTCTGCTTGTAAATGAGCTAGTGGCCAATTTGCAGCTGCATCGGAAAACCTCAAGGTTTTTTATCAGCAGATCGCCCAATTTTCCTCACAGAAGTACCCTCACAATCCTCTTATCCAGAAAATCATGTCTTCCGCACGCGACAAAAAAAGCTTACATACAACCATATTAAAAAAACTGACCCGATATAATTATACACGATGTATAAATAATTTGCGTATAATTATGTATAATACTGTTCAAAACAGTTTTGTTCGATCTGTGAAAAACGCGATAAGAGATACGCGCTCCCTACGCTTCGAGCGCGTGTATGCTGTAATGCCTGACAAAAGAGATCCTTGAATTGAATTTCTACAGGGCCAGCAAGTTACTCGCAACGTACGACCCCAATTTAGCAAGAGCTTACATTAGTTGATTGCCTCGTTTTTTTTTGGAACGCACATTTTTCGATCTCGTGGTAATTTTTTTCCGTCATTGTGCAAAGCGCCGAAATTTGTGTGCCCACTCTAGTCTGTTCGTTCACCACAAAATCGTTGGTGTTGTCCTCACAGTCCGTTTCTTAACCCGCAACCATGTTTTTTCTGTGTCACTTTATTACAACCCACAGAACGTGATGAAACAACGCTAATTTTGTGTAAAAAAATCGTCCACACAAATTTTGGTGTTAAATGTGACGGATAATTTTGTACCGTGTAACAAATCGTTGAAAAGAATTGAGAGGAACTGGGAAAATGTTTTTTTTCTTACAAAATAGTGGCCGTCTGAAATAAAAAGACGTCTGTGGCCAGTTTTTTTTACTTGGAGGAATTTTTTTGAAACAGTAAAAACTGAAATTTGGTTATGGTCCTGGTTCGGACGAGAGAGTAGTGTATAGGGAAGGCTCGCGCCAAGTTTCGAGGAAATTGGTTCGGTAGAACTTGAGGTATCGCGTCGAGCAGGTCGAAGAAAGTAGTTTTTTAAGAAACTTTTTCGTTACCGCGTGAATAAAACAGCTATATCTGCGGGAATAATAAAAATGGGGAGGAATCCTCTCGAGGATATATTCTTCAAGGATTAAGCTCCCATAGTATGACAAAAGCTTCGCTTTTTTCAAATTCCTACACCAATACTCCCGCCAACTGTCCAGCGCGCCGAGCGCCTGGCGTTAGGCAACCCGAGTCGCGCCGCGGTGAACTAGTAGCCTGGTCTACGGCGTATCCGAATCGTGACTCGCGAGCGTACATGTAACGATCGCGCGCGCACTGGGTTGATATGTTGGTCCACGGGTGCCACAAAGTATGCTTAATATGGCTAATTGGTCCAACCGAGAGGCAATTAGTTTAATAACGCTGCTTCCATATTCGCTTATTCCGCACAATGGAAACGCTCTTTCAGTATCGGGGCCACCGGGCTTCTCTCGTTTCGCCGCGATGTACTCTCCCTCTCGAAATGCTCCGAGCCCATTCAACGTATCCGCGAATAGCTTCGAAAGCTGATCGTAAAAGGGCAGTTTATTAAAAAAATGACATCAACAAGAAATACGTTCGACAAAAAAAAATCGCCTCGAAAATAAAGCCCATCCTTTTCCCAATTTCGTAACAATGCTTCCGCGTAGACAGTCAATAGCGTGCGATTAAAAATACGTACGTTTGTCGAAAACTGTTCGAGTTTTCGCTCGCAACGCTCATTATTTTGGGTCGACTGAATTATTGTCTCGGACACAACGAAGGAGCACTAAATTATATGTATAGGCGTATAGATTGGCATTGTTATTGCGGGACGGATGGACCTAAGGACGTGTGGATGCCGTGGTTTAGTACAAGGTTAGTTGGCGATGAGGAAACTTGGGGGCACGTTAACAATTCGTTTCTGTCGTTGAGAGACGCGAATTCGCCAAAGGAAGAGATCCGAACGTCGAGAAATCGTGAGTAAAGCAGCCCCACATTTCAAATTACAAATTGTCCAAAACGGAGGCGAAAAAACGGTGAAGTGAACCGACTAAAATCTCTGCATTTTCACAGCCTAGCCATATTTTTTTTTTCACGGTTTAGAAATTGGATCGTTCGTAGCAAAAATATTCCAGTTTATCGAACTCTGATGTAGGGATTTTTGCAACAATGGTTTGCCGATGCAATCTCGAGCCAATATTTATCTGTCCGCTATTTTTTTTTTCTTCTCCACGGAGTCCAAAGACACGAATACGACCAGCACGGCTATCGGGTCGCCGTGACATCCAGAAAATGGCGAGAGATAAACTTTTCTCGATCAAAGAAAATAACAATTTTACGTCAATTGCCAACTCATCGCGGATACGTGTCAGACGTAACACAAACGAAGCTGACGACGCACAAGGGTAACGACTCGTAAGCTCTTAAGCCAGATTACCTATTTCAGTGATCCAAAAATTGCTGAAGCATTTCAGCAAAATGTGTGGAATTCAGCTTTCACGATAATTAAGAATTTTCGAACACAGAACCAAAGTAAAGAATACAAACAGCAAACCATATACTTCCTTTCCCTAGTGGATCAACAGCCTTTGGTCTGTTGAAAATAGATGAAAGAAATAATAATAAAATGAAAAATATTTTTTAACTTATAAAAATATCTAGAATTTTGTTCTCAAGGTCACCCGTTCTTTACTTACGATATAAAACGATTTTTAAATAAATTCCGTCGAATCTCTGCTAATTAAACTAATTACTAATTATAATTACAAATAAACTCAGCACCTCGATGTTTGTAATTTCTCGAGCTTTTCTGCCTTCTCGCGAGCGAACGACTCGAATAAAAATTAACTCGTGCGTCTAGAATTTGTTAATAAAATTTGTGTGATATGATCAAACGCGCGTCAACTGTTTAAGCATATGAGCCGCGATGCGTGTCATTCGCGCAAATAATGCGGCACCAGAGTAATACAGCGAATTTTTACACCACTAGCCGTGAACAAACGGACAGAGGTTAAATTCTCAAATTGACTCGGAGATGTTTCGACATCGTCATTGTGTCTTCGCGTACCGCATCGATATACGTAGAGACGCAATTTGCCACGAATCAATGTCGCCGCAGGCGCGATTTGCAAAATGAAAAAATGCAAAAAGTATGTCGCGCGAGCATAGCTACGCGCGCACACATTTTTTATTCGACAAACTGACGCTGAATTTCGTCATTTCTTGATTGTTTGACGTGTCCTCTCGTTTATCTCCAGACTAGTCTCAGTTCTACTTCATAGACATCAGTAAATCTCTGTTGCTTCAGCCTCGAGTACATCTCTGACATATCTTCGTATAAAAATTCGGCGTGATAAGGCAATTCGAAAGATCCCTCCCCCCCCCCCCCTTTTTGTCAACGAATAAATCTCTGCAGGTGAATAGATAAGTCACGAGAACGCGATTGACGAAGCTTCTTCCATTTTTCAACGTCGTTCTCTTATGCAACTACAATTAGTATTCGTATTTTGTTTTATTAATATTATCATTATTATTGTTATTGTTATTATTGTTATTATTATTATTATTATTGTTGTTGTTATTGGTGGGTATAGCTCTTAGAAAATAGTACTATTTTCGGTGTATTCGAGGGACATTTTTACAGCAAATATAAAAATAGACTCGTTGACAGAATATACATATGTAGATGAAGAAAGGACACGTGACACAATAATACTGCGATTTTTCCTGTAAATACGCGTGTCTCGGGCAGTGGCAAAAATAGTGATTTGAAAATAAGGTATTATTCGAGTGTAACGAGGTGTGTTTGCTTTTTTATTTGTTAGGCGGTTATTTTTGTCTTTTGCTACAGTCATTATTTATTAGTCTGTTTCTTAGGAGAGCATTATTTTTTCAAACTTGAGCGACGTGGAAAGTCCAAGGATACTGGAATTTGCATCGACATGGTCCGATGATTTTTTAGAGCAACGGTAATCTCGAGTTTCCCAGCCACGTGGAATTTATGTGTGGTTGGTAAAAAATTGCATGGTATGCAAAACGTGATAGAAAAATAAATTGCATTGGTAGAATTTTTTCCATTGGTAAAATGATTTCTCGAAAGCTGGCAAAGCTCCGGCGAGAGGCGAGATATTGCCGAAAATTCGCGTGCACGAGGGCAGGATTCAGCGGTAATTTGTTGATCGCGAATCAGAGAATCCGCGTGCAATCGAGTATAACATTCCGCAAAAACCTTGAGATTTCACCGCGCAATTGCATCTAGGAAATCGACAGTTTCTGAGAACAGTTCGTCCTAGATTACGGAAAAAAGTAGAGTGATCGGTAAACGCTGGCGTCAGACGTCGTTATCAAAGCGAACATTCGCATCGCGAGAGGAGAGTTTGCTCGTGCCTATGCAATGTATGGCAATAATAATGTAATTAAATATTATCGTAATAATTATAACGCAAGTTTTTCTCACTCGAGAAATTCGAAGACGATGAATCACTTCCAAGACTTAAATTCGCGTACGCGAGAGCAACGGGTTTCGGGCGTGCGGAACTTGCTCGAGCGAAAAAACGATCGTCGATTTAATTACGCATCCGACCTAAACGCGCCTGTCTGATTATCCGTGATAAATGCACCTCGAGTTCCTGCGGAGATGCGGAATATGTCGTAATCACCGATTGTCACGATTCTGCTCGCAATAATAAGACGAGCAACGACGTGAAAAAATGTTATTCGCGATTAAGCGCGATACTATCGATAATTTAACGTCCAGCATCCGCTGAATTCTAGAGACGATGAAATGTTGCGAGACAGAAAAAAAACGTGTGAATAAAATAAATGCAGCCGTGGCGTGTTTTTGTCGCCGAAAGAATTTGCATGCTTCTTAGGTGGAGTAAAAAAATGATTTCTCTGCAGAGATAAATTATATTTTTAGCAACAACGAGTTAAGGATGATTTTTCGGTATTTTAAAAATGATGAAAATGTTTTGAAAAAAATATATACTATTCTGACAAGTCTACTGAAGCTTTAAAAAAAAATTGGGAATTTTTCACAAGCCCGTTAAAAAGTTATAACATTTATTAGTTGCCACAAATTAACACATGGTTAAATGGAAAACGCGTTATCAGACATATTCAAATGAAAAAAAAGTTATGAAATTGTGATGTGAAAAATTTAAAACTTTTCAAATCAATAGATTAAATATCCAAGAAACATATAAGCGATTAATAATTGGTAATTTCAATATTGTTTATAGAGAAAAATAATAAAAATTAGTGGTATTTACCATATTATTGAATAAGCCGTGTGAATTACAAGGGAAACGTGACAACATCACAAACAAACAAACAAAAACAAAAGTCACAAACAAAAGTTGTTTTCCATTTTTCCTTAATATTGAAATTTTTATGTTAAT
Source organism: Arge pagana (assembly GCA_963969455.1). Classification (NCBI taxonomy): domain Eukaryota; kingdom Metazoa; phylum Arthropoda; class Insecta; order Hymenoptera; family Argidae; genus Arge; species Arge pagana. Next base: position 2,734,686 of record OZ018313.1, on the reverse strand, counting down.
ATTATTAAAATTATCAGTCTATTTTATTTTTTTATAAAGTTAATATCAAAATTAACATTATAAAAACACAAATTTTTGATTTAAATCATTTATTTCAACATATATTTAAAGATATGAGTTGGGTGAAAATGTCATTAACTTTTGTTTCCGATTGTACCGACAAATCATCCTTAAAGACTGACCGCACACCGCTCTGATAATTTATTATCCCTTCATTTTTCCTCTGACCCAATTAAGTTGCGCTGGACGAAAAAAGCTCCTCACAAGCATTGGCACCAGTCATCTCGTTTCTACAAACCCAAACGAGGTTGGCGGTATGCGATCTAAAAAATTTGCGGAACCAGGGAAACGTTTGTATCTGTGCAAACTGACGATTGCTTTATAATCTGGAATTTAATGACGAATATCACCGCATTGTTGTCAACGCGTTGTGTGGATTGGTGCTCGTTGGTAACGAATACCGCAGCAAATACCAGCGTGCCAAGCGAGGCGGAAGTCTCTGGATTCTCGTGTTTCCGCGAAAACTAACAACTCCGCGAAAAAAATAAAAATTGAAGGCGAAAACTACAGCAGCCAATTTTTTTTTTTTTTGGTACTACGAATATTTTACTGAAGTACTAAAGTATAGAATTTCTCAGGGGAATATTCGGTAAAAAAATCAGCAGGCGAGAGACTTCGCAGATCGCTGTATAAATAAATCTGGGGATTTTTAAAATTTGTTTTTGAGCGAACGAAAAATTATGGAACAATTCGGGTAAATTAAGGTCTGTCTGAGTGCAGCTGCGAGGGGGGTTCAGGGGGAAATACGAAATTCTGCGCCGAGGGATATTGCTAATAAGTTTATAATTTATGACATCAATCAGCTGCGACGTGTGGCAAGACCATTGTTACGATCAGTTGCTCGTCAATGTCACCTTATTTGCACGCTTGCAAAAAACGTGGTGGCCGGCAGCTTCCCTAGCTACGTTTTTTGCACCTTCCTCAGCCTTCCTCTTCTTCCTCTGTGCAAGAGCGCAGAGTCGCGTGTAGCAGCGGTTCATGTTGGTCTATCGCTCATTCGCGTTTGAAAGTAAAAGTAAAAGTTGTCCGTCAATTTTCAACTCTTTCGATCGCGCAGGTTGATGACCAAATCGCGAAATGAGCAATCAAACGCTCATTCAATGCCAGGCTGATTTTTTCGCAACGTCCTTCGGACTTTGTGGTTTTCCGCGAAATGCGCACAGGTTCTCACGCATGCGTACAGGTACCGATTCTTGGGTTATACAATTTCAATGAAAATTGCTGAGTATTGACCATGATATACAATGAACAGGGTCAGCCAACGACCTTACGATTTAGTCGTACACCCACAAGCTACGCGACTGGTTAATAGCTACAGCTACAGATCTACACAGTGAGATTAATTAATCAAGATTACTTTACATTCGTCGTCCCTATTTACCTCGCAGTCTCGTGATCAGGAAATTTTTACCCTTCGTGCCACTCCACACTGGAGTGTTTGGCGAAGATCGATGACTTTTTCCCCCCGAAGAGCAGTGAAAAATCGTCGGAGAATCGTGGCGATACGAGTGCTTAACGATAGTATTTAGAAGCGGCGCTTGGGAATTTCGTAACTCGACAACGAGTCGCCGTACTGGGACGATCGAGGCATGTTTTTGTAGAGAATTGAACGCTCTACAAAAAAGGTCTGAACGAAGTTTTCCGTAAGTCGAGCCGTTTCCGAGATACAGCTTTGAGCATCTCAATTTTCAGGGCTTGATATCTGTGAAACGACTCGACTTACGGAAAACTTTGTTTAGACCTTTTTTGTAGAGCGTGCAATTCTCTACAAAAACACGCCTCGATCATTCCTGTACAGCGACTCGTTGTCGAGTTACAAAAATAAGAATTCGGAAGACCAATTTTCCTGATGGTACTTAAATGGGCAACACAAATTTGCAAATCGCTACCTCTAAATATTAATTTAAAGGGCTCATAGTTCGATAGTGTCTTTGTCTAGGGATACTTTGACGATCTCCCACTGTCTTTGGAAAAAAAGATCAACCGATTTTTTTCAAACACTCTACTTTTTCATATTCTGAAAAATATAATTGCTTCGGGGAAAAATGATTTTGGGCTATTTTTTTTTAATTTCGTAAAAAACAAACCCACTGCTTGAAAGCTTAGATGTTGACGTTTATAGTCCGAGAACGTAAATAACTCTCGTGCACTTTTTTTTTTTTTTTTTGAAAGAATAAATCATAACTTTTTTCATCCTCCTTTCTCGTCTTCGCTATGCGAAGATATTCTCGATAATATATAGCCTGTAACCGTCCTGAAAGTCCATTCTAGATATTGGTGAAAGAATTTTGAAAATCGGATCACTAGTTTCGGAGATTACCTCCTACAACCAAACTTGCAAACTTCACTTTCTTATAATATTGCTACAGAATTACTGATTTTTCTCTACAGACTTGTGATGTTTCACATCACAATCATTAATAAATTAATAATTAATAAAATTAATAAAAATTAATGATAATACATTAAATTAATAAATTGATATTTTTACCATAATTACAAAACCATCGACACGTTTGCTCATCGTCGTCACCGAATTACACCGCAAACAGATGTTTCGGACACCCTGAATCGTTTGGCGACTGGTATTGAAGTTTCGCTCGTGTAGGAAATGAGTTCAGGAATTCTTCCGGCATCGAACACAAAAAGCATGAAACAATAGAATTTTTTTCACCATTGTCCATGCAACGGTACTACAAACCCGTGCAGAGTGAACGATAAGTAATTGGAGTGTATAGATACACAGGTATCTCTAACTAAACGCAGCGTTGTGTGAGGAATTGTCACACTGTGAGTATGATTCGCTTTAAAAAAGTTGGATCGGTCTTGACAAAGGCAGGAAGGCTTACCTTGACCTACGACGTAGGAAGGATAGGTGGTGAATTCGCGTCCGATTTGTCATTATATAACGTTTTTTATTTGCTGCAAGTTTCGGCATCCCGTGCTATCTGCGAATACCCCTGTTTCCTATTCTAGTGTTTTTCTACTCGTGACAGCCTAATTCCAAGCGTATTTTATTTTCTACCAAAAGGTTGAATTTTTCCCATAGGTCCGCCATTTTGGACGGAATTAAAATTTTCAAAAAAAATCTTCCCCTCAAGCGGGAGGCAATTGTATCGCGAAAAGCTGCCAAACATGCGGAGACAAGCTGCTTGCAAGCTTTGTCATAGAAACGAACCCGACATAAAAAAACTGTTGCGAACTTTATTTCCAAACTTCAAGGTCAAAGGTGAGCCGTTCACTTTGAACCTTGATTCTCGAAGATAGGAAACATCTCGTTACATCGTTTCTTCCAAGTATCTGCATACTCGCTCGACTACGCTGCAGACGCAGACGCAGACTGCGAAGTGTCCACGCGAGAAGTACAATTTAACAACAATCGCTTAACTATTATCGATCAGCTATTATTTATGAGTAATCGTTAACATCACTTGAAAGCCATTTGCGAAAATCGTCTCGTCAGTCAAGCGGAAATATTTTCCGCTCGCAATATCATCGAGATGCGAGACCATCCATGCGTGTTACTACCATCTCAAGGTCGACGCTTGTACCTTAGAAGATGTAAATCCAGGGCAATTTCGTACACTACTCGTGGCGATGATTTACAGCGTACGTTTTGTACTCGTCGTGAAAATTAAAGGATGTTTCTTGACACCCGAGAAAATTGACTCGGTAATGCATTCGTCGTACCGAAATTTCAACTTGCGAATCTGTGCTTTACGATGTTTTTTTAACGTTCTTTAAAAAAAACCTTGTAACCATTTTCCTGGCTAAAAACGCTGAATGGTGTGTCACGAAATTTAATTTTTTCCGCCCAACCGTTGATAAGCCTATCGTAACTTCGTACTCTAATTACCAAGTCAAAAATCACATCGTGTGCGCTATTTCATATCTCTAATTTTTTTAAGCCGCTTGAAATTCGGTATCCGTTGCTAGGCGTAAAAATAGGAATTATGAGATAATAATCCGCTGAATATGAAACAGGCCTACGTTTATTCAATGTCCGGTTGATAATCCTGATGGCGAGTGTTTTTAGATTAAAAAAAAAAAATGTAACGACGCTTTGAATAATTAGTTTTTTATTTATCTTCGGTGTAAAGAGGGTCTCTGTGATGTTATATCGATGGAGGTACGCAGAAGGGCTCAATTTACTACATTCGTCTGGAAGAAATGAAAAATAAAACAATTTACACGAGCGACCATATTTACGAGTAATATCAAGACACACAGTTTTCGTTATCACACGTGTCACGAGTGTTCTGTTTCCGGCAGTCATGTGTCACTTGCGTCTGCATCACGATTACACATTCTATGTGCACATTGATAAGTCTATTGTTGGCGCCAAAACGTGCACATCACACCCCCGACTTTTCACCTGATAAACTCATAACTCTGCTAAATAAAACACGAGCAGTTGAAATGCACGCTTCCTTACTGCAAAGACGCTCTAATCCAAATTCTCGTATGCTCAGTTACAGATAATTATATCGGTCCAACTTTCATTCATATAATTGTGTACCTACAATATTTTTTTCGGGAATGACGAAATAAACTTCGCGGCCATCCGGTCCAGGAAAAAGTTCGTCTGCAAGGAAATTTTTGGAAAACCATGAAATAATGCTTTCCAAATCCTCGCCTAATCATGGCATGAACTCCTCTGTTTCGTTTGCTTAGTCCATACTCTGATTTTTGAAGAAGACACGCTGCGCTGTTTATGCAAACTTTATCTTTATCAAATTGTTTTTAGCCACTACGTATTTTAGCTTCGCGAGTTCCATCTCGGTAACGCTGGAAATTGAAGACACTCTGGCTCTATAATTTTAGCTGGAATTAGGTTAAAATTAGGGGGGTATGGGCTTTTACGAGTTTATTTGTTAATTATAAATTTAAGTATAAAATTTAATTATTTAATTTTAAGTTTAAGTTTAATTGGGGGGGGGGGGTTTTGTAAGTTTTATTTGTTTAATTCAATTTGATATAAAATCTTTGGTTGCTTACTCATCAGTTGCTCACATGGGAATAGTTTTAGGGGGGCTAATAACTTTATTTAAATTAGGGTTTAATGGGTCTTATCTAATAATAATTTCTCATGGATTATGTTCCGCCGGGCTTTTTTGTCTTACAAATATTATATATGAGCGTCTAGGAAATCGAAGATTATTATTAAATAAGGGGCAGAGAAAACGGGCAGAAAATTGAACAGAGTCGTCATTTTGTACAATATCGTAGAAAGATGCGGAAGACATACTATTGCGAATTACTCTCTGTTCCGCGTAATCGGATCAATTGAGTTGGACGGCTAATTGGATTAATCGAGTAGGACTGTTTGGGTGACTCAGTCAAGTGACTTATTGCACGAGCTGACGATTAATTAGCTCATTCGACCACCTTGTAAATTTGGTTGAATGCATATCGTATGGAAATCGTACTGGCACAAGTCCAATCGTTCGAAGTCTAGCCTAAATTATGCACGACGTACTCGCGTTTGCAATGAGAAGAGTGCGAACTCGGAAAATGAAACTCGCAACAAACCTAGAATTGGGCACAAATTTATGGAAACGTTATTTTCGTGTAGATAAAATTACCGTTTAGACGTCGAGATCGTCTACTGTGTCGCTCATCGGAACGAGGAGGCGAAAAGTAAAAGCACGTGGCCATAGTTAGCCTTTAAGGATTATGGGACGATGTTCCCTGGAAAAAAGATTTGCTCGAAGTTGGAAAGTATTTCCTCGTTTACCACGACACACGAAGGTTTCTGACTCCATTATTTAATATTTAATTTACGCTTTACGTGAATTTTATCGAAGTGATAGCGTTACATAACATTTACGACCCGTTTTTTAGTGAGACTCTTATTTTTATTGTCCCAGGCGCAGATATGTATATCTCAAGAAGGAAGCGCGATAACGTTACGGTGTCGATAAAAAACCTGCGTTGTTTTAAGCCCTCCGATCACGAATGTTTTCAGCGATCGTTTTTTCGTGAAATTTCGTGAGTAAGGGTTTTAGAGATTGCAGATTACGAGTCCGATGTCGAAATTGCGTGAACCAAATTTCAGAAAAAATGACCGGCCATATTGAACCCGCCATTTTGAATTTCAAAAATCTGACTGCGGATTCGTAATCAACGAGATCGAGAACCTCGCTACTGCTATTATTTCGCCTTTCCATGAATCTAGTCCGAAAATTCTGCCTTTTTTAATACCAATTTGTTATTGGCGAAAATTACTTTAAATAGTTGGGCAATATTATTGTTTTAAGACTTATTGGATTCTTGGGGAGGCAGCGATCAAGAAACCGCAACAAACGGCTCGTAAACGTTCAACAATCTATAGTGTCTACTTAGGTGGAACACTGACATCTCGCTGTGACTGAAAATGTTAGAAGAGTTTTTTGATAGTGATGGTGTCATTGCGTGCTAAAATCCTTCTGGAAGCTTATAACTTTTCTAATGTAACCGATTAAAAAAAACGCGATTTGTTTATACAGATAGGTAGATAGATAGATAGATAGATAGATGAATAGAGAGATAGATAGATGGGTAGACAAATGGACAAATAGATAGATACATAAAAAGATAGGTTCACAGATAGATAGATAGATAGATGGATAGATAGACAGGTAAATACATAGATAGATAGATGGATAGATAGAGGGATAGAGAGATAGATGTATAGATAGATAGATAGATGGATAGATAGATAGCTAGATAGATTGCGGAGGTGGCAGGAAAAATGGCAAACAGGAATCCACGGTCGATGGACATGGAAGCTGATACCAAACATCAAGGAGTGGACGGAACGAGCGCATGGGGAGGTAGACTACTTCCTGTCGCAGGCATTATCAGGACATGGCTGCTTCCAGGAGTACCTCTTCAAGCGCAACAGATCCGAAAACGAAAAATGCCATTACTGTAGCCAAACAGACGACGCCGAACACACGCTGTTCTCCTGCAGAAGGTGGCAAGAGGCTAGAGACGAGTTCAGAGAGCAAACGGGGCTAAGCTTTACCCCAAAAAACATGATGAAAAGGCTTCTACAATCTGCTGAAGAGTGGGAAACGACGTATGATATCATAAGAAAGATCATAGGAAACAAAGAGAAGGAACAAAGAGAACTAAGCCGCACGCATGATTAAAAGACAGCGCACGCATCGAAGTAATGCTAGCGCGGTTTCCGATGCGTGGTGCGAGTCAAAGGGAGGAGGTGGTTTTAGTCGGTAAGAATCCGACACTACCTAGCCCCCCTCGCTGGGTGTCTGATGTAAGATTTCCCCTCCTCCCAATATTAAAAAGAAAAAAAAAAAAAAAAAAAATTAGATAGATGGATAGATAGATAGATAGATGTATAGATAGATAGATGGATAGATAGATAGATGGATAGATAGATAGATAGATAGATAGATAGATAGATGTATAGATAGATAGATGTATAGATAGATAGATAGGTAGATCGATAAATAAATTGCAAGGGCATGGGCAAAATGTTTGTGGCATCAATCTTGAAAGATGTGGCATCAACGTGTCAGAGTACCAACAAGACAATTCATCTGCGCGCCAGAAAATAAAACTAAGAATGTGATGTGTCATAAAGCCTTAGAATAACGAGCAATATTTGGTTGGAATATTTTTTTATTTTTATTAATGATACCTATTCGAATTCAATGTTCATAGTTAAGACAGGCCAACGTGTGTCTTGTCAGCTAGTGTGGATCATTCTTGATGGTAATTTTACTATTGAGATCGTACAACCTATTTTTTAGAATGGTAGCTGGGTAAAAAAAATGATCGTCGGTATCGCACTCGCAACTAACGCAAGATGGTAACTGTGCGCAGTTGCTGCAACTGTACGCGTTATAATTGTCAACGTATCGGCGTGTCAATAGTTTGCTACGCCGCGATAGTAATCAGTGCCATTGGAGGATAGTAGGAGCCGCAATCTTTTTTTCTCCGCGTACGAACGTGGTCGCTTATAAGTCCTCGCTGTTCCATTAATCCTATTCCGTGTGAAAAACTGCAGATAACGAGTCGTCCGATTTTGTAAAGAATGTGCCCAGATATTATCTCGTGTTTTATGTAATCACGCAGGATCATTCGCGGACTGTCAAAGCTACTTCCAACGAGCATTGCACGGTGCGATCGCAAAACACAACTCACGATCATGCCCGAGCAAAATTTATTCCAAGACTGATCTCCATTGCTCGCTTATGAAAAATGTATCAACTTTCTCTGCCTTAAACCAACTCGGCACGAAAGGTATATCGCAAACGAGCCATTCGCGAACAAAAGCACCAACAAATTTTGTATTTCGTTTTACCTACCAAATATTTGAGCTAATTATTATTTACCGCGTAATAAAAAGCTAACAATCCATAATAATGTACGTAATTGATTTTTTTTTTTAACGGGGAGTTTTGAAAAAATAAGGGAAATTGTCGTTCTTTTTAGGGAGCTTTCATTTATTCCTCTACATCGACCTCACTCCCTTCTGCTGCCACTTAGATTTTTTTTCTGATCCTTCTTTAACAGATATGTATTTTTTATAACAAACTGCTATTTATTAAACGACTCTTCAGCATGAAAAAAATGTTGAAAGCATGAAAAAAAAATTGTTTTCTCTACTATCCCAATTTCTGTCACTGTGTACCCATTTTCTAGTTACTTCGAATTATTGTTTGCGCTCTGTCAACTTGAAACTTCGATTTTTACCCGTAGCAATAAATTTTGTTGTGCTTCGACGCGAGTTCCTTGAAAATCGATTCCAAGACGAATCGTTCGATCCCGTTGATTTGGGATTTTGACCGTTCTACGAAGAGTCTCCATCGCCTAATAGTTTTCGTCTGACGAATTTTATCGACTTGCATCGAAGTTTTCCCAAGTTTGATACCTGATTCCTCGCTTCTGAGAAAGCAACACCAAAATTGTTGCAAACTATTCCGCAATTCGTGTTTTCATCGCCTTATCGTTGCTTTCGAGAAGACGACAAAAATTGTTGCAAATTATTCTACAATTCGCCTTATCGTTACTTTTGGGCACTAACGACGCGGTCAATTTTTATCGCATTTTTATCGGTCAGCAGCGAGTAGGCTACGCAGTCGGTAATCAGCCAATTTAACCACTTTTTCCTACTCGCGCAAAAAGACACACGCACGTGCTCGGCTCGTCTCCCACTCTCGGAAAATGTATTGCACATATCCCCCAGTGACGCACGTGGGGTAGAAAATGCGGTAACAAGAACAGATCTGTTTCAACACTGGCACTAATTTTTTTTCCCGCCAATATCGAAAAACCAAGTAAAAACTCGAGCAACGCCTTCGAACCTCGTCTGTGTCTAACTAGAAAAACAGTAGATCAAGAACAGATCACCTCGATTAAAAAAAAACAGTCGCCATACAATAACACCGGGGACGGGGAAAAATCGAGCGATTAGAATAAATTTAAAACTTATTTTCATTCGAATATATACAATTACGTATAGTTGTATACAATAATATATAAATTGTGTATACGTTATTCATAATTGTATCTAATTGTACGTAGTTATATATAAAGATCACACACAATTGTGCATAATTGCACGCAATTATATACAATTATATACAATGATATACAATCATATATAATTATGTATAACTTCATTTGGGAACATTTTTCTACAAATTTCGTTTTAAATATATATACATATAGCTAAGTTACTTTTTGAGGTACTTTTTAAGGTACGAGCTATCTGCCCAGGAAAGTACCTAGGTACAGGTATAGATACTGGAAAATGTACCTGAGTACTTCGCAACACTGGACACCACACGTAGATTTATTTTTAAAGACGATTTCGCAGCCACAGAACTTCGATGCGACTTTGACTCCGATCCTCAACGTCAGCCACTCTACTTGCAGGTGAACGGACCTACAATTTTTTTTCTAACTTTCTTACATTTCTGCACATTCTCGATAAAAATCGCAGATCGTTCGGGTCACCCATAATTGTACAGAGCCTCGGATTTGACGTCATTCCGCGGCCTCTGGCTGTAGTCCCAAGCTGATGTAGGTTCCTAGCGGTGGGGGCTACCAGGTAGGCGTCACGACGTCAATGGTATAACCTGGCAGCGCAAGAGGTAACCTGTCACCTGGCCTGATATCGCCACTAGTCTCTCGAGTTATGGCTAAACCTGAAAGTCCCCGAGATAGATATTCCAGTGACGTCGTTTGCATGAAATAACTCCGTGGCACGTGTTGCGCTGCATACACTTCGATGAGTCTTGCTCAAGATGTGGGAGCTTCGGTGGGTCGATGTGGATAGCTAGACAAAATGCGTCGGACTTCAAAACGTCATCGACGTGTTTGAGGAGTTTTCAGCAAACAGTTTTCAGCAAGAAAACAAGTGGAAACTGAATGGGCGAGATTTGGGTCGATGGGAAGCATTGAGACGAAGAGGCAAAAAAAAATGCAAAATTGGATCTCCAATTTTGAGATTCTCGTCATCGCGATGGAGACTTTCTGTGCGGATGGAAAAACGTAAAGTCGCCTGAAAAACCTTGTTTTGTGGCCTGTAAACGATTCTCGAGCCTCGACGCTCCCGGAAGAAGACGTTGGGCAGCCCGAAAAGGGTAGTTCGCACGTGTCACCATCTTCTTCGCGCTGGTCCCCATTTTTATTCGTGGGGTTTTCCGTTGTTTGTTCTGGGAAACAGCTGTTTTCTCGGGATTTAGCGGAGGGAAATAAAAACTCGCGAACAAACAAGTAGGCTAATGTCTCTAACAATAAGATCTCAACTATCGCCGCATCTCTAGAATCAACTGTGGCATAATTGAGATAAATATTTGCCATCGAAGTACCTTGCAATCGGATGTTGCGATGACTCGTTAATTATATGTCAACGCGTACAACGGCGATAAGATTCTTATCAATAAATCGGAAACTCGAGGCGTTTGGCATCCGAACCAAATTTGTAACCCGAGTCAAAATTGGCGAAAATATGTGTCTTACGATTTTTTGCAACTGACAACTCGAATTCGATTTGAGTGAAAATTGTCCGTACTGAAAATGTGGAGAATAGTGAATTTTGTAAAACCACGTCGTGGGCTTTAGTGGGAAATTTGGTCTGGAATTTTTGGTGGAAATATTATCACCTATTTGTAATTATAGAAGCAGCGTTTCGTTATTAGGAATAACCGCTGCTCGCGTTTCTAAGTATAATTTACGTTTGGACATCGAGCTTCGCGAGTTACGAGCCGGTTGCGTTGCGCGTGAAATCATCGTAATTCCTGTTTTCCAACGTTTTGCAAAACCTTGATCTATCCGTTCGGAATGGAAAATATGAAGCTATATATCAAACGTATTTAAAGGTTTGAGACTTTCGAGTTGATTAGACATGATAGATAAGTTTTTTCCTGGTTGCAACTGTACCTCGAGTCGTGCCACACGCGTTGCAAGTCGGAAAAAATATCCATCATCAATGCCAAACGCTTTATTTCTGATCCGCACCGAATCTGAGGCCAAAAACGCAGAAACTCTCCGTTATTATTATTACAGCGGCACCGAAATTAATTTAAAAAAAAAAAAAAACGGGCAACCACGAGAAGATGTTCTGAGACTGAGGGGCAAAATTCTGGAGAACTCGGAATTGTTAAGTGTAGCTAAATTTATCGACTTCTGCGACCAAAACTCGAGTATTCTCCAAGCAGCGAGTTCACGCTGAATTTTCTCGGTAAAAAACGATGATACGCCACTTTATGGGGTGATTGATCTTCTCTCGGTGCGCGAGTGTAGCTCGTTGAATGGAATCGCCTTCCCGCTGCTCGCGAGCGGCCACACTCGACTTCCTGTATTGAATTCCAATAAGAAAACGGCACAGACCTTGAATCCTCAGGGAAAACCGGATCAACGATTCCGTGAAATCGGTCGTCTTGCTGTTCCAACGTGCCGTTTTATTTCGCGATTAAAAATAAAGCACGCAGGTAATAACTCGGGGAAAGCCCGTTTTCTCGCAGGTTCTCGCATAAATAACGCGTAATGCCACCGAATCCGAAACATAAATACCCGCCGATGTTAAAAAAACACACGTATCCGATCGCGTTGACCACGTTCTCCGCAAAATCCCTGGAGCATGAGGTTCCAAAATCGCGGTCTATGCAACCTGCACTTTTCCCCCCTATTTCTAGCAGTATTTTTTTCCCAAACCTGCTTTGTTTCGGCTCCGTGCTATTTTTTGCTTCGAAAATAGCGTTTTTTTGTGGAAAAAACGCTTTCCAGTTTGCAGGTTTTGCTGTAATTCTTTTTTTTTTGGCGAACAGGAGGGACAATAAACCGGGAACGCGGAAACGATGACATTTTGGTTGGCGCTGATTCTATCTGTCGATACGATTCGCGACAATTTGCCTTTCTAACGACGCGAGCCAATTTACTAAAGACCCTTGGATTGGGCCTTGTGCGATCGAAGCGTGAAAACAAGGTGATACGTAATACGTTATACAGCGGACCCCGGCGATCGAGCCGTCCGAACATCTCCATTGTTTTCATCGATACGAAAAAACGAATCGAATAAAACGTCGACCGTTCGAAGGACTCGCCACGACGCGTTGGAATTAAAATGAAAATCGAATCAAAATCGCGATTCAATTCGAATCGAGCGTTGACATGCAGGGTCATTTTTATCGCGCGCCAAGGTCAATCTTTGTCCACTATGACGCAGATCGCGAGGAATACAGCAAAGTTTGATGCACGGTTGACGCGATATCTCAAAAAGTTTTCGTCCGATCGACTCAAAATTTGGACCGCGGATTGGTTACTACTTTCTGCGCAGCAGTACGTAGGATTTTTTTTCTATCCCGCCTACTTCGATAGTTATTACCAATTTTTGACTTTTTTTCAAAATGGCGCCATTCGGCAAAAATCCAATTTGAAAAAATTGGCACTACGCAGCGCGGTAGCTCTTGGTGCACTCGATCCAAATTCCTTTGGTTCGTTGTTCTGTCTTTGAAATTGCGGCAGAAAAACGTCCGGCCGTACCGGCATGGAAAAAGACGTTTTTGGACAAATTTCGCAAAGCCACGATTTTTTTTTTCGTACAGATACTACCACGCGATTAATACACCGCTTTTTACCGCATCTCGTTACGTTTAGTAGTCTATAACACAAAAGCTCCGAACTTCGCGCATTTTTCCTCCTCTGCACTCGCAATTGGGAAAAGCTTCGCCATTCTTATTGTCAGTGGAAAAATCCTTCTCCGCGGCCGAAATTATTTGATACCCCTTAAATTTGGATCTTACGAATTCGAGTGCAATTATCATATCTAATAGTAAAAGTAGATCGGAGTCTACCTTGTATAGAGCGTGTTGCAATTCTCCGCTTTGGTAATCAGATTATGCAAACGTGCTAGCGACAAAAAAGCTCGCTGCTCCGGTCCGATTAGGTCTGCTGATGAATGATTATGTTGAGGAAGAAGAAAAAAAAATTTAACCGATTCAGTGTAAAATATTGGGAAATAGAAAATGTTTCGTACTTACAGTGGTCCAAATAATGTAATTGGCGAAACGCGCGAGTAAAACGGCAGATTATCGGCTAGTAAGATGCGAATCTATTTTTCTCGCATAATCGATGTCGAACTTCGTTGAATTGTATATACATGTATTATACACGAAGTGCATTGAAATTTAATATTCGTGTGTTCCCTATGCTGATTTCAGCGGCCTTTGACTCGAAATCCCCATGGACGTATCGTCCACCGTGGTAGATAGTTAATAAACGTAAGAACACGTCTTACTAACACTTCAACACCAACAATTGTCTATAATTATTTACCATTTCGAATTTTTACCCCACTAGGAAACACGAAACATCTGATAGCTCACTGCATAAATGTCGTTGAGATTTCTCATTGCAAAACGAGGCTTATTCTTTTTTTCGTATGTTCACTATGCTGACTTGAAATTCCACAGCCTGCCAATAATTTATTCCTGCTGTTTTTTTAATCATTTGGTCGTCGGTTTTTCGTTCAAGGACGCTCTTCAAGGAATACCACCCCACGAAACAGAGGGCACGTACACTTGGAACTTGGGGAAAAAAAACAATTTTTTAGGGGCATTTTTTGGGAGAACAGCATTTTGCGAATATGCTGTCAAAATTTTACAAAGATCCGCGCATTATTTGCGGAGCTTTTTTTTGTGCTACGCGAAGCAGCGTCGAGCGGATTTGCAGCAGGTAGCCTCGCGTTTTTGTCCCCCAAAAATTGTCAATTTCTGCCAATAGGTCCGCCATTTTGGAGAAAATGGAAAACGCTTTCGTTGAAGCCCAAGATAGGCAGGTAGAAATTCGAGTGCAGTCGGTGAAGCCGTTTTTTAGGTTCTCCACTCTTCTTGGACCGCGAGAAGATCGAGCACAATTCCGTTAGTTTGCACTATAACGACCTGAAAAAATCGGGATAACTTCTTCCAAACTGTACGAGTCGAGGCACAGAATGTTTATTGATAGCAAGTCGACCTGTGTTTGCAAAAAAAAATTGGCCTTTTTTTGGTACACGCGATTTGATGCGAAATGACCCGATTGCCAGTACATATGTACCGTGGAATTAGGAATCACGCCGAAATCTTACTCGCGACATGGCTGCCATCGCGTTAATTAGTGGCAAATAACAATAGCTTCGGAATGGTAGCATTGTTTGGGCGATAATTATAATTGATCGCGGACTGTTTCAATTCAAGCTTCGTTGTAATAATAGATCAGGGTCAAGGTCTTAGCGGTAATGTTTATTGAAGGATGTCAATTGTTGCTTTCACGAGGATAATTTATCGAGTAGAGATTCAAATTACCTGCGACTCGACTATACTTTGAAAAAAAATCCTTCCAAATTTCGTAACTAACTCAACATTTCGAAACACTGCCCCGTTTCAATCCAACATTGGTCGTCCTCCGCAACGACAAAATTTTACGCAAGCAGGTGTCCGATTTTTTTTTTTTTTTATTTTTTTTGCCAAACAAATTTTTGCAAAAATGTGCGAACTGTTTTTCGCGAGAATTTGGAAAGACGACAAGTATTGGGACTTTTTCGCCAGAACTGTTTACAACCGACGGATGTTTTTCCCGATATGCTTACAGCCTCCAGAAATGCCGATACGCAGTGACTCATTTTTATTCGTCATTCAAGTAACGCGTTTTCTGTTCTCCGCGCCTCTCCCTGTAAATAAAGCTGACACCGACGTTTCTGCGTGAATTAAAAAAAAATACACCGCGTGAGAAGCACGCATTTCGCACCGATTTCTCGCAAATTAGGTAACAATCGTCTGAAAGCTTGCTCATCGTCCTCGTCAATTTCCTCCCCGGCACTCGAGTCCATTCGCAGGCTCGATTTTTTTCTCACCTTTATTGCTTCAACTTCGTTTTTTATCTACTCAAAAAAAAAATACAACAAATTATTCGAAAATATTTAAATTCTCGATTTTCCAGTTTTAAATCGCAGATTTTTTTTGAGCGCGCCCAAATTTCTGGTTTTTGGAAATTTCCTCTTTGATTTGGCTTCCGCACATTTAACAACGTTCTAGCTCTTTAGGACTACTCTTTTTGTTTTCCGATTTTCGAAAAGTTGAACAATTTCGATTTCCCTATTAATCACAGCGAATGCCAATTTTTGTCACGGCGTGTTCTTTCTTTGGTTATTCCGAATTAATTTCTACGTGGTTATCATTAATCGTTAATTCTGCTTACAAACAGAATCTCTGTTTACAATTTTCAGTTCATAATGCGAAGCTTTTGTTTACACTGTAAATTTTACACTGGCAAACTGTGGCAATTAGTTTAAAATACAAAAATTTAGATATGCACTCACATTTCAAAATAAAAAATGGTATTTCAAGTTCTCTGCGAATTACTTTCGCTTTTTGTGAAAAAAGTTTTTTTTTGGGAACAAAAAATAGTTTTAATTTTAATAATCAATAATCTAGGGAATTGAATTCTCTGAGAAAAAATGTATAGTAGTCGACAGATCTTTTTATTGGCGAGAAAAATTTGGGAAAATTTCGTTTCAGGAATTTGAATTGCGGATTCGAAAACTGTAAAAGTTTGGAGCGGGCAACATCCTTTAATTTTTGCGACCATCTAGCTGCGATATCGCAAGAGATCGCGAAGTTTTAAACAATCGAAGAATCTAACGACAAACCATGCGCCATTATTTGTTAAAGAATGTGTTTGTAATCCAAACGTTTTGTCATCAACGATATCATCGCCATCGAGACGTGCAGTAAGCATGATGGTATCCGAACAGATTCACCTAGGTAGCATTCTATAAATATTTTACTGCGTCGCACATCGTTGTGTAATTTCCTACGGCACGACGCGGTAAATTTCAATTTGTTAATACACTCGAAATACTATTGTAGTTATGCTGTACGGTTGTTTTCATTGTAACGACACTGATTGGGAATCCTTGCTACGCAGTTATGTACCTCTCAGGAAATCCTGCGGCATTTGTTGCGAGGAAAATACCATCGATGCCAACTTCGGTATGGAATTGTTGTTGTTGTTATTAGTATCGAATGCGAGCGGAAAATGCTAAAAACACTGGAACACTTGTTAACCGCCTGAAACTTCGTGGTCACGCTCTCGAAGGTATGCTGAACTAATGGAGTATACTCCTTTGATATACGACAGAGGAGGACTTGCTGAACAGAACAATCCAATGAATCATAAGCTAAGAAACGTGGGTACAGTCCTTCCGTATCGTTT
The DNA here is from genome assembly GCA_963969455.1 of Arge pagana. NCBI lineage: Eukaryota > Metazoa > Arthropoda > Insecta > Hymenoptera > Argidae > Arge > Arge pagana. The sequence goes on along the minus strand of OZ018313.1, from coordinate 2,717,916 downwards.
TTTAAGCAGGATCCAACGAAAATTCTGAAATCGTGCGGGGAACATGTTTGGGCAGATGGACAGTCGCTTTCGAGCATGCTCAAGAGTCACCCCTCCATTTCTTGCAGCCAAACCGGTGAACCGATTTTTATGAAACTTGCAGGGCAATCTTTCCTCACGCCAAAGATATGCCAATTTCTTCCTCGACCCGATCCGACTTCCGGTTCGGCAGGGCGCTAGCTATCTTCGCCAATTTTCGAGCCACGACATCACGCTTTGGAATACAGTCTTGCGCTCGCGAGTGGACATTTTTCAGAACTGTCGAGGATTTTTCCCAGTGCAAAATTGTCCACGTTTTTGTAACGGGTAATTTTAATACAAACGTTTAGGATGTCACGAATTTTGGGACACGTGAGTTGATAGAACTCTCCGGCGAGTGGGAATTATTCTGCTCAACAGCGGAAGAGCTTACACTTTATAACACGATTTACAAGACGCGAGCAGCCTAAATATAACTACGAACATATAAATAAATTCGTATTTATATTTATATTTATTTGTATAACTTGGTGCTTTTTCCAGCTGGCAGTGGAATTCGCTGAGCTTTTTTTTTTTGCATCAAATTTCACTCAGACCCGTTCGTCCGCGCAAAGGAACACGAAAAAGTTCTCGTTCAGACTTTCCGCTCTAACGCAATCCGAATTGGAAGTTGTTGCTCGACAAAGAGTGGCGAGCTTTTCGGACAAAAAGCTCACAAACAATAACAATTTTATGTATACTTTTATTTTTCACAATCGCGTCTAGTACTTTGCATACTATTTGTGACACCTATTGCGACACGTCGTACACATCCGAATGTATTTGGAGTACAATTTGAATGTTTATCAATTGTCCACGCGCGTTTGATAAGAGAATGGCGCTTCTCGCAATATTCGCGTGAAAAGCGGAACCAATTCGTCGCGTAGTCGTTACTCGCTCGCTGATCGTCGCATCGCGGTATTTATACTCCTCTAATACAATTATTAACACTCATCTTGCTTCCATTTCGCCAAACACTAATATCACTGATTACGCCGCGTTCTCAGCATTGTCACATGTTATCCATAAGTTTCCTGCGGTTGATACGCATTTCGCGCGGTTTATCCGGTGACATTTGTTCGAGATAAAAAAATCTTATTACTATGCAGCGGCAGGAAAAACCAACTAGCGTCTACGTATGTGTGCGTCTAGTCTAGTACTGTATTTTACGCCTGATATTTATAAAAATAAAAATAAAATAGAAAATAAAAAAAAGCAAAGCTCCTCGCGCCGGGGCAAAATGTAAGGTGCCGAAAATATTCGAGATACGTTTATTTTTCAGACAATACTTGAAATTCTCCAATGAGATTTTAATTATATACTTACATCCACGTGGCAACACATTTCAACATTTATCACAGCACGAGACGCGTAAAGTGTGATTTTTCCGAGCACGAGTCGATCGGCGGGGAAAGCGAGGATTTTGGGCAGCGTTTGTTTTCGTTGTTCGCGTTTTGCAAAGGAATTCGCGCGCACAATTTTGTCCGAAATTATCGTGAAATTGGCAACGAGACCTTCCCCGGTCTATTTCCATTAACGGGTATCACAGGTGACTAATTATTATTTCTCGAAAATCCGCCTATATCGGAACGATACGAGCCGACGATACCTCGATGATACAGAAGTCATTAGAGTTCGTATCGGTTCCTCCGTTCACTTTTGTGACGCTTTATCACGCTTTACGGGAGATAGCCAGGCGAGTCACGTGGTCGAGCAAGAAGCAGTTTACTGGTTCTTCGTCCGTCTTGCCGTGCGCTTGGTCCTCGACGAGAGGCGAGCAGATCGAGTGGGGTTCCGGTACCGTATAAAGCCTCGGTGTGATCGGCGCACGAGACAGTTACCGAACCGCCGATTCTCGTTCCGTTTCGGTCCAGTGTTCGCAAATCGGCCGAAGAAAATGACGATCAAGCGTAACTCGTTGCGATCGGTAATCACGCAGTAAACAAGCATCGATCGAATTCAAATGTCGCGCGAAGTTTGTGATAATTGATCGATAATATCATAGATCTGAACTACGAGTGAACGAAGATTCTCCCAGAGAAAAACCACATTCCGCAAAGCTTCTCCCCAGTTATCAGGAACACGTGGCCGAAACTCGAACCGAATACCACAGAAACGTAAGTTGCGCGTCTCGTTCTCGTTCTTCTTAGCGTAACACCAAAACTGTCTCAGTTTTCGACAATTTTTATTTTTTTCTCGTCATTTTTTTTTTCATCATTTTTTTTTCATACCTTGCGCGTCTACTGCCATCGCTGATTCCCCTCGGTCAATATTTTCAACGACCAGTCGACGTTTTTGCAAGCTTGCCCGCTTCTCGACGAACAGAGAACACTTTGGATCAAGATCCACGATCTTGAGGAATGACTCGCAGGTTCATTGCCGAAGATAACGACTCGCGAGCGGAACTTTACCACAGTTACCCGTGCATTTCTCGACTACTCTACTCGATTCCGCACGAATGAAGTAATATTTTAATCCGAGATCGTAAAACCACTTGGGAACATTTCCAACGCGCAAACAAACCGCACAGACTCAAAATGGCGAGTACATCGAAGAGTAACGTTGCTACGGTATTATACAAAATCTATATCCAAAGTACTTCAAGGTCAGCGGGTGGAACTTGAAAAAAAAGGTGGTCGCGATAGCTTCATCTGAGCTTACGAAACCAAAGATTTTGTGCCAGCTGCTCTCACCGCTCTTCAAATTCTGCCGAATCTAGAATTTTCTCGAAGCTAGAAAAATTCCTAAAAGCTCTCTCTCTCTCTCTCTCGTAGAGTTTTAATCCACGTGGCTCAAAAATTTGATATTTTTGGATATTTTAAACGTGTTAAAAATTTGAACTGAAAAAAAAAATTTACGGGACAATAGAACAATAGAATAGGTACAAACGATTGCATTCGCTCGCAGTAGACGCTTCGCACCTACCAAACTCATTCTTTACGTAACACGTCCACTCTACAGATTTTCCCTCGTCTAGTTGTTCATCGCGTGTTTAATATGTTGGACCGGATCGACATTGGCGTTGTCAGTCGCTGTACGTTGTCACGCGCTATACAGCATAAAGTGTCATATAATCTCACGATGTCGGACGTAATTTTATTACGCCGGTGATCGCTTTTTCCGTCAAGAGACTTCTATTTCCTTTCTTGACACTGCAATCGTTATCGTTCGCTTCTAAATCCATAAAATCCATAAAATCCATAAAACCCATAAAATCCATAAATTCGTAAAATCCGTGAAATCCATAAAATCCGTAAAATCCATGAATCCGTGAAATTCGTAAAATCCGTAAAATCCATAAAATCCATAAAAATCGTGAAATCCATAAAATTCGTAAAATCCATAAAATTCGTAAAATGCATACAATCTGTAAAATCTGTAAAATCCGTAAAATCTGTACAATCCATAAAATCCATGAAATCAAGAAAATGTGGAAACGTGGATGGGAAATGAGTAAAAATCGAGCGTTTGACATTTTAAGGTTTTTATTTTGGCAATTACATTTGTACCTCCTTAGGAATAATCACTGTGGATTCTAGAGAATGCAAATGTTGGTTAAAATAATTGGTAACGAGTCGTGCTAGTTAACGAAAATTAGCAGGGGAAAAGTTACTCTGGGTGGAGCAAAATCAAACAATTTGTACGAGCACTTTGCTCTGCATTTTACTCCGAAGTTGATAGTACGCGTGACTCGAATGGCACAGGACGAAGAGCGAAGATAAAGTTTTCTGTAAAAAAAAAAAAAAACTGTTTGTAAAAAAAAATTTTCAGCTCCAGAATTTTGGACCTCGCGTGTCTTAGACTTTACATTTTATCGGAGATTGTTTGACTGCCGGTAATATTGCCTACGATCCCAGGTTTTTCTAACGCTGTTGCAGCTGTCACAACGTTCGATCGAGAAAGAATATGACGAATATCCGAATGAACGAGAAAAACCACCGGATAATTTGTACTTTCAACGGGAAAACGTGTCGAGTTACGATCTTTGACGTCATGAGATCACTTGTGTCGCGGAGCGTTCCGTTTTTCCCGGGAGTTCCCCTGTAGCCAATGAAACCGGATCCACGCAAGGCGATGACGAGATATCCTAGGGATTTTGCGAGTAGCGCCGAGGCTTTTGCGAGAATCGGGATCAAACTTGTCGATGATTTGTCATGACGAGAAAAATAGTTACATACAATTGTACACCAAAATATTGAGCCGATATGATTAAACAGAATTCTATGTAATAAATATAAATGTATATATATTTTTTCTCTCGAAATGTCCGTAAAAAAAACCTGAGACGTTAACTTGTCCGGACAGAAACATTCGTACATACAAATTAGCTTGGCAACATGCGGAACTCGCGATAACTTCAATCGCGTGTTGCGTAGAAGTGAAACAAGCATTTTTTTTTTTTTTACGAAAAAGCAAAGGTGTTATTACCGGCTCTAAAACCTGAACAACAAAAGCCAAAAACAAACAGTTGCGAAAAATTGGAAGGAAGCGTTAAACCTTAATGACAATTAGCCCATAAATAATTAAGTAACAATAATGAACAAATAATTTGAAAAAAATGAAACGTAGTAAAAAGCGAAACAGTCAATAATTATCATCGAATCGAATATGCATCGAGGAACTCGTGGGCAAATGGCCACGGATATTCCTTGTACCTTATCGGCGCGCCTTGAACGTGAACTGCATTTACGAAGAGTTCTATTAGCTCGAGGTTCTCCAAACAAAATTGCATTTGTTACTAACAAATTTCTCATTTTCTTCGTTCCAAACCGTTTATTTCACAGACTGACGCTGAATTTTAATATGAAATATGTGAAGAATTTTGTTTAAGTTACATCGATCAGGCAGAGATGACAAACAAATCTGTACAAGACACGCTAATCGGTTTTCCAATAGATTTCGGGAATTTTCCTCAACCGATTCCATTCAATTTCCCCAAACTACTACTCTACGCCAGTATTACAAATCAATTCTGTTTTATCGATCTTGTTTCTCTTTTCCTGCGTTTCGCTGCATTATACACCTATTATACGTGTATTATACACGCATTACACAGTATTATACAGTATTATACAGTATTATACGGTATTATACAGTATTATACGGTATTATACGGTATTATACGGTATAATACGGTATTATACACGTATTATACAGTGTTAAACGTGTATACACAATGTGTTTCGCGTGTATACATTACGAGAGAGAGATAAACGCGTCCGTCGCGCACAGGCGATGGCATTATGTAAGGATTAATTGGAAATGCACGATTCTGTTTCAGACGAAGAAATGACGGTAGCGGTCGAATCTACGAAAGCGGAGGAAGGAAAAAGAGGAAAGATCGAAACGTTCGATGACATATTACCGCACATCGGCGAGGCCGGTCGTTATCAATGGTTTTTGTTCGTCCTCCTGTTGCCATTCACCTTCGTCTACGCCTTTCTCTATTTCACCCAATTTTTCCTCACGCTCACACCGGAAGAGCATTGGTGCACGGTACCGGAACTCGACGGATGGAATCTCACCGATCAACAAAAGTAAGAATATCCATACGATTGAATTGTTCTCGACGACGAGGATGGGGCAAAACGGGGTGGGCTAGCTTAAGGAAGGTCACGAAAATGCTGTAGATGCTAAGGTGTCACTGGGAACGAATGACAACGATTTTACGTCGGACTCCGCGTTTACTCGATTCTTCAAAATGACAAACATTTTGTCACTCTTTTCCCATACAGTCGGTCGGGACACGGTTTTGCTATTAGGAGAATCCTTATCTGATCTGAATTCCGACATTCAAGGCTGCCTAAAACCAACAAAGTATCGACAAAAAATATCGTACGATTTTTATGGATATAATAAAAAAAAAGATAGGCTCCGGTTACCTCGATGGTAGATCTCTCGGGGATCTGAAACGGCATCGGAAACAAGTTTCTGGCTGGAAAAGAATGTCGCCACAGGGTCTTCTAAAGACAACATACCAGACTGCCCATCGTACGAAATCCACGCAAGAGCAACGTCCTCGAAGAGATGGTATCATTTTTGCGAAACTTATGACTCGTAAAAAAATCATTTTCGAATCTGCCTAGCACAGGCTACTGGCAAGCATTTGTTAGAGGCATAGACAAGAATCGGAGCTGGATAGAATTCGAGGTGTCACTCCGAAGTAGCCCACGCGGTAGGAACTTCTACTCCTTTTACCTTCTGGATCTGGTGCCATTTTTGACATCGCATCGACTTCTCCAGAGACAGAGAAGGGGCGAATCGCTTTTTCCATTCCCGTACTCGTGAGCCTTGGGGAAAAATTGTACGCGACGCAAACAGTCGATGGTGACTCGCGACGCGGGGGATCCCCGCGCATCTGCGAAAATACCACAGCGCGAAGGTACGGTTTTCCCCGTGGCACCGGAGCGCCGTCCACTTCAGTCTCGAGCCACGAACACGTTTCCATGGACTGCCATACCTGCGGACAACCTGTTTGCAGGGTTGTTGATTCGCCGCGAAGATGAAGCGCCGCGCATTCCATGGGCTGGACCCCGCGTACATACAGACACCGCGACCCACGTGTCGTACACGCGTACCGGTTATACGCACGCGTGTATGCGCGTTGCCAGCATCTGTAGGCTCCAAAGTTGCGTCGCGAATACCTGTCGTACAACTTCCACTCGAAGGAGAACGACGCCGAAGACTGATCTCTCGTGCGTCGAGTAATCACGTCGAGATCTCGAATCCTCTAGTTTGTTTCCACAGCTTCCTCTGTGAGGCACCAGATAAGACAACTGCGCCTTTTGCTACCGATCCTCAGATCGCCTCGGCCATCCGAGGTCGCGACCACTCATCTTGCTTCCTCGACACCCGATCGTCTGCGTATTCTTAGATTCGTGAGAAAAAACGTTGCGTCACGCTATTATAAAAATCGTTCGCACGAGATTCGTGCAATTGTATGTATATCGCGAGGCGAACATTCGTTTTTGTTGTTTCCACAACGCGATGAACCTCCTCTGCCAAAATCAAGGCTACGCGCGCGATTACAGACCTTGAACTACGAAAGGTTTGACCTTGAACTACGAATCAAAATCAAAGACCCGTCTAAAATCCACATTTTTCTCGAGATTCGACATCGTTCTTCTCTTTTTTCGATGCTACTATCGCGGAATGACGATTCTCATCGAGGAGAATGACTATTCTATTACACCCGCCAACAATTATAAACGCAATCTTTTTTTCTTATCTACATCGTTAGGAAGAGGAAACCTCTTCGTCGTACAAATACGCCGAAGATTTCATTTTCCATCTCATTCATCCTAATCCTCAGTAGGTACAGATTCTAAAACTGTTTTCCAATACTTCCATCTATTTAAAATGCCCCCATATGCAAACTGCACATAATTGCATACAGTTTATATATAAGTTATGTACAATGATACATAACAACGTGATTGTACAGAACTATATATAATTTTGCATAAATTGTGTCCAATAATTTCCAAAGATTACAAACCCCAGAAAAAAATATTATATACAATTATATAAAAACTACATATAATTATACAACATATATATTTTTATGTTGAATTGTTAAAAGTTCAACAAATTTTCATCTGTTCGACAAAAATTCCATTTCACTGGAACGGAATTTTGGCAAAAAAAATGTATTTTCTAATATTATACGAAATTGGGGTTTTTGATTTCGTGGAAAGTGGACTAAGGCGGACAGAGCGGGTACGTTTCATTGTGAGTCGAGACCAGCTACTGATATGAGGACAAATTAGGAAAAAATAACTAATATGTTTCCCTTAATTTTTCGTTTTCGACAATCATTACATATCGCACAGAGTACAGAGAGTAAAAATTGAAATGAAACGCTGGAGTGATCTAAATTCAGTATTTCTGCGTAGAGCCCCCATTTGCAGGAATATCGGCATCGACAGCTTTCAAGAAAACAAGCCTCCCATTTGGAAGCAAAAAGTTGTGTTTATTCAAACAAAAAAAAATCGAAAAAGCACGAAAATTTGCTTAGAGACATACATACATACAGACATAGGCAGACAGACATGTATCTGAAAATGCCAGAGGAAATTCTGGAGGGCTTGAAAAGTGAAATTGCCACTTTCGATCTTCAAGGTCATTCGTTAGAATGATTTCCTCCGGGTCGGAAAAATGGATGCTGTGTGATTTGTTGGTAGGGGAGTAGATAAATAAAAACGTGGACTTCTCTACTCGGAAGGAAGATCGGTTCAGCGTTGCTCGCGCGTAATTTATGCAGCAGATGTCTATGCAAATGCGAGGCTGTGGAGAGAGAGAAATACTGCGAATGCGGTTTCATTCTGGTGAAAAAATAGGATAACGTGGTCGATGACGACGTATGAATGGAGATGGGCAACGGACTCGGGGAAATACCTGGGGAAGACCACGGCTGTTGTGACTCGTTCGAAACGTATGGGAAATACGTCGAGCCGAGCGCCTGGAATTGACGATTTCTCCGTACTCCATTAGAAGTTGAGTCGTCGACTCGCGTGTACTATTGAAATCGAGTGCGACACTGTTCGGAATTATTCAGCAAGCGCTCGTTTCCACGAAACGATGTCGATTTACATACGATACGCTGGTATCCGACCGATCTGGGAATCCAGCGAGTCACTCGCACACCTTGGTGAAACTTACCGATTCTTCGAAACCATTCGCCGGACTTTTTCCAACAAAATAACGCGAATAACAAAAATAAATGGGAAAACGAGCATAAATCAGCATTCTCAGATCTCACGCAATTATTGTCAGTTTTGTAAGAACAACAAATTGACTCTGCAGCTTTGCCCACTGGCCAAAAAAGCTCCCCCTTTTTTATCGGTTGTCGAGCATTTTTCAGAATCTTATTCCAAACCTAACTCACCTGACAACACCAATCTCTATACTCCATAAAACATGCGAAATTGTTTACTCAATATTTCCATGGTTTTGCTTTTACATTACCTTCTGTACCCATTTTTTTCCAAGCCCAACGAATCTTATCACACCACCCAAATTTTTTGTCAGAAGGTTCGTCAGTAATTTTATTACTATCCTCACATTATCTATATTTTAAAAACGTTTTATAAAGTGGAGAAAAAAATTGTGACGTGATACGTTAAAATAGAGATTGTCAAAAAACAGTTAAAAAAACTTCTTATTGACTCGGATAAGCGATCATCTTTCAAAATCCACACAATTTTTTTTCTTGACAAACAAAAAAAACTACTTAGCTGACGTTCAGCTGTAGGCCAAGAAAAACGTATTACATTACATATGATAATGCATAGAAAATTGTGTGCATGCATAAACTTTTTTGCAGACTTCTATGTGAGTGTACGTAAGTATATAATATAACTGACGCGTGCATAATTTTTTTTAAAGCTTTTTCTATTTCCCTGAGACGAACCTTCTTGTAGGACACCGCGAACGAGCGAGTTCAGAAATCCAGGCGTCTTTCGTACGTGTAATCGCTTACAGTTATACTCATTTCAATTCCACACTGTTGATCGAAGGTCGCTCTGATTTGGCACGATTTGGCACGATTTGGCAATGGTTCGAAAGAAAGTGCAGAGTTGCGATACGTTCTATCTGCTATTTATAGCTAGCAGCTTCGAGTTCGCCTCTACGTTTTCATCCGCACGTCTAACAATGAACACAGTTACGTAGCTGACTTTCAAATTAGCTTCGTCAACTTGTGGTGAACGTTGTTTTTTTTTTTTTTTTGTCGGCCCGTTCAGCGTGGTTCACGTTGTTATCGGTATCTAATCTCGTTCTGTAGCAGTGATAGCGTCCAAACCGGACGTCCGTCACTTTCCACAGCGACTAGCTTCCTAGCTGTGCGCATTCCCTGCATTTTTCCTCAAATCTCGGAGCATCCCTCTGCACGGAGGCTGGTCGACACTGTTCTCTCGATTTCTGTGCATATTGGGCATTCCACGCAAATTGGACAATTTTCATTTTTGTGTTCCCCCATTTTTCTACCCTCCGGATAAATTCCGAAATTGCTTTCCCCACTGGGTTCGGAGCGTACGAATCTCCTCGTTTTTCCCGATCACTTCTTCCAAATTTTCGTTTTTCACGTACACTCAAAAAAAATGCAGCAAATCTGTGGCTATTTGTGAAGTTTCAAATTTTTCCACATTTTTTTGTAGGAAAATTTGTATTGTTGCGTTTTTTTTTCGAATTTGAAGAGCTTGAAAAATTTGGGGTTTCTGGTAATCGCTACGAATACCAATTTTTAGTCGTAAATTCCTTTTTCTACTTTCTCATTGTTAACAGCATTTTTTTCGAATATTAATACGCCTATAAATCGCGAATAGCTTTTATCGCGGCGTAGAATTCGCGTACAGATGGATCAGCGACTGAGATGCTGAAACCGGTTTGACGTCGAAAGTTCAAACAGGCTGGCGATCGCAGGAGTTAATGGCAGCTTTGTTGACAGAACAGCTGGTAGCTTTGCAAATGTCAATGTTACAGCGATGCGTTGCTGTAATGTGCGTGCACCTTCGCACTCTGCTGGACCCAGACACTTGTAGACTTCGATCAAAGTCTATAAAAAAAAAATAGGAGAACCGTTAATAGCGGAAAAACTGCGAGTCGTGAAAATATGCAGGGTCTATATGTTTTAATAATATGAATTTCAGGATCGATCTGTCGATTCCTCTGGCGAACACCGAGGAATTGAATGTCGAGGGCGCACCAATCTTCTCGAGATGTCAAATGTATGCTGTGAACTACACGGAAAAACTTGCCTCTGGTATCACTTTTGCCGATCCTTCGTGGCCGACAACGAAATGTCAACATGGATGGACGTTTAATCACACGATCATTCCGTACGCTTCGATTGCCGCCGAGGTAAATACCGAACAAGTTATTTCGTATTTTCAATTTACAATAGAATTTTTTTTTATTGATTTTCAATTATTCATATTTATTAATTAATTTATTTATCATTAATAATACGATATAACGGCAATAAAAAGCTAATAAAAAATAGAGAAGCTACGAGCAAGGTTTCCATTATTTCGTATTTTCAATTTACAATTGAATTTTTTTTTATTGATTTTCAATTATTCATATTTTTCAATTAACTTATTTATTATCAATGATACGATATAACGGTAATAAAAAACTAGTAAAAAATAGAGAAGCTACGAGCAAGGTTTCCATTATTTCGTATTTTCAATTTACAATTGAATTTTTTTTTATTGATTTTCAATTATTCATATTTTTCAATTAACTTATTTATTATCAATGATACGATATAACGGTAATAAAAAACTAGTAAACAATAGAGAAGCTACGAGCAAGGTTTCCATTATTTCGTATTTTCAATTTACAATTGAATTTTTTTTTATTGATTTTCAATTATTCATATTTGTCAATTAATTTATTTATTACTAATGATACGATATAACGGTAATAAAAAACTAGTAAAAAATAGAGAAGCTACGAGCAAGGTTTCCATTATTTCGTATTTTCAATTTACAATTGAATTTTTTTTACTGTGTTGCAATAAAAAATATTTTTCAATTGATTTATTTATCATTAATATACAATATAACAGTAATAAAAATGTAATACAAAATGAAGGAGATAGGAGGAAGGTAATTGGAGCAAAATCTGGATTATAGATGCTGGAAGGAGACCGCTCTGAAAAAAAGATGGCTGAATTTTTGAATAGCAAAAATCCCAAGTTATTACTTTTTTTTCATTTCTCCCATTTTTTTCATTTCCACAGCTCGAGTGGGTCTGCGACAAGACGTACCTGTCTTCGGCAGCGCAATCCGCGTTCTTTGCTGGCAGCATCATTGGTGGGTTCATATTTGGTTACATCGCGGATCATTATGGTCGAATACCGGCGCTCGTCGCTTGCAATGCCGTCGGATTTTTCGCATCCATCGCGACCATCTTTTCCAACAGTTTCTGGTCGTTTTGCATCTGCCGACTGATCGTCGGCACCGCCTTCGACAATTGCTTCAACATACTCTTCATCATCGGTGAGTAATTACCCCCACAATTCCGGAACACCTCGTCCTCCGGAACAATGCTCCCTCCAACACAAACGTCGCCATTTTGGAGTACACTTTTTCCATTTTGGAGTACACTTTTTCCAGTAACTCTTTTTCTTCCCAATTCATTTCTACCAACAAATTTTCATTTGTATTTGTAATCCGATGTTCTGTCTTGTTTGGGCCTAAAATTTCGCGTTCTCTCCCCCACAGTTATCGAATACGTCGGACCAAAATATCGAACGCTCATCGCGAACTTGTCTTTTGGCATTTATTTCGCGGTGGCTGCAAGTATTTTGCCATGGCTCGCTTATTGGATCGCCGACTGGAGAATTCTCAGCGTGGTCACGGCGGCTCCGCTGATCATAGCATTCGCTGGTCCCTGGCTGGTCCCGGAAAGTGCAAGGTAGAATGCAAAAAGTGTCCACAACTACATCATCCATTTTAGAATTCCAGATCTTCCTTCCTCTGTGTTCATTAAGCTTATCATTCACATTTCTTCTCATTTTTGCTTTTTTTCTCATTTTTCTCATTTTTATTTTTCTACTTTCTACGAGTTTTGAACTATTGCAAAAAAAGGACAGAACCTTTTCTTCACACACAGTAGCAGCATTTAGTTTTAAGTAGATTTTGTACCTTCTGGTATCACTTTTTTTGGCAAACGATTGAAAATAGGTTTCATTGGTATGCTTCGCACAACAGAGATAATAAGACTATAGCTAAGGAGAGCTGAGCTATTTATTTCTTTGGAGCTAATGATCGTCGCATATTTTGAAATCGATTCCTAGATATTACAGCAATGCTGTCATGTGCAGTTTTAAATACGGTCTCGATTCAACCTTTGTTTTCTCTAGCTATGCTTCGAACACTGCGAGGTCATAGCTGTCCAATGTACATACGTATATTCGTCAATTTTTCATGCAAACATTTAACCGGTAATAAGATGTTTTAGATAACTTTTTACCTGGACTGGATTATTTTCAGTCGTTTTTCAGTCGATGCGTTGCTTCAGCATTATCTTTGAAGCGACAGCGTTTTTGTACGGCTTCATATTCGATTCAGTAAGAAAAATTGAAAGAAATCACTTAACTTGTTTTCTGCAAGATTAGGTAACGGATCGGCTGTATTCCACTTATTTTCATAGCATTAAGGATACGCAATATCGCTCGGGACAATGTCATTCACATTAGAAATCTATCGCGAGGAACGAAGCCAACCGAACGAATCTAATCTGGCGTGTGTAAATGTAGTCCATCGTAGTACAATGCAGATAACGACCTTTGAAAATTCAATTGCGAAATGGTTTTCTTATCTCGTCACGCGAAACTCGGTGGCAATATATAATTATGCAGAACTATCACCCGTTCAAAAGATACCAAATTTCGTTCTTTGCCCCTCAACTTTAGTACTGGTTTATTTTTCCCCCTTTTTTTCATATACTTTTCCCAGAAAAAACTAGGAAATTCTTTTTTGTATGTGATTTTCAAGTTTGGTGTGAAAGTCCCCATACATGTATATATATTAAACCTGTAAAAATCCCCCCAGCTTGCATACATCTTCAATTCAATTTTAAAACTGCAAATGTAGAGTTTTCCCACTTGAAAAGTGCATAATAAGTTGACTTATTCTAGTCTGAAGTGGAAGTTTTTGACTGGAAATTTGCAAAGCATTGAGGGTTTTTGGTAGATATATTTATATTCGTTTAGATAGGTCTCTATCGATGCGCTTTATTGAGAAAGAATTGAAACCCAGGAAGGAACTGAAGACACAGTCGAAACGTGGCATGTCTGCGCCAGTCTCAGCTAACATATAAAATTTGTAACACAGAAGTCGACAATTTTGTTGCTGGTATTAATTTTTGTTAATCCGTTTCAGATGGTACATCACGAGTGGAAAAGTCGACAAAGCTGTCGAGATGCTCAAGAAATTCCAGAGGATCAATGGTAAAACTGTGAAACAAGAAATCTACGATGAGTTCGAGCAAAGTTGCAACACGTTGATAAAAAATGACAAATCTCACAATAATTACACTGTGCTGGATCTGTTTAAAAAGCCGAGATTGGCACGTATCACCATCATGCTGATTGTATACTGGTAAGAACTGGTTCTCGCTCGTTTATGAAATAGACTGGTTTGTATCCGGGTGCACCTAAAGAAGCATGCTCAGTCGAGGAATTTCTACAGGAAACGACGACTTCGATAAGACTATCGTTATTAATCTTGTGTGGTGCAATTAGAACTTTTTATCGACATGCAATATCTCCTTTCGTTCTATCATGATCGTTACGTACAACATTGTTCTCGTCAATCGTCGATTTCAATCCGGCAGCCCTCGACTAGAAAGCGATCTGATCCTGCGAAGAGCAATATTCTTTGAAACAAAACTAACTTTAGAAGGCAGAATCTCAAGGAAAGAACACTTCCAATTTTAAAGTATATTTCACAAGTGTTTCACAATTCTGATTCAGCATTGAACATTCCTCGGCTGAACAACTACCAGTTCTTTGGTATCGAAACCTTAGCCACAATTGTGGGAAAATAAGAGTAGAACTGTCTAACTGATACGCTTTAATTTTATCCCCAACTCTCCACCCTCCAGAGGATTTTCACTCACTAGAGCCATTTTCGTTGCAGGCTTCTTATGATCCTAGTCTTCGACGGTCACGTTTGGAACATGAAACTGTTAGATCCCAACGTGTTCTTATCATTCTCTCTTGCTTCGTTGACGGAACTGCCTGCCGCCTTGATTCTTGCCTTACTCTTGGACCGATGGGGACGCCGATGGATGAGTTTCTTGTCCATGTTCACCTGTGCGGTATTCTCGTTCATAGCCATCGTAACTCCAGCTGGTAGGTCTTCGCCTCGTACTACTAGTTACCACCCAATTCTTTGCCTAGAAGAAAACGATTTAAGTATCATTTTTGTTCTCGCAACAGGCACAGCAACCGTCACCATGGCCATTCTTGCCAGATTAGGGGTCAACGTCGCAGGAAACATTGGATTCCAATACGCTGCTGAAATGCTACCAACCGTCGTCAGAGCCCAAGGAGTCTCGCTCATTCACATAATTGGATATTTCGCACACATCATCGGTCCCTACATCGTTTACTTGGTAATAACATCAGCTCGTTTGTTAATGGATGCAACGTTAAATTTGCCCGCTGTAATAATATGATGCTACGAGCTTCGTCGTCTCGAAGACGTTCGACAAAATATCAGATTTGACAAAGTTTCTTATGATTTCTTAACTATACTCGATTCTCTCAAGTTAGTTAGTTAGTTCGAGCCATAAAGTCGCGTTGAAGTATCGTTAATCGAATTTTCTCCACGAATCTCACAGGTCAACATTGCTCCAGAATTGCCACTAGTCGTGTTGGGACTTCTCTCTCTAGCTACCGCGATTCTAACTCTGTTTCTTCCTGAAACATTGGATCAAGAATTGCCAGAGACTCTCCAAGAGGGTAACGACTTTGGAAAGGAGCAGAGTTTCTGGTGGATCCCATGCATAAGCCGGTGAGTATTCGCAGAGTATGGAATATTTGGATATTCCATCGAACCTAGCGAAGAGATAACTCGACTCCTGTTTCCATAATCTAATTCTGATCGTGTTATTCTTGCATGCATGCAGTACTCCGGAAAAGAAAAAGGCTTATAGGAGGAAATTGGGCACCACGAACGCTGGATTCAACCCGGGTAGTCTTCGACAGATCGACTCGACGAAATTATAACAAAACGTCCAGCTCTAAGCTAGGCCAAATCTAGGCTAAAGAATTCAACCAAATCAACTGTAAATATTATAAAAAATATCGTAAAAGTAGCGTGTTTCACACCGATCGTAGTGGACGCACGACCGATTGATTAGTATGACTGATTGTGATTCGAAGAAACCGTAGGTGAAAGTGGCTAAAACTGAACTCTCTGCTTCCAAGACATTCCAGGAACATATCATTCCTGCACAAGCCTGTGATATAATTGAACATACATTTTTTTTTCTTCCTACGATGACCATTTTCCTAATGATTCCAATTAGTTCCGAGACGAGAGGAAATGTTTGAAAAACTATGCGTAGAGTATCATTCGAGGAGTGGCTTAAAGGAAGGATTAGCAAGTATTGTATACCATTGAAACATTATTATGCCACTTATCTTCGGTTTTCGCGAAAGTCGAACGAAAACGTCGAAAAACGTGAAATTCAAGACCGATGCTTTCAAACTTTGACTCCCATTTCTGCAGTTTTTCACCTCGACGCGTTTTAAGCGTTGTTGAGTGTTCAGGATGACGCTATTCGAGTATGAAAATGCGCTTATTCATGAAACAGTATGAAAGCTAGGAGTGCATTTGGCATTTGCCACATTTGACAGACAAATTAGATGGAAAAAGGCCTTATCGCTGCTTTATCGCTTGGCAATTTTCATGAAAAACTGGGAGTCAATGGTTTGCAGGGCATTTGAGCCTCTAGATGCGGCATTGCAAGCAGCGCGATACTGAGAAAAGCATGATACAGTTTTAACTTGGATTTTCCGCAACTGAGACGCACTATTTCAGTTACATCGACGATACGATGTTGAGAACTCGAGATGCGTTTCAGACTTTCTCATGTGCTAATGTGGACTTTGAATTGAATAGCACGCGAACCAAATAATTTGGAGTTGCACGCAGAACTCCAGCTGTGTAGATTTTTCGAAATTTTACCTAAGGTTGTCTCATGATTTGCTTGTATTAGTAATGTTAGAAAATGTTTATAAGAAACATAGTTACATTTATTATGACCGAGATTGACTGTTTAATCTTGCCTTTGGAATATATCTAAGTGTATTGAATTGTTGCGACGAACCAAAATTATCTTTGACATAATTTATACGATTAGATGGGACCGATGTAGATAGAGATGTACAGAAATGACCGAGATTGGTATTATTAATAGTATGACTAGCGTTAAACGTGATAGAGCTCTATGTTAATGCGTAGAAATATGTTCTGAAATATACATAAATATATTTGATTACAACGAATGTTGAATCATCGTGATGATGGAGATGATACGTGCCTGAGAGGACTAAGTTCACTTTTATGTTTTCCAATAGTGTCTTCTATCATCACGATATCATTGTTATCCGTAAAGATTGTGCATTCGCGAATACCATGTAAAAGACACGCACGAAAAACATTCCATCGAAAGAAACATTGTCCATTATTCATGTCCAAAGAACGTACGTTCACGCATGTCTCCAACTTTCAATTGACTCAGCATAAAAAATCTGTTCATCAATAGTAATAACAATGATTATTATAAT
This sequence comes from Arge pagana, assembly GCA_963969455.1. NCBI lineage: Eukaryota > Metazoa > Arthropoda > Insecta > Hymenoptera > Argidae > Arge > Arge pagana. The sequence continues at coordinate 2,700,548 of OZ018313.1, read as the reverse complement.
AAATTAATATTGGTAATTAAAAGTGAGCGCAGTTGATCATTTTTGCAACACTCCCTTCGACACCGATTTTTAAGAACTGAAGCGATCAGTTCTTGTTCAAGTTGCATCGTTTCCTTGCTTGTGATATTTTGCGGTTCTGTATCTTTGCTATACCAAGTCTTATATTCTCAGATTCGAGTTGTTTGCAATCTCATAATTCTGATTTTCTCGTTTGAGTGAATCTGTAAGGTCTAAGGATGCAATATTCAAAGTCCGTGGTGTACGCGTAATTTATTTCAAAAAAACACCATAGGTGAAAAAATATACTACTTATTTTATCATCAACGCCATCGTAGAGTACATAGAAGAGTATCAAAGTATTTTACAGAACTTCAAGATTACTACTTGCTAAAAACGATTCAGCTAAATAACAAAAATTATGTTTTTTACAATCATCTAAAAACGATAGCTATTCGATATTTTGCATATTGGTACCTTCTGTTCGATATCTTCGTACACATTTTTTATATTACACACTTGCATGAAGCATAGCGTTGCAACATAGCAATGTTACCTATAGGCCTGATTGCTCATTCGATAATTCATCTCTCTCGTATACGAATCTCTATTGCGGATGAAACTTCTTCGTGGAATTATTAGCCATGTCTTGGAGTGTTTGGGCAGGTTTGAATGCATCTCCGTAATTGTTTTGGAATTCCATCATCTTTGCCACGAGCTTATCGGCGCCGTACCAATCCACCCAGCGGAATGGGCCTCCGGTAAATGGTGGAAAACCTAGTCCAAATACTGCACCGACGTCACCTTCCAACTGTATAAACACATACAAATAAGCTTCTTTCTGCGACATCGGGTGCGACACACCGCAAAAATTATTCAAACCAAACTTACAGGATTGGCCAAAATGCCTTCCTCTAAGCAGAGAATTGCTTCGTTGACAAAGCGGGAAACCATTCTCAGTTGACGATCCGCAGTTTCAGTGCTGCCCTTGGGTTCCAACGAGTATCGTTTCAAAATATCCAGGGCGCCGGGGTTGATATCCTTGTGTTTAGTACCCGGTTCGTAGACGAAGATCCCCTTTCCAGATTTTCGACCTGAGATTGATCAATCAACACTTTTAGAACAAATTGCTAAAAACTTTGAGGAATGGGGGAATTCTCCAGAGAGGAAAATCTTTGTCTCGTCGTTGTTCCTGAGAAATCAACTTTCGCGAGGAATCGTAAAGGTCGTAGTGAAACGTGAATAATGATCGGTGTATTAAATGGATGGATGCTTCTAAAAATGATGTTGAAAATGTTTGAAAGTATTTACCAAGATATCCAGCCTTGACCATATCACCCATAATGTTCACGTTTCCTCCGTGGAATCTTTCACCAAGAGCTTTTTGGAGATCTACGCTGATGTGAGATCCAACATCGATACCAACTTCGTCCGACAAAGTAGCGGCACCGACTGGGAATCCAAATGTTTTGGTCAATTGATCGAGTTCTATGGGATCGACACCTTCCTGTCAGCCAAGTGCAATAAATAATATATATATTAGTTTACATGATCCACAATTACACGATCGATACACTATCGATACACTCGAGTTCTAAAAAATCAAACAAGCTATTGAGAAAAAGTCTAATATTTATCCTTCACGGTGAAAACCGAAATTGAATAAATTAAGAACATGATTGTCGATCTTTTTACTGGAATTGAAGAAAAAAAAATTGGAGCATCTCATTCCATAAAGCTTACCTGCATTAATCTGATTGCTTCTGACAACATGGTACTCAAGATTCGTGTCGTATAAAAACCAGGCCCATCGCCGACTGTGATGACCACTTTACCTTGCCTCAGACCTAGCTCTACGGCAGCTTTAGTGGTCTCATCGGACGTACCTTTGTGTGTGATGATTTCGAGCAGCTGCATTTTGTCTACAGGTGAGAAATAATGCATTCCAATGACCTAAAAATATTCAATGAACGCAGTTAACTTGATAATCCATCGTGAGACCGGCCAATATATTGCCAAACTTATAGACTTGTTGTAAATGTAAATATTACAAGGCATGCTAACCTTGTCGGGTCTCGAGCTTCCTGCAGCTATTTTTGTTATGGGGATCGCCGACGTATTTGTTGCAATAATACAATGTGGCGATGTGTTTGATTCGATCTCTTTAATAACTTTGTGTTTGATGCCAAGGTCCTCGAAAACAGCTTCGATGACGACATCCGCATTCTTGAAGGATTTATAATCCAAAGTAGCATCAAGTTTTGATAGGTAAATGTCCTTCTGTACACTGAAAATGAGAAACAGATTTTTCCAATTGAACACATCGTTGCCGACGAATTTTTTATTTCGGTACACATTTGTCCGAGATAAAGACCGATGATGTGCCAGGTATCTGCGTTTGCCTATGTTTACCTTATTATTTCTTGTTATTAAAAAATGAATGATATCCATGGGATAGAAAGATAAACAAATACCTCGACAGACGTTTTCTTTTCACGGCGTTCTGGAATCCAGTCTGAATTTGTCCTACTCCTCTGTATAAACCAGCATTGTTCGTATCCTTTAGGACAACATTGTAACCTTTGTCGATAGTGACTTGGACAATACCAGCACCCATAAGACCAGCTCCAACTACTGCCACATTTCTGAAAGTGATAGTTCCAGAATAACGTGGTTCTCTTGTGATTTTATCAACAGACGATACGATAATCCGTCATGGAAACTCACTTAATTGGAGTTTTTGGTACCCCGAAACGATTTTTTTTACAAGTTGTCTGACCAAAGAACAAATTAATCAATCCTTTGCTTTGCGGAGTCATTCCCAATTTACTAAATCCAACAGCTTCTGCTTCGTAGCCAGCTGCGGGTCCTTTGTCCAGACCAGTACGTATAACTTCTAGAATCTTGAGAGGTGCTGGATATAAACCGCCACTCATTTTCATTACTTGACCTTTAGCTTTTTTGAAAACTTGATCTTTCACGAAGTTGTATGAGAACAAAGTCTTCGTTAACTTTTGTGCAAGTGATTTTGGAGAACGATCAACCTTCAGAGTTCCATTCGCAAGATCCTTAGATACGCGGATTGCTGTTTCTTGTAGATATCTAGCAGTGCTGTGAAAAATTAAGTGGTTGCAGAAGAGGTGAACCCGGCAATAGAATGGTGAAAAGTCACAAGTTCTGAACACATAGAACGATCGCTATATATTAAGCGTACTTTTCTTCAGCTGTAGCGAGTCCTGGCCCCAGAGGATCCACCAACAGATCAATTATTCCCAGTTTCTTTGATTTATCAGCCCTGACACTCTTCCCTGTGAGCGCTAAGTCGAGAGCATCGGGCAAGGAAATCAGTCGTGGTAGTCTTTGTGTGCCACCTCCGCCGGGCAACAGACCTAACATTACTTCAGGCAGGCCCAACGACGTTTTACTATCTTTAACTGCAACACGGTAATGACAAGCTAAGGCCACCTAAAATAACATGAAAATATATTAAACTTTGGTAGTACCATGAAATAGCGAACCACATATCAGTATGAAATAGTAAAACAAAAGGGACCCTATACTTTTAATTGTTATATTACAAAAATAAGCAGTTTGAGACCTCAGCTCTTTCTGTAAGTGGTCCGTGTCCTTATTCTCATAGACTTTCAGTTTATACATCGGAAATCCTTGAAACGTAGGGCGATAACAGATATAGTATCTCATTTCAGGGGCATTCATAAAAATACAGAACCAAATTGAAATTTCTTATTGGTTACCATTGCGTACCATTGTTTCGGTTTCCGCGATAGAAACAATAATTTGTACGATTGTATTTATAATACTTGAAACATTTGGGGAAACAAACCTCTAATCCACCACCTAAACAGCTGCCTTGAATTGCAGCCACGATGGGTTTTTGGCTGTTCTCGATTTTTGCAAGAACTTTTTGGCCATTTTTAGAAATTTGGTAGATACTCGTTTCATCTTTGCAATTTCGAAGCATATTTATATCCGCTCCGGCGATGAAGCATCCTGGCTTTGCACTGGTTAGAACTGCAGCCCTTACTGCGCTGTTACCGTTAACTTCTGTTAATAATTGTTCCATTTCGTTTATTATTTCTTCGTTCAAGGAATTCACCTGCAACGGGAAAGAAAAAACAATGCACAATACACTGCAATTCGTTTACAGTAATTTAAGTGCAAAAGTTTAGTATATGAAAGTATAACGAGATCCAACAACTATTTTATTACCCGTGAAATTGATTTACAAATAGATATTACAAACTAAATTTTGACAGCTTAAATAGCATTTGGCAATTCAATAAAATAACTTAGGTATAAATGGGTATGGCAATATCAAACAATATCGACCTCAAAGCTGTTAAGTTTTTTAATGTCCACTATTCTGAAATGTACACTCGTTGTTTAATGAAATATGAAACGTTACTCCAGGCTATTACTATCAATTTAGAAAGGATTTCTCCACAACGGTTGGATCAACAACATATTCAATAGCTATAGAGTACACATTACAAACGACCTTGAGGTACATTACAATATATGATAGAATAAATAAAATTCCATTGAGAAAATATAAACAAAGTGAATCAGACTCTTAGGAATGACACAGCAAACTACAAGCACCATAAGCCGTTTATTAACATGACAGTGACGAAGTTGGGTACAACCATCCGACAACTTTCATTCAACGCCCAGTTCTTAGCTCTAATAATGAAAAATATAAAGAATCGACAATATTGTTTGGCTAGCTTCTCAACGCATGTGAATGAAATAATGGAAGTACTGCTGATGATCGTTAACACAGATATCACATCTGATATCGTCACATTAATATACCTTGGAACCAGGTGTGTCGATAGTGATAACGGCAACATCTTCGACGATTCGACATTTCGTGTGTTTGCGATTGACGGCAGTGGAGAGACATCTCGCTGGTCTGTGAAGTCCTGGAAATGACAACAAAAATACTTGAAAACACTTTGCATCCGCTAACAAGTTACCATTGTAATTGATCGGCGATATGCGTGAACCAAATGACGGTGAAATACTCATAGAATAAAAATGAAGGTAGTATTGTTGTAATAATAAATACCTGATTGTCTAAATGCAGTACTGTGTGTCGCCGAAAGGCGAGTTAGCGCCCCGAACATTCTGCAACTCGCCATGTTATGTTCGAATGCGCGGAACGACGAGCGTTAATGAGATGATGATGATGATGGTGGAAGACTGGTATAGAAAGTGAGGTTAAGTGTTGCCTAATGTAAGATCACGAAACGTATAGTATAGTCGTTCGACCGAGTTAATATATTTATTTGTATCGATGCCCCGCCTTAGTACTTTAACCCGACACGTGGACGGGTCCGATCAGGTCCGATGGTACAGCCAGCAAAATTTGCTGAAATCACAGGGCCGTACCAACAACGCTGGACTTGATTTCCATTTAATTCACTCTGATTGGATATGTCGAGAGTATATTCCGCGTTGTTATTGGCCATTCGGTATAACTCTTTCTGTGATTTGTCAACATACGACTGCCATACAGCTCTTGCTACACAGCTAACATTAACGCCTGAACCTGTTAATACGTTGGCTACTCTGCGGCTACATGCTATAAGACGTCCAGGCATTAATGCACCGGTGTGTACAATAATTACATAATAATTCTGTAACTCGTTATGCCGCGTAACGCTTTATTTCGTTATCCTTACGCCAATTAGAATGACGATCCAGGGGAAGGGCGCCACTTTCATAGACCTAACAATAACGACATGTGTCATTACGCGGCATGAGAGGTTGCAGAATGTGGTTCTCTTGCTCTCCGCGTGTTGAGTATCAGAAGTAGCCATGACGCGGCACTGCTATGCAGGAACCATTCTCTTTGGCAGGAACGAATAGGAGTGGGGATGGAAATGTGCCGCGAAAATTATGTTCGCAATGATTAACAATGCAGTCAAATGCAGTGCAGATGCAGTGTAACTGGACGTAACCTCTGATCCGCGAGTGAGTGATACCGTGTGATAGCCGTGCTTAAAGTGAGTTAATATCCAATGACTGTTGTAGATTCAGTATTTACGTGCCTTTTTAAATTTAGGACGTAATTCATTCTACATTTAATACCCAATTCCAAGTCTCATTTACTTTACGTGCGGCGCTACTGCGTCTTAAAAGTACCAAATGGTCAAACCATGTGTGGTACCGCGGTGTAAAACTGGCAAGACAAAAGTGTCGGCAAAATGCTCGGTGTTTAAAGTGCCGTTAAACACTGAGCTATATGAGAAGTGGAAAGCCGTTATTCCCGGCGTTGCTCATCTGAAACAAACTCACTACGTTTGTGAAAAGCATTTTGAAAAACGATACATCCTGAGAAAGTGGATCAAACATGACTCGAAAGGCCAGATTATTGCTGAAGTACGTTTGTTTATTTGGATCGTTTGAATATTTATTGCCTTGCACAAAATTCATGTGTTCTTTCAAATGCGTTGAATACTTGAAGCTATTTTATTTCATTATACTATTATTTTAGGCTCATTACGCCCGACCTCGGCTGGACCCATCCGCTGTCCCGTCAATATTCAGTAGCACTGCAGCCAAACAATCTCGTGCCGCTCAAAGAATCAAGAACGATGTTCTTGCGGAAAAACTTTCAATGGAAGAACCTGCTTTTGCTGACGAAGATCACTCCTTGCTCGATTTATCTCCGATCGAGCCGACCGATACGTCAAAAAATTGCTGGACTGATTTTGAATCTCCCCGAGATCCTTTGAGTGATGACCATACCTTCGCAGAAGTATTTTCAAACGCGGAAAGAAATTCGTCCATCATCCAACTGAACGACAATGAAGTTGACGAGCCTTCTTTTGTACAACGTACGTATATTCGATTTTGCAACCACATGTTATTGCCACGCGTTTGCAGCTGGACTTTCGATGCAGCATTTCTTGAAAATGTAGAAGGAGAACAGTTTCAAATCAATCTCAAAAAAAACCACATATCTTAATAGGTCTGGGGAAAAAATCACAAACAATTTCTTGTTTCAATGCAGAAAGTACTGAGCTTCGTCAGGAGGTATTCCCATCAATAAGAATCGTCGACATCAACACCATTTCTGATAGAGCGTTTGAGGGTGATTCTGAAGAAGGTTCAGCGCTAGCAATGTGGCCAAAAAGTATCGACATTTCAAAAGCTTCTATGAGCGGTATTATGGCAGATGGTAGGTATTTTTCCATTTCGATACCGAGTCCGTGGAGTATCAGCAAATCGACTACTGCGGATGGACAGATTATTCTGTTGTCGCATTTCGTGATGAAGACGGAAAACCACATAAAACTCCCAGTATTGGAAAAAAGTGTAACCATTAATCCTGATTACACTCTTTGCTATTGTGTGTATGGTCGAGTTGTCGATACGAGAGCAGCTAATCTCGCGCAAACCTTTGATGAAACAGTATTGCCGGAATCTCTCAAAAGGTTTAAAAGTATGGGATTGTGCAACGGAGTAGGTGTAATGAATGTTGAACACGCGGATATCCAGAATGTATTCAAAGATTATTTTGATCGATGGCATCATAAGGACTGTACGCTGATCTCGAACTGGAAAAGGTGTGGTTTCTGTATGAAAATGCAATGTCTCGTACGGAAGAGAGAAGTGAGATTTCAGGCTAACAAGGCATTGGCTCGTGTGTATCGAGCTTCGAATCCAGCGCAAGTTAATCGCGTTGCAAAAAAACAAACCGTTATGAAAAACGGGAGAAGATTAGAGCTCGTCAACGTGTTTAGTTATTGAAGCAGTACTTGGAAATTTCTTCAATCCGCGCCGAAACAAAAAATGTTCAAATCTCGTCATTATGGCAGCACGAAAAGTGTTAGTCCAAGAAATAATTTCGACTGCAGGCAAAAAAGATGCTGAAAATCGCGGCTGCAGTGGAGAATGGATTGTGTTGTGCGCTTTAATGAACATGCGGTCATTGGAGAAGTACAGTTTCCTCTGTTAAAATAGCGTCTGGCCATTGCCTCGCACAAGAACCATTCGGAATTATTTCTCTCTTATTAACACAAAATGTGGTTTCGACGAAGGGGTTGCACATTTCGCAGGGAAATCTCTGCAGCAACACGGTGTTTTACAATTGGCGGAAATCAATTCGAGGAAATCTGGCTGTGTGTGTGAACAATTTAACTAACGTTGGGCTGAGCATGATGGACCGCAATCGACTACCATCGAGGATCAACCTACGCGTGGTCTACTTATCATATTTCAGCCCCTTGCCGACTCTTAAGCGCAATCCATCGCTGTTTTTGCCTCGAAAAACTCTGTGAAAGGTGACAAACTAGTGAAACTAGAAATTGAAGCTATATGCCTACATGGAAAAATTTGGAGCAAAGATTCACGGAATTATCAGTGACGACGCATCTACGAACACCGGGATATGGTCTCTTTCTCCGTTCTTCGATCCGCCGCGTCTCGCCCAAACAATTCGGAATCAGCCATACAAGAAAAAGAGACTTGGGTAAGTTTTATCATTAACTTCACATCGCTTTACAGCACCGCAAAACTTTCACAATTTGAACAAAACTTCCAGAACTTTAATAAGATAATGCTAACGCAACGTTTCTCTGACAAGGTGAGCTAGAAATAATTGTTACAATGTGACGCGAGAACAGTAACTGTCCTATTTATGAAGTACCCCATAGAAGGATGGAATAATTAAAAAAAAATCAAACAGTAGACAAAAAAAATTTCACTAGTATATTTAGATGAGTTCGTCATACAAGTATATTTGCAAAGCATTCTTGTATACGCTGTTCAAACTCGATTTCCAGCATCCAGGAAACGTAAGGGTCTATTCAAAATTGACGCTGAGACGCATCAAAGTGTACAATTCTTCAAAAATGCGTATTCGACTCGCGACACAGGTATGATTTTTTTCCTTCATGTTTCCATTATTCTTTTTGTACCTTTTGTATACAACATTTTTTCGTGTAAGGCGTATTTCGGAAGTTGTAACGGTGTACATGTTGCGTGGACCATACTTATACACGCAAATTTGGCGCGGAAATGCCTTCTCGCGCCATCTGTGAGATCAGCAGTGAAACAGTCGACGTAGTGCGGATTGTATCTAACTACCGGTGCTGCGCTCTAGCGGCAACAAAGATCTAAGACGTAGAGAATCGAGAAACTATATGTTTCGCGTTCGTGCGGAGTTCGCGAAATTTCAGTCGGTGTATCGGTCCCACCAATTCGATATTGCTTAGCAATTTCGTATCGTGATTTGTAAGAAAACGCGGCTATGGCTGCTCAAAGAGGCGTTGGTCTATTCGGTAAGATGTTCGTGGCACGTATAGAACATGCATATGATAAACGAACGTCGAGCATGTGACTTACAGTAATATTTATCGAAGTAGTCATCTCGTCGTCTGGACAGCAGTACAACCTTATGTAACTTTTCAGCATATACTATTTTTCTATGTTCTAGGGCCCAGTTTGAGAAAATGGGCGTATAATTTATCTGGATTCAATCGCTACGGTAAGTAGATCCGTAAATTCAAGTTTGGACGAATCTTTAATCTTACACGCAATACATATGGAAATCAATGTGCGAAGGAGCTGTCACCTATCTGATTTCTCTGCCATTGGATCGAGATTTTTATTATGATATTTGTCTTGTTAGAATCTATCATATTCATGAGTATTACTAAATATTTTGTTTTAGAATATCACTGATTTGTGAATGAAACAGTGAGAGCTAATTAACCTCAACTCGATACCCGTGACCTGTCATTCATGATAGAAACCTGTATTGTAGGACTGCATCGCGATGATTGCTTGTGGGAAGACGAAATTGTGACGGAAGCGTTGAGGAGAATACCAGACCACGTACGCGACGAGAGAAATTTCCGAATTATCCGTGCTACTCAGCTTTCGCTCACCAAATCCATTTTGCCTAAAGAACAATGGACCAAGTTCGAAGAGGTATACCTGATCAAATATTACTTGAAAATGAAAACGTCCAGTTTCCAAGTGCCTCGTCGTTACTTTTGATTACTATTAGTAAATTGCAAATCCATGTTTCGAGCCGATATTGATTTCTAATGGTACTTTCTTTCGTTACAGGATAACAGATATCTCCAACCGTACATCGACGAGGTAGAGAAGGAATTGGCGGAAAAACAGGAGTGGGCAAAGAAGTAACTTTGGTGTATTATTACGCGCTTAGTCTAATGAAGGTACAATAAGAATGTTATTATTCCAACTATTTATCGAGCAGTCTTAGATCGAAGCTGCAAATTTGAGATATATTGTTTGAATATTCTAAACGTTTCTTCATTCAAACTCGATAGATCAGCGAGTGCTTTTCTCATTCAGAGTTTGAAAAATGTGAGAGTGAATAAAATGTAGAAACTATGAATTTTTTTACTTATTTGTATTTAGAGAAAAACTACTTGATGTCCCATTTAACATTTCCCATTCAAGCCGCTCGAACAATCAATCTGCTTGTGTAAATTAAATCTAAAGACTTTCCATCGATTTCAATCTTTCCGGTCCAGAAACATTTTTCATGAATCTTTGTCAAGATATATCTTGACCCTGTACTACATTCTTCGTCCGTAGTGCATTTAACGCTTGCTGCAGCGACGCAATTTTTTGTTCCCTACGCTGACATTTTTGATTCAGTAATTTGATTTCTTGTTCTTTGGGCTTGTTCCCAAAGGATCCTGCAGAACTTAGAAATTAGTTTGTCGATGACTCCCTGTTCTTATCTAAGGCAAGCTTGGTTCTAAATTTGGTCCCATGGTTATGGAAAAACACCAGAAACACATTTACAGAACTATTATGTAAAATCACACTCGTCAACGGTATGGGTAAATAAATTATAGGATGTTTCATAAGTTTCAATGTACAAAACGGAATTAATTTTCCCTGATTTTTCACGAGTATAATAAGCTTTGTCGATACAGGAAGAACATTCAAACTCTAGAATACAATTAGCTGTAGTAAAGGAACGCAGTTAAACAGTCGTAAAAATTGTTTACAAATTGTTAATCTCCACTGTAAATGCTTAAGCTGATTTAACACCCAATAAAATTATTCAAGTGCGGATTTCAAAAGCTTAAATGTTTTGCTTCTCTAGAGGATTTGTCACGTAACAAAAGTTGGCCAATAAGTACGTCGGATACATCTTGTATTTCAGAGTTGACGAGGTGCTTCGCGAACAAATGATAAAACACTAGCCTTTCTGAATTTGTACGATAGATCACGAGTGCGATTATCTTTTATTCCACTATATCATCAATATTAACATATCGTTGACGAGATAGTGCCGTCCACGTGCCAACTTTGCATCGTCGTTACTCGAAGATAAGCCGACAGATATTGCACCGCGTCAGCATGTCTTTTTGAATCACTTTCAAGAGTTTTTAGAAGGGGGAAGCGGATAGCGTTCATTTTTCCTCTCGGAGATACAGAGGAGGGGTCAAAATGTACCGAAAAACACTGTTTGTAGAAATTTATAAGTTTTACTTGCAGTGGCAGAAAGAAACAATTTTCGTATTCTACACTTTTCTCGCAATTTCCCATAACTGTGCCTTAGAGCTCAACGAGCGGAAATTTTTCTAATATTTTTAAATATGATATAATAAGTCCATGTCCACATGTTCAAGCACATGCACAAATTGTGTATATCTGTGCGCAGGAGAATTGATCTTTCTAGCAAAGCACTTTTCTACATCTGTGAAACTTGCTGTGCGAAGATATGTCGGGTAAAACTTTTGCGACATACTTACATAGTCAAGGATCGGTAGACATCTGCGACGCTACGATACAATCGAGGAGATGATTCGACACTTTCTACGTCGCTTTAGGTCGGATGAGCCTCTGGCAGAATTCACTGTGGCACCGTACGATTTTCGAGTCAACTTTAAAAAAGCGTTCGAGATGTCTAGTCATCCTTCACCGATGTCTATGACAGAATCTTGAGAATCACATGATGTAGGTAGTAGGTACATTTCGTTGGTAACAGTTCCTCTGTAGTAGCTGTTTGTGTACCTGTGAATATTTCACAACCGCAACTGTAAATGGCATGAATTTTGGATAGTAATTTCCCATGAGGCAATAGCTCATACGACTATTTTGTTAGCTGTGGTTCGGAATTACCACATCGTTTCCTGATACGCATGGAACATGGTTGTTGATCGCGTTCCGCTGTATGGTTTCATGTCTTTGAAATTTTTTGGAATTTTTGGTTGCCAATTTCCTAATAATTTCGTAACAATTTCATACATTGTAGCGTAACGATCAAGTCTTGAAACGCTACTGACAATAAAAACGTTGACATGTATATTTTTTTACGATCGGTCTAGATATTCTGCATACGTTTTCACAATCAAGTGTATAAATGATGTTTGTGGAGGAAAAACAGGAAAAAAACAATGCGATACATTTGAATGTCAAATTTTCGCGACAACTGACCTCTTTCTCCTTCAACTTACCTTTCGAAAAGGTTGCCGATCGAATATTCGACGGAATATTAATTGCGCTATGCGATGACCTGCGATGACGTAGAGACATTATAGCGTTACCTGAACGATTGATGATCGTGAAGATAAAAGATTCCTGGCTCGAGGGACTCTCACAGAACCGATCGCGATGAACGTATACTTATTTCATTTTCGTGCCAATCAAGGTGTCGTAGCGTTGAAATTAAGAAACATGGTACAAAACAAAAAAATGACCCCAGACCGAGTTTTACTGCGTCATTGCGGTTTTTTCATCCTTGTATTATTGTGATCGGCGGAACGTCAGAAGTCGATTTCAGAAAATAGAATCGTCGTAATATATCCGCGTTATATTACGAGAATGCTTTCGGTATTTTGAGTAGGAAACTAACGAGTGTAGTAAATATTTCTTCTCATGACACTTTTTTACAGGCAGGTCTTATCATCGCACGCGTGATGTCTCATCTCTCATCTAATGACACGGACGAGGTAGAAATTATACGCGCGATACGCATAAATATTTTTAACGCGCAACTGCCTGACATTTTACGAGCAATAAATATCTGATCTTTTCAGATACATAAATATACATCGATTTTTTTACATATTTTGCAAAACTTTTCAAAACGTGTTTCAATCGTTAAATACTCGTTGGTCGAAAGGTTCACACAGGCTATGCATTTAGCTACAGGAATACGCAACGTGTGTAGGGTTATCGATATTTGAAAAATATTCTAGAAACGTATTACGAATTTTATTCAAAAAATTCCACGAAAACTGCGATTTATTTACAAGTATTCTTAAATCACTGCTATATATATTTTTGTGGTATTTTGATCAATATGCTAACAATAAGATATTTTTCTGCGAGAGAGACCGCAAAAATCTCGTGATTCGAAATCAACGTGAACAGTGAAATCAACAAAATTTTTCCATAGAGTCAAAGCAAAATGCTGACATTCCCCAACATATCTAGAACGTATCATGAATTGTCTTCTCGAAAGTCAGTTGCGTTTTTTTTCGAGTTTGCCTGACATATATTATTTTTACTATCCTATACTAGTTAGGGACTAATGAATACAATTGAATTCTGAATTTGACACTATTAAATCTTTCGTGAATAAAAAATCGTTCCTTGTTGTCTATATCCATTTTTTCAAACAATGATCAGCTCGACTGGGCACAGATCGTCCATGCTACGCAATGTGCTGCCACTCGAGTCTTTCTTTTAATTACAAAGTCCGAGTACGGTGCATATTGAATTTGTGTGAACATTGACGAAGGTACAACTTGAATGGATAAAGTATTAAGGTAGAAAATATACCTGGTTCGTTTACTATAAGGCTGTAAATTATTTTGAAATGATTCGTTTCACTGCACAGGGTGCCCCATTGTGAACAACGGATTTAAATAATCGTCCCAGGTAAATATTTCCAAGTAAAGGAAAACAATGCGAACAAAAATTGTAGGATTTAATGGGCAATAAACGAGGGAAATAGAAAGGTTTGTCCGTTTTCACGCACTTATAACGCTGAAATCTAATTTGTCGTCAGCTGTTAGACTATTATGTCTGGTATAGATCAGCCTCGGACTTTGTATGCCTTCAATTTGCACAGGAATTGTGACTTGTATAGAATATCTAGAGAATTTGCAGAGGCGATGTCGCTGCATCTTCTATGAGAACCTTTTCCATTCCATTTTCTCATTGCTACTATTCCTATAACACGACCAGTCATCTCTATTCTACCTATATTATATTCAGAATTATGCCCAATATGTCGGTTTGCAAATGTGAAGAAAATTCATATGTTCAAAAAAACTTCGACATCTGTTTTATGACTGCAGGCATTTGATATGAAACGTGTCTGCTCAGAGAGCTCTTATCTGCTCAAGTTACATACGAAATGGTGATGATTAATTACTACTACATAACCGATATTTCCATATCAATATCGGTCGTATTATTTTAACCTTTTCTCGATACCTCAGTTGAACACAGGCTATTATGTAGGTAAATGTATACATATTTGCAAATGTTTTCCTATCCTTATCCGTTAACGCATAAAATAATATGTTTGAGTTAATGTTTTGTCTTATTATTGGAATTATTATTTTATTTCTACCATGCTTTAAATTTTTCAGTCAAACTAACAATTGCGTGGAAGGTCGCAACGACAACGGTACTTTTTTTCAAATAACAAAAGAATCGATAATATTTGCTCCGACTGTTAGTATTAGGTAGATACAGGCAGTTAGAATTGGTAGTACTGTACGTATAAATATTCCTTGGTTATACACAGCAGTTTTCTGCGTTATCTAATTGATGAAATGTATAAGTTTACCAGTGAATCTATGAAGTTTGCTACCAAAAAAAGACTGCACGCTGCGTTTTGGTAGTGTTATTAGTATCTAATATTTTTTACGGTTTATACGTTACATACGAAACGCATAGCGGATCGCATAACGTATATGAAATTGAAAGTTTTCCAGAGCTCTGTATACAAACATCGTCGAAATATCATTTTCCGGTGTTCGAAGCATGACCTTAAAATATCCTATGACCGGGATACTCGAAACTACGTGTAAAGTGATCGCATCGTGTGATTTACAAACATTGCCAACGATTACAGACCGTGTTCGATCACGTGTAACCTATACTAATTTTTGGTCGACGATAAAATTGTAGGATGTCGATAATCGCGATTCTTTATTGTTATAATTATAATCATAATTCGTCAGGATTATCTTCGAAAGACGAAAATTCGCAAAAGCTGTTAAACCGTATGCTAATCTGGTGAAAACTCACAAGTAATAGCATATTCGACTACATTACGCATATACTTAGTGTTCGAGATTGTCTACGATATGTTTTACTATGTGTACATGTGTACGTCGTACTATTATTGCGCATGTACATGCATATATGCGTTTGGTGGTTACACGACCAACGAGCAATTATCTAAAACTGCGATGGCAATGTTACATCGGTAGTGATATACGTAGCATACATACTATGTGCATGTACATATGTCGCGACAGAAGCGCGTGCGACCTATACAGTCAGCAGCGGACATCACGATTCGAGATAGTTCGATAGTATTACGTATTTCTCAACGATGCTGTCGGTTTTCCCCCACCCCCGTTAATTATTCATACAGGCGCGTCGAGGCTCAAGGATGTGCGTATAACATCGCGTATACGCAGGTAAAACGCATCGCATTCGATGGCGCGTGGGAATTCTCATCATATCATATTAGCTGTTGCGATTCTGGTGTTGGGTTCTGTTATTGATATACTCCCAGGATTTCGTAACTCTGCGATGTAGACGCGTCGCGATTCTTTTTTGTCTTCAGCTACCGACACATTTCCGTAGTTGCTATAGCCTGCATGGAGTTAATGTAACAGGATATATTTCGAACGCGGATGTAGGTTGTGTTTTTTCACAAGTAGAGTGTCGTCGTCACATACGTATCTGCGTCTCGGTCAAATTGGTCAAATTCTGAGGAATTTACGATTTCGTTGATTCCCGAAGGTTCGAATAATAAGCAAAATAAGCATCCGCGATCGCACAGATGACTCTCGACAAGGTCCAAGGAAAGCTCTCGGCTCGCGACTAATTCTCCGTGCTCGTGCACTCGGTCTTCTATATGTGTATAATGGAGTACTACAAACGGAGTAGTCAGGCAACCAGCCAGGATCGTTCATCCGCTGGCGTGTTGCGAATCCACCAATGAACGCGCCGCTTTGTGGTGTGACACGTACCCTGTGGCGGGGGCGCAGCGGGCTGCCGTCTGTGCAACTGGGGCGGGGGCACTCGACCGATCACTGTCTCGTTGCCTGATCAATCGATGTATGCGTTTCTAATAATATTGGATCGCCGACAATTGAGGAGATAATTTATGTGCGAATTCTCGACGTAACTCCACCCGAGTGTCGACGAGATCTCGAACGTAAATCGAGTAATGATTTTCGAATTATTCATGTTTCACATGTGTGCATGATAGAGGGATCGGGCGCGCGCGTGGCATCGGGCCTGGCGGCTGCCGGAGCCCCTCTATCTCCGCTATTGTTGATATAAGTGACGCGCGCGCCGGTGCCCCGTCACCTTTCTAGTCGCAGTCTCGTTGCGTACACGTCGGTGTTCGTGTCGCTCTTGTGGGTCTCTCGTTCATATCATTGACTCATAACTTTTTCTCAACGATCTCGCTCCGAAACGTCATCGGTTCGATAAATTCAATTTTTCTTCATTGAACAGTGTTCAGTGAGTGCTGCACGCGATAATACGTTGGTCTGCGACTCGTCTGCGAGACATTGATAGCTACTGAAAAAAGCAAGAAAAAAACGTAACAAGATGAACGCCTACAGTGACCTATCAACACCACCAACCAACGTGGAGAACAGCAGGTTGGTGACTCTATTATCCACCGATAATAAAGTTCAGATGACTATAGGAATTCCATGGCATTTTTCAGCCGAGATGTACATATGTAATATTGCCTAACATCGTTGCGTACTAGATGATAACTATTATTTTCACATCATTTTGTTCTATTGATTACGCGGATATCTGACACTAAATGTCAGCTCTAGTCGTTTCTTCTGCCTTCGTTTTTCCTTAAGATTTGTCCCCATCGTGTTGCGATGACGCGCAGCTTAATTAATTATCGAATCAGAATGCGTATCGCTGAGAAAAACTGCAATAGAGTTCGTATCGTTGTTCG
Source organism: Arge pagana (assembly GCA_963969455.1). Taxonomy (NCBI): domain Eukaryota; kingdom Metazoa; phylum Arthropoda; class Insecta; order Hymenoptera; family Argidae; genus Arge; species Arge pagana. Next base: position 2,683,342 of record OZ018313.1, on the reverse strand, counting down.
TCTCTTCTGCCGAACCTCTATTATTCCGATGAAGTTGAATTTCAATTTGACGTTAGCTTGAAGTCTGAGAGTCGTTGATGAAAGATCGTAGCTTATTGCATGATCGAGACGTCATGATTTAGACAAGACGGAAGGTTAGTACGTTCATGTAAATTCATACGTGACAACGTGTCGTGGATTGTAGACAGAAGTATAATAATGTAAACAATCATTGAAATGTAGGTTTCTGTTTAGGCATTCAGTTTTTAGTACTGTATGTCATCAGACAAGGACATTGTACTTCGTAATGAGCACCTACTTTGTCAGGTTTCATGACGAAACCAATCAATCGACGATAAACTTTGCCATTTTAATTCACGGGGATGCAATCTTTCGTATAATTTTCTTGGCTTACTTTTGGAATTACATGGCATTTGGCACATTGCTATCTGAGAATGTTCAAAACCTTTCCAGTCTGCTTCAATCGAGCATAGCAACTACTTATATTTACCGTAACAGAGTTTTTTTGAGAGACGAAATAAACGGAAATACCACAGAGAAATTCATTTGTCCATCAAAGATTGTTTTCTAAGCATTACCGAGGTTCTGACCTACCTCCGAATCACAATTGGTGAAAGTTTCGCATCAGTGTCTTTTTCGTTTTCCCTGTAGTTGGTTAGCGTGAGATTGGCGGATACTGATAGTTTGATATTTCTTGCCAAGTAATTGTGACTGAATAGAACAAGAAATTGAAAAGATATAAAATGATAGATAGTTATATAAGTCCTGCTTTGCGACTTGTCAGAGTATATTCGTGAAAGTAGGATACAAATTCTCATCGTAAATTTATTATGATCGCGAAAAACTCGTAGTACTGGATGAAATCTGATCATTGGTTTTCACAGCTTCCATTCATATTTACATTTCTATTGATTATCTCGTTCGTTAACTCCATATGGCTGGATATTCGTGGTATTACACAGGAAAAACTAATTGTTTTGGGTACTTTTATTTGATTTTACACCTCCATGTTTTATGATTTCAGAGTTATAGAACTTAAGACCAATTACCGTTATGCCTGTGCAATATAATTTGTAATTACAGAAACATTTATTTCATCATCGAAATTCACACAATAGAAGCATGTGAATTTCACCTCAGGTTTTTCGTGGATATCAATATATTTCCAGTCGAGTTTACTCCATTGTACTCCAGATCTCAAGAAAGATCATTTTTGATCTGACGATCAGATTTACAATCAGAGAATCACAAAACGTGAGAGAATTGATTTACAATGACATTGACCCCGTCGAGTCAATTCAATTTAAGACCAGTTAGAACCTCATCTAATTCGGAGCACATGTGAAGTCAACTCTCTTCAATCAACGATTTTATCGAGAAGAGAATTACATTCGATAGAGCCTTTCTAGACATTTACGCAACCTTCAAAAGTAGAATTTTCAATGCAGAGTGATATGAGCGTTGTTCGTTACGATATGGTGAAGAGAATCTGATATCTGGAATGAATATGTCCCAATGTTCGTCCTACAACATGAAACAGTTTGACAAATATTGCATAAATTAGCATCTCTATACGTGTTTATCTGTTTATGAAATGCAGCATTTAAAGGGTTTTAAGATTAACAGATCCAGCAAAATAACATTAGTAGCAACGATCAGATACGCTGATGAGGATTTAACATCGTCTAGGCGACTAGACATCTTTGAAGCTGGACTTAACTTGTCGATTCCTTTATAAAAAAATTTCTTATCGATTGATAAACATCTAAAGAGCCTCTGGTTATGACAAACCTTTACGTAATCTGTCAAGTGATCAAAAATACGTCTTACAAAAAAGAATCTACTAAGAATGATATTGGACTTTTTTCGAATGTATCTTACACGGTGATCCATCCTCAGAAGAAAGTCAATCCCGCATATCGATCAATGCTATCTTGAATAAAGAGACTTTCTATAGATTACAGCGAAATCCATGCGATATATCAGCAAGTTCAAGGTCTATTGGATTTGATAAGTGCAGTATGTAAAAAAAAAAACCAATCTTGCAATATTATCCTGGATTACATGCCGATCCATCATCGTACGAATATCAATTTTTCTAATTATATCCATGACATAATATATTTCCCAACGATTCCTTGCGCATAATCAACGACGAGTCGATGAACTAACTGCCATTTCATTGAAATGAACATATTTATCTGCATCTATAAAGCCTTTTCCTGGATATAATATACGATTTGTTGATATACAACTCAGGGCTATTGACCGTTCTATTCAAATGCTTGAAGGTGACGTCGCATAGTAGAGCCAGACGTGAATTGAGTTATGCTGATATTCAATCCGTCAAGTCAACTCTTAACGGGCACGGGCAAAATCTTCGATGAGCACAGAATATGATCGTTGAAGCCAGCGATATTGTTATGTTCAATGAAAAATACCAATAAAATCCAGCTTATTATTTTCATTTATTGTAACAGTAACTGTTTCAACGTAGAGCTATGCCCATCGAGCTCCATCTTACGAGTAAATTTTCCAATACTCAATCATCGATCGATGCGTTCGAACGAACCATTGAAATTCCAATCATGTCGACTGTGACGCCGTGCCATTAAATTGAATAAGGATCTATGCATACAGTTTTGGATTACCGTTGGTACCATGTAAAAAACGTGCGTCAATCAAATATAGATTTGGCTTTGCGCGGTCCGTGGACACATTTGGAAAATTTCATGTTACGTTACACCGCACTCTTTGAAAACTGAGGCTCTTTGAGAATGTATTTGTCATCTTGGCTTTAGATCGATGGTTACACAGCAGACTGGAAACCGTTTCTGATAACAAATTTTCCCTGACCATGTACCGACGTCATTTCATTCAGGGAAAAAGCAATGGTTTTTCCTCCTTCGAAATGTGAACTTCATAAAATAAGTAAATCCTACTATCTCCACGGGATCGTTACTCTCACGAATAATTCACCACACCTCAAAGGGACGCCGATTCATAATTTTACATAAATTTTCACCTAATTAATTGCGTGGTGGCCTGAATCTTGGGTCGACTGGCTTACCTTCGAATCAACGACTGTGAGGTCTACAGTTTTTTGACCTAACAGCAATTCAAATGTCTCCTCGCAAATGTCTCTTCCGTTTCTCATGGTCTGGTCCTGTCTTTTGCTCCAACCACATTTTGAGACAGCGATAGACTATGCAGTCTTCCGGGTTCTTTTATGCTTCACTGAAAACCTCGAGGAGAACGATCAATCGTTTTTGCACGATTGAATAACTGACATCTCAAGGCTCCTTACATTTTTACAGCACAAACTGCTCCGACACTTATTATCTTTCGCTGTATCATTTTTGCTCTGTGAAAAATATTCACCATTCTACTATTAAAAATTGTGTCAAATTTCAATTTTGCTGAGCTGGACTGACCGAGGCACGTGTTTTCAAATTGAGGAGAAAAATGAGTTATCGCTACAACCAAATGAGAGTGGGATACAGGATTTTAGTTTAAAAAAACAGAAAAATGTTTTTGATCCGATGAAGTAACTCAGCGACTTTCTTATCGCGGTCACATTAGGGAAGTAAGTTTGATATCACTCGTACAGTGGCAAAGAATATAAGCTAACTATATTATACAATAAAAAATACCCGAAACAAAACATTATGCAGAAAAGTCATGCGGTAAACCAAGCAGAATTTTCAACTCTGTAGATACGTCTATATAAATAGATCCTTTAGTATCAAAGTTATCATATCACGATTCTTGGCGAGTATACAGGGTGTTCATTTTAACATGGCACAATTGAATACCCAAAAAGAAAGCTGTTTGGAGAAAAACTTTTCAAACAAAAGCTGCAGGCTTCAGAGGGGGAAAAATAATGGTGTACTTTTCAACTTCCGGTTCGAACCGGAAGTGGGTTTTAAAAACCGGAAATGTTTTTAAAATGGAAACGCCCGTTTTTTAAAGTGGAAAATGAAAGCGCGGTCCAAAGTGGAAGTTGCAAAGATGATAAAAATGAGATGATCAAGATGGTATCAGGCAACGTCGCTGATCCGATGAAATATTCAGCGCGAATCCCAGAATTGTCAATCTTTATTTAAATTATTCGACTAAAAAATCCGACGATCACCAGCCGTCGTATAACACAAGTACGATTTGCGTAATTGAGATTACTCAGCATTTCTGTTGTTGATTTGTCGAAGCTTAAACGCGAATTATTTACAAAGAAAGTACGTTGAATAATCGAACCGATGCGTTTGTCACTTTCATAAGACCCGTGCTGCCTCGCTTAAAAATTCCTATGTTTGCGAACCGTGTCGTAACAACTTGACGGATTAACATTTCATGATCTCGCCGATACGAGAATGAATTATTTAATTTCTTCGTTATTCGCTGAATACAGATCTAAAAGCGCTAACAATGCTGTTCTCAGTGATACTCTCGGTGATGTTACGAGGGCAGCAATTTCTTGTGCTTATTTCAGCTTATTTTATTATACAGCACTACTTTTCCGCGTCTAAATCCAGTTTCGTTCGTTTCAATCGGACTTTTTCTCCCCAGATACACGTTAGCTTCACAGCAGTGCTAATATCTCTTGAACCAATCGAGCTCCAGCAAGAAATTGAAATTTTACTCGACTACGATGAAATGGACATATTTCATCCCTGCAACCCGGGCAGAAAGTAATCAATTTCTGACCACAGGGAAGAAAAGTGATTTTGCGGGCGGAAAAGTAGATTCGCGGGCACGAAAGTGATTTTTGCAAAAAAGTATTAGTGCATCTTTGATCATACTAACAATGGCGGCACCGTAAATTCTAAAGCTCGTAACTCTGGCAATTTTTCGATACATTTTCGGTAAAATAGAATAATAATACTAATCGTACCATGATCAGCGTACGTCCCGCCGTAGATAAACCCGTCGGAAACGTAATCCAATTTGTTTCAAGCAGCTGCCAGCACCACGAGCTGCGAAAATGATAATTTTATGTCTGCATATCAAACGAACGAAGTTATTCAAGTTTTTACGCGAATCACGTCATTTTCATTACCATGCATTCCTTCCGTAACGATGCGAATTAACGCGCCGTTTTTCTGCCCATGCTGCGAACGACTGACCTTTGATTAGTGCTTCCGCACTCGAGCAACATTCGAATGCGGTTTCCGCGGACTGCAAAAACTCGCGTTCCTGGTTTTGATCCGCGCTTAAAAAAACCGTGCGCGTTTCTTATCATCGCAAAACCTACGCCTATTTTCATTACATGCAATATCCTCTTCGTCTCCTTCCCACTTTTTTTTTAATTTTTCCTCCGTCATTTTTTTTTAATTTTCCTCCGCCATTTTTTTTTAATTTCCCTCCGCCATTTTTTTTATTTTCCTTCGCCATTTTTTTTAAATTTCCCTCCGCCATTTTTTTTTATTTTCCTCCACCATTTTTTTTAATTTCCCTCCGCCATTTTTTTTATTTTCCTCCACCATTTTTTTTAATTTCCCTCCGCCATTTTTTTATTTTCCTCCGCCATTTTTTTTAATTTCCCTTCGCCATTTCTTTTTATTTTCCTCCGCCATTTTTTTTTTAATTTCCCTCCGCCATTTTTTTTATTTTCCTCCGCCATTTTTTTTTAATTTCCCTCCGCCATTTTTTTTATTTTCCTCCGCAATTTTTTTTTCTTTTCCTCCGCCATTTTTTTTAATTTCCCTCCGCCATTTTTTTTTATTTTCCTCCGCCATTTTTTTTTTATTTCCCTCCGCCATTTTTTTATTTTCCTCCGCCATTTTTTTTTTCCCTCCGCCATTTTTTTTTTTTGAATTTTTATTTTCCTCCGCCATTTTTTTATCCCCGCAAGCTTTACTACATTTCAACAAATAACTCGCGCTACTTGCCGGAGACGTATTTGGAGAGTGCGTTAACTTTGAATTTTTATTTTTTTTACACAATTCGAGGAATATATTGCGATGTTCATTGATAACTTTTCAGAGTCAACGCTTCATACGCAACGTAATCCTCCTGCTTCCTTATTAAACGTGAATTGTTGACCAACAACGAGCCGGCATTGATAGACGAAGCTCGGCTGTATATTGACCGCTTATCTATCTATACACACCGGGTGACCCGTTTCGACTCGACCACTCGAATATCTCGAATTACAATTTTTTCTTAGAACCAAAGCTGCTCTCTGCCCAACTTGTCGTAAAGTTTGGTCGAATTTCGACGGCGCCGCTTTCTAATTTTCTAAATAGAAACTTAGTTTTTAGCATTCCATCGGATTCCAGGGCAAAAAGTGTAGAAAACGCGCAACTTTTATACGCAGCCTTTTGGTCTCTCCCCTCTTTTTTGCAACGTTGAAGTTGGCATCTTGTGAAATATGCAAGCTATTTGTTACACATTTATCTCGATGGATTACCTAGTTTGCAAATTTGCTGCGAAAATGGCGATTTTTGGTTGTAACGCGTGCAAAAACGGATCATCAGCACGAAGTTGAACTATGTTTGCTATCGAAAATGGCGATTATTTTTAAAAAATGTAACTCAGCGAAAAATTTGGACCAAACATCACATTTTTTATGTGCATAAAAATACTGTTACTCGTATTACAATTTTTAAAAATTTGTGAATGACGATATTCCAAACCTGTATTTTGGGCTTATCCGACCTGCTCAACAAGATCTGTGTATTTTTCTTTCGAAACTCCATGAGATTCTCCCAGCCTGCCTAAAATATTCGCGGCTCTGTAATTTCTCTGTACTCTTCGTGAGAACTTTTTTCGTCGCTCGAGAATCCAGGTCGAATCTTCTAGTTCGTGCGGCGTACGCATATTCGTTCATTTTCGATACACTGAATATGAAAGTTCGTCCGATTTCCCACGCCTGTTTGTAAAATCGCGGTTTTAATTGGCCTTGATATTGGACGTTGGTCGATTTTCGTAACAAGTTACATCGCAATATCAAACTATATCGATATCTCTCCTATAGCTGATGAAAAATGTAACTTGATTCCGTTTTATTCGAGGTACTTAGCAACGAACAAAATTATCGACTTATCAGCGTTTTTGTGCCAAGAGCAGCGCAGCCAGATTTGGACAAAACCTGGGAGGAAGAAATTCGAGTTGCGAGAACAGAAATTTGTCTGCAGCAACTCGCGGCGCGCCAGATGCTTATCGGGCTATCAACATTGCTCGTGCGATATCATCGAGAAACGTAGATTAGCAACTAGTTCATCGCCAATTCGGGCGCTCTCGTGCTGCTATTTCGCGAGCAATTATCTTCACCTTGACACTCCGAAGGTTCCCTGTTTTTCCCGATCGTTAGCACTCCAACCGGATGAGCATGTGAAAATTGCCCTTGAACGACGCGGATGAAGAGATCCGGCGAATTAAACCCACAGATGATACATATTTACTTATTCGCGTGATTCTCGCGAATCGAATTTCGATTGCCAGAAAAACTTCACGTTTTCAAAAAGTTATTAACTCATTTTCAAACACGTCTCGTCTCAAGAATTCACTTGGACGTGTTGCATTTTCTTTATCAGTTTGCTCCAGAAATGACGTTGGAATTTAAATAGGAGCGCAGCATCCTAATGGTCAGACGACGGATGCTTCGTATGAATTTCATGACAAAACACCCACGTTATTGCCAAGAAATCTAGTTCACTCGGCGTTCGTCCGCGTATTCGCTCGATCAGACTTACAACAGTAGATACGAAATAAAAACGTAATTTGCACCTCGATTTTCGAACTCTGTCGACAGAAATGTGAAGTAAAAATTTGGAAAAAAAATTGTTAACCGATTTTTGATCAGTGGCCTTGAAAAAGCACAAGATTCGGATTGTATCCGAATAGAGCAACTTTTTATACCTTGAGGAGATTCGATAATACGTGACGGACTTCCGAATATTTCTGTGTGGAAACAACCAAACTATTGCGTAACAATTTTATTGTACATTTTTCGGCAGTAAATTCGCTACAAATTTGTTTGACAATAATTTTTTTTTTGGTAAAGCTGTACAAAAAAACGGTAAATACCTGAGCTCAGATTTTTTGTACAGCTTTACCAAAAAAAAATTATTGTCGAACAAATTTGTAAAGCTGTACAAAAAATCTGAGCTCAGGTATTTACCGTTTGTTTGTTCAGTTTCCGTTGTACCATTTCGCCAGAAAAAAATGAATGTACCTATCGATTCGGGTTCCCCGAAAAATGATAAAGCCTCGCGAAATCTTATCGCCTCGGCTATGACGAGGCAGATGTCGAGTCGCGATTTCCTGCTTTTTTACTTCCCCGGAATAAAAATACCGAGTTTTCAGAAAAATATGACCAACGTCATTTTCCCGAAATACGGTACGCGAGGAAAACGATTCCGGAGGGCCGTATTTCTCGAACGGTAGGGATTTCCAGCGGGAATATTGCCCATTTCTAAATTTGGACATCGCCGTGTGAATTCCCCCATCGATTCATAATTTTCCCCCCCGCGACGTCAATAATCCGTACAACGGCTGAATTTTCCCCATCTTCGTTATCACCGATTGCGTCGGTAATTCCGTAAAACTATTACGGATCGACGAGTGCGATACTCGTTTGGCGTCATCGAGCTAACGAGCTGCGTACAATGCATCTGGAAATTGGAATCGAAAAATTTGTCAAATATCCCGCGGCGTGGTCTAAGGTCAGTCTCGCGTCTAGATGACTAACGTTAAAAATCGCTTCTCATGCTCGCTACTTCCCTCGTTGGTATCGGCGACGGACTCTTAATTTACGCAATCGACACCTGACGACACGTCGAGCTATTTCATCGCCTGATTGCGTATATATCGACGCGTTGAGTCATTGACTCGATATATACGACTGATATTACGTTTTGCCGAAACTTCTCCTCGTCATCGAGCGTTTCGCCAGGTCCTCGTACATCTCACCCTTCCAGCATCCACGTCTCTCCCCTCGTTTTCCCCATTTTCACCACCAAAAAAAAAACTTTACACAACCAAAAACCTCCGAGTCAATTTGACTTGGCTCGAGGAAATGGCGTAATTGTATGGTGCTGAAGAACATTTTGCTGCCCTCAGAATAAAGAATATCTTGCCTAGATAAAATATTCTCTTTGGTCTAGCGAATTCCTATTTGCGGGGAAACACTTTTCGAAATTGACTTCTCCTGGGAAAAAATATTTATTTGACTCCAGCAAATATTTTCAGCAAATCGAAATAAAAAAATTCTCCAACTGTCGCGTTTCTCTTTCCTCCCAGATATTTCTACACGTATATGTAACCACGAATTTAAGGATTTTACCCCGTGTGGCGTCGGTCCCAGAGCTGCGTTTAAAAAACCTACATACGTTTAACCCTTAATGGTCACACCTCCGGATTCTGACGTGATGGTCACATGGGGTGTCATCAACCCCACTCACTTTGGAAAGTGATAAATAACTAATAAATTGAAAAAAAAATTATATCAAAATACTACAACGTAACGTCAACCTTTATGCGTAAGGCCATGTCAGTTATTTTCAAGTCGTGTAATTTTTAATACCAAAAAAGAAAAGTCGAAAAAAAATCGTAAAATATGACTTTTTTCGTGAAAAGCCATGCAGAGACTTCAATTTTCAACGAAAAAAAATAAAAAAAATCGTTTCATAAATCTGAAATAGCATACTTTCGGGTGGGTGAGAATAAATTAGTGGCCGTTCCAAAAACTATATTTATTTGTACATCCGAAGTGCGGAAAAATGATACGCCAGATTTGTTATGACGAACGATATTTTATGATGAAAAATGGTTCAAACTACCCACAGATGACGACGCATGTCCCATTTTCACGAATACTCTAGGAGTCAGCGCAGTTCGAAAAACCGCCGGGGTTGAATCAACCCCGAGTGACCAGTAAGGGTTAAACAAAAAAATTAGATTTATCTTAAACACTTTTTCCACCCAGAAATAACAGCTCCTCGAAAAGTAGATATCTACGGTGAAAAAACCGGACTGGCACTCTATGGATATTAGTACCAATTGTCAGAGATTAAAAAAAGTTTTTTTCACTGTTTTTGGCAACAAAAATGGTAAATAAAAAGTTATTAATGTGTAGAAAAACGCGCTTAGAGTTTGTTTTTTGTGTGCAAAATTGTGAAAACGTCTTACCTTTTGTAGAAGATGTGTAATATGTGTATAAACTATAAATTCGGATCGATATAGACTATTTTTAAAATCTCTGGATATCATTTGCTGTCGCGAATAAAAAAAAACGTATTACTAAATCAAACTATCGCTGCGTGATGAAATGTTTTGCCAAGTCGACGTCACGCCTCGAATCGCGTGGATAATCGCGAGATGTTTGCGCGACGTTTGACGAAATCGGGAAAACAGCGGGATTTCTACGTCTCGGCGACGAGAGCGTAGAAAAACGTGTGGCGAGTATCGTTGGGTTGGGTTGAATCTTCGTACGATTGTTAGCAAGAGCTTGCATAAGAATTCGTATGGGAAAGCTGAAATCTGAAAATGGCGTTCCGGCCTTGAACGGAAGCGACCGAGGTCGCCCATCATCGGTGAAGGTATCAAACATAGCGAGGAGAAATTCACGCGTGCCTGATTATGCACGGGCCGATTATGTAAACCGTACCGAGGAGGACTCTATTTAGATCGCGTAACTCGTATATTTTCAACGAGTATGGTCACGGCGAGTCGGTGCCTGCCTCTGCGTTTCGTTGGACACCGAATATTTTCGCGCGCCGCCAGCATTCGATGCAAGGCGAAATGCGAGGCGCGTGTAATGAGCTAATAATTACGCGCGTTGCTTCGCTAAATTAGGTACGAATTACACGAAAGGAGCGACCAAAAGTGGAGGATGAATTGGTATTTTTGAGGTGAATAAAAATTGGTGGAAACTCGTTGGCGCGATGTGGGGAGTTCGAAAAGATTGCACGAGGATGAAGTTGACGAGGGAGAAAACGATTTTCCAGTTTATTGGGGGGGAACAAAATGAGTGCACCGAGAGAAGTGGTAGCTGGTCAGCTTAAATGGAAAGAAGCACTTGGAACTACGTTTTCTAGCTACTGCGACCAGATTTCTTCAATTGCTCGAAGCGAGTCTCGACATCGGCATCTTCTCGTCTGGTCTCCCTTGCCGAAACACTACTCGAGACACGAAATCCCAATCTTTGCTCGCCGTACGAAACTGTAAAATTGGCAAATCTGCCGCAGCTATCGCGTGCAGTTGAGGAGGATTTTTTCATTTGGGTACCGCATCCTGAGAAATCTGGTAGCAGTAGCTAGATCCGAAAATCGGTGCACCGTGTTCGATTCGAGTGGTCCCAGCTATTATCAGGAGCCGAAGATCATTCGTGTATCTAGTCTCGTCAGCTTCTGTAGCCTGGTAGCTGTAACCGGATAACAAAGTTACAGCAGCGTGAAAACCTAGCGACCACGGCTACTTTTCCTAGACTGCTTCGACTAGACCAGCTCTTACGATTCTGACTAGATACCAAAGTCAAGGACGATTTGAACCGCGTTCATGTAATCGCAGCATTCGAGAAACGACTCTACAAATTTCCCGAAGATATCCTGAAAAACCGCATTTGTCGCTCACTTCGAATTCGGCGTCGAAGGTAACTCCATTCCGCGCTAAATCACCGATTTGCCGGTTTTTTCCCGCGACACGCGGACCTTGAACCTCTCGAGACGAGTTCAAGGTCAATCGGCGTGATCCTCGTCGCGAAAGGCTCGCGCGGCACTTGGACATGTGTCGTTCGAGGAATCTTCCGGCTGACCTTCCACCTGCTCCTTTCTGCGGCGATACGTATTTTTATACGACCCACGCCAATCGCGAAATCATGACGAAATGCAACTATCTGATTACGCACACTCGCGAGCCCTGCGACTGCTCCTGACGGCGCCATAAAACCGATCAACGACGTTCGCCAAACACTTTGCTTGTGCCTCTGTGGTGTTGCTGTGGTCGCTGATTAGAAAAAATAAAAAAAATTCTTCAAACCCAGCGAAAATCGCTCGTTAGTATCTTCTAACGTTAGCTGTACAGAAAAACGTCGGAACACGTTCTCCTTTTTCCAACCTTCCTATTATTTTCCGAGCCCTCTTCCACTTTCTTCATCATCGTTTCAGCGATTAATCGCAGTCTTACGAGTTTCGGACGCAGCTTTTTCAAAGACAGCCTTACACACGAATGCACACCTCTAGTACCAAACATCTTGTATCTATTTCTTCTCTCCTATCTAGAGTTTTTCCGTTCCTTCTATTGAGACGTCTGCGAGTACGAAAACGCGTGATCTGAGCTCGCGTTTTCCGCAATCACTCGTCTATGCAGTCAACGTGGTCGCGTCGTTCACCAAGTGATCGGCAAAAGCAGCGGGGATTTTTTCATGCTCCCACCGGTCTTGGCGCGATGTTCCCAGTATCGTGACGACGGATGTTTTTTTTTGTATAGTACTTGGACGTGTAATATTTGAGGAACCTCGGATTGCGTACATGGTCGTTGCACGACGTTTTCTTTGAGACCGAGATGGTCGAAGCGAGAATGGAATAGATTTGTTCAAGATACGACCAACCTCGAAGGTATCTTCCCAAATGTTTGTGCCGGCGGAAGTGACATCGTTATGTGCCGTTCGAATTTGTATTTGCGCTCGCCAAGAAAAATACCTAAGGTGTACCTCGAAATTTTGAAATTTTGTTTCATTGCCCTTTCAAATATTCAAAAAATCAAATTTCGGTCTTTTACCACGACTTTTCGACTAACAAACAAAGCTGATTACACTTGTTTTTCTTAAATATGTTTTTCGAAAAGTAAAAAAATACGATTTTTTTTTTAAATGCGATTTTTGAGTCTTGAGCGTTTATCTGGAAGGTGATTTGCAGTGTAGAAAATAAAAAGTCAAAAAGTTGAGGAATTCACGCATTTTTGCTAATTGGCCGATTTGGCGTGGAACGCCCCGTATATATAGAAATATACTCGAAAAATTACCATTTTCGGTCTCGGCGACGCGGTGTGGCAAACAAGATCTGAAATAAGAAGCGAACGCCAGCTCGATACGCGGAAAACATCGAAATACTGTTGATCCAAAAATTCATCGAATGGCTGATCCGCGAAAAATACGACGAGTCGTTTCGCAACGCAGGCATCGAAGTCTCTGCGACGCAGTTCGTCGGTAGATTAAACGCGGAAGAAAATCGACGAGTGGTACAAAAATATGTTATTGCGCTATATCGTAGACAAAAATTGTTAAGTAAGCTCGTCAAACGACGACAATGGTGTTTATATTAAGAAAAAATGAAGGCCAACGCGAAGGTAACGACCATGGATCATCGACGAAAAACTTTGGCAATTTATTTATAGCTCTAAAACACCGAGGCGTTTCGTTTTTTCGCCTTCGTTTTCCTTGGTACTCGCAATTTGGTTGATCCTCGCTAAGACTCGGATTCTTGTGTGTGAGACTGGAGAATATACGGTGTGAGTGATACGTCGTTAATAATAAAATGTCCGAGGTATCAATGTCAATTAGATTTTGGGACGCGCGAGATGTGCGATTATCATTTCAACACCGACGTCTCAATGTTACGTTAATCGATTTAGCTGTGACCTTGTCTCTAAGCTTTGTAACACGCTGATACATTATCGTAAATGATGCCTGGAGAAACTCGTATTTGAAAGGTCTATTATTTGGTGAAAGGAATGTATGTTATCAATGCTATAATTACTGTACAGAAGGCTGTACAGAAGGCCGCAAGGTAAACCTTCCTCAAGGTTTTACTGTTTACTATCCTTGTCTAGTCACTTTCAATTTCCCAAAAAAAAACATCCTCTGACAATTTTCGGTTTAACGATGACATTTTTTTTTAATCACCACAATTCAATTTTTAACGATATGTTTTTCTACTCTTTTCCACTACCATCGAGGAGCAAGGTCACTGTAACAGCCTGCAAAAAGCGTTTCATCAACAATTTTTTTTAGGGGGGGAAAAAAGCTAATGGAATCATGCGACTCGAGGAAGTTGCAACAAACAACCATCTCAGTATAGCTAGTATAATTTTGAATACAAAGAAAAGAAACAAAATCACTGAATCTTTAAGTCAATAAAAACAGATCCATTTTCTGAAAAAATTTTACTTCTATTTAATCATTGATATGGTAGAATGATGTCTTTGCCAGGGACAAATTCGATTTTCTATTTTTCAGTCTGTTCATACCACTGTACATTTGTCGCACACTAGCAGTAACGCTAACTTGTCACCAAATGCATCAAAATGAGAGGTGGAACGTAGCGAATCGAGCAAAAACTATATTCAATCACGACGATCGAATGAAATTCACCTAAAACTACTTCAATACACGCGATATGTCGTATCGCACAGAGTACTAAGAGTATAACTCAAAATTTGCTAATTTTTTTTATTTTTTTTGGGTCCATGTCAGTCACTTTCTATGAAACGATTGTTGTCCTAGAAGCATAAGTGATCTTGGTATCGACTTATTCTCTTGGTAATGTTCTTGAAAGAATTGTTCCAAGCAGATGGAAGCTCATGTAATCTGTTCGTACGCACATCAAACTTCTTGTTACGGTTACTACATCCGAAAGGGTCGGTCATCGTATACGGAGTCACGATAAATGAATTCTACTGTAGCACAAGCGTTTTTGATTTGAGAAGAGAAAGATTTATTAAATGGAAAACTGATAGAGGATATATGATTAACCGAGGAGCTGGATTGCACGTTAGTTATAAGCCTACACAAGATGCCGATGAGGTAATAGTACTGTACAAAGCGAGATTAATGACATTCTTATCTTTCACTACATCGGACAGAACCACTGATGATGTTCTGCTTGACCTTACATCATGATTGTAGAAATCTGCGACGCCTCACGAGTCAAACGTCAATGACATTCGTATCGCACCCGTAAGCTCGTACACGTTGATGGCTTATCTCGTTGATAGTAAGCTCAAGATGTGGATTAATTTAAAACATGACGAACGCACGCTGACGCGGCGTGATCACGTTGATACTGGTACGACGACCGCAGACGGAGTACGATATCGAATGGTAGATAGCTCTGTAATCGCAAATAGCACGTCTGGGTGAAGAAGTTGTTAAAACTTGCAAATATGTTTCAATTAACTACTTCTCCATTTTGTTTTATTTTTGAGCTATACGCGTGGCCAATACATCAGGTACTTCAACAACGATGATAAGTGGGTTTCGCAGCAGTTGATTCCATTGTGATTCATGTATTTATTCATTATTCTTTCAGCACTTGCCTGGTTCTCATGACCCATTCTGATTGTCATTTATTTATACTAATTAACGAATCGATATACTTATTCATTTCTGTTCGACGTCGATGCAAATTAATGTTTACAACATCGGTGTTACGGGATCAGAGCTCAAAGTTCTGCGAGAACTCCTTTTCCCTGCTTCGTGACCGCGGTTCATTTTGCAGGTTTCGACTTCTCAAGTTTATCGTTTCGTTGTTTTGGCTTTGGCTACGACTGTAGATTTATTGCATTCGATGATTGTAAAGGCGAAGAAGAATTTAGGTATATCTAGTTTATCTTAGGAAATTGAATGGTAATAAACTTATCGGCTTACCTCGATCTACTTAATTACCTCTTTCTCAACGAGTCGTTGGCTATTAGGCTAACGAGTTGTGAAGGAGACATTCATCGTTCTCTACTTGACGTCATATTCTTAGTAAGTCGTACCATTTCTTTCTTCGAACTCCTTTCTAACTTTGTATTCAATTCGTTTGTTACAGAACAAGTCTCCGGCGTATAGCGCGGCACGAGGAGACAGAGTTCAGCAACGCGAGCATATTGAACACCATGGAAAAGTTTGTGCGGACTGTGAACGAGATGGAAGAAACGATCTTAGTACCCAGTCGGCTGCTGGACCTGGCAGTCGGAGACTCTTATGACACGATCTCTGCCAAGGGGAATCCCGGAGACTCGATAAAGGACACCATGAACCACACAGACTTGTATCAACTTTACAACATGGTAAACAAAGTGAAAGTGGATCTACTGTGGTCGCAGGATGAATCGAACAGGGAGCCAAAAGAGCCACCGATCGTGGGCGAAAGACTAGGACACGTGCGTCGTCCTAGCACGACATCGATGCAGAGCATCAACAGCGCTGCCTCGATCATCAGCTCCAGCTCCGATTCGGACTCCGATACCGGAATCGAGAACGATTCTGGCATGGAAACAGAGGAATCTACAGATCGCCTGGCCAACATTGCCGCGGAGAACTTCAGACGCCACTTGAGAGGACTTCACCGCAGCATTCACCAAATGACCGAAGCTGCGACGTATCTGACTCTACGCTACCAAGCCGACGTCGGTGGGACAGTCTGATTCCATATTGAATTTCAATAATTTTACAATACAAAAGTATCTACTTAAGCGATACGAGGTTTTTGCTCTCGTTTCATTGAACCCTCACAAAATCTTTGGCGCGGCTCAAATTGCCTACGTTATGTTTACAGAATCAAGAGCGAATGCTTGAAATGTGAAAACCAAATTTTCTTTACATGTGCGCTGAATTGTCCCTTATTTTCCTGTTCAATTGCCTCGAGTACTGATATCCTCGCCGTTACGTATTCTTATCGCTGTGCGACCGTACTAATTATTCTGCTTGCTGCATTTTGCAAATGACTTTGTTGAACAAAAAATTCAATGTGCATCAGCGTAGTCCACATCTGAGTTGACAGTTTGAAAATCGAGGAAGCGTAATGATTTAATTTATAAACAAAGTTAGTGCCTTTTCTCGTTACTTTTAGGTATATAGAATTTCAAATTTGGCAACACACTTGCCTCAAAGTTATTTATGCAATTAATTGACCTAACGATGGGCACGTGAAAAACGAGCGCAACAAATGTCAATTAATTTAAATTCAAGCAAAGTTTGAAGAGACTTTTTTTGCATTTTATCGAACATGCTGAATTCACATGATTTTATCGGAGTTGTTCCGGGTTTTATTTACTGCGAAAAATTTCCTAGAAATTAGTAGAAAGCAAAAATCTGGTTCACTTTAATCGCATGTACGAAGTCTTCGGTGGAAGACTATAATTTTTCATTCAATCTGTTACTCGAAGCAGATCCGAAAGCAACGTGCGTAAAATCTGTCGTCGATTACTCTCTTGAATTCCAATGGTAATGTGTTCTTCAGATTCGTTGCGTGTAATTGCGTTAGTGAGGAATATTATATTGTAAATAAGGCTAACGTACAATCATTATTTATTGTTTATTTCATTGTTATATTTTAAGAACTTTTAACGAATCATATTGTTGTAAGCGAGTCGCGTGTCGCTCGCTTTATCGTTTCTAAATTCCGTTTCCATTTTTAAATACGAGTCAAATTTCATGCGACATCTGGTCATTTGTAACAATTGCCTTAATAAAATTGATAATTGACCCGTATAGATTTATCTCCTCTTCTCACTAGTCGCATGGTTTCAACGAGTAAATTGGGTGCTCGCCATTGAACTAGTCGGTCCGATTCGAATAATAACGATACCTAATTTTATTTCCAACAAATTCTCGTTAGCAATATTTCATTTCGAATTTCATGCTTCGTATGTCTCATATTTGAATTTATGTGACAACGATAGATTTCGGGAAAATTTGATTGGTTCTGTTCGAAGTATGCTAGCATTACAGATGGATAACGTCTATAAAATCGATCATAGCGCAGACATTGATTCGTATCAGCCGAAGAATAACTAGTGTAAAGAACGTGATTCTTGAAGTGATCTGACGCGTAGAACAAATCATCGAAGAGAGTGGCTCTACCGAATCGTTTTTACGTCATTTGTCAGAAATCTTTTCATTTTCTCATCATCAGTTTCTTCCTTCAGCTACTTGATTCTGCTGGCAAGGATTATTGGTCGTCGAGTTTTCAACGCGATATCCAATAACTGCAGCGGAATCAAACATAGTATTTATCGAGATCGTTTATTCGTTTGCAAATGCTTGAGAAGAACAGTAAGCGGAGTGCAGTAGTAGCGAAGTAATTTATCCTTGTTTTGCTCTTGTATATAATTTGTACATAGAAACGTGTAATATAAATCGAATATAGAGATGGATTACCTTTTGTACAACAACACGTGGCGCAAAATTGACCGGTAACGACATCGGTGTCGCATATTGTATCCGTGTATTATGCCTATCCAACAAATGTTACCCTATCGCCTATTCACACGTCTCCTACTGTTCAGAATAGGGAGGTAAATCATCGAATCTTTCAACAGTAATCACAAGTTATCTGTTATTTTAAATATTATTTTCAAAGTAATAAACGTTGAATAGATTAAAACGAACTTTTATCGCATAACTCAAACTCCCATACTTTTTGTCCTCTTTCTTTACACAGTAACTAATTCTTCCTGCGTAACACTTGTTCGTGATACGTAATCGATGGATCAATATTGTACTGTACTTATCTGCTAAACTTCGATTCTCTCCCCTATCCATTCGTAAAATAAAGAGCTGAAAGTACCAATATTTCCAGACACGAATGAAAAACAACAGCTCCGATCTGCTCGAAATTTTCATTCATCGTAGAAGTTGGTTTTGTAGGTGCGACGAATGAAAATTTGGAACTTCGATTCAAATTAAAAACCTTATAAGTTTCGTAACATTTTATTTATGGTAAATCATTCGTTTTTCATATCTGAAGAAAAAAAATTATATATAATTATTTATAAAAAATTTGCCTGATATAATTATACGTAATTTATGCAAAATTGTATATAGTTCTGTACAAGTTTTGGACAATTTTTTATAGAATTATATACAATTATACCGCTAAATTGTTATTTTAATAATATATAGTTATGTATAATTTTTCGTTCTCGGGATTGGATTGATGTTTTCCACACAAATCTGTCTACTGTATTTGCCTGAAAAAATGCGTGAACAGCTTGACTGTGATAAATTTATTATTGTTTTATACGCATCATTTTAATTTGGTAGGAAAAAGTAGGTTTGAACATTTGAACTATTGTTATTAGGAAAAATATGTCATGAAGTTACTGTATTTCTTGCACGACGCGGTTTCGTCTTTTATTAGACTGCACGTGTTTAGTTGTTAATAATTCCGTACTTTCCCATGTGTATCGGTGATACGTTTTGTTTATGCCGTCTCTCGTCACCTCGTACGCGAAAGTTTGCTCTCGATTCGCTTACGTACCAGCGTATACGAGGTGCACAAATATTTCTTTGTTGGTATTTTCGGATGCAAACCTTGGAGGAATTCCAAAACGATTCTTCCGATCCACATCTTTGATATTTCAGTAGTCGTTATCTTCCGGGAAACGTCCGGGCTCTGAACGATGCATCCGAATACTTTTCAGTAGACGAGATAGTGTTTCTTTATTTTTGATAAACAATGTTTGCTTCTCTGATCCGATCTTCGCTATTGGATAATTCATGTCGAGTAGTCAATGGCAGGTTTCCAAGACACGTTAAATCTTTGGTCATTCGTTCTCTTCTTTCCAGTTATTCCTAGTTTCAATAACGTTGCAGCTTCAATTTACGCCTGTATACATCGAGATTGCTTTGTGGTGAACATTGGAGAAAATTACAGAGCATCCGATGATTCATTACTTGATCGATAAATTGAGCCTTCACATTGCTGAGTAACTGAAATCATTCTTCTAATTGGAATATATTGTTGTAGATCAGGTTTTATATATTGTTGTGTCTAGTCTGTACGAACACAATCTTTACATTGCTTACGGTCGCTTTTATTTTCTTGTTATCATGTTATTAAGTATCGCATTGCCGAAAACACTTGTTTGCTAACGAGTGAAAGCCATCTACATATTTCACAATCCTTCGTATTTACCATCACGTGGAGGGAGATCAACGCTGCCTAGTTTATTTTCTACCTTTAACCATGGATTACAATTTCCCACATTTTCAATATCGTTTCTTATTTGCTTAATGCTTCTACGTTAGTTGTGTCTAACATTCTTAACGTTTCATCGAAATCATGCAGCAGTACAAATTATGCTAAGTTCGTGCTCTTCTACCTCCGACGTCGATTTCTATCAGAAGTTGATATGATATATTTCCATTCGTTTTTCGTCCCACCTAACGTAGAAGAAAAAAAACTTTTTGAATATTTTAAAACCCATATTTTCACCTACTTTTATTTTTTTATTTAATTTTCTTTGCCTTACAAAATATTTTTTCAGAACAAACCGAGCGTTAGTGAAATACGCACGATGAATTCTTTATTTAATGAATTTTTGAAAATTGGGGAAGCATAGTTTTTGATTTTTTTTATCTACGCGGGTTTCGAGCAAACGTAGCCAATCAACGAGGCGGATTTAGATGAACTTTGACAAAAAGTAAACGCAGCCAATGAACGAGGCGGACTTCGATAAAATTGGCCGAAAAGTAAACGCACCCAATGAACGAGGCGCGATTTTTGATCGCAGCCAATCAGCGAGGCGGATTTCGATGAAATTGGACAAAAAGCAAACGTAGCCAATGAACGACGCGCATTTTTTGAACGCAGCCAATGAGCGAGGCGGATTTCGATGAAATTGGGCAAAAAGCAGAAGCAGCCAATGAGCTAGGCGCATCTTTTGAACGCAGCCAATGAACGACGAGCATTTTTTGAACGCAGCCAATGAACGACGAGCATTTTTTGAACGCAGCCAATGAACGACGAGCATTTTTTGAACGCAGCCAATGAACGAGGTGGATTTCGATGAAATTGGACAAAAATCAGAGGCAGCCAATGAGCGAGGCGCATTTTTTGGACGCAGCCGATGAGCGAGGCGGATTTCGATGAAATTGGGCAAAAAGCAGAAGCAGCCAATGAGCGAGGCGCATCTTTTGAACGCAGCCAATGAACGACGAGCATTTTTTGAACGCAGCCAATGAACGACGAGCATTTTTTGAACGCAGCCAATGAACGACGAGCATTTTTTGAACGCAGCCAATGAACGAGGTGGATTTCGATGAAATTGGACAAAAAGCAGAGGCAGCCAATGAGCGAGGCGCATTTTTTTGACGCAGCCAATGAGCGAGGCGGATTTCGATAAAATTGGACAAAAAGCAGAAGCAGCCAATGAACGACGCGCATTTTTTGGACGTAGCCAATGAGCGAGGCGGATTTCGATAAAATTGGACAAAAAGCAGAGGCAGCCAATGAACGACGCGCATTTTTTGGACGTAGCCAATGAACGAGGCGGATTTCGATGAAATTGGACAAAAAGCAGAGGCAGCCAATGAACGACGCGCATTTTTTTGGACGCAGCCAATGAACGAGGCGGATTTCGATGAAATTGGACAATAAGCAAAAAAAGCAAATTTAATGAAATCGGACAAAAGCAAACATTCCCGCGCGTATTTATGAACAACCAAAATGGCGACTGTCTGTCGCTGATTGTTGGTCGTGTCACTTTTAAACGTGGTTTACCACCTGCGATTGTTAACTCGACTTCGATAGTTTAAAATTTTTAAATACACAAAATATGGAACGAAGATATTGTACTTCCAACTGTATGAGCGGATTTAAAAGCGCATCGTTCATTATTCCAAAGATTGAACAATGGTTATATACTGTATGTAAACCAGTTGATGGTAGATTAACGGAATTCGATGATTTTTAAAAAGCGCTTTCGTCCGAGTGATTTCATTCAATGTACAACAATAAAAGAGTTGACCGAGAATGTGACGCTGCAAGTATGTTCACTAAAATTCGATTTGACTCGCATAACCCGATAAGTCGTTCCGTTCATCACGTTGTTTGATAAACCCAAAATCTTATTATATTTTACAGAAAAAACTTCAACGAAACATTTTGGTCGAACATGATTTTGGTCAATAACCAAAGATTTTCCTGCGATTGACTTTGAATCCAAAAATTCACAGGCCCGTTGTCGACGAAGAAAACAAACAACCGCTCCACTTGGAGATATTTGGGTAATAATTTTTGTGATTAAAGAATGATAATGCTGTTTCAGTTTAAAAAGTTCAAGTCCGATGAGAAATGGGCCGCTTTTTAGGCCGTGGTTATTTGACAGTGATGCTAATGCGAAAAATATGTTGTGTCAGGAATCGTAACAGTCGAGATGCCAACAAATCGTGACGGGAATGAAACAACGCTGTTTCAAACACTCGACACAAGATCGAGTGGTTCAAAAGAGTATTCGACGATATTCGAGTCAGGTCAGATATCGGTGCGAAGAAACAAGACGATCCTGTTGACGATGCTCCGATACCTCGATACAACGTAGATTGAAAATGATACAGCTCTAGATGATTTTATACATTTCACACAGAACGATTCGATAAACTTACTTCTTGCGTGTTCAAGTTTATTCAACCGCCAGTTTCTAATAACATATTCCTACCGAGCTAGAAATACTGCAGGATACCACGCTGTGGAACAAAACTGAATATTTACCACTGGACCGACAGCACGAGATCAATATTTTTACACTTACTTCAAAGAAACACAAAGCTGTTACCAAATAGAAGATAAATTAATTAATTTAAACATATCTGTTCACTTTCAAGATATTTTTCTTCTGGAACACAAAATAGCAGCAATGAATATAAATCAAAGGTTATTGGTTAATTTTAATTTTCATGATTAACATTATAGCTTCGTATTAACCAAATACGAGAGACAGTTTCTAACTGCGGACACATTCCGACAATAAATCAAATATGTATCATTTAAATTATAAGCTACGAACGAAAACGATTTACATCTACATTTGTCAGTTCTCTGCTTCAACTCGACACAATAAAAGTTAATATTTCGTTCAACTCGTTGAAGTTTGATTTTTTGTCAATAGAACTTTATTTGTAACTTGTCGAGATACGAATGGGGCAGGTGGTCGAAAATGGATGTTGAAAATATTAAGTTACTTTTTTTCCACCAAACTTCATTAATCGTCAGCAAGCAGTAATGTTCTAATAAATCCTCGCGCTACAACAACGATGTTGTAAGCTGCAACAACAATGTTGTAAGCTGCAACAACGATGTTGTAAGCTGCAACAACGATGTGACGAGCGGTGATGAAATATTCTCAGTAATGAGAAAGATCGCTCATGCGTGGGAAAACTACCTGATCGCGGGACCATTATATCTCGAAGCCATCAAGGATCACCCGAGTCGATCACCTCGAATGTCAAGCCTTTCACGCGGTCCGTTGCGTGTTCGGCGCGGAAAATGCCCATTTCCGTATCTGAAAACTGTGATTTCAGAGTTCCCGAGCAGCAACTAATCCGAGTCACGAACCGTCTGCGATCCCGTTTTCGTACTCGGCGATTCTCGACTCACCTGCGTACAAATCCGAGGACTAGGCCGCGGGCGTTGCGTAGTCTTTCGATCGGTGTGACGCACAAGCAGAGCTATCCTCTAAAATAAATTCAAGATAAGATTAGGCCGAGTTATTGTCGAGTACCGCAACGATAGCAACACGACACGTACTTTACTCGCAACGCGCGCGCCGTTCCGCCGAATTGGAATCGACGAAATTCTTAATTGTCTATAACAAATACCAGGCGATTCCGTGCATCGATAGTTCAATGGATTATACATTCGAGTGTTAAATAACAAGATGAACCTTTTCCTACTACTGATGCTCGCGGCTCACGTGGCTAGCAGCAGTCTACGACCGTCGTCATCCGTTGACAGTGATGACTTTTGCAGTAACTTTTGTGTCTGTGATATGTGGTACGGACTTCGACGGGCGAGTTGTACCTCGCGACATCTTTACAGCATCCAAACCGGCGTATCCAACCGAGTACAGGCTCTCGATCTCTCCAACAACTCCATATCCACTTTGCTGAATTATGAGTTTAAGGTGAGCCCGTGATTTAATACATAATAACATAATGCTCGTGCTCGCGCGAGTCCACAGACTGAGCGTTGTATAACAATCGACAATTCGTATGCAAAACTTCAACCATAAATTTCATATATTTATATATCATCTTTTTCTCCCGGGTAGAGGTACGCATGGCGCGTTGCACCGATGTCCAAGTGTATGACGCATCATCGTATCACGCTTCACTGATCCGTTACTGACTCATCGTTTTTCGTCAAGAATGTATAGTCGTTGCACACTGATTACACGATTATCGGCAAGCAATTTATAAACAAATTGCGTTCCAGTTCGTGTTCTCGAGAAAGAAAGATTCTACATAATTCTATACAATGTATACGATTTTTTAGAATTTTATAGAAACTTGTAAAAAGTTTTGGTGGAGAATTTTTAAGACAAATCTGAAGAAATTTTTTTTTTTTAGTAACTACAACAGTTAAAACTTGAAAATGACCCCACCAATCCAGGAAAAAATGTTGACGGTCAACGCGCAAACTATGCTGTATAATTAAGTCGTACCAATTTTTTTCAAAATAACTGTATATAATGGTTTTTTTTGGGTTGAAGAAAAATTGTGCTCTTGAATAAAGTACAGAAAAACGTCCACGAAGCAATAAGATTGTGTGGCACAAAAAAAGCCAAGTTTTGTAAATCTATCTTAGGATCATTGAATTTTTTAAATCGTTTAGCTCGAAAGTTGATTATGAGATATTTGTTCTGTAATAATTAAAACAAGTGGAGATTAAATAATTTTGTTACATTTACATACGTCATTTTGGAACGATATAAGAATTAGTGTTGATCAAAATCACACAAAACGGAGATATTCTATAAAATGTTATGAAAAATTCCAACATAGATAGTTTCATATGGTTTGTAAATACACGAAGCTATGCATCTAAATGTGCCAGCAGAAACTATCTAGGTCGTTGATTGACTTTTTCTACCGTGTGATAGAATAAGGTTTCGAGAAAGGGAATTGTGAATGGTACAGCTTTGATGTCAAGGATACGTTTGCCTTAAAAATATGCATTTTGGAAAAATCTTAAAGATGAGAAGTATGATTTTGTGGAAAACTATGAAGAGTTTAGATCTAATATAAAAGAAGGTCTGCAGCCTAATTGTGTAATGGGATTACTGCATAAATATTGTCAAACATTCAATGTTAATAGCCGATAGCACAGATATTTCAAAAACTATGTGATCATTCTTACCCGAATTTAATAAATTACCAGAGAAAAAAAGATTCTGTATAATTATACAGAATTATATGTAAAACTGCAACAAAAAATCTATATAATTAAAAAAACCTATATCAGGGAGAAATGATTGAATAACCATTTTGTTCTTACAATAATAATAATTATAATAATAATTTAATTTTTATATGATAATTTTCATGGCATTGCAGAAAACTGGTGCGCTGCATTTGAAATACCTCAACGTTTCTGATAATGCCATCAGTGAAATTGGGTCCTTCGCGTTTCTCGGGCTGTCGGATCTGACCGTGTTGGACCTTTCGAGAAATCATCTCTACTACGTTCTCTGGGATACTTTCATCGAAAGCGAAAGTCTGCGCATCCTCAAGCTGGACGGAAACCGTTTTGGTACACGGGTTCCTACCCTGCACTCAAATTCAATCACGGTACGTGCTATCGAATATCGCTATTGTCGTTATCTAATAGTTATTTGTTTATGTTTAGGAATTGACTATGAGTCAGTGTCAGATCAACCATCTTCCACCTGAAACGTTTATGGGCCTCCGGCAGCTACGTCTTCTGGATCTCTCCGGCAATTTCATGATCCAAATGAATTACAGAATTCTAACAGCCTTGCCGCTACTCCACAAAATTACATTGCACAAGTAAGAGCTTAGGAAAAATAATTAATAGTGTATTTGATCGTCATATAAATTGTGATAAGATCTGACGATGGAATAACGTTCGTTAGCATGTCCAAGTAATTCAGTAATTCAAAGACTGAATTAATTGATTTTTTTTCACTGAGTCGCACGAGTAAACAGTGGCAAAAAGCTGATTCGACTCATGGTTCTGCATACCTCATTATTATTGATCCAGGTGTTCACGCCTAATCGTATTTTAAACAGCATTGCAATCTTTGTTACAGTAATCCATGGTCGTGCAAAGACGTGAGAGAACTGGAAAGATATCTCGATCGGCGTAGTGTGGCATACACTCCGCTATGTCCCATGATGTTTCCTCCAAAACTGCAGCAGAAGCAAAAATTCGAGAAGCTGACAGATGCGAGCCAAAGTGATACGATCCAAAACAAAGACAAGCAGATCGTTAACACCTGGATCACCGAAGCTCCCACAGCGAGATCTGACGTACCAGTCGCAAATTCGACGACCGGGAATGGCAACAATAGTTTCTTCGTTGCTCTGTCTGTAATTTCTCCGGCTTGGGTGTTCGCCATTGGATTTTTACTCGGAGTCGTGACTAGCATGATCGGTACTTACATTTGGCTAACTGGCACGTTTTTCTGCAAGTGTCCCAAAATTCGCAGAAGAGATGGCTCCGAAGTATCGGACAACCGTTCCCAAAGAGTTTCTCTGCTACGATCATCTTGCCCAGGCACACCGCCCCCACCGTACAGAGAAGTGATTTTACATCAGAGCTCATATCCTTTAGCCCCGTCTTCCGCTCACCTCTGAATTTTCTCCGTGTTATGCCGGCTGCGCGAGCCTGATGTTTAGCTTCTTTGATATCCAAATATACGTACAATACATCTTGTGTACCTGTACGGCACAAACGCCTGATAACGCTGACAAAAATTAGTATTCATAATAATTAATAGAGAAAACAAAGTTTTTCAAATATTAAAAATCGAAAAGAATACTTATTATGAAGTAATAAAAAGGCGTTAAATAGACAGTAGCTCGTGATAAAAAATTAGTTTCCAAGGGTTTGAAAAAATGTACATGAATTGGGGATGCAAAAATAAAAACTTTTCAAACTGTTCGATTTGGCGTGGAATTCTCCGGTGTGCAATATATCTTTGATATACAATCGCCGGTGATTCCCCTGCATACTAATTTGCTTCGCGAGTTCTCTATCGATTGAGCAGAATACTGATTGTCATTGTAGTTCAACGTTTCAATTCCAACGGCGCTTCTTCATATCACGTATAAGTATAATCACACGTCGTACTTTATAGCTCTGTCGGTACGGTCGGTTTTTTTATACATATTTTATTATAGTAGCGCCATCTAATTGTAAAAATACTTGTTTCTAATTCAAGTTCCTACTTTATCAGAGTACACTACGTGAATTCAAAAAATTATCACTGCGATTATCGCTGACGAAAAATATGACAATATTCCATGTATAATTTTGAGTACTATTGTTTTAAATTAAACCAAGTATTTGCATTTTATGTTAGTGTAATAGAATAGTCCATAGCAATTTAATCGCTATGGTCATTGTAATATAGGACTGTGTGTAAAAATAATTCGATTAACATAAGATATGATAATGAATTAATAATATTCGAACGATGAACTTTTCAATTCGTTTCTCTACTAATTTAGGCATGGATAAAGCATAAAATACGGGTCTACATCCTATAAATAGTATTGTTCATTATATTATTCAAAGTAAATAAGTTGTTCATAAAGTTGGTCTTCCGAATTCGGTGAAAGGTCAACTCTCCTCCGGAGAATGCAGCGAATAACTTGTGATAAGCATTTAATGGAATTCATTGATGCTTGCTCATCATTCTTTTTTTTGATTCTTCATATCTCATCAGTGTTTAATTCAAACTAAACACTTTGCAAACCGTAAATAAATGTTTTTAACCCAATAACCCAACAAATATTTTCTGCTGTTTGACGCGTATACAGATTTCGTTGTATACCATGAATCCTGGTAAATAAATAGAAGATTATATTTGTTTCCAATCAGATTGTGGTTTCGTCAATTCTTTCGTTTTTTAAAACTTGATATTCGATTTTTTATTTGATATAAAATCGATTTTGTAGAAACAAAGCAATACATTTTTTATTCTTAAATGCAAGGGCAATTGGTCAGATCTGCTATGACCAACGCGCTAAAAACTTTGCCTTATCGAATCTCATCGGTCCTATGAGCTGATATGATATGAGCCCAGTTTGCAAAATAGTGTACATGGCATGGCTCGGGTATCAATGAAAAAGTGAACGGTAAACTACATGAAATAGGTTCGGCTAGGGTATGATTAAAAAAGATTATGTATAATGATACATAAGAATTTGGCCCGATAAATTTATATTTAATTCATATTTAATTCTACAGAATTATATATAGTTCTTGCAATTATAATTCTTTTTTGTAATTCCATACAGAATGTTATATAAATTATATAGAAATTATGTGTAAGTCGATTAAAGTGATAGCAGTTTATTCTAGTTTCCTTTGTTACGCGTTATATGTATATTAGATATGGCACAAACGTGTTTGCCGCTA
The DNA here is from genome assembly GCA_963969455.1 of Arge pagana. Lineage (NCBI taxonomy): Eukaryota > Metazoa > Arthropoda > Insecta > Hymenoptera > Argidae > Arge > Arge pagana. Next base: position 2,655,026 of record OZ018313.1, on the reverse strand, counting down.
ACAATTATTAATATGTTAATAGCACGTTATAAATGGCAGTACATCATACGACACGTCACGTTGCACGCCAAAGATATTTTTATGAACATGCAAGTAATACGCAGTGCCGGAACTGGCCTTTTATAATCGAGCCCTTGAAAACAATTCTATCTAAGAACCAATTTTTATTTTAAATTTACGTACTTGGTAGAATTCTGAAGAAGTCTGTATAAATTGAGTAAACAACGTTTATCGAAAATATTGTTCAGAATACACAACAATACGATGCACGAATGGGACCGAATACTCGTTAGTAGAGATGGTAAAGACCCAAGGCGAACCGTAAACGACACAAAAAAAAAAACAACCATCTATTTAAATATTACGTGCTACTAACTACCACGCATGACCTAAAACTTGGTATGAGTTTGGTCATTTCTGTGCCCTGTACCTACGCACCGCTGGCACCGGCCTCGTTACGGCACTGATAATACTGTCTCAAGGTTTGGACGTGTATAATTCATGTGCTCAGTCACGTGGATACCACGTGCGTGCAGTCTTAATCAAGTAGATCTGGGCTAATATTGATTCGTGAAATTGCGACAATGTTAAGAGCAGTTGAACAATAACAACGGATTTGTGACGAGTGTTTTAGCTCAACATCACATCGATGTAGTTGAAATCACGTGATAACATCTACGCAATCATCTCTATACATGGCTATCTATGCCAACAGCAGTTTTCTAGACCAGCTGTTTCAGCAGAAAGCTCGCGCGGCAATGCGATGCGATATATATATTTTTGCTCCGTTATTTGCAACATTTAACGTTTTGTTACATCGCGATGTTGAAATTGTGAAGAAAATTTGGGAATAATCGAGCATGAGGTATAGTGTTACAGTGTTATAATCACCGAGTATAATAGAAACCGTGATAGAAACGTCGAGATGATCGTGTTTTGTTTTTCTCTTCTTCTGCTGCGTTGTACGATAGTATCGCCGATTTTTGAGCCACGTGTTACTCTAAATGTTGCGTTCTCATGAATGTCTGCTCGTCGAGATTCTACTCGAGTTTGTCGGGGGTCGGCGGCGTCGTATCGCGTATCGGTGTACTTTGTGCTCTCCGGGTGATCTTTGATAACCTCTCAAACTCCGCCCATCGCTCAGGTTGTTATAACGACAGAGAGCAACGAGCCACATTCTCATTGCATTTCGACGAGTCTGAGAGTTGAGAAGCAATCGTTCTCGAGTTACCTAGAAGATAACTGTTTCGCATTTCTCCTGAATTATTCAAGTTTCTTCGCGATTTTCTTCACCGATCGCGGTGCGACTTCCATACTAGATTCATTGTTTTGAAAAGTGTTTTTGATTTCCGTTTCCAAACTGTCAGCAAACGGAGGAATGCAAAAGGATTGCCGAGATTGTCTGGGTATCAGATACCGTATCAACACGTTGGACCAGACCTGGAAGTGGCTGCACCAAACCATCGCGTTGCATAATTATCTGATAGCCATCACAGCAAGTCAACCAGACGTTTCTTGCTTGGCCGATTGCCAATAAGGTCTGCGCAATTATCATCGGCACAAAAAACTTTCATCGTCCCACGTGCGTAGACCTGGATTCATCACCGCGACGACATCGATCACAACTACTTATCTGCTACTAATAAAATCGTGTCATCTCATTTCTCTAAGACTGATATAAAAAATACGATTTCTAGTTATCCTGTTAAATTTATTTGATAACATTAACAACAATAATAATAATAATAATAGTATCAGCTACTTAAGGATAATATAAACTGACGAAATGAGTTACTTCGCCGTCAGAAACGTAAACACTGCCAATGCTACTAAATTTATCGGTAGCGTTACCGGTCTGGTCCGGATCGCGAGACGTTTTGCTACCACGAATCATATTCACGACGTTCCGGAAGATGTGATACAAAAATCTGTATACATATCTCAATCGACTGATATATACACAAATTTGGCACTGGAAGATTGGTTCTATCGAAATAACGATTTCACAAATCATCACGTCCTCCTTCTCTGGCGTAACGAACCCTGCGTCGTTATTGGACGCCATCAAAATCCTTGGCTAGAGGCTAACATAAACAATGCAAAAGAAAGTGGCGTTGCCATTGCGCGACGTAACAGTGGTGGCGGGACCGTTTACCATGATATGGGTAATCTGAATCTGTCGTTCTTCGCACCTAAAGAACGATATAATCGGAGATACAATCTTGACATCATCTGCAGAGCTCTTTATAGACAGTGGGGTCTCAGAGCCAGTGTCAACAAACGTGAAGATATCGTCATCGACGAAGAATTTAAGGTATCCTTTAGAAATCAACGATGATAATTATCGATACAAACTTTCATGTTTACTTCGAATCTTGGCACGAACAATTCGTTAATTCTGCGAACTGGAATTAGTTTAAATTTAATTATCTCTTGGATGCAGCGTTGCGTTACCTTCGTCACTGTTGCTACTAGACGCAGTTTGTCAACTGTTTCTTTGTAGAGTATTTTTTAAATTCGTTTTTTGGGGTCCATTTTGTTTTGTTGCTAGAACAAAACGTTAATCGTGCGTTATGCCTTAACTATTCAGCAGGTATCAGGAACGGCTGCGAAATTGGGACGCCCCAATTCTTACCATCATTGTACACTATTGGTGAACGTCAATAAGAGAGACTTGAGCTCGGTTCTACATAAAAACGAGGTAACTTTTAATCTCGCACATAATTAATACTGCTTATGAAGAATACACGATGGAGTTTACAGTGTTGTTATTGCATGCTTACATAATACGAATTTGCATTCATAAAGCGACGAACGAAATCCGAGTTCATTCTATTCTGGTATATTAATAAGTCTATTATGAAATCTTTCAGTTGTGTTGTAGATCCGTGATTCTAACGGTGTTGATAGCAATTCATTTCGTGTGCCTTTTTCACTATTTCATACCACTCATGCTCTCTAACGTCGAACTAGTCAAAGTCTACTGAATTACATTACGCAACATAAGTTTCGTATTTACAAATCACTTGCAATGAGAACACAGTTTTCAAAGTACGAATTTTTCATCTGAATACACATATGCGCACCCGGTTGATCTACATGCTGAAACCGTATTTCTCATGATACGAAGAAAACCGATCCGAGGGGGAGATACTTGAAAAACATTTAAGATTATGAGCAAACTTTGACCCGGCGATTATCCCATTATCATAAGAAGCAAGCAGCGTTAGACCCTGGGGGTCATCATTTCGCAGATAAATCGGGTCATTTGTATTGTTGAACTTCGACTATAAAAAAGTCTTAGAAGCCTGACTGGTTGATTAGGAAAAGTTTTTTTCTCTTACAAATCCAGATGTAATTGTTAATTTATCCTCTAATATGCGATTTCACATGCAATTTACAAACGCGTCGCAGTTGAACGGTTGAACCTTTTTCCACCCGTACTTGAGACTGAGGATTAATTTTCACCACTTCATTTCATTTGTGGATTCGCCAATAACACCCGATCGAAAAGGAATAGCTTCGGACAGTTTTAATCTAAAACACACGTAGACGATAATTTACCTTTTATGTGTCTATCTTAAAATTTTTGTCTCAATACACAGTCTGTTCAGAAATCCCACCAATAAATTCAAAAATAACTCACGAATTACCTATTTAGAGTGTCTGGCTTTATCGCGTCACCTTGTAAACTCCAGACAATTATCAATTCAATTTCTATTTGTTGTTTATTCTAGTGAAACGTTTAGTTTTCAAGGAATCACATCCTTGAAAATGTTGCATATGGAAAACTAGTATAACGTACTACATGTTTGGTGAATTGGAGAATAAAAATAAGTATGACCGTGAAGACACGGGGATCGTGGAGGAATTATAATTCCGTGAAAGTCAGACAGCACACAAATATTTGGGAATGATACGATTAAAGCGATGAACTTTTTTGTAAACATTACTCTGTCTCGGTCTGTTTATAGTTCGGTTTATAGCTCGAGACGTTTAAAAATCCAGTCAAGGCCGGGCGCATGATAAACTATGGATACGTATATTATTATTAGCAGCATGAATCAACAATATTCAACAATCAGTTATTCCACTCCACATTCATCAAGTTAAAAAGTACACCTCGCACTCGAAATGAATGAAATTATTCCTAACGAGTAATTGTCTTTTTGTACAGACGGGGATCACGACGAATGCAACAGAATCGGTACGGTCGTTGGTTAAAAATTTAACGGATGTCAATGTTCACGTTCATCCAGAAAATTTGTTGAGCGCTGTCGGTTGGGAATATTTGCGAACACGTGCGCTGACTCTTGACGATGGTGGTCCGCAGTTGGTCCAGCGCCAAAAAGGATTCCAGATGATCAATCCGACTGAAGATTGGTTTCCGGGTAAGTTGTGTCAGCATTGATCTGAATTTTATTACATAAAGATTTAAATCATAAAAGAATAGCTGTCTTTCATGTGTGACCCACTTAGAGTTAATCCAAATAATTGCTTTCAAGATATCTTATCTCCCCTTTGGAAAAGTATAGAGCTGACAGAAATATATGTATGAATTAAAGTTTCGTCGCTGGCATGTTGTATATTGCCAACATGCATAAGCTGCGCCATCTGTCTCTTCATACCGTGCGTGTCACACTGCAGATATCTGGTTGTATAGAGTCGAGCTTGTTCCAATCAGTATTGGATGCTGTAATGGTCCAACTTGAAAATTGACTACCAGTTTTTCCCCCCCCCCCAATCTTTCTGCATCTCTTCTCACCTATTATAATTCTTACTAGTATTGATCACGGAGAACCATGGTGCTGGTGTCCCATGCACATTCGTTTTTGATTGTACGATCAATTCTGCAAATACTGAATTGCAAATTATTGCTATAAAAATATTTCATTGAGAAAATTTGTTCCTCCATTGCGAAACAATTGAGTTCACGAATTCAGTATGAAAAAATGTTTGTGATTACAGGCATAACGAAGTTACGGGACGAATTTGCTTCGTGGGACTGGACTTTCGGTAAGACTCCGAAATTCACTGTCACGCGTCAATTGGAAATATCAGCGATGCACGGAGAAGTACACGAGCTGATTCTCACGCTGGACGTCGAAAACGGCATAGTCGAAGAGATAAAGATGAGCCTGCCAACCAGTATGATGCTGGATAATTTTCGTGAAGATGCCAGTGTCGTAACTAGTTTGAAAGGTACTCGTTACTCCGAGGACGTCTTAGCCGAAGTTGCAAAAGCAATCGGCTGCAAGACGATCAGACAATTGCCGCGAGCTGAAAGTAATAACTTTGCGGCGTCTCAATAATATTGTAAGCATACCAGGTAGCGAGACTATCAAAAGCGACAGAAAGTGATAAATCGTAAAACAAATGAAAATGAGTGTAAGCTACTTTTAGAACTATACACTGCGACTGAAAAATTTCTGTAACGTTGCTGAGGATGTTATCTTTGATTTGAAGTCAGATCAGCCAACGTGGAATAAATATATGTCAGAAGTCGAATATATTATAAGTCGATCAGAATGAGAAATTGGAAAGGATTGCTATGGAAAAGCTGACGTAGTCGTTTTTACTTCATTATCCCTATTAATAGCGATCTTGGAATAGGCGCTTTATAATCCTAATTCAGTATGAGTTAACGTTGCCATAACTGATAATCCAAGTACCATGATACGGATAATAGTCGATCATGCATAATAATTGTTTTGAACAAATTTTCTGCTCCGGAAATTTGTGCTACGTATGTTATAGTCTATTCTATCGTTTTAGATCAATGATGAAACGTATTAATCATATGAATTGTTTATCGTTATGCACATGGTTGTAATAAAAATAATTTATTTCCTTGTTTGTCAATCTGATGCTTTCACTTCACTTCAGAACACTTCAAATTCGTCAAAATGTTCAGCTTGACATGGTGTTTTTTTTCGCTACTATGATGTGCGATTTACAATCATCTTCAGTTAAGTTTCGCGTAGCGGACTGGATCTGGGAAGGCAAGTGTGAGAACGTGCGTTCAGAGTTATATTTATCAAGGGGTTGCCAAGTATATTATGATCAGCATCATCATACGTATGCATACGCGTCCTTCCACGTCAAATCCAACAACTTGAAAACTTGGATTTTTGATTTCCTCCACTTTTTATACAGAGATATTTTTATATACAAATATATATACACCCACAATAAATTTGCTCTTGACCTTGATTCTCCTGATCTTTGAATAGCTGCTGGCATTGTAATTGAGAAAAAAATCATTTCAAGGTCATGATATTATAGATCATTGAATTCATCCGAATATCAGCTACAACATCTTGATGAAAATCTAACATGGTTCTATTTGAGAAACCATTGGTGATTTTGAGAACCTGCTGTTTTTGGACACCATGCTAGAAAAAAACGTAAAAAAACATCGACAAATATTTTGAGCTGGCAGATTTTGCGAAAAATTGGAAGGGTGAGCAAGAAAGTGGCCCAATGCTTCACGTACGCATCAACCGGCATGGGCGCGTGTCGTGGCCATTCGAATCTTTGGCCGATTCTAATTTTAACTCTCCTCAACAAAGAAACCTCGATCATGGTACGAAATATAACGTTATTTTCGTGTTAACTTCGTTCGCCGCTGGAAACAGCGTCATGGATCTCCGTTGGGGAATAATAATAATAATAGTAAATGGGCCAGAAATGAAAGACACTGCAGCCTCGAATTGAAAGGTATATAAGTCTTGTTTAATTTGTCTTATTGCGCGTATATACAAACATTATTAAAAATTATAAGTCTTATCAACGAGAACGCTCGGCAAATTTCACGCGAACAAATCTACAACGAATCATACGATTTATACAGCGAGCAGATTCGACGTCCCAGAATTCTAGGTACAAATGCCGAAAGAAAATAAATATTCTTTCTCTCCGATTTGTTCGCTCCTTATATTCTCATTGTTCTAACCTCTTTCTTCCGTTTGGTCCAACTTTCTTTCTCTCTCTCTATCGGTCTGTCTAACTTTCTTTCCTTCCCTCTATCTTTCCTTGCGCAGTCTCATGTTCATTCTCTGTCTCTCGAGCGATTTCCGGCATGCAAGACAATCACAGTCGCACTTCCATCAAGGTACTCGGAGATTCTTCAGACACCAATTGTCCGAAGTAAATTCCAGAACAAATCGGAATCAACGTTCCGGATTTCGGAATGTCTCGTTTCGAAGGTGCTGCGGCATCAACCGCTACCGAAGGAGTTCAGGTAGCTGATGTTGCAGCTACGATCTGTGTTTGCGGAACCCGCGGCGCGAGCACCGGCAGCAGACTTAGCCTAAGGGGCTGCGGCGGTGGTTGAAGGCGATCCCGCGTGTGACGTTTCACGTGCTTCGCGAGATGGTCGCTGCGCATGAAGCGGCGCTGACAGACGTAACACGCGAACTTCTTTTCGCCCGTGTGTGTCCGTTTGTGGCGGGAAAGTTCGTCGCTTCGCGAGAAACGGCGACCGCAGTCGTCGTAGGGGCAAGGAAATGGTCGTTCGCCGGTGTGGGTCCGCATGTGAGCCTTGAGGTGGGATGATTTGAAGTAATTCTTGCCGCAACCGGGATGCTCGCACTCCCAGACGCGGCGCCGCTGCGCCGTGGCGGCCGTTGTCGCGGCCGTCGTGGCGCTAGTAGCAGACGCGTTGCCTGCGGTAGTGACTAGAAGCAACGGGGTTTGGGGTAAGACGAGAGGTGAGCCGATTCCAAATCCTGTGACCATGGTAACGCAGGCTGGTTTAGGCGCGAGGAGTTGAAGTTTGGGCTGAACGGTGTCCCTGTCGGTATTTTTGCTGTTTACAAATATCTCCTCCTTACGACCGCTCATCGTGATTTTTGGGCTCTTCAACACGTTTTCCGTCTGGGGCTGCACCGTTGAATGTTCCACAACATTGTTGGACCGTTGTCGCTTCAAGTTTGCAGGCAACAGTTCCAGATTAGCTGGGCTGCAGGTTCCATCGCGATTCGCCCTCATGATCACCGAGGCCCTCGGTAGTTCTGGGCTGGGCGGTGGAGTGCTCCCCAACAATAGCTGTAACGAGGCAAACGTCCATTGTAGACCATTTCCGATGCTGACATTCAAATCTACCGAACGGTAAAATAATTTCGAGATCTCGCGAACGCGGCTCAAGAGAGCGGCAAAGACGACCCATGGCATCGGACATTGGACCTTGAGACAATCCTCCGAAACTATCGGTCGCGATTGGGCGTCTAACGCGTTGCTTATCCTATTTCGAAAAGTTTCAGCTCGACGAATACCCAAACAGGATGTACGTATACGCGCGTTGATAAGAAGCTCCATCTACCTTTGCTAGTTCGCATCGTTCGACGCATGATCGCTTGCGAGGGGGCTCCTCTTCCTCGTTATCAGAGGGTTGTGGAGTCGGTGGCAAATCAGGATGCGTCACGCTCCTCTTCGTCCCATTCCGTTTCGATAAATGTGTTTCAGAAAGTTCCGCAACGCCGAAGGTTACCAGTGATTGTTCCACCTGTGGATAAAAAATGCACAAATTTGGTTAATCGACTCGTTTTTCCCGTCTTCCACTATACAGATTCGAGGTTACGCGTCGTTCGGTCTCGTGTCGTGGATGTACGCTAATAAACGCCTCTAATGTCACGTAAACACGCTGCCCACTCGCGACGGGCAGGTAAGTAAAACGACAATGAAATCGATTCGCGTTCGTATTTCGCGGGCATCCGAACAATGAATTGGTGGCACTTTGAATCTGACACTTGGTTCGCAAACGCTATAACTTACATGTGTTTGCCTAAATTGCGGTGACGCTGGCGGCGACAGAGGCACGGAGGCAAGGTCCATTATCGTTTATATACTAACGTCTAAAAATCACAATGAATCAGAGTAGAAAATATCGTGCGTAGCGAGCAAATGTTCCCGACTCGCGGAACGGCTCGATGTGCAATGAGGCTTTCTCACGTCGGCTAGCGAGACGTGTTGTTGTCGGGTGTGTGCGCGCTGATCATGCAGCAGTGCGGTCGATCAGCCAATAGGGACGAGGGGCTCGGCTGTCCGAGCCAATCGCTGCCGTGCTGCCAGCTGGTCACCGCGTGATCACCAGCGTGGTGTTCACGTGCTCGCAGCCTGACTGAGGCCGTGATCGTGACGTCATCCCGCGTGGCGTACGGTCGATACGTCATGGCACGCCCCAAGCGTCACGCAATCGGCGCGGATCGTGACTTTTCTCGTTCGTGACCCCTATGCCCGCGCGCGCTGTCGTCCGACGACAGGATGTACCGTACACCGATGACTAGACTACCGTACTGACCAGCCTCCAAATTTCGACGGTTACTTACAATTATCACCAAAAACTGTCTCCGGTCTCTGCTCATTCAACAGAAACTATCATCGTGTTCGCCTCGACTTCGTTGTCGTGCGTCTTTCCTCGTTTCGGAGAAATACTCGCTGTTTTTTTCCGTTTTTTTTACTTTCATGCATCCGGACTTCAACCTTCGGCGCGCGTAAGCAGAAAAGGATAGGGAATACAAATCCGTTCTAATGTATTTCGTTGCTTACGAGAGACGCTGAACAAAAATTTGCACGGCTCTCTTGGGTACTCCGTTACAGCAGAACCGACCGGAACAACAGTTGTTGCGCGATGGTCGATCTGTTAACATAGCATAGCATCGAAGAAAGCCTACTTGACGGTAACCTGACACTAAATCAAGGTAACCCAGAAACGAGCGTCGTATCAGAGATATCTTCAAATTTAGTTCACTTTCAGATGATCCAAGTCTTCAGCTCGAGATGTCTTTTGACTACCTTCACATCTTCAGGGGACTTTATGTCTGCTCCGACTCGAGGTTCGAAAAAAGACACGCAAGACATCTGAAAGACGTCGTTAAGACGTCGATGGACTTCGCGTTGGGCCGGATATTCGACGAGCTAGCGCGAATCATCTGCTGTGCCGACATTAAGTTATCTGCGAATCAATTCAAATATAGATTATTTGTTTTCGCGGGAGCTTTATCATAATTATATTAGCTGATTTATGTCAATATATCTTCGTAGTATCAGCTCGAAACGTTCTAGTTGCAAATACAGTACATCACAAGTTTTCGTTGGAACTTTTTATGACGATGATTGTATTTTACTGCTTACGTTCGATCCGATAATCGTAGCCGTAGATGAAACCTGCTTTCTTATCGACAAGTTTCTGTTAAATAAAGAAATAACACGAAACAAAACACTCTCAGAACTCGCATCTTATTTTCCCCCGCACGCATATTATTTTGAAAATACGATGCTAACAAGCGAGTCGCTGAAAATCGAATTCCGAATTTCAGGACGCAAAAATGTTACGATACCTTTCGAATTATTTCCCAGTGCAATTCACGCGTACAAACCGACGTTATCGCGAATTGTCACGCTTCCACGCAGTTTCCGATGAACGAATTTCAATTTACTGACAACATAATTCAAATTGAATTTCAGCGAACAAGTCATTACAAGCACGATACCAAGTGCATTTCTATTTATACATAATTGAAGGCCGCGACTGCGTTCTCATTACTATTGACTAAACTTACAGCTTACAGCATTTTACGAATTTCGAGAATCCACTGTTCCCGTTTTTTATTTTTTTATTTTGAAGATTCGTGTTCGTTTTTGGGTGCATTTCTCGCGAAAACTGTTACTTAAAACAAAAGAACTTTTTTCCATACAGGAATGATGTTGCACATTTTTTGACGTCCCCATTAAACATTAAATCTTAAATAATTTACCGTCAGGCATTGAATAACTAACGATGCCTTATTAGTTCTTAGATCCTGTCCAAGTGCTTGAAATAATTTTCGTGGACTCAAGCTCTACCTGCATACTCCTCATTCTACCTTCACAATCTATCTCATTTGGCTGTTAACAAACACTTGTAATCATTTCAGTATCGTTATCGTTCGAAAATCTGGGAGACATTGTTTTCCGACTGATACTTTATCGCGTAGAAATTCTATCCTGCTGTTACTATATTAACAGAAACTTCGTTTGTGCTTTGCTGCGAGAATCGAGGTCACAGATGGAACACTCGCGGTGTGTATACGATTTTTAACGCCGATACAGAATGTTTAATAACATATTCATCATGATAATTTGGGAACAGATCTATCGTAAGAATACGCGACGATAATCCATTACAATTACGTTGCCAGTGGCCTGTAAAACGCATTTTCGAAAAACCAGTTTATAGATTTTGAAAAAAAAAGTTCTATATATATTTTTTTTAGCATCCGCGTGGCAATTGCTTGGCAACAGCTGGACCGATTTGCATGATTTTTCAATTAGCTCGGTACAAACGAAAGAAGCAAATTTATCTAACGTATTGGTCATATGCTCGCACAAGTAGCCTCTTTTTTTTTAATTCTTTTACCCACCGATTTTGCGAGTGAGTTGTGAGAAAAAATGGAGACATAAAAAAATCACGATGTCATATTAATTATTTTATTTCATGAATCTGTAATATATAAAGATATTGTGCAGAATTATGGACGCTAGGTTTTTTTAACGAAGTAATAATGCAAAATGAATGTTACGTGAAAAGTTGTCTGAATTTTTCTGCTCGTAAGCGAGATTTGACCCTGGATGGTCGTTGATACGAGTCAGGCGCTTCGTGCACCCGGTCATCCGATCCTCGTCGCAGAAGAGCATGTCTTCGGAATATTAAATATGATTCGATAGGTGCAAAACAAATTCCGTTGTCATCAGCCACTTTAGTATAATTGCGTTCAACGGATGTGCGCAGCGTTGACAGTTTTTATACCTTTCTTTCTGCTCATTATCGTATTCCCTGTAAATTCTAAGCAGCTGAACATTCATAGTTTCGTGAACGCGTGAGCTTAATTTCAAAAAATCAAGTTTGGTGGTTTTTCATTAAAAAATGACCGTGGTTAATTTTCCACAAGATCTCTGCGATGGTATACGTTCGCGATGGATGAAAATAACTCCGCCTTCGTCATTTGCAAAATGGTCATGAAATGACCTATATGCATACGCAGTTATGTCAGAAATAGATGCAACACGGCGGGACCTAACTTCTCCTTAAGAATACAGTAAACACTGCAATTCAATGCTACCGCCTTGCAACATTTTCCAGAAATCAAAGTACACGAAATTTCGGATGCGAATGAAAAGGCGATTAAAAATGTGCCAAAGAACCGAATATTGCGTTGTTAGAGAACAATGAGAGCTGTTCCACAAACAGAGGCGTACACTTCGTCGCGCAAACATCGGATGCACGTGACGTTGTCACACTTGACATGCAACTACGCATGCAGATCGATTACCATACCTCCGAAGGTTTTGACATTTTTTTTCTATCAAATGCGAAGAACCGATTTGCTTGTTCGGTCGTTGGGCGATTTCTAGCTTGGTCTGGCTTCAAATTGTGGGCACTCAACAAAAACTTACAAGCGACTATTGTCTCGAGTTTCGAGCTCGACAGTGTGCTGGTTCGTGGTCCTACCTGAGTGTCTGATAAATGATTAAAAAAAAATTCTTGCTGGAATTTTTTTTCGCTTTTTTAAAAATTTGTAGGTAAAACAGGAACCTTTTTTACCGTTTCAACTCGATTTTTGAGTACTCAACAAATTTTTGTTGACTTTCGCGACACTTTTATCGAGGAAACCAAAAACAAATTAGAACCTCGACTAAGAGTAGTGCGAAATCTGAAAAATTGAGTTCAAAAGTTCTCTCTACGAGAAAGTTCATTAGACAGCTGACAGAACATTGTGAGAATGCACGTAGAAATACGGCAAAAAAAATATGTATACAGCAAAAAAAAAATCTGCGCCAAAGGAACAAAGAGCATGCACAGTTCTTTCTTTGTTCCACGCGAGCAGACCGGTTTGAGTTGCGGCTGCTAAATTCGCGGCAATGATTCGCCTCGTAGCTATAGATAGCCGCAGCCCACATCAATCGATCGTGAGCTACAGCTATTAATGAAAAAGCGATTGATGGGCGACGGTCTACCGTCATCTCGTGGCCACTGGATGCAGCAGGTCAAATGGCAAGACACAAGTGTGAATCTTTCGTATTTTCTGGCAAAGCTGGTCGGTGAATCGAGAAATGTATGGGTTTTCCAGAGACCCTGGATCCTCAACGCTGTAGCTTCGGGGGTATTATGCAGGACTGCGAATCGTCGACTTTGCGACGATTATGCAGCTTGCAGTAATTTGTTCCAACGTGACAGCGGCCTCCAGTTGCTTGAGGCAATATCAGCAGATATTACATCATCTGGTTACATTGCTCCATGTTCGTTTGTCTCGATGGAACGGAGTACTCTACACTTCTGGACCAAAGAGCGTGGGTAAACGAAAAATGGCAAGTGTGAAATTTGTATCATCCGCGACGGGTTTCAAAATTGAGTTTTTGTGTTGAGCATCCTGGTGGAGAAAAACACCATTAAAATCACCATTACCACAGATTTCCCACATTTTGGCACGACTATGAATTTTTTTATCCACAGTCAATCAGCCATCACGGGGGATACAACTTCTATCTGCTGAAAAAAACTGCTGCTTATCAGAAATTCCGAACTTACTAGCACTTCTAGTGCTAGTAACTCACTTTCTGCCACAACCGATGAGTCATAGCAGCACAGACGGAGCGTGCTAGACTTTTGGGCATGGAATCGCCATCACCTCCAGTGCATTCCACTTTTGATCCTCTTATTAATCAGATACTTATTTTATTATCTGAATATTTATTTCATTATTTGAATAATTAATTTATTATTTAAATATTTCCTCACAGGCATCGAAGAAGTAACGTGGAAAAAGCATCGAAAAGCAAATAGTATCAACAAAAAAAAGACTTATATGCCAAAAAGTATCGAGGACAGCCTGTTTTTTTTCAACCCCGAAAATTTTTATAGGATAGCTAATAATCAGAACATAGCGATGTGCATAGAATTATAATTAAAAAATCGAATTTGTTCGTATTAAAATACTTGTTTTGTCTCGCTGTTACGCAATAAACCTTTTCATTGCGTAAGAAACATTTTGCCAGAATCAGATTCTCCCACATAATAATCAGAGGTGTTGAAATGGACTTCGATGCGATTCATTTGAATAACAAAGAGAAATTATCATTTCGATCCAATAATTCTCCATCGCAGATACATTTGATCGTAAACTTTGTTGCAGAATATAATTTTGATAAAGTAGGACTAGATAAATCTGTATGTATATTTACATAAGTTGATTAAATAAAGTAATTAAATAGATACTTGAATAAATTATTTGACGAAATGCCCCGTGGTCAGGAATTATTATAATACGTCAATGGTCTTCAGAATATTGAGGTGCATAAAGTTAGAAGCTACTTCTCTTTCCAGAAACCCCATAGCACAGTGCGCCACTAATTTTTGGAAGCATTTTACTTTCGCGACGAGTCGCTTTACATTGAGGGAATGAAATGGAACTCCAAGTTTTATGATAAAAAATGGAATAAAAAAAATAGGCGGTTTTTCTTCGTCGTACGAGTGGGCCCGATGAAGGCATCGATGCTTTTTCCTCCTTCGCACCGTAAAAAGATTTTTATTAATATTCATGAATGCATAAACATCTGCGTCTTGTGTATCTCGATCGCATCGTGATAAATTATTCGAAGGCAGCATGATGTAATATTTCGACGTCCTTTCCATTATAGTTCCATCGACACCCGTTGACATTGGATTGAAATGTTATCGTTCGAGATTAAGCAGATATAAATTACATTCGGTTACAGCGTTGATGTCAATGTTCTCGATCCAGAGTTTCGCTGTTCCCATTATAATCTCCGTCTCTGCCAGAACTGTCTGCGTATTTGGATCGTGGAAAAATAATTCTCCGTCGCGTGAATCTTTTCTTCTTAATTGCCCGGTGATAGAAGTTTTGGTGGCATTATTATTTGGTTAAATTATGGTCTATATGTTATTCTGATTACAGACAGTAATACTCTAAGGTTTCGTCCAAATCCGTTAGCTAGTTTTTGTGTGAAAGAGTAACAACCATCCATACGTACATACAAACTTGCGCGTTTGCAATAGTATAAGTAGGAAGTAGGATTTTTGTCACGCGAGATTCGGTGAGTAGAATTCACAACCCAGTCATACTTCGTAATAGGTATGAAATAATCGCCGATTACGCGCAGCGTGAAAAGTCTTTATCATCATATTACGCACGATGAAAACTCACCGAGACTCGAAATAGGAGCGCCTAGCTGTTGACTATTCCCGTTGCATGGCTGTGCAATGTATTGCCAGTTTTCAGGCGCGAGGTTGCGATGTGTGAATTTTCAAAAAATTGTTGTTTTTCGTAATCTTCCTAAAGTATAGTCATTCGAGAATATACTATCAAATTTGTGTCAGCATAATGACGGTATTCCAGCAATTGCAAGTAAATGTTGATCCTATTTTCATCCTGCAACAGTTATTCGAGTGTAAAGATTATGATGGTGCGGTGACTTGGATCGAAGATGAAGGAACGCGATTGGTCGGCAAGACCGCGCGAACTCGCGTACCCTGCTGATAAGTAGGCCGCGAGCAATGACGAGTCGGTTAATCGGGCGATCGAGCCGCCATCTGGCGACGACTCGCGAAACGACGTTTCGCACGAAACTGCACGGTTGCTAATCGCAGAGCTCTGTAAGTGCGAAATACCGTCCGCCGGGTAAGTATACTCGGATCGGATTTCGATAGGCGGAGCCTATTCTGCCCCCACCTACCGCTTGCGCCGATCGCGGCACGCCGAAACGGTCGAGAGTGGGGCGGGGGATTGTTTGGATTGAAGTTTGTTTAGTTACCCGCTGACAGCGGCCGAGGGAACGCTCTTGACGTTTCGTAAGCGTGTGCGCGCGCGAGCCGGTGTTCGTCCATCTGCCAAAACACACGCCACTCGCGCGAGAAGGCGTGTCGCGGTCCCGTAAAGTATCAGGCTGATCACGCGTCGCAGACAGTCGGTGTCTCGGTAGCTCCTCGCTTCTCTTCTCTCGACATAATTTGTTTCGTGCTATGGGCTTGTGTGAACATTATCGTTTTGTTTGAGTTTGTTTGTGATTGTTGCCAACACGATGTTATTGCTTGTTTGGTGATAGCAGCGCGAAGAGGATGTCACGCCGCAAGCAAAGCAACCCAAAGCCAATAAAGCGTGAGTGTTTTTCGTTCGTTCACGTTGCCGTTGTTGTGGCTAGCGAGTATCCTATTTCGCGAGCTTCATGTCCGTCGCGCACGAAAACAAAACGAAGGTCGTCGCCACCCGCCGCAATTTTCCGAGCTTCTTCCCGCTTTTCGTTCCCGGTCGCGCACATCCGTTCCCACCTCGTCGCACGACATCGCGCGGCGACCGAGCACATGTCCTTGTCCACGGCACTCTCCCCCACTCAATTTTCCCGCCCGCTCCCTCCACTCCGAGCGGACCCCCCTTCTACCACGTTGTCGCGGCTTTCCGTCTGCCCTATTCCAATTATTGCGTGCTCCTCATCGCGCTCGCGTTATCGTCGGCGACCGGCTCTCTGCGACCATCTATTTGTTCCTCGGACACGTGCGCGCGATTCCGCGTGTTTTTCCTTCAGTCACGTCAAATTACCACACGCGTGTGTGCGCGCGTGTGTGTGCCACTGACGTTCCGACGAGAGTCGTCGTTGCTTTCTGGCAGAAATTCGCATAGGTACGAAACGTCCGGTCTCGCCGTCGCACGTGAGATCCACGCTTGCCGCGCGTTCGACGGACAAAGAGCATCGCGTGGCGTTCGATGCGTGAAACATCTGACAGTCCGTCGCATGCCGCGATAGAAACAGTCGAAGCGCGCCGCGCCGCACACGTACATCGTGCGACGAACCTAACCTTCCAAAGTGATCACCCGTCGGTAGAAACCTCCCAAAGACCCGTCGTATCTAGTTACGTGAAGATAAAGGCGAGAAGTTTTCGTCAATTTGCCGAACCTACTTTCACCGACGTAACGAGAATCGGGTTTCTGCGACAGGTCCGAACGTGACTCGTTTAGACAGCGCGTCGATTCTCCGTCGTTGTATGTTATGAGAAATTTCCGCTACTCTTTCGCGGGGAACGGAGAATTTTCGCTGATTCGAGGGATAATCTCCTGTCACCGAGCCACGTGCTCGTGCATTCCACATTGTTCTGGTGGCGGTAGTCGAATCTCGACGCAGCACTGTTTACGCTGTCCGTCGTGCAACGTTCAACGCTTGTTTGTGAACTCGTTATTGTGCTGTGCCAAACCTCAAACTGTGTCGTGTTCGTCTTCATTTGAGAATATTCAATTCCTCGTTATCTTCTACCTAAGACTACTTTTTTCCCAAATAACCTCCAATTCCGAATGATAGGAAACCATTTCATGTAGCTTTGTTCGTCGGTGTTAGCGAGGCATTCTTTGTAGTTTAGCAATTCGCACTTTGCTAATAATTACGCCGATAAATTCACTACGAATGCTCTTTATCGCTTTCTGTGACTGAATAGCCGTAATTTTATGAGCAAAATGATCATTAGCCGGTCAAATCGAATTACTAGCGTACGTGCGAACGTCCGTGACAATGAAGTTTCATGCTGTAATCTCACCACACACCGAGGGTGATCGGAAATGGGCTATCCAGTTCTTACAAAACTGGCTCACAAATTTCAGAAGCTCGTTCAACCTATCCTATCTTTCTGAAGGAACAAATTTCTAATTAATGGGAAACGTGTTTTGCAAGCTTCCCTGCGCCACGATATTTGGTCATCCGACTGCGGACACGACATCGAATGTCTATTGTGTTGCGCCGTTTTCGTTTCATTATTACTTGTATTCCTTATCTTTGATTCGTGCCGACTCAATTAATGACATCGAATACGTATTCGTGAGCCGATTGCCCGAAGCGGGTGCGGTCTACGACCGATTTTGTCACGAGTAGCTGTATACTTCTATGTAGCCGGGGGAAGCTGCGGAAAACTACCACCACTACTAGGTGCTACTACTACTACGAGGCGGACGAGTTAGTCGAGCGGTCTAAATCTCCTACCATTGGATTCCGATCACCGGAATCCACCGGCCCCGAGCGCCCAAGGCCTAATGTCGTCAGCGCCCACATATTAGCTTAGTCATCTACCAAGTATGAGAGAATCTACCGGCAAAGCAGATGAACTCGAACGTTCGTCACACCTGAAAAACATATTTGCGATCGCAAATTGGATCTTTCGTTTTCACAACCAGATTCGTGAATACGAGTTTTGTCTCGTGGAAACCAACAGTAGAATCCTTCCGCGAAGGATGAATGTACGTAAATTGTAGAGTACCTTGATAGCAAATAGTTACCCAAGAATACGATAAATTTCCACACTGTATCAAATCTCTCAATAAAAAACAATAAAAATTGGCATTCCGCTTTATGTTTCACTTAACTAAAAATGTTTCAATAGGTATTTGCCAATTTCCTTTTCAAAAGATTGATAACGAGGGGCTAAAAGTTGAGAAGGATTAGAGTTTTCGATATTAGTAATCGAGAGTATGGAGCATTCCACAATATTTGTAATATGCACGCGAAGTCGAGTGCACTATGATAGTAGCATCGCTGATAACGTGCGATTACTTTGAATTCATGAAATATTCACTTAATCTCGTGTCATAAATAACGAGCACTTTTCATCGACTTATCTCTAATGCATGCAACGAAGTGTTAAAAACTAGAAAATCTAATTTTCCAATCATATCACATATTCTTCAGAATGTAACGTTAACTTGCAATTTGATAACGCGAGTGTGTTGTTGTAATGGGACAACGATTCATTTCATTCGCTGTTACATGATACTTCGACAATTTGTTTAAGATAGTTGTTTTTGCTCGTTCGTCTGGCTCTACGAGCATTATGTGAACGTCGTGACGAGGTCGTTAGTCTGCGTAGGACATTGCGAGCATTTATTCCACGTCGTTCCTCATTTGCGAGGATATCAATTCTTGTCAACTCAGCGTGAGCGTCACGCACGTTTCCTCGTCAGGATATTGGTCTCGCGCATCTGGTTTGGATACCAATAACTAGACCGCAGCTAGACTACTCGCACAAATTTGATCGATTAGATTATAGCACATTCTGTTACATCTGTAAATCGTTTCGTGTACATGCATCGACGCATTGCTGTGGGTGCACCAGGATGACAGTATCGTTCAGTGTGATAATAACTCTACAACTAACGAGGCGACGATTATTACATATTGCTTAGCCTAACAGCGTTTTCCCGGTAATAAAACTGATCGACCGATTTTCATCAAATTCGGCACATCGAAAGTCAGGGATCCCAAGAACCTTAAGTCAAATTCATTGTTTTGTATACAAGTTATCGGTTGAATAAATTTATGCTCACTCAACACTGTTTCGTGTATCGCGTACGAGATCTCAAAAATATTCATTTTTACACCATTAGCGAGTATTTGAACAAAGACGTTCAATTACATTCTATTTTAAATAACAGATTCTGCGAAAATAGTTTCACGCTTCTTATTATTATTTCACAAACCATATTTCATACCTCCAAATCCCATTTTCAATTTCTTGTGGATTCCCCTCGAATTTGCGCAGTTTCCTTTGCTCTGTCAAGACGCCGAAGAATGGCTCTCGTCAAAAGCGGTCGTCTCGACGATTAGTCGGTCGTTAATGTTACGAGTTTGAGTTGAGAACAGGTACTAGTGCAAGCTTCAGTGAATAGCGGGGCACCTGATGTACCAGAACATTTTAGTTTCGTCACGTCGCTTTCCCGTTCACCTCGAAACTGAATTTTGCACCCTTTTCGGCGATGCGTTGGATGGCTCTTGTGGAGTTCCAAAAAATGTTGTAAAAAATGTTTTTGTGCTCACAATTGTGAATTGAAAGGACGTCCGTCTATTTTAATCCGTAACCTCGTAGGACGCTATTAAAAACGAGGAACTTTTCAGACGAGGTAGGTGTTACAGTCCTAGTCTAGTGTACCTATTCCCAGTACAGTGGCTACGGAGGAGCAGCTTTCACGGATCGTGATCAGTGGC
Source organism: Arge pagana (assembly GCA_963969455.1). Taxonomy (NCBI): domain Eukaryota; kingdom Metazoa; phylum Arthropoda; class Insecta; order Hymenoptera; family Argidae; genus Arge; species Arge pagana. The sequence goes on along the minus strand of OZ018313.1, from coordinate 2,635,013 downwards.
AATGGTGGCACGTTAGACAACTAATTGTAACGGGGAGTTGAAACGGTGTCGCACCGAGCCCGTCACAACAAACGATCAATTGATCAGGTTGTTGGGAATTGGCGCGAACTCGAGGATCAGGCCCCGGGGAAGAGGGAACGTGTGCCTCCCTTGACGGCTCCCGGCGTGTACGTGGCCTCGCGCGGCATAATAGAAAAAGGACAGCGCGGTCCACGGGAGGCTGGGGGCCCGTTCGAACACCATTCCAGCCATGTTGTTGCACTGGTGTTGGACTCGCGTCGTGCTCGCTCGTGCATCAGGGGCCCCGGGAGTGACACTACAATGCGGTGTAGCAATTTGTAGGCCGGCCTTCTTCTTTCGTTCCCTCGTATTTACGAGCCTGCGCCGCAAGAACCGAAGAGGCCTAACTAGGCGAGATCCTCGAGTCGATAGCTGCTGTGACTCGCGCGGCGATGGTGCTCGTCTGCTCGTGCCCAAAGCGCGCCTTGGATTTCCATCGAAACGAGCCCGCCAGAAGTATTGAATAGACAGGGGCGAGCAATGGCGAAAAGATAAGGACGCACTGCGTCGCTCGCCCATGCCTTCTTCCACCGCGGTGGATGCAACCCCGGATCAGACGGTTGCGCATCTTCGCTGCATAATCCAGCGCCAACGTATTAAGAAGTCGGTGGACCTCCATAGATCCTAGATCCATAGGACCTCCATAGCTATATTCCGAATTGGGGTCTTTCCTTCAAACAAGCATATTGCTTAGATTACTGTACCTCAAGAATACGGAACCATCAATATTCTGTGCTCTCAAGGGGGTTGTTAGGGGTAGTTCTTGGTAGCCAGGGTAACAACGACTCTAGAACAAATGGCCACCTGAAATAATTGTTTTTTTGCAGCAGTTTAATTTATCGTGTACGACAGTTCATGCAAGCTTGTTATATTATCTTTATTTCACCAGAATCAACAAAAACATATATTTATTGTAGATCAAATTATCGCCATATTTGTTGGATCCCCCTCATCAAATTTTACCCGATTATCTAAAATCAGTGAAACAAAGGAAACTCGCTAGTTAGTTATTAGTTGTTCTAGTGCCTGATGGATGCTTTTTTTAATGAACAAAATGGCGGCATCTAATTGTTTATCTATGAGTATGTAGCTCACGTTATCTAGATGAGTGGTCGGAACGAGACACGAGTACTGTGCTAAGACGCTAAGTCGCCATTCTTATTGTTAGCGAACTGCGATTGACGGTGGGGTAAACACGTTGAAAGCGATATGAAAATTTTATCCGAGATTAAGAACTATCAGCGAATGTTGTTTTCACGTTAAGCGTAACGATAACTTCGTCCATATCTCCTACGCCTGTATCGACGCGTCGTGCCGCTATTTTATTTTCAATCTTTTCATCCACACCGAAACTGGAATCACAGCAAAATTACGGAGCGAAGCGAACATTTTGGATCAGTGATACTCCCCAACTAATTGGTGGACTGAACGAATGCATTTATGCTCTCAAATCCGGAAAATAATGGTCAACTTCGAAACTGCTACCAATAATGACCGAATGTGAGACATTTGTAGCAACAACTTTTCTGTACAGAAATAGCTTTTCGGGTTGTTTGAAATAGTTGAAAGTTCTCCAACTGATTTCTCATCCATTCCTGATCGCGAATTTGGATTCATATGCCGGCAATGAGGTTGCTTTAGGTTTTTGCCATCTCTTCGAGTATGTCACGATAAATAATCTCACATTCGTTCAAGATTATGTACAATTAGAATCAATTCTCATCAGCATGCACGAGAACTTCTGGAGTTATCAACAGAGTCTACTTCACATTTCTAGATATGGCTCGACAGGTTATTCTAGACATGCATACATGTTTTTCGAGCCATACTCTCTCTCCTAATTCCATTCAATGGTATGCTTCGAATTGTTTCAAATATTTGCACGTAAAAGAGCCCTCTTCTGTAACAGGAATACAGATATTATCACTTCAAATATTCACTTGCCGAACAATTGGTGATTGGGTGCATTTTTGTTGTACAAGTGTGCGCATCCCCTGTAGCTCCAAAAAGGGAGTGAGGGGGTCACGACATGCACAGACGGCTTAAAGGTATATAGGCCTCACTACCCCGTTGCAGATACAGGGGATGCGCGCAGCCACCCCGAATGACTCTACCCAGGTGGTATTGGGATGTTGAGATACGCGCTATTGCAGTTTATAGGATAGGCTCCGAAGTTGCAGGCCAACTTGAGCGCTTTTTCTCAGGATCGCCCTGTATCTTGCCGTCGATCCGTATCGATTGGATTGTCGCACGGTGAGAACTCGGATAATGATGATGATGGCAGAAGAACCGAGTAGAGTTCTTCGAAAAAAGATTGTGTCTCGCCGGTTTCGTTTTCTCGGCAGAACGATCGGATAATTTCAAGTTGCCTAGCTGCTCGAGCGCCGATGGTTAACGATGTGGGTTATCTTCGGTCGAAGATAACCCTCGCGTCGCGGCGCCATGGCTATTTTCACAGGAATGCTCGTACAGATAGAACGCTCATACGAGCCCGATATTCAGATATTTCGGGATGACTCAGTGCAATGGGTCGGTTCAGCTCAAGCTTCATTCTCGCGTGGTCCTAACGCGATCTCCGTTTTTCCACACGTAATACCCATTATACGTACGATGTCGCAGTCCCCTTGTAACATGTTCTGTCCTTCGCTACAACTATTTTCTGCGGATTTCTCGCACGGAACATGATTTCTCTGTCTTCGCGCTGAATGGCTAACTTTATTAAATATGACTCGTATCTATCTCTTTTCGATACTTTCGGCGAACGAATTTTATTTTATCGCAATCACTTGAAACTGATATCAGAGGAGGAAAGCCATATGCGTTAGATATTTTTTATAAGCGTCCACGTTTAGTAACAGCTATTTTGGTTTGAACTGTACGATTTTACCAGACCTTCACCGCGATAACAGAAGCAGTTTATTTCTTACGGCAAAGTTGTACAAATATTTGTAAACAGTTTTTCGCACAGTTTTAGCATGTTGTAGTCAATTTACTTGTTTCGTAAAAAGAAATAAGTAAATTGAATCCAATGTTAGTATGAAGTATGAATTTCCAAAGCATTGTTTATGCTTCGTGAACGAATGAGGCACGGTTAGTTTCACTCGCGTACGAGTGATTAAAAAGTAACGAGAACCTGTTTTAACGACGAGTAGTTAGATCTAACAACGAAGTATCGGTGCTCAACAATTGTATCCCGTTCGAAATACTTTTATCGAAAATAATAATGAATATACAATTTCCAGACTCCCTGTATTTCCACACTACTGGCGTCCTATAAAGCCACAATATACGTTTTCCTTCTCGGGAAATAGTACCACCAAATTCATAATTGACAACCTTTCGTTTGGGGGAAAAAAAATTAAATATCTACATTTATTGGAAGTCCACGGTACAAACGGCGAACGGCGCATTCGTGCACTTTCTCTTTCTCTTAACGAGTAGATGAAAATACCAAAGAGAACAATTCACCGGCAATGAGTGGGGTCCTTTTCCTGAAAATTGAAAACTATATCTGACTCCGCAATCGAGGTCGGAAAAATCAGGAGACTTCCCAATACAACGGACGTGTTGGCGATGTAGTTCGGATTTGTCTGTAACTATCTAGGTGAGTGAAAACTATACTCTTCAGCAACGTTCATAAACTGACAATGAGCCACTCAACCGAGCAGGCGCGTTAGATCTCTCGATCTTCACGATGACGAGTAGAAATCGACAGCTCGCCGACACCGTCGACAGATTCAACGCGTGCGTAGGCATCCCATCGAAAACATTGAGTAGGTGCGTATTCGTTTATCGACCAACGCGTATTACTGCGTTTTTTACGTACATACGTACAGACGCGTATTTGACCAGGTACCGGTGTAGGTACGCCTCGCTGATTGCTCTCGCGTGACCTTGACGTCGCGGGGGTGTGTGCTTTTATGACGTAGGCACAAACCTCGACCGTGCGACGCGTTGCTTCGTCTCTCTCGCCATCAGCGCCGGAGACGTGTTTGTTGTGTAAACGAAAGCGCGGCGTGAGCTTCGTCGCCGTCGTCGCGAGAGGTGAAGGTGCGCGACGCGTGCCTCTGTTTGCGTGGCTGAGCGAGATAATACACGTGTGATACGTGCGGCGACGTGTGACACGACGGCACCCTACGTATAACCCGTCACCGACGCTAGTCGTACGCGGAGACCATTGACGACCATTCCCCTCCCGAACATGTACGAACATGTACGAACGCGTCCGAGGTGAACTTGTCGGTGCAGGTTTCGCGAGACTGTCGATTGTTTCATTTCCACGCGGGGCGCGAACGTCACGGGATGAGCGTGGCACGACGCGGAGAGATATTGCCGGAGACTAGCAACGGTAGGCGAGACGACGACGACGTAGAACGTAATTTGTACTGGCTTGGGTCAGGTTAGTTGCTCGTTCTCGTCGCCGTGGTCAACGACGCCCGATACCACCGCTGCGACCATAACCATCTGCCGATTACCGGGTAACTCGCTTACCACGCGCGCGAAGCCACGTGGGCGGCAGCTGTTGCCTAGATGCGTAATATATATCCGCGTTGACGAACGATTGCTCTCGCAAAGAACATACTATACGGACAACAGACACGACGCAACACGGCAGCTAGGTAGGTACTACTACGGATCGACGCGTCGTGGCGGTTCGACTGCGAGGAAGAGAGTCGTATTTACGAAGACAGACGGCCGACCGGCAAGCGGCAAGCGCGCGGCATCACCTCGTTCCATTGGCTTATCTATGCATCTTCCGTGGCCCGGCTGGGCGGAGAGAGCCCGAGCGTTCGTTCTACGTGTGTGCACTCCGTGTCGCGGTCGTGTGCGCTCGGTGTCGCGTTTGCGGACGAAACGAGCGATTCTCACGGACGGACGTACGTGAGACTCGTTCGGATTTACGCGCACACGTTTGCGGCCGTCGTCGGCCGAGTTATCTTGGTACGTACGAAGCGCCATCGCCAGTTGCCACCGCCACGGAATGAGAGTCCGTCGTCAGGCCAGCGCGGTAGACGATGCTAGGCGCGATACCGCCGGTGAGTGTACCTGAATAAGGCGTACAGTGCACAGCCCCGCGTGCGCTCTTGTATTGGTCATGTGTATACTTAATCCGTATGGTACACGCTTACCGTGTTCGTAGGTACTCGCGCTACACGCGTTGTCTTCCTCATTTTCGGTGGAAAACGCGTTTACCTGGCACGTGGAGTTCAGGATCGACGTGGCGCTTGCCACGGCTTACGCGGTGCGAGGCTGATTACTGTCGTAGCGGTGTTCGTAGCCACGTGGTAATCATGCTCGCGTGGCCACGGCTGACGTAATTTTAGGAGTCCCGTGATTTTCGTGCAGTGCTTCGGAGTCGAAATTCGTCATGGATTCGCGATTACGCGGCACCCATGTTCGGAACTCGCGCCTCGTTGTATTTGTGGATTTCATAACCGTCCAGTATTCACCTGAGTACGCGTTTTACATGTATCTCTATAGTTCAGCTGATCGATGGAACAATTTGCACACAACGAAAATAGAAATTACACTCACCAGCCATCCCCAACCTTCGTGTCACGCCTCCTCTCATATCAGTGAAAGCAAGATCGGAAGCTAGCAGTGACTAAAGCTGTCCTTTACGTAGAACTCTAGTAAACAGAAGTATGTTAGGATAAGCTGCATGAAAAGTCTTGCTAGATGCATGTGAAACCCTTCACATGCATTGATCGGGCTGGTAGTAGTAACTGAACGGGGAGTTTGTACACAATACCGATCACTTAGCAGGTAGGTATAGGGTTAGATTCAAGTTCCACAGGTTGCCTGTATGGTATATATCTATTCAATATTACTCTGTTATATATTTAACCAATAAAAAGACGAATAAACATGAACTTGGAGTAGATATATATGTTGAGTAATCCCTTTTATATTAACACCTCTTCTAAAACTAAACGCAGCGCACACCGTACAAAAGTTTCGTACAATGTCCAACACTGTACAAAATACCGAATGAACTCAGGCAGTACAGATATGTTGTACAGTGCAGATGTGTCGGACATTGTACACATTCTGTTGTGCAGTGTCAGACACCGTACAATGACGCACTCGCTACGTAACATATGCAAGAACGATCAACTTTGATATTGTCACCGATAATACTGACGATGAATGATCGCGGTATGAATTGGTTGAGAAATAAAAATGCCTGTCAACTGCATTATACTGACAACGAGTTGTTCGTGCGAGAAATGATCGATAATATTTCGTAAACAATGAGTCGAAGACACGGATAATAAACAGTTTACTTCCTTGCGAAATTATTTAGCTTTCATACGCAGATATCGTCTCAATGGTTCTCCAGGTGATTCGACCAGAATTGGCATATCCCTCGATCCTGCTTCGAAATATCATAGTCACGGAGCAAATCTATCGAAATTTTTGTTATCTATGGAAATAGAAGTTTTACAACCATAAAAAATTAGGCATACTTTCTACATCTAATATCTAGCATACGTGTGCACCGGTGTAGGACGATTCGCAGTACACGTATAGCACGATGTGCGAACCAGCAAACGTTACGACGGACGGATTTATAGAATTCGCGGGACTTCCGTTCCATTTCGCGTTAACGCTTTCCCTCCACCACACTCTCTCTATCCCTCTCTCTATCCCGACTCTTCCCGTACAAGGAAAGTGCCAGAGTCTCGTTTGTCCGCGTGAACGAGAATGGCCTCTCGCGCAAGATCGCACATCTGTGCATCGGGAGACAGTAGAGGTTTCCAACACGGAGATCGCCGCGATAAGAGAGTCTCCTTAAAACGTTGGCAAGCGTTGGCAAAGTTTACTTCGCCTCGTATTGTCAGACGACATGCCTGCTAATACCCGCGATAAGATCGAGTGCGTACGTCGATACACTCCCATGCTGGCTGTTTCGCGGGAGGTCTTTTACTATACCTATATCTGGTCGGCTTTTCTTCTGCCGATTCTACAACCACAACGACATCGATGCCGAGATGACAACGCGAATGTGATCCGTCTCCTGATGTTGTTCTGCCTTTTTCTCTAGCGCTGGCCATTCGCCGCTTATTCCCAAAGTTTCCATCCAATTGGACTGCCGAATCCGTTTCATTGCCAAATTTTGACAAACAGTCCCAATCCCAACGAGTATCATGGTTTTGTAAACTATGGTACCTAGCCGTTGTTTGCTTTCCTTCTCTTTCCTCTCACTTATTTCTCTGAGATAAAGATTTCATCGCACGGGTACTTCAAGTATGTACGTCCATCGGCGGTAAGTTTATGATTCTCCAATCTCCGGTATATTGAAATTCTGAAATCGTACGACGAGAAACGATCTCTGGCTGCGTTGCAGATAAAAACAGAGATTTATGCGAAGTAAATTACAAATCGACTGCAGCTCCGCGCACGATTTGACCATAAAAGCTTGAAAATAGAGCCAACTATGAGAATTTAAAATGAACCAACGATCTTCGGCTGGACTCGTAGCTTCGAAGATGCGGCGGGTTTGGATTCCCGCGCGCAGTGCTACCAAGTCAAGAGTCGAAGTACTTTTACTATTATTGTAACCATGGACATTCTACACGCGAGTACTTAGCAATTGCTCGAGTACCAAAATCGTCGACAAACATGGGAGGACCAACTTCGCGTAACAGTTGCAAAAGTAGTCTAGAATCGTTGTGGGTTCATTGTTTTCAAAGATAATCAAATCTGCTGTTTACGTGAAAAACAGCATCGCCTCGTGACTTTCAGTGCGAACGATTGATTATTGATATATTAATTGGTTTTCAGATAAACACATGTATGATCTCACACCAACGAACATGTAGACTTGATTGATGGGCGTTTGAACTGCTCGATTGTCCTGTTTTTCATGTTAATAATCGTTTAATTTCCATGATCATTTATCTGAAAAAAATGCTCTCATCGTGGAGAAAACATTGTTCAATGATTGACATCGATGCCAATCCACCAGCTAGCTGAGAGTACCTTCCTTTCGTTAGCTTGCCTCAGACTCGCCGATACTGTGTTCGTCCACCGTGCAGCTGACGACCCCAGAACAAGAGGCATAATTGGTTCATTATTAGTTTTACTTAATTGAATTCTGACAACATCGTTGATAATAATCGCATCGAGATCGAGCAGCCATCGTACCTCACTTACAAATCTCTCTATTCACCGATAGCGGAAATGACAATTTTCATTTGAATATGTCGCAAGCTCTGAGCCTCCACAATCATTGGAGGGGTTACACCACTCTGAGAGGCTGAAATAAAACTCAATTTTCATGATTTTTTTGCTGCTCAAATAATGCAGATTTTTTACTTCCGTTTGCATACACTTCTAATATAACATTTCAGCTTTCCAAACGTATTTTTTGAACGCAAGAATATCCACAATTGTCGGAGGTGTACGCCTCCGCGCTCAGTTTGCCGTTTCTTCAGCAGCGATGTGTGGTAGGGCACGTGTCATAACAACTAGGTCCGATGGTTTTGTCTAATATGTGTAATACTAACAAAATACTACCGTTTTGATAACTCTTGCATAGAGCAGTGAATCTTGGTAGAAATTTGTGGCGCTACTTGCGATACGGTCACACCTGTTATTTCGTGGTCGAGATTCGCGCCAGATTTAAAATAGCCGGAGATACGAGACTATCGGGAGGTCATAAAATTTATGGAAACTGATAAGCTAATAAAGTCATCTTTATCTTCTGTGCAGTCTAACTTAACTCGCACGATATCAAGCTATCGTCGGAGAGTTGTTGCCGATTGCGATTTATTAAGAAAAAATACGGTCGACATTCGATGAACGCCGCTCTCGTGATATTTTCCAACAGTCCAAATCCTCGTTCTACTATCGGATGCTACGACGATGAAATAATAAAGATAATATCGATGGTAGGCCAGCGTTTCGTCGCATGGGCCAATAGACGTTGTTAATTGCGCGACGATGTAACGACAAAGCCGATAAAATGCGGTTATCGTTACCCGTTGGATATTTTCATCTCTCTGACAGACAGTCACTGTTTTCCAGACACTGATTGGACCCGCGGCGGCAGCGATTGCATTGTTGTCTTGTCCCGGAGATCACCGCGAGGCTATCAGCCCTCGAGATACGCTAAGAGTGCCGCTTTAGTAAAGTGCAGCTTCGCGTGGAGTTTTCCTGAGGAAAAACTTGGCCCGGTGGTCGCGTCGAGAATGACCTGAAGTCGACGTCGAATTCTCCTTTATCTAGATATCCGATACCTCGAGATTACTGCGCCAAGCATCGGTAGGTTTCCGACATTGGCCGAATCCTACAGGACCATATTTCTACGCTCCTCATCTGTGGGCATGTCCCTACTACTCAAATCTCGAGTCTCGTTGTCTTAAACCCCTGTACGAACGTTCGTGCGTCCAAATTTTTATGGTTCTCATTCGTACGCACGAAATCTACTCGCGAAGCGATCCACTTGCGCGCGTTAACTGTGCGTGGTAACCAGTTGTGCTTATGCGAAGCTAATCACGTGATGTCGTCGAGAGAAGATATTATAATAGCCAGTGCAGCATACATTGCAATGCATAGAATTATACATAAAAAGAAAAAACAGAAACAACGTAAACGCTGGTGGATGACACGGTTATTCAGAAGTAGAGAAACCTGTAGTGGCCGGAATTTGCTGATGGATTTGTGGTTACAAGAGGACAGCGGACATTTCCGCAATTTCGTTCGCACGTCATCGCAGGATTTTGAATATCTTATTAATGCAATTGGCCCAAAAGTGCAGAAAATCGACACTAGGCTGAGAAAAGCTATTTCCGTGCAAAACAGATTGGCGATAAGCTTACGTTTTTTAGCAACGGGAGACTCGTACACGAGCCTCCGGTATCTGTTCAAAGTTCCGTGTTAGCAGTTTGCGTCGTACTGCTCTCCAAACGCAGCGCCGTTCGGACAAACGACGATCGGCGTCCAAAAAATACGTCCACACTGCGCACGCAAATCCTTTGACGGACCGACAAGCGACGGATCGCGTTCGTGCGTCCTCAGAGCCTACGCGCACGCACGTAAGCCGCGTACTGACTTGAGCATTTTGGGCGCAGGAACGTTCGTGCGCGCAAAAATGCTCGAGTCAGTACGCGGCTTCCGACGCGACGCGGCAGACTCCTCCGGAGCACGTGGTCTGGATAGGCACACTCTCGCGTAACAGACTGGGTAATGACGGTAGCCGCGTTACTCCCCGCTCCGTTCTTGTGTCGCGCCTCGCTGTGTAGCGGTGTAGCTCAGGTTTTCTGCTCCGTGTCAACAGGTGGGCTACCGGCGTGGCGTGGTGAGGCTACACTCGCTGCCCGTACTAGATACATGTTGATTCGGTTATCGGGGTCCCGTAGAGTCTGGCCGAGCCGATTGCGAGGATGGCTCGGAGCACCCAGGATACGAGGGTTATCGGCCGTGGCGCCATTTTCCGCCTTTGTCTTCGAACAAATTACAGGGCGAAAGTGGCGACTTGTGATATTCGTCATTGGTAAATTAGTCGCTGTTCACCTTTCATCGCTGGGACGCTGAAACGCGACTAACAACAGACGAGCCTCCCACTGACATGCTTTGCTCATGGTGCATTTTCCACCCTAGAGTCTTCTTCTTCTGGCCTCAGTGCTCCACTACCAAATTCTCAGCTGTCCGAGTAGTGTCATTCGCAGATAGTTTGCTGTTGAGACGTTTGTAACTTTGAGTAAAAAAATGGGTGTGCCATTTTCCCCCGATATATTATTGTTCAGATGGGTAGACAAAACAGTTCTGTAGCAAACTAGGTCGGCAAATAAACGAGGTGGGATGCGAAAAACGGAATTCCTCGGTTACGGAATGAGTAGACCTGGTAGTGTTTCATCCTTACATAAGTCCGTTTCTGGCCCACACAAAACTTGCGTTGCAGGTTATTCTTACTAATTTTTATGGAGTTTAAAGGTATTGCAGAACGTGCATAACGCTACGTGTGCTCATATTATTCTGAGTCCAACCCACTGTGTCTGTTTTTTTGTGTCCAGTTCTTTTGTAGCATCGTTGAAGAAGGATATCCCACCTAATGTTACAGTGGGGAACTAAAAATACGTCTGCTACATACTCTCATTGCTAACCAAAAAAAGTATTTTTACAATAAAAGAAAGCATTAAAAATGTGCTGCCTATTCGAGGGTTTCTGCTAAATTTGCGTTGGAGAAGAACTTTTTGTTGGAAGTGATCATTGGGACGTGTTTGTATTACGCGTTTTGGTTTTGTAGTTTCGAACGAGTTGGGCAATGCGGTATCGAAGTATTTCGTTCTTTACGACTCTGGCTTGTGCACAAACAGTCACGACTACGAGGCAGATAGTTGAAAACGTAGACGGCACTCGGGGAGCAATGAGGGTGGAAATGGGGTGGGGCCCGTATGAGATAGCAACGACCCTCCCCGAGTATGTAGCGAGGATCGAGAAACCGTTATCCTAAGCCAATCTTATCTTCACACGTCGGCAAGTCCACAGCCGTTTCAGTTGCAATTTACGATTGGCCTTATTACGTTTGTCTTGGATAGATAAGCCGCCTTGTCGTCATTTGTTTTTGATTTTTGATTGTTTTTGATTTCCCGAATTTGCTACTGAACTCGCGTGCTCGCTGGTAGGTACGTCAGACTTTAGCGATTCCCACGCCAAATACAATTAGAACGCGTCGCCATCGATGGGAACTTCTCTGCCGAAGCAGGAGAAACGAGATGTTAAGAAAGATGTTTTGATCGAGTACAATCGGCGAAACATTATTGAAGAAAGTATATTAATGTTCGATAAGATATCAATAGCATTGTCTGTTTGTTGTCGCAAGAGCTCGCTGAGGCCATAGGTCATCTCTCTGACTCGATGAAAATTCATTGAAATCGACAAACCAGAGTTTTGCGAATCTGCCAATCAGGAATTTTCCAACAGGACGCATCGCAAAATAATTGTAATGATGGAAATTCGATCTAAACGTCTTTTAAAATTACCTTAAACAAGTGCAAACTGAAGAGGCACTCCGAAATTTGAAATGGTATATATCCGCGAAGTTTGGGCGTCTTTTCTAAAAAAACTATGCAGAAGCTGTAGACGAAGACTCTCAACGTTTCCAATGAACAGCCATTGCTTGTCTTTGTCTTTTTCCACAAATTAACGATAATTCTCGATGACTCTTTTGACTGCTTTGTAATCTACGTAGAGATGTGAAATTCGACGCGCCGATACCGTCCGCGAGTTTCGATAAACGCAACCAACTTTCGCCACAGTAGATAGAGAACTGATAATCCCAGAGGATTTTCGCCGACGTTTATGAATTTTTAGCGCAGAAACAGTCGATATGAATAATATTATTCCCATGGAGCATTGTCGAGTCACACTTCGAGAATGATTTGTGAAATTTTCGCCAAAAAATATAAAGATCCGAGCCAGTGGCAGCAACTGTTGTCAGGCGTCAACATTAGTTGTTGGATAATTTTCGTAGTCACCTTTTGGTCTGGCTGCGCTTTTTTCACTTGGCCACTACTGACTCTGACTCAACTTGTAGTCTCCTCGATGACTGCTCGTCGTGAATAAGTATTCATTTTGTTCGCGCACTGTGTTTGGAAACAGATGGTAATAATCGTGCAGTTACGAAGATAATAGTTATCACGAGCAGCTAATTCGTTTTGTAAATTTTGGGTGATGCTATAAACAGTCGCACAGCCATTACGGCTCGGAGAATAATTGTGTATTCCTTCCTCGGCCGATGGCCTCTCAACCATGCTATCAACGAATTAGATACGAGTCGCTTAGGCGTGAATTTCGAACAGATAACCAGAAAAGTATGGGCCATTCAATGGTCCATTTATCACCAGCTATACCAATCTCAGCGTTCCTAGCGCGATTATTATTGTCAGGCATTCCCCGTTCTTTGGCTACCCTGGAAAAAATCCTTTACACGGAAAAAAAGAAGTTGACCTTGAGATGACCTTGAAGATGAGTTTCGCCGTTGGCGACAAGGTCTAAGCTTCTTTGGAACGCTGCAAGTGTCTCTATCGATGGTTTTGCGCTTCTTCGTAAAGCACGAAGTTGTTACTTCGATTTCGACCCCCGAGCATAAGTATTCCATGATCCTGCGATTCCTGAGATCGGTTCTCGTTTGTTTCCCGTGATCGGACATCCGTGAACATCCTACTACTTCCACTGCCCCTGGCACCGACCATCCACCCACGTGGTTGGAGTAGAGCCTAGCTGTGTAGCTTCGCACCTCGGAGTGCCGGAGTCAAGTTGAAGTAATTCAGAGACGTTGGTATCGCGCTACACGATCTCTCTTGGATGCAGTTCGTGGCTTGGCAAGGAGCTTGGCTCGCCGCTGATTAACTGGATCCACCGCTCGCAGCTTCGCCATCTACTTAACGTTTAGCGCGATCGATTTGGAATTCAACACCTTGAGACGAGGATGCTTGACGACTACGAACCCGAATATTGCCAGTGTTCACCGACCACGATTATGAAAACAGACACAGAGACACAGAGAGAGAGAGAAAGTAGCTAAACGAATCTGCTGCTACAGCTGATCAACAGACCAAGGCCCAGGCAGAGACAGCATTCACAGGACTAGTTCAGTTTCAGGCAAAGTTAAGACGTAACATAACGACTAGATGAAGACACCCCGAACTTTACGCGCTTACGTACATTTCCTGCAAATTCGTATCGATACCGTTGATTAAACTATACTAGCAAAATCGCATTTTCATGATTCATTACCGACTCAACGTTGCATTGTATTCTGATGTCGTTGAACTACACCTACGTGATATTGCAGTCGATGAACACGTTATGGAAATTCAACTACGCACAGGCCGACCAGTATCTGCTATCTGCAATCAAACGAACAATCCACGAATCAGATCAGAACATTTTCCAGAATTCCTCCTATAATCCCTGCTCCATTTTGGCTTTGCTCAACTTCACATGGCGTTACAAGTCCAAAACCTCGTCCTACAAAATCCACGCCACAAATTTACCATAGCCAGTAGCCAATAGCAGAATCTGTGGTAATTTGCCTTCCATTAATCAATTCAACGAAACTCGTCGCTCCGCCAACGAGAACTCTGGACTTCCGGGATCATGGATCTTGCGAATTCAGAAACACCGAAAGACGATGCTTTGATAACTTTTCTGTCCACCGAACTCGATCGTTTGCCAATTTCAAACAGAAAGAGTCAGAGGTATGTTTTGATGGCTCTGACCGATTACGAAGAGAGCTATTCCGAGTTCTGTCCACCATCCACTGCACTGCGATACGTTAACCACTCTTAACCTTTTTTTTTAAAAAGCGTTTTTTTTGCTGCTGCAGCTAATCGCTGTTGAGATCTAGCCGGTTTCTTTTTTTATTTGGTCAAGGCACTTATCGTCCGTAACTTCAACTTGTCATCCACTTCGCGAGAAGTGTTGTTGCTGGCGTTAAGTATTCGACCTGGCTTGTTCGATGTAACCGCTTGTAGCGTCGTTGTAGGATCGGTTTGTACGCAGAACCATTGTCGAAGCCACACCGTGCCCGATCATTGTTACGAATCATCACCGTCATCCTTCAGCATTCATCACGATACCGTGAACCACGAAGATGGTACTGATACCTGCCGCGCTTGCGTATCGCCGCCCGTGAGAGAGTCGTAATTGAATTGGTACAGGACAACTGTAGCCATCATGGACCACCTGTAACAATTATTCTTCTCTTCAAACTCATCGCGAAAATAAGCTTTTTAGAGGCTAAGCTTGACAGCGTTTTGCCATTTTTTTAAAACCTCACCAACACCCGAGCTTCGAATCTACACCTGCTACTAGGCCGGACGTTATATCTCGACAATGGCAGATCGTAAAAATTAGGCCAAGACATAGGTTTGTAGAAAATTGAACGCTCTACAAAAAAGGTGTCTACAACTTTTTTGATAAACATCACCGTTCAAATGATATTCGAGTTCAGAGTGCGAAATAAGTGAAACAGCTTAAAAAAGCTTGTTTATCGGGAAACTGGCTCTAATGGTCGAACAATACTTAGGATATCTATGAAAAAAGAAGCATCACATGTTCACGAGAGCAATATCGTTCCTACTCCTGAGGAAAATATGTTTCACCAAATTTTTGTTACAGAAGTTTTGTGAATCACAAAAATTCAATAATTTATTACAGCGTCCACTTTGACCTCGAATATCCTTTGAATGGCTGTGCTAATCAAAAAATGGTAAGATAGTCTTTTTATAGAGCGTTCAATTCTCTTTAAAACCACGCCTGGAACTAATCTGTACGACAAGCCATTGTCGAAATAAAAAAATCCGAAAACAAAAAAAAACTGTTTTGCTCTTGTGTCTTAAACGCGAAGCACCTTTTAGTACTAACCGTAAAAGCTCAAATTTCAACAGACTTCTTTTGTCGCCTTCCTGAAAGTAGGCGACCCGTTTGCGGGTAAAAAGCTACCCGAAAATGACGCACCCTATTGTATTTTTTTTTGCAAAATCTGTTTAAATCCGCGAGAAAACTGTTTGTTAAGCTGCGAGTCTTATTTTCTATAACAACCAATGTCTTTTTTTTTATATCGCACACGGAGATACGTCGAGCCGAAAGCGTCGAGAGATGAGTGACCAAACGTACGGAACTAACGCCCCGCGTCACACAACAGCGCTGCGAGGTGCCGAATCGATCTTCACCGATTCAATTATAAGCGCGATGTTGTCGGTCCGAGTTATCGTTGATATCATCTCTTTTGTCCTTCAACGAACGTATTATAGCCTCGATGTTCGCTTCTCGCTTGTGATATTCGTCGACGCCTGGTATTCGGTATTCAGCCGACGCGACGCGCCTTACCTTTTGCTGGCATCGGCTGGAACCGTGAAAATCCGGAACACGCGGCCCAATTTTTGACCAGCGCACTTCCCATCGCATGCAGAAACGACCGCGTTGTATTTCATCTCAGGTAGGTTGATATCAGTCGAGTGATAGCAATTATCGCCCAGCGCCATTAAGCGGAGTAACCCTGCGCGGCGCCTCTACAGTACAGTCAACGGGGAGTTTGGCACTCCAGTGTTTGGTGCACTATTTTAAAGAGTCGATTTTTTTTTCATCCGCTGTAGTATCGCTTACCGAGTATAAAATCACAAAAATCGGACCAATTGTGCCACGGCGTCACGCGCCATCTTGAAAAAACGTTATCGGCCGATATCTCGGTAACTATGCACTCGAGGCCAAAAATCATCAGAACCATTATTGTAGAGAACAAAATTCCCCATCTTTTATTTCCAATAATGTTTTTCATAAAACTTACCCTTTGCGATTTATGGCTCATTCAACGAACAGGTTTTTCTCTTTCAGTCGATAACTCTTCTAATAAACGATTAAACAATGAAATGCTCGAAACAACTTTGAAAGATCAATCAATTTACTGTAACTTTTACTCGAAATTTTTTCTTCTAATATTCGTACCTTCAGAGCTATAACGTGTTCATTGTCGTAATGCATTCCCCTCTACTATTCGCATCTAATGTTGCAGTACCGGGTGCGAGGCTAATAATGACGAGGGTAGCACAATATAACGATGTAAATTCAACAACTCAATTCAAAAAACTATCAATAAGATTTATATATTTGGAAGGAGAAAAAAAGTACGGAGATAATGAAGAATTTGTTTTGGTAGTAGCTTAATTTATTTTGTAAATATTTATCCGAAGCTGTGGTACCGGATTCGGAGAGCTTTTGTTGTGAAGAAGATCGTTCAACTTGTTTCGCACGTTATGGAAATGTGGCAGCAGTCGACGTATTTGCAACGAAATGAAGGAGCGACGTGACCACGCGGTAATCGTGATGAATGTCTCCTGACGAAACGGTGATCCGGGTGTTTGATGCGGCGGTGAGAGGGATGCTGGAGCCGAAGGAAAGCGACTCCATTAACAAGCAGCAGTACGCACTTCCCCTCGACCCTGCCTGCGGAAATTATAAAATCAGAGACACAGAGCACGTAGCCTCGTCTTCTGCGTGTAGTCGCTGCCCTTCGTTCCCGACATACCGAAGTCGAAGACTGCGACGATCCATGCAAGCAAGACGCTGCTTCACCTTAAAGTCCAATCGCGACAGACGTTCCCGTGATGATGATAAGCGGCAGCGATTTTTTTTTGGCCCTCGAGGGTTAGGGGGGTTGGGCTGCGGCTGTAGGTCCCGATTTTGGTAGCATTCCGCCATTGGGCTGGCCGCCATCTTGATTTGGGTTTGAACCTTTTGTTTTTGGGCAATAACTCGCTGATTTGCGACTTTAGAGGGAAAATGGTGGGATGCAAAGTTGGTGGAAATTTAATTTGCTACAAGTTAGGTCTCTATGGCTTTTAGCGTAGAGTCGATATTTGCGGAGATATACGCGGCATGGGAAAATGTAATTGATTCGAGATCGTAAAAGGTAATGGAGAATCTTATATTGTCGTATCTTAAATTCCGTACGAAGCACCTAACATTCGAACGACGAATCACCCGGCGTATCGGAACACGTGCGAAGGCTCGGGCATTACTCATTGCTTTTGGTAACGCTCCGATGGTTAGCCGGGGCGTAAACCGGCGCGGTGTGTTCGCGGTGCTTGTTGTCATGCAGGACGTGCGGAGACCCGAGCCGGATCGCCTCTAGATCATGCCTACTCCGACGAGTTTCATTTCCGCATCTTACAGGCCTGCGGAATTCCGAGGGAAATGAAAACAATGAGATACAGCGGTCATCCTTTACCACCCCCGCCTCGGCGAAGTTGGCATGGTAATGCGTGTACGCTCCGCCGAACCCACTTCCCACCCCCACACTTCCGTTGAGTCACCCTCGTACCCCTGAAAATGGGAACACCTCGTCCGAGATACGACGCTGTTCGAATACTAAACGATCCGATGGTCAATAACACCCCGCGTCGCGAAGCGGGCTTAATCTTATCCAGGGGAGCGTTATCGCAATCGGTCACGCGCCTAATTGACACCGAACCATTGCTCGTCGCTACTTGTTCCACCGAACTATTTCAGAGCTCACCCAAGCGACGCCATGTTTATCTAAACATCTTTACGAAATTTTCTTCGACCACCAGTAAGAAGATGGAGCTTTAAGTTGTTCATCCCTTACTTATAAGTACCTTAGCAGTATGTTTAGAAATTTTCAGCCAAAAGTATCCAATCAAACGCTAGTTGTAGCATCTTTACGAAATTTTCTTCGACCTCTACTTTGGAGAATAGTATGAGCTTGGAATAAGAAAGCGAATGAGAGAATATTAAGTCGAGTCTGAACTCTGAATCCGAGTATTCGCAGGAAGACAATCCACGTTCTAATAGCCTCAAGTTAATAATTTTCTTGAGATGAACAAATGTAATAGAAGATAAGGGAAGGAATGAGCTTTTGTTAACGAGCCAGGTTTTCTCGCAGCAAGCAAATATTATATTATTTAAACATATTATGTTCTGAGAAGAAGTTGTTCTAGACATTTCTGAGAATATTCTCAATTCACTTGTTAATATTGTAATTCGCTGAAGAAAGGTCTTAGGAATTCAATGTAGACACTCTCTTTCGTTCAGCACTACTATGCAAGTGGGCTATTCACTCCAGTCAAGTCAAATTCACTTGGGATTACAGCTTTTTGTTGAGCGTGCTGCCCTGAATAGTCGCTCAACTGTGTTTCACTCCAACACCCTACTGTTCGTAGGCAAACGCGGTTGCATCATTGTGCTGAAAATGGGGGGCACAGCTCTTGGAATTCTGCGTTTCAGGATGAAAGTGTCTGGCTACTTGTTACTTACCGTCCATTGCGCAACACCGGTCATGCTGCTCTCGCGAGCCTATTTACTAGCGCCGTTACGTCGGCACGTAAGTTCATCGAGGCCGGTGCAAAGGGTGCGGCTCATACGTTGACAGTATCGAGTGTTGCACCCGTCAGTCAACCGTTACGCCGTTTTCTCATGCCTACTCTTGTCTCCCCATTTCCAGACACGTCGTAGGAATGCAGCGAAACGAAGAGAGACCGACAAATCTTTGCGACGTATCGATATCTCACTAGACTGGAGACGGCTATCGGAGACGCTCGCCGTGCGCCATCTCGAGATGACCTTATCACCGAAAGTGTACATGATCAGTGGCGTGATTAATCAGCTATCAACCGTCTTAGTCGACCGAACATCGCAATCATCTTCGGTTTCTCCCTCCTCAGATCACGCTTCGCGAGATATTCGTATCTCCCCGAGCGCTGATAGCCCGGACTCGATATTGGCACGTGCATCTCGCTTAGCTGCTCTTACATCAGCGAGACCCCCGCTCTACGTACTCAGCCAAAGCAAATCCGAGATGTTGAAACGCTCGTGACCGTAGGGCTGACTCCACTGTGTCCCTCCTAACTAAGCTACCTGGAACCCACTGCGTTATGCGCATCACCGATGCACGGAAATTGCCCACCATTTTTCCCACACCCAACGCAATAAAAAAAACTATCTATTTTTTTCCCCCACTCGAGAGCACATTTGCGATTTGTTCCCCGATGCCTACTGCAAAGTGGAAAGTTGTTCCCAAATTGAAAATCTTGGAAGCGCTAGAATATTAGGTAAATCCGTCACGCATTTTCTCAGCGACCGGTCATTGTACGCTACTGCATTATGCATTATTGCCACATTGAATTATGCAAGAGGTAGCCCTCGCGCGTTTTTCGATAATAGGTCTCATATTTGCGGATCACACCGTTCTCCACCCTGCCAGCAAGCTGGTAGCAGAAAAAACGTAGCAATTGGCAATTTTCCAAAGCTCCTGAAATATTTCTTTCTAACGTGCATTCTCAGGAATGCTCATGCTAAAGTGAGATCATATGTATATGATTGGCACTTTTATGGCTACATTGCCCAGTCGGATCTGCTGTATCGGATCCACCATTTTGAATGTTCAAAATCCAACCTCGTATTCGTGGTCAGCAACTCGGGGGACCCCTAGATCTGTATTTTTAGAGACATTGGTTCGATATTAGAGCTGTGAGCTGATCTTCCAGAGTCTGGGACCGCGGCCGTCCCAGCATGTTTAAAAGTCTGTTTAAAAATCAGTATACTTATTAGCGAGCGAAAAAAATGTGGTACCAGTGTCTTTACTGGAGGGAAAAACTTCTTGGGTGGAAGACAATTTTTTTGCATGCGAAGTAGATCGTCGCGTGGAAAACGCACAACGCGTAAGCTGCTGCTGCTGCATCGATGTCTCGGCGGGTCAACGTGTCTCCAAAACTCACCGTCAGCATCGATAATGTCGCATTTGTTCACGCACCTCCGTGTTTCGAGTGCTGGTGGTTCCAGGAGTCGTCCGCTGACCAGATGCGTGGCGAGAGAAGGTATACGGAACGAGAGAAGAGGGCCGCGGTAGTCGATCGACCTCCTCCTTCTCCGGTTCTTGGTGCTTCCATCGCGACTCTCGACCGCCATCCCCGTCGCCCTTTCGTTTCGCCGAGGTCTTTCTTGTCTAACCGGAGAATCTCTGCTGCTATCCCAACGCATCTGGTGGACGGTTATGCATTTATGCATGTCTGACAGGTATCGCATGCTCCTTGCCAATAACGCTATCCTCGCCGTTCTCTTATCTAACTCTGCAATCTCATTGCATTACCGTTGCCGCTTGCCATGCTGCCCGATTCCAGTTTCTTTCGATTATTCACGATCGAGTACCTACCACCAGTCCAATTTGGTCGAGCACACCGCCGAGTTGACAACCCAGACCGAGTGACGCCTCGATTTTCCAAAAAAATGTTATCCCTCCACTCGACCGCGATTACGTTCACCGCAAAATAACCGCGAAACAACTCCGCGTTGTCCAAATCCTCGAAACGCCAAGAATACCGTTCGATCGCTGGGTTCAAATACCCCAAAAGTGCGCACCTAACTAGTCTGACCAGCACAAATAGGAAGTTCGCGGATAATACGTCGAATCATAGCTACCTGTCTTCATAAATCAGATCCCAGCTAAAATATCGTCTCTTCAAGCCTCAATTTACCTCAGCATCCAACACACGGGTTACCAGCCTAGTTCTAGGTTTTTCTAAGAACGGAATACAATCTAACCATAACTTCCAAAAACACCTCGCTGATAGCTTTTTTCCACGCGTAAATGAAATTCGTTTTTGGATACATGACTCAGAGCAGCCTTACACCCATCGTGGCTGCCAACCTCACTCGAGGGCATTCGTAACTAGAAGTAGGGTGCCACCACTGTATTTGGTATATAACAAATGCTGTCATCGGTGCAAATGCATGGAACTGTTTGTCTCGATGACGGCTAACTTTGTAAAGCATTGACAGTCGCAGAAATTATTTCCAAAAAGTGTCAGGCCCTCGTGTTGTTTTTGATAGTGTTGGATGTATTGTACTATTCGAAAAAAAGTGCCCAAAACTCGCAAAAAAATCATGCCGAAGTTGAAGTAACTATATAATAACATTGTATGTTCGATCATTAACAAGTTTCTGAAAGGAAATTTTGATTCCTGAACCTCTCCAGCTGTAGTGAGTTGCTATCAAAAAACACGAATGTTGTTAGAGTTGGGTCACTCGTGTAGTCAGAGTTGGGCCACATCCTTTTCTTTTTCTAACAGTGAAATATCATTTCTTAGCATGTTTTTCGCGGCATTAAACACTAAAATAATAAATTGTAGCAGCCTTACACCCATCGTGGCTACCAGCCTCACTCGAAGGCATTCGCAACTAGAAGTAGGGTGCCTAATGATTTTCTACAAAATGTAAGCTTTCGTTTACTATAACAAACTAGTAATTTGCATGTCGACAAATCGCTGAACATATTACTTGTATAAATTGCAAACAAGAATCACGTACAGAACGTTCATCCTTAAGCCTAGTTTCCCAATACGCTGTCCGATGTTGTCTGTCTTGTATCTATTTAGGGTGAAGTTAGCGAGCTTGATAGAGGTGGTACAACTTTTTAAAGACCGAAGAAGCTTCATGTCCATCTTGTTATTAGCTACTTTATCAACGTGTATGCAAGCTAAATCTGTTAGCAATCGCAACAGTGTTCCCCCTAGAGCGGTTAGCCTCGCAAAGCAAAGAATGATCTTCTGCCGCTTGCAAACCATGCTGAAGATCACACCTTTGCCAATACTCACTATCTCAAGGTCTTCTTGAGGTTAGTCAAAAAAAAAAAAATTGCCACGTTAGTGGGCTTAGCTACGAGCAGAGATGTGAGAAATCAAAAAAAAATATTTGCTACCGGAAGATGAACAAAATATCAGGCAGTAAAAAATGTTTTCACCAACTTTTATCATTTTTACCTTCGTAAAAATTATCATATTTAACGTTTATGTCCTGAGATTTGTCGAGTTGTAACGATCCTACGAAGACAGATAAGTCCGTGTTACGTAAATTCGAGACCAGACCGTCTCGAAAAAATATGTTCAAATTATTCGACATCTGAGATATTCGTTGGATATTTGGATACGCGAGGTTTTTGCCATTCTGAAAGCAAAGTCTTCGACGTTCGCCAAAAATTTCCAAGCTGTCCTGAGCCATCGGTCTGCCATCTTGGAAAAAATGCATATCTATGGTATTTGCCGCGTAACTCCCAAATTATCGACTTGACTAGAAAAAGTGTAATTACACAAATTGTAGAGCATTAAATTATCTACAAAAAAGGTCTGATTCATTTTTTCCTAAAACTAAGGTTTCCCCGAGCAAATGCGCCCTGTAAACATCGGTGGTTCTGAGTCAGGGTTAAAATCGTTATAGCCTGTTGGGAGCATTGTCGTATGCTTCTGGATATTATTATAGACTTTTAACACCTTCGAGAGCAGGCCAAAATAAGCGTTGCCACAAATTTCAAAACTACGTATTTCTTATTCCAGTTTTTGCTTTTGATAAAATTTGGTGGTAATATTCTTTTCAATTGTAAAAAAATTTCCCGCGTTATAAATGTTTATATTTTTCTCTTTAGCAACTGTATTTACTTTTATATTACTCGAAATAACCTTTTTTGATATAAACGAGTAATTTGTTCACTTCTGTCGACAAAAATTGAGTGTTTTAATTTCTTTCCAAACATATTACCAAATACTGTAAAACTGGATTTTAATTTTGGAATTTTCAAAAAATTTTGGTCAATTTTTGAGGTCGGCCTTCTTGCCCCAGGGGGCCGTCTTGCCCCGGTTTCTCGTACGGATAGCGCAGTCACCGAGGTCAGAAAAATGCCGTGGCGTTTGTCAGAATCGTCGCGGAGGCGCGAGTATAAGTAGGATACATCGCGCGGTGATGGATCATTCGATAGGTAACGGTGGCAAAATCTTGGGTGGACCGACGCCACGGCGGAGGGTAGAGCGGAGGAGTGTGAAGATTCAGATAAGGTCCGGGCCTCCGGGCTTATCTGTGCTTTAACCACCGCGAAATGAATATTCACTTGGCCAAAGCGAGACTCCGGCCGGGCTCCAGGATAATGTACGTAGTAGCGCCCCGGCGGGTAGGTGTATACGTAGGTATACGCGGTCGGCTGATGGCGCGTCGTCGGGCCAGAGCAGAGCGCAGAGAGGATCGGCGCGGCGGCGGCGTAGGCGAGAGAGGTCCGCGTGGACACGCTGCTGCCACTCGCGCTATCGAAAATCCTCGCACGACCAATGCCGCCGTGCCTTTATCATTTTACAACAGAAAGGCGCACATCAGTCAGCCGGTATCTCCTCACGGTTGATTTCCCGTGGTCGTCTCCACCCTCGTCCCCTGACTCGCCACCGCATCCCTCGCATCCCGCTCGGAGGCGAAGATAGCACGACGCGCTCGCACCCGGGTAGTTATGAAAACATATGAAATATATTCAATCTTTCGCCCCGCGACGATAAAGGTGAGCGCCTCTGGCCAGGCTCGCGCGATTCTCGACGGTGATACTCGTCAATTCGCTCGCGTCGCGCGGACACTATTTCCCCCGAGGCTGCCGCGAAAAAAACGGAAGGTCCAAGCTCCCAAGATCGCCGAGATTCGATCCGAAAATCGGGCGAGGGGAGGCGAAGAAAACCCAACCCAACCCAACCCAAACCCTTTCAGTCCCTGCAAAATAACACAGTTCCCGAGTTTTTCCTTCTCCCCTTCTGCTCCGTCGATACCAAAAATATTAATCTTCCGAGCAAATCAAAACTGCGCCTAATTTCATAATATCTAATTTCTCGTCCTGTGCAAAATTCGATCCTGTACAAAAAAAGGTCCTCGCGATTACGACGTAAATATTGCAGTTCCAAAGAAAATCGCTTGTTGATTCTTTTCGCAAAAAATTAAATTCACTATACACTCTCCCCTTCCTTTTTTTATTTCACTTTTTTGCCGTTGCCAAATCTGCTGATGCAGGTCTCACCTTTCGTAGGGTTATTTTAAACAGGTAGGGGAAAGTCGTCAGAGTTGGGCCACCACTGTATTTGGTATATGACAAATGCTGGCATCGGTGCAAATGCATGGAACTGTTTGTCTCGATGACGGCTAACTTTGTGAAGCATCGACAGTCGCAGAAATTATTTCCAAAAAGTGTCAGGCCCTCGTATTGTTTTTGATAGTGTTGGATGTATTGTACTATTTGAAAAAAGTGTCCATAACTCGCAGAAAAACCATGCCGAAATTGAAGTAAGTATATAATAACATTGTATGTTCGATCCTTAACAAGTTTCTAAAAGGAAATTTTGATTCTTTAACCTCTCCAGCTGTAGTGAGTTGCGATCAAAAAACACGAATGTTGTTAGAGTTGGGTCACTCGTGTAGTCAGAGTTGGGCCACATCCTTTTCTTTTTCTAACAGTGAAATATCATTTCTTAGCATGTTTTTCGCGCCGTTAAACACTAAAATAATAAATTGTAGAAATGAAAGTCTCATTTCATGACTAAAAAATGAATAAATAACCATTTTTGCAATAACAAAGAATATGAAGATTTGAATTACGGATAAAAAAATGCTTTATTTCACGTTTTGCAAACCTTCAAGCACCATGATAAATTCTAGAAATGAAAGTCTTCTTGTTTGTTCTTGTAAACAAAAAGTTTTTTCGTATGTCATAATTGCGACTCTGATTAAATTGATTTTCTGTGTTTTTCATCGTAAACATGTCAAAATGTATTAAGAACGACAAAATGTTGCATACCATTCCATAAAAACCGGTTTCAGTACATATTCCATGCAGTTTCAGTGCTGGCCCAACTCTGACTGAAATGGCCCAACTCTGACAATTTTTTTTTTCTTTCGTCAATAACTTTTTTTCCCTTGTCGCAGCAAGTTGCCCTATATATATGTTTTAGATAAAGGTTTGAACTTTCGAATAAAAAAAAACTTTGGAAATATTCAAATCTTTGAAAAAGATATAGACAATAATCAAAAAGTGGCCCAACTCTGACGACCTTCCCCTATAGAATTCTAATAGATATTAGTATATCGTCGAATTGGTAATATTCAAGCAGCAAAAAATCAGAGATTTCCATTTCCCCAAGTGTTTCTCATGCTGTACTACAAAAAAAGGTGTCAATTTCATGCGTGTTACGACGTACCCGCATTAACGCACCAGCCAGACTTGCGGGTCTAACCCAACAACGAGTTCCAATGGATCCGCTGCGAATAGCCAACGAAATGATGCACCTTGCGTAAAATGGCACACGGCGACAGAGTCTTCGTTTTCACTCCGGTTCGCTCTAATAACAATTAGCGAAGAAACATCGACCTCGGGTATGAAAAGCTTTCGTGACAAATCACATCGCGTGCGATGTTATTTCTTTGAGATAACGAATTTTCAACCAGACGAGATGACGAATTGTTCGATAAAATGCTATTTCGCGAAAAGTGACGTAAAGTGTTTTGCGAAATAGTCGCAATCCACGTGACTTAAAAACTTATTACGTCCTCGCGCCAAAAAAGCACCTTGTCTCGAGCTTTTTTCACGCCACGCATCAGGCAAAAACGATCAAGCTCGTGATAACTTCACTCGAACCAAATATTTTCTGCCAATATATACGTACAAGATTCTACACAAAAATTGCAATTCGAACGTGTGCCAAATACTACAGTTTTTTGTACATCTACGTTACCAATGGTCTTAAAAAAAATTAGACGTGATAAAAAAAAAACTAGTGTTTCGCGAAACACGACAACTTACTTCTGTGCTCCCATCAGAATCTAGTTACTTTCCCCAAATAATTTTCTAAATTCGAGTTTTCACAAATCCAGCCAAAAATCTGCAGCATGGTAGCCAAATCAACGTGGCTACAACGTATAACCGCTAAATAGCCAGACTGTTTTTCTCTACTTACTCCACTTAGTTTTCTTCGTTTTTCTCACTCTCATTCGTTTATTTATTTTATTTGTATTTTATTTTTAGGTCCCAATTTTTGCTTGCCCCATTTCATATCGTTTTGTTATATGGTACGTAAGTTATTTGCTCTCGACCATGTTTTGTGATCGAAGCTATTTTATGTGCCACATAGTGCACGTTAATGAGTCACTTTCTCTCCCTCTGTCTGTCTCTCTCTCTCTTCCAGAATTTTGATCCGATTCACTCGAAGATTTGGCAGCACATTCTCGAGCTCCTGTTCTATGGGCTAAAAAAAGCTCGTCCAATTATTTTCACGAAACGCTGATAAAAAAAATTCTGGAAAATATAGTAGGTATAGTATACGGTGATGCATTTCAGGTTCGGAGTGCTTCCCGCGGATCGCGACGTTGACAGAGATATGGTGGTGGTATTCCGAGTATTTGAGTTATTACAGCTCGCGTCGCGGTCGGCTTCCATTGGGAAAATCGAGGTACCCACATCCCGTCCGAGGACTTAAAAGAACAGGTGTGAACGACCGCCGAGTACCACCTGACAACGAGTTCGCGTGATTATGCTATCGAGTCGAGCCTCGAAAACGGAATGCAGCGCAAAGAACCCATTAAGAAAAAATAAAAAAATTAACAAAAAATAGCATTATACGCGTCTCCAACGAGAGCATTGTTTCCTCGCTTGGTTTCCCATCGAAATCCGAAAAATCGTCGGCTCGTCTTTTTTGTGAAGAAAAAAAAACGGACTTTGGAAAAACGTCGAGACGAGGATTTCGCAAGCTGCCTTTTGGTAGGAGTTCAGGTGAAGACAGGGGCTACGACACGTGCGTGCATTTTTTTCGTACCCGCGCAGTTGTTCTATTCCACTCAGGCCGAGAGACAATTCGAGCTCGTTATAAAACCGCAGTATCAGCCGCGATAACGCGAATGATAATGACCAGGATGACGGTGACGATAATAATTCCCGGAGTAGAAACGATAATGGTACGTAGATAGGTAAACCAAGGCGAGTCACGACACGAAGGTAAGTTGAACCGAGTCAAAGCAAGGCAAAGTGAGTCGGAGTTTGTTATCATTATCGCCAAACGTGGTCGCGCACTGATCGCGATAACGGCCTGCCACCGCTGCCTTATCACTACGGCAGTCGCCGCGCTCGGCGAGGTTCTACAAGGTCTGCCAACTCTTCGAGTCCAGGCTGTTTCGTGACTTCGCGAATTCCCGACGCGGTCACACGACTCTGCCTCTGCTACACCCACTTCTGACCGTACCGAGTCCGAGTCGATGGCGTATTCCGCTTTTTCCGCAAATCCCCCGACGAACCCGAATCCCGCGTCGCGAATGTGCTCGACGGCGAGAACTCGCCTACGCTACGCGCTAGTGTGTCCCCTTTTTCCAACACATCTAAAATCTTTGGAGCATCCGTAGACCAGAACCCCGTGCAAATCTGAGCCCTTAAAAAATAGTCAGCATCGATTCGCGAATCTCGATTTCCCATTAAAATAACAATTTAAATAAAAATTTGCCAACAAACTTTGGAATTTCGTAGCTCCGCGACGAGTGCCCCTACGAGGGTGATCCACGCGTGGTTTTGTAGGGAATTGAACGCTCTACAAATAAGGTCCGAATGCAGTTTTACGTAAGTCGAACCGTTTCGCAGATATCAAGCCCTCAAAATTCAACTGTCCAAAATCATCAGATTATTATACTCTCAAACGCAACAAAATTGTTCCTCGTTCCTTAAATACCGAATTTTATAAACTTTTAAGCCGATATAACCAATAAATAGTATAGCATTGATTAAAAAATTCCAACAGTAAATGATAAATTATCATTTCAATTGATCTTTAACGCAAGATACGTTTATAATACATGTGATATATATCTCCGAAACGGCAATACCTACGCAAATCTTTCATCAGACCTTTTTTGGACCACGTTAAATTCCCTACACAAGCATTCGTTGATCATCCTTCTACGGTTATTCGTTGTCGAGTTACGAAATTCCAAAGTTTTTAGACGATTTTCCCATGTTACGTGAAATTGAAATTTGCAGATCGCGGCCTCTAAATATTTTTTTTAAGAGATCATCTTTGGACAGAGTGAGAACTCGTCTATCCATATTCTGACAAATTTTCAATATTCTCAAAACAAAAATTTTTTTTTTTTTTTTTTTTTTCTAAAGTCGTTTGTTTAAACACTCTAGCACGTATGTGTATGTATGTATGTGAGCAATTCCACCAAATCCCGTACGCAAATCCGGCCACAAAAATTTTGCCTATTTTCTTACGACTTCCTCGCATTATCTAGATCCTACCAAGAGATTTCTCGAGTGTGAAGGATCTCTGAACGAGGATAACGCGAGTTTTCGTAATTTATTCGATTTTGTAAACTGGCGAGTTATTTCGGAAAAAACAAAACAAAAACAAAAAACAAAAAAAATCCGTAGAAACGGTTGTGCAGAAGCGCGGATAGGTAGGTATGTTGGTTTCGGACTCGTATCGTAATTGGTCGATACCTAGTGGAATTCCGAGGAGTTTGTTGAACGCTCGCGATATAAATGTATACTTCTACCGAACGTCGCGATCCTATCGGCTCGGATCCAGTCTTCCCAGTTTTCATACACGGTATCGGACACGGCGCTATAAATCATCGGAATTGGCTTATCACGTTATCGCCGTATCAGCTACAACGACGAATCGTGGCCCGCGCGATGATATGTAGATTTCTCGAAATGCCCGGACACGGAGAACAACCGAAACTCGTTTCATCGGGCGTCATTCGCGCTTGATCTACTCGTTGTCTTGGCCTAATTAATCAATCGACGAACAGATCGTATCGCGTCTCGCGTATTATCGAACGGATCCGTTTTACATTTCACATTCGGTGTGCGTGGCGAGATTATCTCGCGTCTTCTTGCCGTAGACGAGGCGGCGGGGTACGTATTAGCAGCCGGCCTGGATGTGTACGAGCACGACGCGGACGTGGCGGTAGACGAGACGAGATAAGCAGATCTCCGGGGTCTCGCTATCGGATCCTCCCCGATCGGTATCGGCTGAGCAGCACGCTACGGCGTCGTGGACGATATCTTCTCTTGCTACGCTCCATGACTTCGCCGCCCTCCTTTTCCCATGACTTCCGTCCTTCTCCGCCCCGCGTCCCACGAGCCAGCGAATTATTCCCGACGCCTCCTTCTTCGACTCTCGAAACCGATACCAAAAACCCATCCAGTCGACTTGTAACGAGCCCTGCCTCCCGTATTTCCAAAATCCTGCTCTCTCGCCCCAAAATTACCCCACTTTTCCCCGCCTCCCGTGGTTCTCCACGCAGATATATCTCACCTATCAAAACCTGCTCCCCAGTCCAAACCACAGCGGGCTTCGTTTCTCGTTTTCCAAAAAGTTGAAAAACCGACCCGCGAAATTGTAAAGTAAAATCAAAAACACCATTGTAATTAAATTATTATTACATTATTATATATAATATTAAATTAAAAACACCGAACAGTCAAATCGCCTATTTTCTTCGCTGGTAACGGTTCAAGCGGGCTAAAAATCCACGCCAAAGAGCAACAATATCTTCCTAACATTCCGGAAAAATTTAATTACAAGTAGAATATTTAAAAAAAAAATCTAGTCTCCAATTCGTTGTGGTACAAAAGAACCAAGATTACTCATCCTTGTAACCCTGAGACGTTGCTGTCGAAATTCAGCACTCTGAAGGGGGGAACTCGTTTCCTGAACATCAAGACATGTAGTACTAGATGCGAGAGGGGGCAAAATGGGAAAAAATGTTAGTTTTCCACTGCCAGAAGTGTGGGGCGAAATGGGCCTCCAAAATTTCAATGGGGAGGCCCATTTTGCCCCTCCCTCCTGCGCTATTTTTTGATGTTCTTGAAGAATAGAGTTAGATCTACTTGTCTGTATCATTCATAGTCCGAATCCGGAACTCCTTTTCGCAATCAAATAGTTGTCAAGAAGGCGTGTAGCTCTCCAGCCCAAGATTTGTCTGACCTGAACCATATCTCCGGATCATCGCTTACTTACTGCTTATAAAAATTACTCGCAACAGCATCCACTCATCTGGCGCAAGAGCCATTCTGTTACAACTGTACGAGCGGTCACGTGACTAGTGTCCGGTTTCAGAGACGATCAGACAACACGTTGGGAAATCACGACTAGCTAAAATCTGATCGACAGCAAATTTATGCCTCCTCCGATTATTATCCGGCTAAAAAGCGCCAGTCAGCGAATCGGGGCAGCACAAATCCGCTCGAATCGCTCTCGAGAACGAGGTCTCCGACAGACGAATTACGCGTAGTCCGAGGCAAGCTTTCCGGATACACGAGCAGACAGACACTCGGGCTAGTATCGTGGAAGTAGCATGGTAGAACGAGAAGACAGCTATCTAGTCTAACTAGTTTGAAGCCTGTCGAGTTTTCGCCTCAGTGCCAAAATATACCGCCAAATCTTCGATCTCTCGATAGAAGCTGAGAACACATCTGACGTTTGGCCATGCGACTCGGGAAATCGTGATTTTGGGACCATCTAACTTATAAGTTAGACGAGCCACACGGGCCCGGGTCGTGAGTTGGGCTCGTCCCAGGGGTGAAACGATCATGTAGGTACTCTTGCCGCCATTTTGGCACGTCCGATCTTGAGAATGAGTAGGAAGAGACAAATCGATGTGGTCCGACGTACAATAGCTCCGCTTCATTCAAGTTCCACGTCCATCTGGTGCATTGCATCTTGATAGATAAGAAGTCCACTTTTTCCGTGCGTTTTATCTCGAGTAACAGCAGCCATGTTGAGTCATTCATCCTATGACCGTTCGTATTGGCCTCTCGACATTGGAAATTATCAAGATCATCGCCTTCCACCGATCATTCGGTGCGTCTAGTATCGATTACGATTCTCTAACTTCGACCAACAGATAACCAGCGTTCTCGTACTTTCTTCGACCCTCTTCATGGTCCTCTTTCCTCCACGTGCCAAGGACGAGAGGCGTCTGATCTTCAAGGGGTTGGAATTTGTGGAAAAAAACGATTTTTCGTCTGCAACCAAATCACGAGGGCACCACCTTGCATTGGGGTAAATTTCAGCCTCGTTACATTGTACCTACCTTAAAATGCTATCTGTACAAAAGTTTTAAAAACGAACACAATTTTTGTCTCGTATACAAAACGCACAAATTCTGAACTGTACAGCCTGAAATTTCACGCACACCGATGAGGAGGAAGAAAGAAAGCGAAATAGGTTGATAGTAGCGGACTGTCACTTGTGAAGTAGGTGTGATTAGTGCGAGATTATAACAGCAGATTCTCACGAACCGCAATTTCCCTTCTAGATTTCACTGGCGAGAAGCAGAATTCTACTCGCGCGACAATCGAATGGAAAATCAGCGCGTGGTGAACCGATAAGGCCAGCAATAAACAATGCCAAACAGATGTAAATCATTCTACTTCACGTTTAAGAAGTACACTGTCGACAATCAACGGCTCAGGTGCTGTGAGGTTTCTAAAAGTTGGAACAACACCGCAAATGATCCGTAAAACAACAAGAAGAAACAGTAGTCAATCAAAATTGTTGTTGGTTTCAACATTTGCACAGTTCGACAAGTAAATTCTAGGGAAATTTGTTTCTTGTTTATGAATTGGATGTGGAGGAGAAAATGTGCATGACTGCTTACACTCCATGGGTAGGATATGCAATTATTCGCAGGGTAAATTTAGGTATAAAATACAGGGTATACGCATCGACGATATTCGCCCCATCGGTGACCTTGGAAATACAGGGTGAGGCATTTAGCTCGGGCAAGGATATATCTCGGTCGGATTCGATGATATCGGAAAAAGTTTCAGACAAAAGTTGTAGGGCACCGAAGCGGCCGTTGTATGGTCCACATAGCCACTTCCGGTCCTGACCGGAAGTACGGTTTTTTGACCGGAAGTGGTTTTTTTGAACGAAAACACCCATTTTTTACCGCGAGTCTCGACGGGGAATGGGACAACGAACACGTTTTGTTCCGATCAATTTTCACGTGTAGCCCATATTTTGGCCGCAAAACATATGGCCCATATTTTTGCTTCGAGACGAGAACTATCTCGCTTGGATTGGATTATATTGAAAAAAGTTTCGGACAAGAGTTGTAGGCGAGGGGACTCGCCGAAGCACCCCGAAGGGGATAAAAAACTACCGCGGGAACAACGTTGCAAAGTGATTGGCGAATTTGTGAAAATGGCGAGCGATTCCCCAGTGATCAGTGCCAGTCGTTGTTTGCGAGGCTCGTAATCGTGCCGAAGAAACTTTGGACGCATTGGTAAATACGTGCAGATAGATAGAGGTGGAAGGCCTCGGTCGAACGCGATAACCCACGTATATTGGCTGGCTACATCTTATCAAGCGCGATAACTCTCAACGCCCCCAGATCAGGCGATAATCACGCTATCAGCATCACTCTCCTCCATCGGTTATCGCAGTTCCGCTGCCCGATGGAATGCACCGCCGCCAACCGTCCGACGCCATGCTTCGGATCGTACCTGGATAACCTCCGTGATTTCGCTTGCCATCTGCGAAATAAATCTTTGGATCGTTGCAACGGCAAACAATAACGTGGCCAAGGGATCCGTCTGCTATCGAAACGAGAACCAGCGCGAATCGGCCAGCCTGCTGATTTTCTCGCCCCACAGACTTCTGAGACCCAAATACAACGCTGAATTCCACCACGTAACAACAATTCTAGCAGCGAAACATTTATCGCACTTGCGACTCTAATTCAGAGTTGTGAACGATGCATTATTGTATTCATTACACGTTGCACTGCATAGTGTAGAACGGAGAAATACTCCATTACAAATTTCAACAGGTAATGTGCAATTTATCAGTGCTCCATTACAAATTACAAAAAGTAACGTATAGTGAATGAGTGTTGCATTACAAATTACACAAGTAACATGTAGTGAATGAATGCTACATTACAAATTACACAAGTAACGTATAGCGAATGAGTGTTGCATTACAAATTACACAAGTAACGTATAGTGAATGAGTGTTGCATTACAAATTGCACAAGTAACGTGTAGAGAATGAGTACTATATTACAAATTACACAAGTTATGTATTATGAATGAATGCTCCATGACAAATTTCAAAAAGTAATGTGTAATGGATGAGTGTTCCAATACAAATTACACAAGTTATGTATTATGAATGAATGCTCCATGACAAATTTCAAAAAGTAATGTGTAATGGATGAGTGTTCCAATACAAATTACACAAGAAACGTGTAGTGAATGAGTGTTGCATTACAAATTACACAAGTAATGTGTATTGGATGAGTGTTCCAATACAAATTACACAAGAAACGTGTAGTGAACGAGTGCTACATTAAAAATTACACAAGTAATGTGTAATGGATGAGTATTCCATTAAAATATACACAAGTAATGTGTAATGAATGAGTGCTGCATAACAAATTACACAAGTAATGTGTAATGAATGAGTGCTCCATTACAAATTTGAAAAAGTAATGGGTAATGAATGAGTGCTAGATTACAAATTGCTCTTTTTTTGTTTGTAATTTGTAACGGAGAACTTATCACATTACTTTTTTAAATTTGTAATGGGGCATCCATTTGTCACACATTACTTTAGTAATTTGTAATGGAGAATTTAGGCGAAACACATTGTTCCAAGTAACGGGTAATGTATTACTTCTACGCTACTATTTTCACAACTGTGCTTTAATCGCAGTAATTCTAGGAAGAGACGTGGAGTATGCTCCGTATTGTATGCATACTTGAAGGATACTAGAGGGTGTAACGAATTGGATACGTGTCACACCATAACAGGGAGGGAACAGCGTCCGATTGTATTGGCAACTAGAACCCAGAACCTCGAGTCAGTCGGCATCCAACTCTCATCGAAATTACAATTGGCACTGAACGCTACTCCGGGCAATAAAATTATTTAATAACAGACCGAAGATATAATTGCCGCGAGATATTACCAAAAATCTTCAATCACCCGATCGGGGTGAGTTTTTATAACATGTCAATCACGTCCAAATCGCGTCCCAAATATTAAGGGCAGAGAGCCGAAGAAAATGACTATTTTGAATAATTTATTCCCGCAGTAGTTTGATTTATTTTGCAAAACGATTGATACAAAGTTATCACTTTGTTTCACCAAGATTGGAGAAACAAATGTATTTTTTTTTTCTTAAGTAAAGTTGAAACCGAGAACTTGGAATAAAAAATGGGGAACGAATGAGAAGCAGATCCGTTCGCCGATCGCTCGGTACATAATTTGTGATAGACATTGTTCTATCCCTCGGAGTTGATCTTCATTCCCAGTCTCGACATGGAAGTCTATCCGTCAACCAATTGTAACAATTGCAACAACCGATCGTAATCTCATCTGCGCATACCGAGCGTTTCACGCTCCGGGCACTCCAGGTCGTAGAATTTATGCGCTACGTGAGTTTCGCGCTATGCGCGTGCTCCGGACTATATTTGCGCGGGATTACGTCCACGTGTATCCGTGGACATGGACAATCACCAATTTGCATGACGTGACCGTACGTTCGGATTTCAATGTGTCCGCGTAAACATGCATTTGCCGCCATACCCACACCGATTTACCCGCTCACGGTAAATAACGATACGTATATCAGTTCGAAGTTGTTACGTCTAGCTGAACTATCACAAAAGGCTATTAAATATTAATATAATATTAATCCGTAAATATCGAATGGAATTCAAAAGGCGTCTTGTACGATACTCGATTATCGTTTGTCGGGAAAAACACGCTTTTCTTTTTTTTTTCTCGCCCGAGAAACAGATAGACAAATAGATAGACAGATAGATAGACAAATAGATGGACAGATAGATAAATGGATGGACAGATGGATAGATAGACAAATAGATAGACAAATAGATAGATAGATAGACAAATAAATAGATAGATAGACAAATAGATGGATAGACAAATAGATAGACAGATAGACCGACAGGAAGATAGACAGATAGATAGACAGATAGATAGACAAATAGATAGACAGATAGATAGACAGATAGATAGACAAATAGATTGACAGACACATAGATAGACAGATAGATAGGCAGACAGATAGATAGACAGATAGATAGATAGACAGATAGATAGATGGATGGATAGATAGACAAATAGATTTGGTTTTTTTTTGGTAGGTTGGAAAAATCTTGCATGAGACACCCGCGGGGCCTATGCAAAACGCCCAAGTTGTTACGGGTAGTGTCAGATTCTTACTGACTAAAAAACCAACCCCCCAATTTTCTGCGACGTACATCCCGGAAACCACCTTCGCATCACCTCAGTACGGGCATTTGTCTTCTCCACCAATTCATCTCATAGATAGACAAATAGATAAATAGATATACAAATAAATAGATAGATAAATAGATAGATAGATGGATAGATAGACCGATAAATAGATAGACAGATAGATAGACAAATAGATGGATATATAGATAGATAGATAGACAGATAGATAGACAAATAGATAGATAGGTAAATAGATAGATTCTCTACCTTTGAGAAGAGTCAATTTTCGCCACGGTTACAGCGCTCCTTCGCTCCTTCGGCGGTCTCTGCGATCTAGAAATACCGTATCGATGTCATTCGCCCTCGCTAAACGGTGCCTCGCGTCTGTTCTTTCGTGTTCCAACAATCGTGAAAAAATCCTATCCAAGCGCCTCGTTCATAAATTGGCCAACGTCGTAGATAAGAACGAGCATTGTTCGTCTTCGAGGACCTCGCATGGGCAATTCCTGAAAACCAAGCCAATTGGCCGATTAATAAATAATCCCCGACCCGAGGTCTCATTCTCCTCCTCCTCCTCGTCGTCGTCTTCGAGGCTCCGGGATAGTTGGCGTACGCTATCACGAAGATCAGGCATGGCTGAACGAGATGGAGCGAGAGAACACACGATGTGCGAGAGACTTGCGCAGGCAGAGTGGCCCGCGGCGCAACCACTTCGTGTAAACCGTCGTCTAGCCGCTCGCACCTGTTGCTTCTTCACCGGACTTTGGCAGCTTACAAACGCGAATTTCACTGCAATAAACCTTATATATTCCATCGGGAAGACACACGCGTTGGACCACATTTGTAATCTTACAAATGACTGACCTTGACGATCAGCCTGTTATCTCGTCGAACCAAGCTGAACATAGCTGTTCGGTATAACATAAATATTTCCCTAATATAAATATTAAGAGCTGTAACTCTCAGAGTATCTCTTCTTCGTCCCCTCCCAGAAATATTCTTAATATTTGTAGGAAAAGGACTAGTCGATTTTTTGAAACAGTCTAGTGTACAGCCATCGTAGCTACGTAGCCTTACGGAGGGATACTTAGAGGGATGAAGTTTAACGATCATGCTCAGGTAAAAGCAGTGGACATCTTCTCTGGTTACTGGCCATTTTATGGCCAATTCTAGTGACCGAAATACGTTCGTCAGCAGCTGGCCACAGCATGGTCGTACTGCGAATAGTTGCAGGAGTAGTTTATGGACAGAGCTGCGAGGTGAAAAGCACCGAGAGTATCCTATCGCGTTTCCAATCATTGTTTTGGCGTTACATGCTCGTTGCAAAACGATTATCAATGCGAACTACGAAAATATTTCGTCAAAACGACGATTATGCGACTAGCGAATAACGTGAGTTCTCGTACGATACCGCGCGAAACATTGCCTACATTAGAACGACTCGGGTGGCGATAGAAGCCCGCACACTGCCCGCAGATTACGAAGGATATACTCATTGCTACGGACGGGTACACACGATTTCTCGGTGGCACAAACGATATACTCGTTGGTACACACGGGTACGAACTATATACTCGTCGGTACAGGCGGGTACAAACGATTTCTCGGCGGTATAAACGAGGTACTCGTTGATACATGTAGGTACACGCGATTTCTTGGTGGTACGAACGATATACTCCTTCGTAAACGCGGGTACAAACGATATACTCATCGATACAGACGAGTAAAAACGATTTCTCAGTAGTACAAACGATATACACGGTTGTACACATGGGTAGAAACGATTTCTTGGTGGTACAAATGATATACTCATTGGTACAGACGAGTACAAACGATATACTCATCGATACAGCCGAGTACAAACGATTTCTCAGTAGTACAAACGATGTACACGGTTGTACACACGGGTACAAATGATTTCTCGGTGGTACAAATGATATACTCATTGGTACACACGAGTACAAACGATATACTCATCGGTACAGACGAGTAAAAACGATTTCTCAGTAGTACAAACGATGTACACGGTTGTACACACGGGTACAAATGATTTCTCGGTGGTACAAATGATATACTCATTGGTACACACGAGTACAAACGATATACTCATCGATACAGACGAGTAAAAACGATTTCTCAGTAGTACAAACGATATACACGGTTGTACACACGGGTACAAATGATTTCTCGGTGGTACAAACGATATACTCATTGGTACACTCGAGTACAAACGATATACTCATCGGTACAGACGAGTAAAAACGATTTCTCAGTAGTACAAACGATATACACGGTTGTACACACGGGTACAAATGATTTCTCGGTGGTACAAACGATATACTCATTGGTACACTCGAGTACAAACGATATACTCATCGATACAGACGAGTAAAAACGATTTCTCAGTAGTACAAACGATATACACGGTTGTACACACGGGTACAAATGATTTCTCGGTGGTACAAACGATATACTCATTGGTACACTCGAGTACAAACGATATACTCATCGGTACAGACGGGTACAAACGATTTCTCAGTGGTACAAACGATATACACGGTTGTACACACGGGTACAAATGATTTCTCGGTGGTACAAACGATATACTCATTGGTACACTCGAGTACAAACGATATACTCATCGGTACAGACGGGTACAAACGATTTCTCAGTGGTACAAACGATATACTCGTTGGTACACACGAGTACAAACGATATACTCATCGATACAGACGAGTAAAAACGATTTTGTCAGTAGTACAAACGATATACACGCTTGTACACACGCGTACGAACGACATACTCGTCGGTACATGTAGGTACACGTTTTAATTATCAGACGTTTTCGAAAGAATATTTATTATCAAGAATAGAAACTTAAAAATTAAACAATCACATTTTCAAATAAGCTTTTCCATCCTCATGTAAATGACAACCCATTTATAGTGTGCTCATTGCAATATTTTTCTCTTGTTTCAGGTAAGTTTCGCAGTATTTTCGTGCAGTTCTAATCGTAGTACGTGAGTAAAAATTACAGCAGTAATACGAATGATTTTCTCAAAATTGTCATTCACTCTTCAATTTAGTTGTTGGTCTTCCACGATCAGAACGGTTTTTACATTTTTTGCTACAAAACGTATCGATCCACAATATTCTATGTTACGAGGAACAAAATTACATTCGTCAGTCACTAGGAAGAGTAAAAAAAAAAGTAGCATAATTCTCTGGAATGTGACCTGGCAACTTACCTCTGGACTACGAAGAAATATAATAAAATAATGAAGTAATAATAATAACACAAGTCTGCGGAATAATTTTTGTATAAAGATGATTTACTGAAGTGTTAATTTTCGTAATAGTGATTCTAAACGTAATCTAAAACTATGTACGGAAGTGGTACACCACTTCACGTCTAGTAGACACAAGCGACAGCATGTCACAATGAAAAGTCTGCGATTATTGCAAAGAAATAATACATTTTTTTATTTTGTTCTGCTGTTATCTCGGAAACATTCAACTTTACAACAAAAAAAACGTGTATAGCAATTTTGTTGGAAATTGAATTTTCTACAAAAAATGTTATGTAGATCTAATTGCTTAGATGCATATTTCCCGAGATATTGAACGATAATTCGGGCAAAAATCAACTTCGCGACCTGTACTGGTTCACCAGTATGAGTTACACTTTCGCGGCACTGGGCACTTTTGTAGACTGTTTAATTTGGAGTAAATCGAGACCGAGTACGATGCGATACCATAACGAGCGGCTGTTAGGGGAATTAAAAAAATATCTCGATATACGCGTATGTTAACGGAAAATCCTTTCACGCTCACAGAAAGTACTCACGCACGTTCCAGGGGACTGTTTTTGTCACATATCCAACGAAATTTCAGGCGGGGGCCGAGAAAAAAATAGTTGGAGAAAAAATCACCTTGGTATGCACGTAGACAATGCGTATGTAGCGCGCGTTCGCGACTTTCTAGCAAAGTACAGAAGTCGTGACATTTCGCTAGTCCCCGAATGGAAGCGCCAATGCATCGAGATAAAAGAGAGATAGGGAAATCGATGAAGGCGATAGCATGAGTTATTACCAGATAGAGGGAGACGAACCGGCGGCGCAGGGGCAGAGAGAGCGAGAGCGCGGCGGCGGTGACGACGCGGCGCGAGGAGCGCGGGGATATCTTCCTCGGGCTCAGATAAGCTGTAACAGTTATCGAGAAATGGGAATGACTGATAGCATGCATGCAAACGATATGCTGGTATATTTAAGCCGTGGCCTGCGCGCGACTTATCAAACAATATTATTCCACATCGAGCCTGTGTATTAGAGTGCCACGCGTCGAGCGTTCTCCTCGTCTAGTCGGACGAACAACAGTTGTACCAATCCGATCTCCCGCGACGTTCGATGTCGTTAAATTATTCAACCGAACCATTTCATTACCCTCTGGATCATCGACGTAGTTGGTGCTGCAAGAGCAATCTGCTACCAGAAGCAAAGGCGAGTTGTGCCTAAAGTCAGCGTTCTTATAGCGTTACCAGCACTCTTCCAGCTCATCCGCATATGTGAACGCAGAGAGAGAGAGACGCTTTTCCTACGAATTTCTTACAAAGCCAGGCTTACTCCTGTACTAACAAATGTTCCGGGCCTCGAGTAACGTAGTATCGAAGAAGCTACGATAATTTTTTCACCTCGCTATAGTCACAACTAGCCGACTTCTAACTGCTTCGTGCTTCTCACCAGTTATCAACGACGCAATCGTCTCCTGCCCGAAGCAGAGTAAACTTTTTTTCCAAATTTCACTTCTGGCCAAAATGGCGGACTGTTTACTGGAAAAAAACGGCTCACTTTGCATAGGAATAGAAAAAAAATCACCGAATTCGGAGAAGGTTTGGAAGGCTGTGGGGGCTTGTTGCTGTGGTGCTTTTGCGAGGTGGAGTAAGTAGGTAGCCCCGTTAACGGAGGAGACGAGGTGATAAGATACGGCGAAGATGTTCAGTGAACTTGCCGTGTCTATCGATACGATGCATGAGCCGTGAAAAATCGTTGTTAAGTCCAGATAAGCGCGATGTGGAGCAGTGTGCGAGGAATGATGGACGTAGGCGATACCTGAAGTGCAGTCGCGTGCATATCAGTGCTGACCCAGGACAACGAGACTGATGGCCGATCGATCTCTGCTTCCGAAATAGCAGGAGACCTCGCCTCGTTGATGAAGTCGAATCATTCGACTTCAGCATCTTCGTCATCGCTCTATTAGCTGCAATCGTGGCGAAGTACTTACGATGCCACTGGATTTATAACACTCTTGAGCTTACCTCGGAATACGAAGGAGCAGCTCAGATCAGAGCAAAATAAAGTACAACATCACAACTGTACTAGTATCTGTAGAAAAATCCCTCCTCTTTGATGGCGCAATAAGAGCAGAATCCTTCGGCGAATGACAGTGCCATTTTTTAGGTAGCTACGCAACTTTGCCCAAAACCTTACTAGATTTGGAGGAATTTGACAGCTGTGCTCGAATTTGGGTTGGAAACGGTTCTTGGCTTCTGGATGGTCCGGCAAGGGCAGCAGGGGCTCAGAAATGGCCACTACACATCGGTGAAGGTGCTGGAAAGAGCCAGTGTAGAGCTGACTCGTGGGGTCGAAACGCAAAAGCCCCCCGTTTGAGGCCTCTACGACCCAGAAGAACCTGCCAGGACGTCTTGCTCCTGAGATGTACAATCCGCATGCCTAACTTAGTTGTCCTCCCTGCCGCGGCATTAGGCTGTTCGGAGAGGAACACGCTGTGGATCCGCGCACGTACACGACGTTTTACCGAGCCCTCGAGGTACATCACAGCGAATACTCGATAGCCTATCATTGCAATAAATGGACGAAGAAAATTGACCGTGAAGATTGCATAGAGCGACGGCTAGACGCGAGAGTGACGGCTGGTCACTTGCGCCGAGCAATTTGCGAGAGAGCATAACATGACAGCAACGGTGACACTGGTAGTGTACCACACACTGGCGGGCGTATTAGAACGTAGACGTTTTTCAAAGGGTGAGCTCGTATAGGTAATGAGTACGAATGTGACGGCGCTGGCTGGACTAAGTAATCAGATGTTATCAGCGAGCCCCGCGATTGGTCGTAGATCGCTTATCGGGACGACCGGATACGTATACTGCCTGTCCTGAATACGTGCTCTCTCTCTCTCCACTCGAATCTACAAGCTGCATGAAAACATTCGAATCTCCAACTTCCTTCGGCTTCTTCGTTTCCCTCGTCAGCTGTGCGCGTTCCTACGCGACTTTCACCCATCGGCCAGGATCCATTTTCGTGGCCGGCGAAGATCCGGAGGGTCAATCGCGCGAATCCCCAAGGATCCCACAACGAAGTTCGCCTCGCCGCGATTGAAATGCGATGCCTTTTCCGAATTCAGGTCATGAATTCGTGATCGAGATACGCGAAGCCGCTGCGCGATCATAAATATGCTCGCTCGGGCGTTCATTCCACAGTGTTGGATGTCGGATGGATAAGCTAACCTCACGCCGTCTTCGCCTCACCCTCTACTCCTCCATATCGCCAAACTGCGCGATGATACTCGTTTCGTCACGCGCGTAAACCGCGCACACTACGTGTGTATAGTGCGCGTGTGTTGCGGCAGCCGGACCTCGTTCCGCAATCCGGTACACGTAATTTGTTTCTGGCACTCCTGGGCGCAGAAAAGGATTCCACAAAATCCTCGTGGCCAAAAACGAAAACCGATCTTCTGCAAAGCTTAACCCTTACTGGTCACTCGGGGTTGATCCAACCCCAGCGGTTTTTCGCACTGCGCTACCTCCTAGAGTATTTGTGAAAATGGGACATGTGTCGTCATCTGTGGGTAGTTTGAACCATTTCTCATCATAAAATATCGTTCGTTATAACAAATCTGGCGTATCATTTTTCCGCACTTCAGATGTTCAAATAAATATAGTTTTTGGAACGGCCACTAATTTATTCTCACCCACCTGAAAGTATGCTATTTCAGATTTATGAAACGATTTTTTTAATTTTTTTTCGTTGAAAATTCAAGTCTCTGCATGGCTTTTCACGAAAAAAGTCATATTTTACGATTTTTTTTTCGACTTTTCTTTTTTGGTATTAAAAATTACACGACTTGAAAATAACGGACATGGCCTTACGCATAAAGGTTGACATTACGTTGTAGTATTTTGATATAATTTTTTTTTCAATTTTTTAGTTATTTATCACTTTCCAAAGTGAGTGGGGTTGATGACACCCCATGTGACCATCGCGACAGAATCCGGAGGTGTGACCATTAAAGGTTAAGCGTGTCCCGACGAACTTGCCAATCTTTTTTGTAGTAAACTAAATTCTCTACAAAAAAGGTCTGATACGATCTCGCTGCTTTTGTTGCATTTTCGCGGATGACGCGATCCGGGATCTCGCGCCCGATAATTGAGCACATTCGTTGGGGCAAAATGCAGCAAGGATCGTTCGCTGCTCATCCCCGTTATCATCCGCGCGAGAAATTCAGGTTTTCGAAGCATTTGAATCTCACGACGCGGCGAGACTCGCTTGGAAGGTAAAATACCGATACGATCGCGAGTTCGATTTCGACGCTGATAACGCGGTGCAATCCTCTCGCGGACACTCGAGTGGAAAGTTGCACGACGTTGCTGGTACTACGGCAGTATTTATACCTCGGATTGCGAAAGGGAGAAGAAGAGGGGAAAAAAACGATTGGAAAACGACGAATCGTCTCTTACTACCAGCGTACAACGTGCTTCAATTGTTATCGCGGTGATCGGGCCATCGTTAAACCACGAGTGCGTTCCTCGCCATGCGCTACCAGCGGATCGAAACGTTTAGCACTTATCTCCGGGCGTGACTGTTCAGACACGATTGGTTAAAAGCATACTAAGACAAATCGACGCAATACCGATTTCGGATTCCGATCAACTTCACTTGCATCAAGTCGCGCTACCCGCGCGACTCCCCGAATTGCGCAACCCCTGGCAGTAGATGAACCTCTCAGACACACGAAGACTCGAAACAGCAATATCCACAGTGCAATCATTACTACTATACACGATTAACCAAAATTTGTAAGCCAGAAAACTCTTTTCACAGAGTCATTTCCCGCATTCCAAGTGATAGAGTTGGCTATGCCAACACAGCAATGATTAGGTACCATGTTACATGCAACTTATTCCCTTTCTATATAT
Source organism: Arge pagana (assembly GCA_963969455.1). Classification (NCBI taxonomy): domain Eukaryota; kingdom Metazoa; phylum Arthropoda; class Insecta; order Hymenoptera; family Argidae; genus Arge; species Arge pagana. Next base: position 2,591,159 of record OZ018313.1, on the reverse strand, counting down.
CTCCCTCTATTACGTTTTATTTGCCCATCTTCCAGTAGGTAGCGTTGTATTCAGTTCTTTCAAGGGATGATGGTCCTGAGATTTTGGTCCAAAAGTACCAAAAAATCGATTTTTCGTTTCCCAGTCCAAAAAGCCTTGAAACCTTCCCCATTACGGATTACTCGTGTACAACCTAACCCGACCCAACACCGCTTAAAGTTATAGAAGTTGACCTGCAGAATCTGGAGTAAAACACTTGACTCTGCGGTACCTTTTCTTTCAATCGTCACAATCATAAAAGCATCACAATCGGACTTATGACGCTTTCAATTTTCACATCGAGTTACCCTTGCTAGGGATTCTAGCACCTTGTCTTACGATGCTAGGCAACCTAAGCAGCTTACAAACCCTCGAACGCTTATCTATCTTGGCTAGACCACTGTTGTGCTGTGGCTCCTCTAACGCGTCACCGTACTATGCTGTACACTCGTTCAAGGTCGGCACAGATTTTTGAGACTCTTGTCGTACAAAACGGGATCTCGTAACGGACACGATTACTTATTTTTGTTCAAGCTACTCGAGGGCCTCGTAGACTCACGTATGATTACACCCAGACCCAACAGTGTTGCTCTTACGCCCAGATTATCAAACGCTGTGATCTCACCTGAACCACTTATTGATAGATCCAGCATCTTGTTCAACGCCTCTAGACTCGAAAATATTTCACTTTCCACCTTCGAGCAGCTCGCTGCCGCCAAATCGAACGACATCCTCCCAACACTGGTTGTCCATCTACATCTATATACATCTTCTCAACTTACTTGAGAAAAGGATGCTTTCGTCGACTAAGTTCCTAACTAAAATTGTGGTGACACAAATTGAGGAACTTCACATTATCTATGCACTATTTGCAAGTACTATGCACTATTTACAAGTAGTATGCACTATTTACAGTGCAGAGGAATGTGGACGCGACACGCTTTTTAAGTCGTGACTTTGAAAAGTTGAAAATGGACGGCAGTGCTGCGATGTTGGGTTTAAAACGGATTAACGAGGTTTTTGGTAGTGTGAAATTGATTGCTAGCGATTTGGCACGTTTCAGAATTCGTTGCTCGCGTTTTTTGGTATTTCCAAGGCATACGATTCGTTGGCTTGGGTCGAAGTCGATTTGAGATTGGTTTTTAGAGATGGACTTGGACATTTCGTGGAATGAGAGAGAGCCTAGTTACGAGCTTCGTCGTTGGCTTCTGACATTGAAAGTGTTCGTTTGCACGGTCAAACGCTGTAGGTACGTAACCTACTTTGCAGCATACGCGAGGAGCGGCACAACTTCGCTTCGTTTTGACGTGCGAGATAACCGCAAACACGCGTGCTCGAGACATTCCATTGTAAATTGAACTCGCGTTCCGCACTGCTCTTCTCCGCGGAGATATGAAAATGAAAATTCGTCGCGATGTCACCGAAATTTTCCTGCATGCAATACCGTGATAATTACGAGCCAGATTCAGTGAGGCAGCATGCTTGCAAAATTCTGCGAAACCTAGTGTTGCCCAACAAAAATGAGAGAACTCCGAAATGGGTAGAGATAAAGAGCTACGAAGTTCTGCCTACGACGAGCTATACGATGGTTCCAAAATCACGTTGCCTGATGGAAATCGCGACTGTGGTGCATCGATATTCGAAAGAGACGAAAACGGACCTGAAAATATGTCTGCAAAGTGCTCGTCGGCATGCCAGAAGCAGCATTGTCAGCTGATTTACAGGTGAAGAGGAAGAAGGCCAGGACTAGCGTGGAGTCGAAGTTTTGCCGAGGCTGCTTCTTCGCGGAGCAACGCGCGAGATCGGAAACAGTTGGATGCCCTGAACGGATATCTTCACCCTCTTCGAATCGAATCGCAATGAAGGAATTCTAAACAACCATCAATCGAACCGCGACCTCGTCACGATTCTTTTATCGTAAAGTGGCTGACGAGTGACAAGGTAGAGATTCCAGGCCTTGGACGTGTCGTATTTCGTTTTGATAAACCCTTGGGAATTCGTACCACTCGAAGCTCGAATGCTCCCCGACCATCTATCCCTTTTCTCTCGACATCCCAAAATTCCGGTGCGTAGAAGCTGTACATCTGAAAATAACACCTCGCGCATTTTCAACAATTTTCAGTTCTTCCCGAAAAAAAATGAAGGGAGCAAGAAAAAAACAGGCTGTATTTCACTGAAAAATGAGAAGCATTTTCCAGCTCAGGAATTGTTTTTTCACAGATCTGTAGCACGTTTTTTCCACTTTCCAAAACTGTCCTTCGATTCACTGCACGATCATTTGTCGCCGAGATATCCTCGGTTCAGGACGAAAGTGTCCTGTTTCATTCGAAATTGGATATCTCCGGGAAAAATCGACGTAGCGAAAATCTCCAAACGTCAAATTGAAGCTGGATAAACGGGCTACCAAGTCCGTATCATGGCTCAGCTGGGAAAAAATATCCCAAGCCCGTACACTAAAAAAAAGGTCGACGAAAATTTTGGACAATTTTTCTTCCCCGATATTTTATACGACTACGCGTAAACCAGGATTCAAAAAAAAATTCCAATACAATATCTCGAAACTAGAATCCTGGAGCTTCAAAATGCTTCCTTGAAAATCTCCCTACGACCATTTTTCACCGAATTACAGCCTCTTGAACACGACCGAAAAATTTGGACATTTTTCTTGCTCCCTCAATTTCGGCGAGGAGTCTACTTTCAGCGTCGAACCTTTCTCATAATTACATTTTCTCGCTCGTTAACCACAACACACCGTAATTTCGTTTCGCTTAGAGCCTAAAAAAAAATTATTTTAATTTTAAATTATTAAATTTTAAATTTTTAATTTTTAATCTAATTTTAAAAAAAATTAGAGCTTCGCAGATCCATCCGCCATCAACGAATAACTGGCCAAAGCCTCCTCAAATTGGTGCTCAATGTTCGGAAATTCCTCCGGCATTCGTAAGTGGTCCGACTAAAATCACGAATTTTATCACAGTCGACGGATTATGAATGGCAGATCGATTATGATTATTCCCAAGCCTGCTGTGATCGTTACGATCTTTCATCAGGCATCGCTTATCGCGGCTTTCAAATTGTTGTCACATGCCTATCATCGCGGTATGCATCGATGTGGCACGTCGATAGTTTCCTTTCGAGATGAGGAGAGTCCGATTGTTGGCTGTTTGTTCGGCGCAGCTAGTTTTCTCATTCCCTTTTAATACCCCCGTCGAAACTGATCGAATCTAATCTGGTAAAATAGGATGTGATAAGACGCAAATCGGCTGCCATTCACGTCCGGTTAAATATGAGCGATTTAACGTCGGATACGACCGAATCTGATTGACTCCGACAAGATCTGTTATCCTATCTACTCGTACGCCAAGTCGACTCTAGTTCCAGATCTGTCCCAGCTCAACGAGCCTCAACTCTATTTGATATTCGATTCTATCAGTATTTCCTTCTCTTATCACGTACAACTAACTTACCTGCTCGATTCCTCTGCAACAAATCATCCGTGACATGAAAATCAGGTATCATTAGGCAGACTAGCCCTGTGGGGTCGCCCCACCTAGCCTCGCACAGACATTTTTATTTCCACGTTAAAACATTGATATTTTTTTTAATTTCCATACTCATTCGAGGAAGGCCCCCAAAAGCCTTTAGGAAAACTATTCGGCTATTGTAAAAATCAACGCGAAAGTCGAAATTAGTCCACCTACCCCGTGTCCGGGGTGGTTGACTATGTAGTCGGGGTAGATCGACTTACTCACCAATAATCCCTCAATTTCCAAACAGGAAACAAGAAACAATTGATACTTCCAACTTTTATCAGTAAAATTCGCCAATCTCTCCGTACAAGCTAATGATCCAAAGCTTGCTCTTCTTTGCCTGTAAAAATTCGTCTATTCTTTACCTAACCTCAGCTCTTTAAAGTCAATTCAGCTTCGAATTTTCTTCTACCATTTTTTTCATTCTATCCACAGTGTTTTATACGGTATATCCAATTTTTTGCCGTGGAATTTATACTTTTTTTTATCAAAAGTTACCTGTTGACAGGCTCTTCCTATTACATCTCTTTTGATCTGCTGCAGAGACATCAACAGTGTAATTTGAAGAGTTACTTCTTTTGTAATTAGTTTAAACGCACGAAAACAACGTTGGTAAAAATGAAATTGGGACTGAAGCACTGCTCAACAGGAAAGGTCCAGATTCTCAGATGAGATGCTGCGTGGCAGAGCCCATTGAACATCTGTGTCTCGTTCCGATTCGCTGTTACTTGGTGAGTTGACGAGAATGGAAAGGGCTCGATACGAAGCGATTTCTCGGAGTTGGATCTGTAGCCTCCCAAAACGTGATCCGGATGTGTCAACCATCGTGGTAGATAGATGTGGGATTCTTGGGTTTACTGTAAATGCTGGACGCGCACCTCGAACAGAGTATTCGGCACGCTGCTATTTTTCGTACAATCAGCTGCCCATTTCAATCTCGATTTTATTGACGTAATTGAATTTGCTGCAAACAATGGTGTCTCGGGAGCCTTATCGTGGTTTATCTGGACATGCCCACATCTGGGTCTATCCGACGACACAATCGCCGAGTTTCCGTGTAGGTATCTTTTGTTATTCGTTTCTCTTCGTGATTTATCGATGCTCCGAGGTGTCTGCTGATTGCACCGATCGCATTCTGTCGTACAGAAGTGTTCTGCTGTGACATGCAACGTAGTAGACATGGAAATACAACGAGTATACGAATTAATATATAAATATGAATATATTCCGAATCAAGAGTCACAGATTTTGATGAACTAGTCTGCGATCCGCGTTGTCGCCATTTTGTTTCTGTAAAAAAAAAGCTTCCATCATTTGAAGAATTGTGACGTCGGCTTCACGTGGCCAAAAAAGCCAATCGAGCGTCCCAAACGTTTTTCCTTATCTTTTTACCTACGCCCAAAGACTCCATCTCGCGTACGTTTCCTTTGGCACTTCCGGTTAGTATTTCGGCTACCGTTGCGAAGAAAATTACGACTTCCGTCTGTACTTGATCAACTATCATCCGTCGCTCGCCGCATACGAAGTGACGAGTGAGTGCAGGTGCCACGAAATGGCGGCGTATTCGCTGCACGCGACCGCTTCGATGCAGTGGCGCTGGCGTCGGCGGGTTCTCAAGGGATATTCCAAATCTCAGAGGCAATATTCGAATACTGTTGGGAAATACGTACTAGAATAAACGAGTTTCCATGCTTAAGGGAAATATTAGAACAAAGGAACTGTCATTCACAGGGAAGGTCAGAAAAATTAGGGGAAATAGGAGGATAAAAAAAAAATTTCATTCGTAGGACAATATACTATAGATTCGATCGCCAATATTTGATTCAACCAAGCAATAGTCAATTAAGGCAGTTTTCAATTATTCAATTATCAAGCTCGACAGGTGTCCGGTGCGTGATTAGATTATTCGCGATTAATCGTTATGGAATTTTCACGATTCGTGCCAATTTGGATATCGAGACTGAAAATGTTGTGATTACTCCACTTATCTGCAGGAAATTTTCAAAGTGTGCCTGTGTGTTGGAGGATACAAGAATAAATATATTTTCACGCTCCAGTGTATGGGTTGGGCTGAATTGGGTTGGTTTGCGTTGGTTTGGTTTGGTTTGGGTTGCGATGATTTGGGTTGGTTTGGGTTGGGTTGCATTGTGTTGGGTTGGTTTGGTTTGGGTTGGTTTTGGGTTGGGTTGGTTTGGATTGATTTGGGTTGGGTTGGTTTGGTTTGGTTTAGTTTGGGTTAGGTTGGTTTGGGTTGGGTTGGTTTCGGTGGGTTTGGGTTGGTTTGGTTTGGTTTGGGTTGGGTCGGGTTCACGCGTTCGCTGTCACATGCTTACTAGTGGTTGCGCTTTTTATTCCTCAAATTTCTACCCCCAACTTCGTGTGATCAGTCGTGTAAATTGTACGTGTCCATCTACTGGTGCGTTCACTCTACGGAGAAGAGCCCAAGATTTCTTTTACGAAGCTCGTCATCGATTATCGCGCTCGGACCTCTTCGGAGAGGCGTTCTCGACGCGATAGCAGTTTCTATTTTAATTTTCATTTCAACGCCCCTTTACCTTTCGTATTGTACAGCTCGGGTAATGACATCAGCATGAATCTACGTAGTGCGAGAGGAGACAGAGCCGGCAGGAGATGACCGTTGAGACAGATGCTTGTCGCGCAGACCAAGGAATTGTCTGTCAAATTCGATGTCTGTCGAATTCATTTGATGGGTCTCGAATTCAAAAATCTGAATCCACCGGGAATCGTTTCTCCGCCTCAGAATAATACGTGGCCAAAAGAAGCGGCGATCAATTGCGAATGCCTCGAAAATCTGAGATTTCTGAAGGCTACAGCCTTCCCATTTTTCCCGATTTCAAAAAATCGGTTCTTTCGTCGCAACTTTCCATCGCATCCCAATTATCATCTGCAGATGTAGATAAGAGCTATGTACGTAAGAACGATAGAATAAGCAGAAAGATGGGGTGAGAAAAGTTGGCGGGGCGGGGAAAAAAGGAGGCAGAGAGGCAGAGAGGAAGATCGAGAACGAGCGTGTGGAAGAGACGGATAATGAAACGAGGCCTGGTAATTTGTTGAAGAGAGCGCCAGAGTCCGGCGAAGCTGCCGCGCCACTCCTATCTACCCCGGGGATCTCATCTGCATCGGGGATCTATCATTCCATCCGAGTATCGTCGCCGGAATCTTTTCTCGGTGTTCCAGTTTATATACCGTGATATACGAGAGATAGGACGGGCCGAGGCAACGATGCGCGGACAAAAACTGGTGGTCCTCCTCCTCCTCCTCCTCCTCCTCCTCCTCACCACCGAATTTTTTTTTTCATCTTCGCAGCAGTCCTCGACAAACGAGATACATCGACGCCTCGAACGCTGCTTCCGACCGTCTGAAAATTCTTACCAACACGATTTTACTCCGCCCGCCTTCGAATTCGAAACGCTTCGCGTATCGTCGTTCCGTTCTCCTCGTAACAGAGCGAAATACCATTGTTTCTCCACACGCTTTCGTCTCGGCGTTGTACTCCGCAGCGACTCAGCTTGATTGACTTTTCCTCTACGACTCAGCCGATCAACCTTCTCGTCTTTATTCCAGTTCGGAGGGCTCCCACGCCATGGGACAGGTGTACTTCGAGAGTGGCTATCTCAAATACAGTTCTCTTGGCAATAGTTCAATTTAGTTGCTAAAACAAATGTTCCAACTCTATTTCACCAACGATTTTGGGAATAATTCGCAAAAACTTACTTACTTATTATTGTTGTCGTTGTTGTCGTTGTTGTTGTTGGTGGTGTCGTTGTTGTCATCCTTGTTCTTGGTGTCGTATTGGTTCTTGTTGTTGTTGTCGTTGTTGTCCTTGTTCTTGGTGTCGTTGTTGTTGTTGTTGTTGTTGTGGCCTTATTGTCGTTGTTGTTGTTGGTGTTGTTGTTGTCGTGTTGTTGTTGCTGTCGTTGTTGTCCTTGTTGTTGTGGTCGTTATTGCTGTTGCTGTCCTTGTTGTTGTGGTCGTTGTTGTTGTTGTGGTCGTTATTGCTGTTGCTGTTCTTGTTGTTGTGGTCGTTGTTGTTATTGCTGTCGTTGTTGTCCTTGTTGTTGTGGTCGTTGTTGTTGTTGTTGCTGTCTTTGTTGTCCTTGTTGTTGTGGTCGTTATTGCTGTTGCTGTCCTTGTTGTTGTGGTCGTTGTTGTTGTTGTGGTCGTTATTGCTGTTGCTGTTCTTGTTGTTGTGGTCGTTGTTGTTGTTGCTGTCGTTGTTGTCCTTGTTGTTGTGATCGTTGTTGTTGTTCCTGTCTTTGTTATCCTTGTTGTTGTGGTCGTTGTTGTTGTTCCTGTCTTTGTTGTTCTTGTTGTTGTGGTCGTTATTGCTGTTGCTGTCCTTGTTGTTGTTGTTGCTGTCGTTTTTGTCCTTGTGTTATGGTCGCTGTCGTTGTTGTCCTTGTTGTTGTGGTCGTTGTTGTAGTTGTTGCTCTTGTCGTCGTTGTTGTTGCTGTTGTTGTAGAAATTTTCAAGTATCACCTCAGAAGCAGCTCTGTACAAAAACCTAAAACCTGCATCCCGCTCCCATCAAACGCGGGGATCGCTTTTTCGAGCTTTCTTGTCTCGAATGCTCACCCGTCGTCAATCATGCCAACGCCACGCCGCTCGTTCGATTTCTTTCCAACAAGCTCGCGAAGAACGCGGCTTGCGGCAAGGGAATCGCGGCATGGCCGAGGTCCGAGCACCCTACCGATCGCGATTCGCCGCACGATTGCAGGCGAATACCAAGACTCGCGACGTCCATGCCCGCTCGTATCAATCGAATTCGAAAAAGGAGCGGCGACGTTTTCTCGATCGGCTCAACCTCCGGTTTCACAATGGCGTCGCGCGCGCCCCGTCGCGATCGATAGGCACGCGGAGCGGGGTAAAAAGCGCGGACGAAGATAGAGAACTGCAGCAAAGTCGATTATTTCGAACGTATAGGTCGCTCGCTCCGACACGAGGAATAAGCACGGTGCAGGAGCGCGAGCGCGCCGGAGTCCGGGATTTCGAGCATTGTGAATAAAATTGCGATATCAGCGTGTTTCTAAAACCTTGGAGTGGCGGCGCCAGTGAGCGCGAGATAAGGCGGCGTTATCGGCCGCGCCGCGGGTCTTATCGCCGCTCGCCCCCTCGCCTCGCCGCCCCGCGCCGCGGCCCGGCGATGCTATCACCTAACTAGCTCCAGCTACCGATTCTATCTGGCATACCCACCCAACAGCAGGACCACCCTCCGAGCCCCGACCCCCGAGAGCCCCGAGCCTAGGGCTGCCGCGGCCGCCGGCGATCCGAAAAACTTTCAAAACGCGTTGGGCGACAGAGGATCGCGTTACTCCGATACCCGATACCCGATGCCCGATGATAAAAGTGCGTGATAATATTCCTTTCTTACCTACACGCTGCTTCTGCTACCGATCTAACGACACTACCCGCATTCTTCCGATGGCACGTGCGAAGTTGGCCCTCTTTGAAAAAAGCGGCTCCCACCAAAGTTGTACCCAGCGATGAGAGGGCTTAAGCCGCTCTGGATGCCCAACAAGCCGAGCAAACTATGACCATCTTTTCAAGCACCTAACCAACCTACGGAGCTTCGGTAAACAGTCCTGTATTGAGCTTTACTGTGGTAACTTTATCAGACCTCCACTAAGCAAAATGGCGGCTGTCCAGCATTTCCCCAGCAGCGTCGTTTTTTACATAGCTGCGTGGCGATCCCATAACTGCTCCGATTTCAAAGATACTGGGATGAACTGAGAAGAAATCGCTAACGTTTAAGATCAGCTTGCTCTCATTTGTTTGCTCTCATTCTGACTTCTAGAACGGTTTACCCCTTAGATCCCACACCCCTCGGCCTCTTTTCCGATCGAACATATTTTTCTTACGATAAAAGGTATGGATAAACAAACGAGCCCCGTTTTCTGGCAAGGCTTTTTTTTTTAATAGGAAAAATAAAAATTGTTGTCAATTATTGTCAACAGTCAGCAGTTGGGGTGAGCTAGCGTACGAATAAGATCAGCGAGGTACCGTTAACGTGGGTCAGTTCGTAGGTGCTCGGACGTAGGTCAGTTGTTTGGAACGAGAGTTACGATTCGGAGTAATTCGAGCGCGATATCACAAACACAAGCCGCAACAGCCGGATACTGGAAAAAATTACGCGTTTAATTTCTACACGTAAAGTCGATCGGTTGATCGACCTACGCAGCGGAGGTGGGGCACGCGATCTCGAGAGGATAGATAGGCGTGCATGTGGAACGGTCGACGCACGTCTACCGTACGTAGTAACAACGATAAACGAATAGATATCCAAGCACCCATGAATGCTCCGCGTCACGCATTCCCGAGTTCCGGCAGCAGATCCTGTATACTTTGTTTCTCCTCTATCAATTGTGCATTCCTCGACCACAACTGCCTCGTTACCGTCATTTTCCGTTTCAATAGCCGTGTCCAAAATCAAAAATCTAAAATCCAAAATCTAAAATCTAAAATCTAAAATCTAAAATCTAAAATCTAAAATCTAAAATCTAAAATCTAAAATCTAAGATCTAAAATCTAAAATCTAAAATCTAAAATCCACAATCCAAAATCTAAAATCTAAAATCCACAATCTAAAATCTAAAATCTAAAATCTAAAATCTAAAATCTATAATCTAAAATCTAAATCTAAAATGTAAAATCTAAAATGTAAAATGTAAAATCTAAAATCTAAAATCTAAAATCTAAAATCTAAAATCTAGAATCTAGAATACAAAATCTAAAATCTAAAATCTGAAATCTACAATCTAAAATCTAAAATAGAAAATAGAAAATCTAAAATCAAAATTGAAAAATGAAAAGTCGAAAGTCAAAAGTTGAAAACCAAAAACGTTAATCCTAGTTTTGTTTCTCATCCAGAGAATCCTGATATTTCAAACCACGCATACAATTTCGACCACGACGGATAATAAGTTCATTGTCATCGAAATTTCGTGCAAATAAGCTACTTTACTTTTTAAACAATTTATAAAAATGAAGAAACTGCTCTTCCACTTCAGGATCCCTGGAAGAACTTGTAGTTATTGGACTTGACTAACCTTATCCCCCCTATAACGACGCATAGTTTCGCATCCATCCGCGTATATGATCGTGGAATTGATCCGTACTCGTCGTCCCAATCGCAGCAACACTCGCTTTCGAGGTCCGAATGTGCCGCGCACCACTCGACATGCGTTGAACAAAGGCATTGATTCCACCAAATCCAGCGTTGTTAGACTGCACCAGACTCGACGTACCTTTTACAGCAGCTGGTGCAACTAAACTGCTCGTCTTTTCAGGATCAGCCACTGTGAAGCTGGCACCCCAAGTGCGAACTGTGGATCAATCCTCTTTTTATTGGCCTGTCCATCAAGTGTCCACTGTTATCCACCACAAATATTCATTTGTCCACCTTTGAGGAAGAAAATAATTTTGAAACAAGTCTTGACTCGAAAACAGCTTCAGCACCCTTCCACTCAATGAAGCCGTGAAAACTGTGTTTTTCAGCTGTCCAAGCATCCTTTTCAATAGTCCACCTTGCCTGCGAGTGTTGCACAACCAGAGCAAAATGGTAACCAACTAAAATGAAATGTGGGAACAACCTAAATTTCAACCATACGCGATTCGCAGTATAACAATTAGTATACGAAGAGAGGACCCGCACACTCAGTCCTGCGTAATACGAAGATACACGATGCTGTGGACCTACAGTGGAGGCCATTGCGACATTGAACAAACACATTTTACAACGATTCCCTATCAACAATTGCGCTGAACAAGGGACAGAAAATGGCCAAGCACTGGAAACATCAACATCCACTTGTCCACGCTCCGGCCCATCAAACCTAATGGCAAAGAGTACCTGCAAACTGAGCATTGCGTGGTTTATCCACATACAGCGATAAACAACTCCCTGTATAATTGTTCGCCACGTACTAGTCCCATTCCGAAACGAGGACACCGAAAAACCTTTAAAATTCAAATCCAATGTGTACACATTGATCATAGACTTGAAATAGTGAATAAAAAATATCGAACAATTATATCACTGTGCAGCAAATAATTTACAAAAAATTATTTGTTGTACAGCAACCTCGGCGAGTGCTTTCGAAACTGTGTTGTTCCGCAACCAAGTAGCGAGAAACAACGATGCGCCGAGGCCATCTGTGAGCAGCTACCGGTAGTACGCCTCATACTCTTCGTCCAAACCGCGAACAGGATCCATTTCTGCATTAGTCAGAATGACGTAGAAGTATACTACAACGATATCCGACGATAATTTGGTTTCGCGTTGAGAAAACTTTTCGAGGTTAGGTACACAAAATAGCACGAAAGTTTGGCGCGAAATTTGAAAAGGTTCTCGGCGAAGTTGGCCTAAACGAGGTAAATGCTCGTGTTTCTTGATGAAATATTCATCTTGCGAGTAAACAGACGTGTTGGCTACTTTGGCGAAAAGTGTCGAGTAGCCTATTAGGCAAGCTCTCCACTTATCCTAATGGATCCCGGCGTAACGACGATACGCAAGCACTCTATTCGCGGGGAAGCTGCCGAGTAGTTATAATTTTGAGTCCTGTTTTCTGGTGGCAGAGTTCGCGTCGGCCGGCCGTCCCTAATCGAAATCAGGTTGCGTTGCGCAATTGGAGAAAGTTTCGCGCGGATTTCATGGCTGCGTGATCGATGTCTCAATTACTCTTGGCCAAGGCTACGAGTTAGATTCACGACACGCTCGGCGACATTCGACGATTTCGGAGTCGTTTTTTCCCACTTGTTCTCTTTTCCACGTTTTTTCGCTCGTCCAGGCGAGATTCCACGGGGGTGGGTTGTTCTCCGCGGTTTGTAGCCCTCCTAGCCCGCTTGACCGGTAAGCGATACAAACGTGGCGCAACGCAGCGCGCGGGCTGGGGAAGAGACCAGTGGAATGGATATCTGGTAGCGAGTTAATTCCGCCCCCGGGTGGTCGGTCTGGCCGAGCGCTCAAGATAACGTTTTGACGGTATAAAAATGAGTGTTTTTCTCCTCCTATCTTCGCGCTGATACCACGTACCTCTGTCCGCTTTGATACTATTTCATACGGGCCAACGTTATCTATTTCGTGCCACTTCACCCGTCTTTATACGTCGCAGTCAAAGTTCGCGCACTTTTTAGATCCTCTCGATAACGCGGCGCGACGCCGCACAACCAGCTACTTCTTCCAAATGATCGTCAAATATTACAACAGTTTTATCACCAACGATCCGTTACACCCAAACGAAAATGGCTACATCTCGCGCGTTAGCCAGGATCCACTTCCCACAGCATTTCAAACTCAACCTGGACTTATTGGCCGCTGCAGAGAAAACCGCCTCCACAGCTTTGGGTCAACTTCAAAATTGCAATGTCCACCAAAAAGTGCCGTTGCACTCAAGACCGTCAACGCCAGCACGAAGAAACACCACGGTTCTACGTGTTACAGAGCCGTTGGGAGGGAAGAGAACGCAGTGCTTGCTTGTTAGCTCGAGTTGAGCAGCGAACAGCAACATTGCAACGGATTTTTGTGGTCCAGCGATTAGAGTATTTGTAGATGCGGGAAATGCACGTAGGCAGGAGATGCAGTGGTACGAAAAATGGTCGCGACTATGGACCCACTCGTAGCGTTAAGATAGGCCTCGGCGTTTATCTCTATCTACGTAATTTATCGACGCTTCTGTATGTAAATATAGTCGAAGGAATGCCGGGCGTCGTTCGTGCAAGATTCTAATTTTGGTGGTGCACGAAATCTCCGACGTCAGATAATTTCGCAACGTACGCGTATTTCTTTCTACTCGCGATCGGTCAATCTTCCGCGCGTCCTGTTGTGCCTGGGATGGTGCGCGCACGAGCATAACGTTGCTGCTCAGCTGGCTAGGTTCTAACTCGCGTATCTCTTCGCGGCACTGATAACTCGGACATGGTTTCGTAAAGACGAAATTTCGAACGTATTTGACCGCGTCGAGTCAACGATCAAAGTTGAAGAAGGACTCGAAGAGTAGGGGAGTTACGTAACGTCGCTTGGGGGCTGCACTGGATAGGTAACACCTTTACAGCGACTTCTCAATCCCTACCGCCTGTGTACCAGATCTTCAGAAAATATTGGACAAAACATTTGTTTACTCTCAGGAATTTCAGCATACTGTCTTCAAACTCCTTTCATAATTGTCAACTCCGTAGTACATGCTCCAGTGAATTTGTACCGCCAGAAAGGCTTCTCTGTGACGTGGGGGTTATGTAATATCAAGACCGACCGCGTGGCGCTACTTGCGGAATAGTAAACGCGAGTACAAGATTGGCTATAGGCAAGTCGAGTCGCGTGAACAAGATGGCGCGCGCCGCGAAATGGCCGCGCCGCGAAATGGCCGCCCCGCGCCGCGAAATGGCCGCGCGTCACCGCTGGGCGTCAGATGTTCGTGACGCGGCGCCGTACGCTCTAGAAATTTGGGAAGAGTTTGAAAAGTTCGTTAACGATGACAAATCAGTTCCCGCGTCTTTTTCCTTACCGATTAATTTCCGCGGTTCGCGTCAGGCTCCAATCGCGATGTCAAAGTTCAAGTGGCACAGGTGATAGCGAGAATTTCGACGGTGACAAATGTGGCTTCAGTGGCGCTGCAACGCGAGTGGAAGTCGAGGAGGAGGAGAGTAGAATTATCGAGAATTGAAGTCGGTGAATGGAGCTTCTTCGACGAGCCCGAAGCTCTTGGGTCGGACTCTTACAAGCGAGGGCATCGAGCTTCGATAGGCCACGCAATGCCGCGCAAATACAAAAGCCTGACCCTCGCGACTCGCCGAGTAGATAAGCAGATGCCCCTGCGGGCGAATAGATGTCTACAGCTCGTAGTGCTGCTTGCGAGCAGATCTCTGCACGCTAATAGTCGCGGAGTGCAAAAACCACGAGCGAGGTGCAGCCGCAGCTGACAACGACGAGGGTGTCTGAATCCTCGCGAGGTGAAAATGGGCGCAAGAAAAAAAGATTGCAGCCAGGGTTGAAGTTTGAAAACAATTGAGACTAGAATATTCTAGCGTACATGTACTTATAGCGTCATTTTGCGACGATAGGTGAAGTCCAACTGGCGTAGCTTTTTCCTGTGCCATCGCAGTTATCGTCTGTAGAAAAATTATGTAGCTACAAGCGGATGGAACAGGCTGACGGATGATTGCTATCCGGAGTGGCGATCGAGAAAAGCGCGGCATGCAGATGGAAACGGGCGAGAAGGCGCAAGTAATGGGGGTAAAATGAGGGGCGGAAGAAAAAGTCCGGGGAGAGGGAGAGGGAGATAAAAGTTCGCACGGCAGTGTCTCGGCGATGTCTGCAACAAGGCTCGCAAGTTAGTCAGTCGTTCGCTCCTCCATAATCGTGGCACACGGTGAGGCAACGAAATGAAAAGGCTCAAAGTGGTTGTATCAATGATCGCAGCGAGCTTAACACCAAGCAGTGAAAAGGGAGTGAATAGGGATGTAGATACGCCATGCTCGCGTTGGGGCGCGCTGCTCCTTTGTCTTTCTGGGAGGCACCCCCGCAGCCGCTCGTACTCGTAACGCCAACGCCGATTGAGCAGCAGCCAGACAATACTGATCTATTGCAAAATATCTGCTTGCGAGTTTCATTTAATTTCAATCCAGCCCCGTCCTCCGACAATTCTCTTAGCGATCGTCGCTCGTCCGTTTTTATCGGAGCGCACGCGTCAGAAGAATTGACGCGGGTTGATTTTTCATGCCCGATCAAGTTCCCACGTTTCATCCGAGCAGAAAGCACATTTAGGACTCGAATCTCCGGAACATGTCGACCTGTCTTCGATGCTGCATCCTTGTTGACATGTAGTCAGCCAGACAGTGCGGCAGTAGTTGACGATACCATGGACCAAACGCCACAGACCCCATCTGCTGGTGTGGGCCGTCTTTTTAGTGATGCTGAGCAGAATGAGATTTTTCAAGGTCATAGTGCTGACCCGCTTTACCCGAGCGGCCTACCCGCTCTAGGCCACTCTGCTCAGCTCCGATGGCTCTACCAACCACTCGAGAGACATCCCTCTGCGACTAAAACATGCCGACTGACAATTAAATTCCGGGCTTGCAAGCTAAAGGCTTGTTGCTAACTAAACGTATGAAGTATATTCGTATTTGTAGTTATACAGTGCACCTGATAAAATATTCACGCTTGCTAGAGAAGCGTTTATCCGGTGTAGCGATCGCACCGCTGAAGCTCTTCGGCTCGAATTTACTGAGAAACCACGTTTGGGGTCGGATGATCCAGTAGGCTTTCAGGCGTCGTCTGCGCGCTTTTAAAGGCTGTGAGAAGAGAAAACGAAGCGTTTATCCAACGATTGGATCTGGCTCAAAAACTGGGTCCCAGATAATTCACAAAACTACCATCAACATGCGAAGCCGCCGTTTAGTTTGCTGTTAAAAAAGCCACAAATATGGCGACGTAAATAAATTGAAGTGGGGCAAAAAAAAAGAAATATTCGAAAAAGCACGGCGCGGACGAGCTTTTGGGCGTAAAGTACGCATTACGTCCGCGAAATGCTTCGGACGCTCTCGAGTCCGTGATAAGGGAAGATGGATAGGCTAGCTGCTACCAGACCAGACTCCACGTCTCGAAACGTGGAGCCGTTGCTCGTGGCGAGAATGACGCGGCGACGGATTTTCGCGTGGTCGGGAAATGACCCCTCGGCTGAAGCGTGCGTCGCGATTCAACGAGTGAAAAGAAATTCGGAAAATTCATGACGTCAGGGACTTCCAGGGAGATGACGCGGTGCTAATTTCCGATGTGGAGCGTGCTCGGAATGCGGAGGCATTGCTAATGGACGATAGGTTCGAGATGACGCGAAAGGTGCAATTTATTATCGCTCTTGCCGAACCCCGACGCGCAGGCTTCATCAACTATTCAGCTTACGAACACTCGCGAGCCGTTCCGCCAGGTCGTATTCTACGCTCTGCATTGCCAATTCGTCACGTTGGAATTATCCTCCTTATCGTGCGATCGTTGCACAACGCGAACAACGCAATATCACTGCTCCCCGCCCCCAAAGCGAATGCCTTCGACGGCGACTGCATTCGACTTGATTTTTCCAAAACGACGTCTCTGCACCTAGGGTCTCCAATTTCCTAGCCAATCACGTCGCACCCTTCGCAATCTTTTTACACAAGTACAGGGTGGGCCAGCTGTTGGTACGTTTTTGAATTTCGTCGTATGACAACGGCAAACGAGCTACAGACCCGAAATTTTTACAGTTCATTAGCCATACCGTCCGCGGCAGGAAACAACATGTTTTCTCTTGAAGAGCGTTTTGAAATTTTGAAAACTTATTTTCAAAGTCAGCGCTGCGTCGCCGAAACTGTGCGAATTTCGAAAAGAAATATGGGTCGTGATAAATGCACCCACCGAAGGCGCTATACGCAAATTGGTGAAGAAAGTTCGTGAGAGAGGGATGTTAGCGGATGACAGAAGTGGTCCCAGAGCTCGGACAGTGCGCACACCCGAGAATATTGAGGCTGTGGCCCAAAGCGTGAGACAGAATCCGACGACCTCAACTCGACGCCGATCGCAGCAGCTGAGCATTAGTCGCACCAGCCTGAGGAGAATACTGCGCAAGGACCTCGGATTATTCGCCTACAAGATTCAGATGACTCGGGAGTTGAAAGCAAATGACCATCCGCTTCGATATCAGTTCGCTGTGTGGGCCATAGACCAGCTCAATAATGACGTCGATTTTGGTCGAAAAATCATCTCTTCGGACGAAGCGCATTTCCATCTCGACGGATACGTGAACAAGCAAAACTGCCGGATTTGGGGTTCGGAACAGCCACGCGCAATCGTAGAGAGACCAATGCATCCTCCAAGGGTCACAGTTTGGTGTGGATTTTGGAGTGGTGGCATAATTGGCCCATTTTTCTTCGAGAATGATGCTGGCAACGCCGTTACCGTCAGTGGTGAACGCTACAGAGCCACGTTGACCAACTTTTTATGGCCTAAAATCGACGCTACGAATGTGGACGACCTTTGGTTTCAACAAGATGGCGCCACATGCCGTACAAGCCGACTTACGATCGACCTTCCGCGCACCAAGCTTAACAACCGCATAATCAGCCGTTCAGGAGATGTCAATTGGCCTGCGCGTAGCTGCGATTTGACACCGCTGGACTTCTTCCTGCGGGGTGCCGTTAAAGACCGATGTTATGCGGATAATCCAGAGACAATTCCAGCTTTGAAAAACAACATTCCGACTGTTTTGAGTGAAATTGGCGCCGAGGTAGTTCAAAATGTCATCACTAATTGGGGTGACCGAATGGCATGCTGTAAGGCCAGTAGAGGGAGCCACGTGAACGAAATCGTTTTTCATTCTTGACGGGGATACCTTTAGCTTTGCAACAACAACAAAATTAATAAAAAATATCAATGCATACTCTTTTGATCGCATTTTTAAAAACGTACCAACAGATGGCCCACCCTGTATTAACAACCTGAAAATCCTGCCCCAGTGCAAACGCGCTGCTACTTCCGAAAAGCAGTTGTTTGTGCTGTGTTTCCCATACTTGTCACTTGGAAACACCCAAACAAGGACGACAACCTTCTACAGCAATGCGAGAGCTGCGAATTAGCGGTGAAATAATTAGGCCGAGGAAACGAGGAAGTAGATGCTTACTGCACGCGCGAATCTGAAGGGGTTTATGGATTCCGTGGTTCCTCGTCCGCGAAGGAGCGACCGAGCGTGGCAGAGCGACGGAAGGGAAATTGTAGATCGTCGTGGAAAGGGAGGGACATTATCGCTTTCGGATTCATTGATTCTTCGAAAGACATTCGCAGAAGTTGAAGCTATTAGAAGTTATCTCGGAATTTGAATGAAAACAGTGGCGCGCACGCAGCGAACGTGTGATCGTGAGATGTCGGTTCGACGGGGATCCGGAGTAACGGGGATGCTTGCTCTCAGCCATCCATCCCTATCGTCGCCACGCATCCGTGACTTGCTAAACTTTCAGCCTCGTCTCCGACATCCCGCGAAGATACTGTCGCGATAGAACCGCTGTTTCTCGAACCATCGACGAAAGGCTGTAACGACCCGAGCCTCGACAATTAGCGGACATTCGATTACTTTCCCAACGCTCTTAGAGAAATCGGCTGTGTCCCAAATTTCCGGGGCATTTTTCCATCCCAGCAGAAATGGCGAGGATGCTTGGGTCAAGTAGTCTTGGCTTGCTGCGCTCCGAGAGTGATGATCGCGAGGGTCAACGTGAAGCGGCAATATGGAGAGATCCCATCGATAACTTAGTTCATTCTGCAGCCACCGATAAGCCGTTCCGAATTTTGTCCAGCTTTGATCCAAGGTTTCCCACTCGAGAAACTGAAAAAACAAATTGGGCGTTACTGGCCAACCGCAATTATGAGGTACCTCCAACGTGGGGCATCGCATCTGACGTCGATGCAAAAAATACTACGAATGGCGTCTCCCCTGACCCTCCTCGATGGAACCAGGCGAAAGGATCGCGACATCGTTCGCAAATTTGTTTAACAATGTACGGGAGACGGCGATAGAATCGTAATTAATAATCCGATATCGCAGAATCGCTGGTGGAACAACGTAGGCTGATGATACCGTTGGCGAAATCGTTGTACAAACGTGGAGCGAAGTTCTACACACCTAGGAGGCGGGCAAGCCATAGCGAATATCTTGCTGCAGCGACAGCGTTGGCGCGACCCGGGGTCCACTCGTGTGGAAAAATGATAGCGGCGCACTGACTGAGTACCCTCGCGAGCGTGGGCGGGGGGTGTTGGCGCGGGTGCGACAGGGGCTAGGACGAGAGATGCCCTGGACCGATTCCCTTATCGCCGCGGCACAGTTGTGTGTGCTTTTATGAAGATCTGTCAAACTCGACTACGGGCACTGTAATGATGTATTGTACACACGTACGTCCCCCCCTTCCCACGTTTGTCGGCTCCGTTCGGCTCGTCGGGAGGCAGGCCGGGTGATGGAGCGAGGTTGTATCTAGGTAGGAAAGATCACTGCTCTACGTAGATAAGGGTGTTGATTTAATTCAGCCATTCCGGGGAATCCGTTGGTTTTTGGTCTCGGACGCGAAGGTGCCGACTACGGAGGCTCGCGGTGCTGGTGGATCGCGAATCTTCCTCATCGAAGTTTTCTCGATCGTCGGCAAGAGAAGTTTGCCGTGGGTCGGTGTAACCAAAGTCCAAAGACCAAGATCCAAAGTCCAAGCTCCAAGATCCAAAGTCCAAGATCCAAGATCCAAAGTCCAAGATCCAAAGACCAAGATCCAAATTCCAAGGTCCAAGATCCAAAGTCCAAGGTCCAAGGTCCAAGCTCCAAAGTCCAAGGTCCAGAGTCCAAGGTCCAAAGTCCAAGATCCGAAGGCCAAGATCCAAGCTCCAAGATCCAAAGCCCAAGGTCCAAAGACCAAGATCCAAGGTTCAAGATCCAAAGTCCAAGGTCCAAAGTCCAAGGTCCAAAGTGCAAGGTCCAATCTCCAAAGTCCAACGTTCAAGATCCAAAGTCCAAGGTGCAAAGTTCAAGGTTCAAAGTCCAAGATCCAAGGTCCAAGGTCCATAATCCAAAGTCCAAGAAGTCGCGAGTGCTCGTTCGTTCCGCCATTCGATGTCGCGAGGAGAGGGGAGACGGGGGTCGCAAGGAAGACTGAAAGAAAGGACAGCTCCTCCTAAAAATAGCTGCTAACTCTAGATGGAAACGATCGCGTATCTTAAACGTCACGGGAGGCTGAAATATGAGAGATACGACGACGAACTGACTGCCACCCAATGGTGCATTAGCGCTAATCTCCGCTCTTCGGTCCTCTTTATCTGACCCCCCTCGCGCTCCACCAGCGTCGCCTCAGCCCCCTGCCGTCGAGTCCTCCTCGCGCCTCGAGTCCGGCTGGAACTCTCCGCAGGGTCACGGGCGGCTCAGCCGTGCGTCCGTCTCTCCGTCCAACTGTGAGAGTCCCCCCTTCTCGCTCGCTGCTTACCTACGCTCGCCGTACCCGCTAACCTACCTGCAACGCTTCGCCTATCAACCGATCTAATCGGCTGATTCGTTATTCGACCAGCTATTTGGGGAAGGGTCCACTACGAGTTTTGACTTTTGAAATCTCATTAGCTATCTGTGAAGCGAGGATGGAGGATTAAATAAATTACAGATACGCTCCTCCACGGTCGTTGAGCTCGATTCCTGGTATTCGGCCAATTTTTTTTCTCATCCTCGGCCCGCCGATACCACCACGACGCGAACCGATCTACCATCTCGCGAAACACCCCCGCACCTATCATACGCTACTTCGTATCCGTGTTTTTGTCCCAGCCGAACCTCCACGCTCGCGCCTAGCTCACAGCTATGAAAATGATAGTCACCCCACACGCCGCAGTCCAACATCCAGTCAGACCCTTCTTCCTCGCTGACGGATTAGTCGCACCCCACGATTCTCTAATTCCTGACACCGACGGATCTCTTCGGAGATGGTCCCGTGGACGTCAGGTATTCGGAAAACTGGTCAATCGCGATTAACGAAAGCTGACCAGTCAACGCTGGATCCGCCAGCCCTGAAATATCATCCTCCTCGAATTGGCCTCACCATCTTCGTGGTTGGTACAGAACAATCCAATTTCCTCCCGCCTTGGGAAACAGGGCCAAAGCCTAGTCGAATTCATAATCCAGTACTATCGCCACGTAACTACCGATGGAAACGTCCGCGACATCTGGATAACTCTTCGACATCGGAAGTCGGGCTTTGATTTCCAACGACCCCGTCGTGGCTGCTCGGGGTTTGATTTCCAAGACGCGATCGCGATGTTCCAAGACGGAGTATCGGATCCTGCGATTAAAAAGTTACCCCATTCTCTCGGATGAGTGGGTCTGGATGAACGCTGCTGGAAACTCGTACAGCCGAGAGCCCACACGTGCAGAAGAGTCGGACGACGCTGGGCCGGAAGACGAGGTGGATCCTTTATCGTCTTGAGTTGCGCGACACGCGTCAAGGAAGCGGACGTCCCTCGTCGAGGACACCTCCGCCGCCAAGTAACGAAGTGCTCCAATAGCCTCGACCCCGCTCTTCGGCACGAACGACTCTACAACCACCGTAATTGATCCGCTGTGTCGCCGAGGGCCAAAGAGGATGATGATGCCTCTGCGACCGAAAGCTGCGGACCGTTTCGGACAAGCAGCATTTCCGCTCCTGTTAATGGTAGATGGATGTTTCCAGCTCCTCGTCACACTCGTCGCGCTCGTCGCGACGCGAGTCGTTTTTAGGCGAACGTCCATCCGTTAGCGAACGACGAGCCTGTCTCGTCGCTTTTAGCGCGGCGCACTCGGCCCCGGAACGAAACGGAGATCGAGTGCTTTTGATAATCTTATCTTATCTCCCGGAAACACTCGCGCGCGGGTATATACTTCGCCAGAACAGATCCAACCGAACAGAGGATCCATTTATTCGCTTAGACGCGGCCGAAATTCACCTCGGTTCACTTAATAAATCCATTCGGACGACCCCGATTCGGACACGAACAAATTTGCGATATGACAAAAACTCCGCCAGAGTTATCACCGGCCGAAGGCGGCTGAAGTACGTATCTGAGTTATCACTGTTCGCTCCGCGATTTGTCAAAGTCTTCGTCGACGTGGTCTTCGCTCCGGAGCGTCATCCTCGCTGGGGTGGCGCAAAAAACCTCTACCTATTTTTTCCGACTTTGCTATGAAAAATATCGCACTTTATCGTGTTTCCACGCTGCAGAGATCACTCCCATCAGCAAAAATGCTTAATCCTTTCGCTCAATTAGCGTCCTAATGAATGAGTCCACATAGCAAGACGAAGAAAAATAAACGCAACACCCAGAGTATGATTTGCCAATTGATCTATATTGCGCACATCAAGGGATTTGCAACGGATTTACAAAATTGTTGGAAATGTTGACCCACCTCTAAAAGCCACAATTGCAAGCTGAAATACTGAAAAACTTAGTGGTTTTGCGGTACCAAAATTTACCGTAACGGTACAGCGTAAGATCGGATGCTCTGCTGTTCATCATGCGATGTGCTGGTTCAGCGTTGTTGATGAATCGCTGCAATAAAAGAGCACGACTGCAGGTATCACATTTCCAGCTGGCTATTGTAGCTGACGCGTGCCTGAGACACAATAGTCTCGTTTCATAGCTATGAGAGTGTAGACTAACGTTTGTTGCCACTTCCATCGGACTGTGAGTCGAAAAGAGAATAATTGTCCAATACACCAAGAGAGAGAGTGAGAGAGAGAGCTGTGTGCCAGCAACTTTGGGGAGGACGTACAAACGTCGTGATAAAACTAAAGCACGATCTCTCTGTACTTCTGTACACGCGATTTGTGCAACACACAAAATCGCTGTTTCGAACAGTCTCTTCGAGGCACCTACGCCTGGGACACCAATTCGGTTCCAGCAATCGATGCGCGTGTTCGAGGATGTCGCAGCGTATCTTGTAGCTCGTCTGTATCGAATTACACTCGCGTGCTTTTACGACTAACCTCGCCACGATAATGTTCTCTGCTCGATCACCTGGCCTGACGATAGACGCTCGCGGGTTCGCGTCAACCAGAGACACCGGGGAACCGCAACGAGCTCAAAATCGGGGGAGCAGTCGGAAAAGTCGGCGCTGTTGCGTGGCAGATGGTAAAAAGCTCGGCGCACAGGATTAAACTTCTGATAGCTTGACACTCATTTCTCATTTGTGTAATCTGTGCAGCGGTCGCGGTCACCGTTGTGTCGTTGACCCCGACTTCTCCCTCGTTCGCCCTGGACCTCGTTTCATGCCTCGCATCTCCCCTGCGGCTCCGGCTACCTCGAGTGTCCACAGCGCAATTGCCGTTACAAGTTTCCCCCAAAAAACCAAATTACCCCTTTTTCCAAACTTCTCCCCCCACTACGCCAAAACTCGCCCTCCGAGAACAAGCCCTGCAACGTCTCTCCACCTCGGTCACTCGCAGTGATAAACAGAGTTTTCGATCCAGAAAACCGGATCATGATTTTATTATTATTATTATTATTATTTATTATTATCATTGTTATTATTATTATTATTATTATTATTTTATTATTAAAAAAACAGGAAGTCCACGAATTTTGAGCAAACAATAAAATGTAACACTTTTTTATTATATGTAATGCAATGTAACGCTGTTTATCAAGTTCCACGAAGCAAATTGAAGTTTATCTGTCGATATTTATATAGCTTTGACGATCGAACGACGATAATCGCGCGCAAAGTTGCTTAACATAAAAACTAATCATATCCAGCCTGTTCGATTAAAGGGGGTTCATCAATAAAGTCGAAACAATTTCAAAACTTAATGACGCATTCCACTAGATACCTCTCATATAATAACGAAGTATAAACATACTCGACCGTGTCGTATTCGAAATAATTAGATCTGAATTCATATACTAAACTATGTCTACCTACGAATGGCACAAGCATCCGCGAATCAGTCCAGTGGTATTAAAAGATAAGAGGAAAAAAAAGCGAAACTCGACTGGAAAATAGCAAACGGTCGAGTAGCACTTTTCTAGTAAGGCAAATAACGCAAATACTTATTTGCGCGCGGTGAAACGTTTTTCAAATTCGAAACACGTGTTTCGGAGATGACGAGCTGCAACGTTGAATTGTGAAATTTTTTAGATCTTAGCGACGAACTTTTTTGATCAGTTTCAGGAACACTCAAGTTGCTCTTCGTTTTTGAGGGCTATTGGTGCGGAGATTTCAAAAAATCAGTCGTCTTATGTCTAGCAGTACAACGTGTACTTAAAATACTCTCCCAAATTCTGGAGTAAATGTATGTGAAAGATTAACTGTTCAGCATGTAATCCTGTCAAAAGTGCAGTTTGGGAGGCATCCTTGGTCCAAAAAATGGACACGAAATTGGAGCTTTTATTTTTTGGAAAATCCTTTGTACAGCTGGTAGCTGTACTCATCTGGTGGCAGGTCACATTGGGTGTGTTCGGTCGGAGGAAGCTGTCAGGAGGACACTTGTTTTGGCGTTCTCCAGAGTTGTTTCCATAGCTCCTTGACCTCGTGTCTATTGGTTCACCGAAGATGTACACTGTGGGTTTTTTTCTTTTTGGTTCGGTCGTTTTTCTCCTGAATTCTGAGTATTTAGGATTGTTAGTCAACGCATCTTCGTCGTGGTGGCGAATCGAATTTCGCGATATCGTTCGTTTTGTTCGTTAGCGACTGATTGAGTCGCGAAGGAACGATCGCACTTCGACGGAGATGCCACAAACGAGCCGTCCAAGAGTACTCGAGAGTACCCTGGCGCCACGTTATCTTCTCCGTCAAGATTTCTAGTGGGCTGCGTGCAGTCGCTGCGGAAACGAAAGGCGCGCGATGCATGTGCCACGAAACGAGGGTTCGAGACGCGAAGAGTCGGACGAAGCCCTCCGAACAGTCCTCGCACTGTTTCGCGTTCCCTTCGTTCAGGAATGCTTCCCGCGTCTAGACGCCCGCGAGATGGTCTTTTCAACCCGCAAACAGATATCGTTCGCGGTCGATAGTAGTATCGCTCGGGACCCGCCACCCCGCCGCGTCTGTTCGCCCTACGCCTTCGATTTTCATCGAATCGACGACATTTTTGTCGCTCGCGCTGCCAACATTTCATTTCCACGATATTTTTCCTACGTAGAAAAAGCTGCGGGCGCACTTCCGAAAAGCTCAAACCTCCGATTGAGCCCAATTTTCCAGCAAAGCTTCTCTGTGACTCAAAAATGAAAACCATGGCAGGATTTTTGGCCAGGAAGTCTGCTTCAAACTTTCTTCGTTTCCTCGCTGTATCGTGAAAAGTATTGATTTTGGAAAAAAATGTTTCAAACAAAAAACGAAGCTCTTGAAAAGTTCTACAAGAAAAGTCCTACACTTTTTCGTCCTAAGTTCAAAACTTCAGCCGGTAATTTGAAATATATCTGTTTCTTTCTAAAATTGAAGATAAACGTTGCATCTTCTTGGAAAGTATTCATTTTTGGGAAAAATGTTTCAGACAAAAAGTGAAGCTCTTAAAAAGTTCTATGAGAAAGGTTCTGCACTTTTTCAACGTAAATGCAAAATTTTAGCTGGTAAGATGAAAAATGTCTTTTTTTTGGCTATAACACTATATACATACATACGTGTGGCGTGCTTTTGACAAACTTCAGACACGCCGAAGATTCTAGTACCATTCCCGTGCTGATGAGAATAGCTATTGAACTCCCGGTGATCGAGACTCCTATTATTATCCCGAGTGTTTGCTTCTATATATCGCGCGAATTCACGCTCGTTAGACGTCGATATAAAGTACAAAGAAGCGCGCGGTCGAATATAAATCTTCGTGATTTCCCAAGCTTGCAAGATCGTTGTTGAATTTTTAATCGCAAACATTTAGGAAGGCTACTGAAATGGTATTCAGGAGCTCTGTTGTCCAATAACTCCGCCAATTGTAAAAAAACTGGTTGGCACTGATCGTCAACAGCTGTAAGAAAATCCTGCAACCAAGTGCCTCGTGGAAGTTGAGAGAAAGCTCACGCTCATTGGTCACACAACCTGCCAAGTAATTTTTCTATAAACGTGTTTTCCTGAAGTGTTAAGGCGGCTCCGCCAGGACAGGCCACATCACTTTGGCACACCATTGCGGTTACGTAAAACAATTGTTTTTTTGTTTTTTTTTTACACGAATCACTTACTATACACACAAAACAGTTTCAGCACCAAGGAGCCTACTAGGTCTAACTCAGTACCCAAGAGTGCAAATATTTTTTTTGAGAAATATTTTGTACGTAGACACTACAATACTGATGACACAACTACCTAATATATAGAGGCACAACTACCTAATATGTAGAGGCCCAACCTCGACAATTTATTTCTCTTAATTCAGGTCGGTGACCCCACTTGTTCTTACGGTCTCTCACAGCTCGCAAGAAGTACCTACTCTATGTACACAAATTATTGGTCGATCCCGTCGCCGTTCCAAATTCGGCGGAGTGACCTTGACGTTTGTAATAGTTGTCCCACGCGCAATGTATCCAGCAAACCGGCTCGGTCAAACTGACAATGCTGGTAAAAAATCACGTTTTTCTCATCGTCCCCGCAACGGGTTTGTACTAGATGCCTAAACATTTGGAGCCTAAACATTTGGAGCCTAAACATTTGGAGCCTAACCATTTGGAGCCTAACCATTTTTACACCCAACCACTTTGCCATTGGTTAGCAAAGTTTATAATCTTTTCGAGCTCTGGCGGTGGGGTATTGTATTTTATCGAGGCACCGATTGTTTCGCCGACCATCTTTGGGTTGGGTTGGGCTTGGGAAGACCGGATCAGTTAGGCCGCTGGGAACAATAGCGCGGTGGGTTGTTTTCGACGGAATCTCTCGCTCATCCGAAGATAATGGACGTGCGTCACCGAACTTGTCACCGGAATTTGGAATTGTGTTCAGTGGCAGTCGGAAACAGGTTAAGGACCGCGAATGTAGGTTTTTTTTGGTTTGGAAACGTGGTTTCTTCCGGTCTCTAGAACATTCCGGGGGCAGAGGCTTAGCTACAGAGGCGGCAGCGACGCGGGGAACCGGACGAGGAACAGGGGGAACAGCGTAGAACACCGTATCACCTCGCAATACAATACAATATCGGTGACGAAGCCGTGAAGAGTACAGATGGAGGGGGCAGAGGTGGCGGTGATAACAGGTCGCCTTTCCGAGCCCACGTCGCAGTACGAGGCTCATGCGTGCAACGTGCAGTGATAGCTGTTCTGGTCTACGGTGAACAGCTCGCGTCTCGCTGGATCAGCTGCGCCGCGGTTAATTATTACACCAAAGTTGCAAATACCTATTACTTGCCGGTACCCTCGTCGGGCATGTTTCGTCCCGTTTTTAGTTCCCCCCGTTCGCGAACGAGTCGAATGAACAGTCGTGGCGGGATGCGAGCGAGCTCATCGCTCGCCCGTAGACAAGCGTGCGACGAGTGATTTCGCGAAGTGATAGCAGCGGTGCGCACCCAAAACACCCGAAGAGATGAGCGTTTTACTGTGGCGACTCCGCCGATCCTGTCCTCGAAGCTTGACGACATTAACCGCCTCTCGTGAGTATCTTCCTCCTGGTCTCGTCTGAATCTGGTAGAATTTCCACAAATCTTCATTTTGTCACGACCCCGTCAGAATTCCTCTGCTAGCATCAGCAGTTTCACTGGACCACGCGAAACAAACGCAAAGAAATCCCAATTTGAACAACTTCAATTATTTTTCGAAGATACCCCAAATTCTACAGTTTTTCAATCCGCGACAAGTGTTCACTCTGCGAGGTGTTAATTTTAAGGAAAAAAATGTTCCAATCCCTCGTTACAGCACCTTGTAGTTGCCGTTCGAAAACGATGGTTAAAAATATTGTTTTTGTCCCATATGGACCACTGAAAAATTCACTTTCGAGGGGAGAACCAAATAAAAAAACTGATTTCACGGTCATTTTTTTACAGATAATTGGTAACTCGTCATTTTCATAGGAATAGCGTCTCGTAATCGCGACTAGTGGAAGTGAGGAGTCAATTACTTGTACACTGGAGCAATTTCGCGAAACAAGGCTCTTATCGAGTCCGATGACAGTGAAAAGTATGACAACATTTTCCAACGATTGTTTGTCGATTTTCCTGCAAGCGGAGCTGCGGAAAAAACAAAATAAATTGGATGTGAGAAACTAGAACGAACAATACGACCGAAAAAAGTTGCTTCCTCGAATTTATAAATTGTTGAGGTTTCGCGAAATTTTCGGTTTTTGTTTCATCGTCTGTTCCAAATTTTCTTAAGCCTAACTTTTTCAACGTGATGCAGCCTGTCGAAGTTTGTTGGTAAGAGTGAATTTTATTTGCCGTGTATGAGAATAAAGATAAAATCGAAATTAAATCACAATTCGAATACGTTTCAAAATTGGACAGATGAAATAAAAGTAAGAACATCGAGTTACACATGGCGAAAGCGGAAGAGTCGGAGCTACTATCGTCGAGGCAGTTGATGGAACGAGTTTCAAGTTAATCCTAAGTACGATACGGACGAATCAGTTTACATTCGCCCACTTGCGATAGCGATATCGATTAACATCTTATTTTGGGATGACCACTTATTTACACTGCGCGATAAAATTTAATATCTGTTAACGTTGATAAGCGATCAGACATGAGCGCTGCTACTCCGCGACACCGAAAAAAAAAATAACGTACGCAACTTTGCGTCGCGCGTAATTTTCGTACTTCGATGCAATTAGACGTTGACCTTGAAACCAATTTCGGTAGCGCGACGTCGGTAGTGCTGGAGTAGTTTTTAGAAATAAGCAAATCGGTTTGGTTTATCGGTGCCTGGTGGTAAAATGTACCAGGAAAAATGGTGATAAGCCTCAGAGTTCCGATGATAGGAAAACAAACATTTATCCACGATAAGATCTGATATCTGCTAAGAACTCTCTCCGTCTATCTCTCTCGCGTTTACCTCCGATTTTTTCCTCTTACCTTCCAGAGGAGGGGCTGCCTGCGAGTTTAGATCTCGACTTTGGTGAAAATTCCGCCCCTGCGTTCCCCGCCATCTTGATCTAGGTTGAATTTTTTGTTTTTCCGAAATAACTCGGTAATTTACAACTTGAGAGGGAAAATGAAGGAATCCTAAGTTGCGGGAAATCTAATTCCCCACAAGTTTGGTAACTACGGTTTTTACTCTAGGATCGATATTTGCAGAGTTATACCTACTAGCAAGCAAACATGACACGATAACCTTATACCACTTGTTGTACGAAATAAATTGAAGTAGTGCAAAAAAAATATTCTGGAATAGTCATTTTTTTTTCAAGCTGCCGAGTATCATTAGCATCTTAGGTACGAATTTATTTCAGTGTTTTTCCAATTTCTCAGGCTTTGGCGAACGATTGCTGTACACAGCTTGTCACGTAAGAATTTTTTTTAGCCATTTTTGTGCACTTGAGCGGAGTTCTACGAGAAACAGACTCGTTCCTTATCGATGTGAACGATTCCGAACTGGTAGCTGTAACTAGAACGAATGCGTTGTTTCTGGACGGTACTTTGTTGCTACCACAACCTCGCTGGCCACTCTCGAAGTTGTGTACGGTTCAACGCTTAAGCCTTTTTCCATGTACGAAACAGCCGTAAAAATCGAAGACCACCTGGCAGACCCAAGTAGCGCCCTCCATTGGGGTTTTCGACCCGGGATCGCCAGATGCATACCGCGCAGTGTTTATCTCACTTACCTCGAGAACGAGATAGCCGAGTTCCGAACCGGTGTTCATCACATCCGTGACGACCAGCACCAACGAGTCTCCGTCCTACCAGACGCTTCGAGTCGGAATACTCGAAAGGACACCTCACCAACCCGGAAGCTTGTCCGTCCACCCCTTAAGCTGTAGTCATTTTCACCGATTCACTCGTAAACTGTAGACATCTTCAACGATACACTCGCGACTCGTGAACTTAGCTCCCAAGAACTACCCCTTCAAGGTTCGCCAGGGTAGGAGGCCTAATTTCGCGCACTCCGATTTTGTCCTCGGCATCGTCATCCTCGACGAACGCGTACTATCGGTGTCCTGTAAATCCGTACCACTGAAAATCGGTCCCACTGAAAATCAGTCCCACTGCGGAATTTCTGAGAACAGCCAGGGCGAGTTCTTTTGGGGATACCTACTAGTACCTGGCCCCGAGCCTCCCCGAGCCAATGCCCTTTGAACAATGCTTTGGGAATTCCTCCTAGTCAACCCCTACCAGCTTTCTCTCTACCACCCTCGTTGCTGTTCTAACTTCGCTAGTGTTTAGTTCGCGAGCTCTTTGCGTGTATATATTACCTGTTCGGTATGGAAGTGACAACGACCAGCCACGGTAAGGCACGTGCTCGCTTTGAAGGATATTCGTATGTCGTAAAAAGAAGAAATGTAGACCGAACTGTTGTTTGGCGCTGTTCAAAACAACAATCGACGAAGTGTCGAGGTATACTTAAGACCAAAGACTCCAACATACTTGCTTCAAAAGAACATCGGTGTGGAACTCCGGATGATAGCCGCCTGGAAGTACAGAGGACTCTAGCCCGAGCGAAGAAGAGAGCGCGAGAGGAAGATACTTCGATCCCTACAATATATACCGAGGAGTTAGGTAATCAGGTTGTGCTGTGACTCATGGGGCAGGTAGCAAGTAGCCAGTATTCATTGTTACGGCGAACTGTAGAGTGGGACGGATTTTCACAAATTCGTTAGTGGGACTGATTTTCACTGGTACGGATTTACCCTCACTCCGTACTATGAGCTCAGCTCGTCGCGAAGCGAACAGCCTTCTACGGGCACAGCTGTTTCACGGCAACGTTGTCCTTGCTCGTAGGTGCGAAAAAACGAAGAGTCCAGGAAATCGAGCCTCGTCTCGGTCGCCTCGGGACGAGCGCGCGTTAAATCGTATAAAATAAATAACGATTATCTGTATTAATTTGTTGGGCTAGCGGGCGTTCCGGGATAACCGGCTGACTGAGCGCACTCACCCTTCTTCGGCTGGTCTGGTATCTGCCATCTAGAGCCAACAACAATTAGCCGGGGGTCAAAGTTCGATCCCGCGCCCCGTTGTGGGCGGAGAGGATCGCATGGAGAGTAATCTAAGTAAACAAATCACGGATCCAAGACTGCGCCGTATTCCTGGCCGCACGGCCCACCGGTTCTCGTCCGTGTGGTTTCAACGATTCACACCGGGCCCGCTACGCAGGACGAGCACCTCTCGAGACAACGCGCATCTGCGTAGTCACATTCTGCGGGGTGGGGAAACATGCAGAAATTTAGGAAAACCTGTCTCTAGTTTCCTTCGCCGACACTGGTTCAAGGTCGGCCATGTTACAGAACAGTATGAAGGCTTGGATATAACCAGTGTTGCGTGCCAAAAAATGAATGTACCCGCGTTTTAAAGGACCCGAGTAGACCCAAGGACGAATCCAAGAGAAGTGGAGGCTTCTGAAGGTGTGACGTCCAAGTGCAAGGAGAAACCCAACGTACTCTGAAAAGTGCCGCCAAGATCTGGACAGTTCAGTCAACTTTCTCTGACACTACGTTAGTCGGTTTTGGCAGCTTTACAAAAACTGATAATTATATCGGAATTCTGTCGTGCAAAATGTTAAGCACATCAGAGAGTAGCGTGGCAATGGTACCTTAAGCAAGTTCCTGGGAAAATATTGGAAGTTCAGCCGTTGGGACCTGGTTTGCGGAGACCCCTGAGAAAAGGTGTCGAAGACAACTCGTGGTGGCTTTACTTGAACTCGAAGAACCACATATTTTCTGCCAGTGGATAGTTGTAGCTAGTGATCGAACGGAGGACTTTCGACAGAATTGAAATTTGTGCTTCTGGCAGAGCTGTTTGCAAAATTGTGAAAACCAAACTGCGTTACCTTTGTATTGTACATCTTCAGCAGTAAGAATAAACGATTTCTCGGATTCCTATTCCCATGGAAACAGTCGTACGATTCATGTTCTTCCCCTATCCTGATCTTTGGGCTGTTTGCTCCAGGATCAAGTTCGGATTAAAGTCGTTATCGACGTTAGAAAATGGATTTCATGCTTTTCGAAAAACGTTTTTGTTTTCTATTTTTATCGATAGCCAGAATTCCGCGATTCTGGGATCCGTGATTTCTGTGGAAGCTTCGCTTCAACGATGGCCGCGTTGGCTCGACGAGGGTCCGCCGATCGGATCGGCGAGCAACCCAGCCCGATCGAGTCAACCCAGAGGAGCGCACCAGAGCGGTTGCGATGTTACGCGTGCAGCGCGGAGCGAGATCATTGCCAGCGAGACGAGCGCACCGGAGATGCCTACCCGCAGATACAAACGGGCCCCTATGCGCGCAACCCGTTATTACAAGTACCCTATACAAACAACGTGTTAATCCGCCAGTCCCTGCGCCGTCGCGACGTACGACCTTGCGATGATTTCTCCATCTAGATACCATCCGCGCCTGCCCCTCTCTCCGCGCGTGTACCGATCTTCGTTATTCGCCAATACCATCGCCCTTTTCGCGTAGGCGACGATTCTTCGCGTCTGGCCTGCTCGCCCGAGTGAGGGTAAATCCGTACCAGTGAAGATCGGTCCCACTAAGGAATTTGTGAAAATCCGTCCCACTCTATAGTTCGCCGTAACAATGAATACTGGCTACTTGCTACCTGCCCCATGAGTCACAGCATAACCAGATTACCCAACTCCTCGGTATATATTGTAGGGATCGAAGTATCTTCCTCTCGCGCTCTCTTCTTCGCTCGGGCTAGAGTCCTCTGTACTTCCAGGCGGCTATCATCCGGAGTTCCACACCGATGTTCTTTTGAAGCAAGTATGTTGGAGTCTTTGGTCTTAAGTATACCTCGACACTTCGTCGATTGCTGTTTTGAACAGCGCCAAACAACAGTTCGGTCTACATGTCTTCTTTTTACGACATACGAATATCCTTCAAAGCGAGCACGTGCCTTACCGTGGCTGGTCGTTGTCACTTCCATACCGAATAGGCAATATATGCACGCAAAGAGCTCGCGAACTAAACACTAGCGAAGTTAGAACAGCAACGAGGGTGGTAGAGAGAAAGCTGGTAGGGGTTGACTAGGAGGAATTCCCAAAGCATTGTTCAAAGGGCATTGGCTCGGGGAGGCTCGGGGCCAGGTACTAGTAGGTAGTCCCAAAAGAACTCGCCCTGGCTGTTCTCAGAAATTCCGCGGTGGGACTGATTTTCAGTGGGACCGATTTTCAGTGGTACGGATTTACAGGACACCGCTCGCCCCAACATTCCTGTGCGCCTATCATTGAGCACCCACCCTCGAGATCAGCGACAAAAGTGTCGAATCCTAATATCCAGTTCTTTCCCACATCCCATGTCTTCTCGTTTGTTAGATTGTCTCCTCATCTTACCCTTCTCAAAACTAGTTGAGATTCTAGAACTTTCGGATGTAACTTTTTTTTAAATACTCGCCTCGTCTCTCACCTCGTCTTTCCATCCGCGAGAAACACCCACGGCGCGCGAGGCCATCCCTCGATGGTCCTATCCGCCACAGACACGTGGACCGTTCCCACCGCAAAAATTCGTCGTGACGAGGAAATCGGTCGCGTCGGTAGATAGGCAGCCGGTCGGATAAGCCTTCGGCGCGTCTCCGAGTCCCTCGAGCTGGGTTATCCCTGATGGCAGTGGCCGCGTGCGCCTGGCGATAAGCTCGCCCCCACCTGCGTACTCGAGCCAACTTTCAGAGCAGTTATTACGCCAGACAGATTCCGGAAAACCCGAGAAACGCTCGATTCCGCGAATCACTCGTACGCGATGATTCGTCGCATTTGCATGCCTGCGAGCAGCCATTCGTGTCCCCGCGGTGAATCATTGGCGTACGCGTCAGGAGAAATCTCATGAAAGCTCCAAGTCCACCCCACGCGATACTCTTTAGTCAGGCTTGAAGCAAAAAAAACAGCTGGCGACACTTTGTGCCTAAGGTGTAGCCTCTCGACTTGCGAGCAGGAACTCTCGCGGAGTTTTACAGCAAACGCGTGAACTCCAAAATCCACGGTTTTTATGAGCTGCGGAGGGAGTACGCAGAAAGCTTGGCCCGTTAAACGCGAAGTAAGTTGCGAGGAAAGGTGAAGAAAAAAACGGGGAACGCGAGGGCGCTGAAACGACCCCTCTTCTCTCTTACGGTAACGACGCCTCGTCGTTATTAATCGCTGCTCGAAGGTCGTGATATCGACCGCGCTGGTTTCCCGGTACGGACCCATTTCCGTATCAGCATCGATACCGAGGAAATCAGCAATGCATGTGCCTCGGCCTCCGGCGTGCGAAGGCATGCGGCGTGCGCTGCTCTCTTCGCGGGCGAAGACGCCCGGCGCGGGGTGCGGGACGGGAGGCGGAACGCTCCGATGATTTATTATTTTTATCACGGTACCGGTTCGCGAGCGGCGCGGAGAATTCAGTGAAAAGAACCAGGTGAAACGTACAGATTAGGAAGTTGTCGGCGCGCAACAGAGTGGCGAGCCGTGATCAGGAGCGCGCGATCTCGCGAACCAAAGTTCTAATCAGCCTCTTCTAGTCGCATGACTCAACTGACTCAACAAATGTCCTGCCACATGGATGCAGGCGAGGAAACGAACCCGTATGAAGCGAGCAAATAAGGCCGATTCAGCGGGATTCCCTCGAGAATGAAGCCTCCGTGTTTCGAGGACAGCACACGAGGCATCCTTCCTCGACCCAGCCCCCATTTTTTGCGGTGTCTCCAAAACTTCTGTGAAATCTGCCTAACAACAGAAGTTTTCAGTTAAACGTGAGAGCGGGACGAGAAGATGTCTTCTGGTTTAGTTTGGTTGTGGCTGTGCGCGGTGGAGGTACGGCGCTTGAGGTCAGGCTTGGACCATTTGGGTGTTGGAGTTGGAACACGGAGCTCCTCCCTTTTTTTCAGGGCTGCTCGCTACAGGCGAACAACTTAAGCTTAAACAGGCGTAAGCTTGAAAGATGCTGTTCGAGCCATTAAAGCCGTAAAGTTGGACAACGAAAAGCTGAGAACAGTGGCAAAGGTCTACAACTTGGCACGATATCGCGGCCAAGTGGCAAGTGAATATAAAAACATTCATGCTACCCCGGATGAAAATCTCGAGAACACGATGAAACGACTGGCTACATGTGAAGCGTCTTCCGGCAATGAAGCAAATACGTTGAGACAACAAATCCGACGCGAATGAAATGCCGATTTGGTGTGTGTTGTACGGGAGCTTTGTGCTGAGCATTGCTCAAGTATGTAAGGCAATGCAGTGTCGTTTAACTATGTACAACTAAGTATATCGGGGCGTATCCATTGTTTGACATCCTTTTCTGGTGGCTATTCCAAATCCACATTCAGGGGCACCGCACTCCGTTTATCCCGCTAGTCAGCAGCAGGGTAACCGTGGGCACTGTCATTCTATCAAATAGCGGCTGTCCCATAGAAGTGTCTGCTTAGCTGCTGGCGTTGTCATCTGTGTCGTTATTTGTGTTTTTAGCAGGCAGTTATGAGCAGATGCTGTTTGATGTCATAGATGTCTCCATGTTATCTAGATATCTCTATGTTTGGTACACCCACGTATACACAAATGTGATAGAGCTACACAGTCACTCTGCCTAGAATACTTTTCACAGGTGAGAGCACATAATATGACACGCTAAATGGACTCCTTTTTATCGTTACACAAGTAGAGGGTGCAGTTATTTAAAAGGATACATACTTTTTCGAGGGAGGTCCATCGTGCCTGGGGGGTCCAGTGTGCCCGGATTTTGGATCTTGAATTTTCGCAAACCAATTATGTATTCGTTCTACATAGACCAAAACAACTTGTACTCTGTGGCCAAAAGCCACAAAAAATAATTTAAAAGCTCAAGGGAATAGAACTCTACTCGCGTCCATTTACCTACTTACGGTCTGTTCGGTGCAGGTCTCTCTTTTTATTATCTACCGCACGTCGAGACTATTCGTACGTATATTGACAGATCACGAATAACGACCGTCTAATTTACAATTTCTTTCGATGATCGTACGAATGATAAAACTGTCACCTACGTTTACGCATGTCCATTCGAGTGCATACTACAATTCGTCAAGCCAACACATTCCGCTTATTAGATTGTCGACACCGTCGATCGGGCTAGTCAGATGTTGACTCCGATTAAGCACGTTGCTGTGAATTCACACCATCAAATTTGCTTGCGCCGTCGACGTACCGTTGGCAGGAGTAACGGTTCATCCCCGGTGGTGGGATGACAACGTAACCATTCGATGTAATCACGGAGCCGGTTGGCCCTTGATGCCGCCTGTATTTCGACGGGTTGCGAACCCCTAAACTCGAGATGAGCGGGACAAATTACGAGATTTGATGACACAGCTAACTATTTCAGCCGGTATAGCTAACTGTCTCAGCTGGCATAGCTAACGACACTTAGCAGAAATAGCTCGTAAAATTGCTGGCCATATAATAGGTGGAGTTAAAATTAGGTGGAGTAGCTACATCTAATAGTCAGCTATGTCAGCCAACTTCTTTTCTAGGTGTAGATGTTCAAAGTGACCTCCACCAGCCTCCAAACATCTTTGTAGTCGGACAGTCAGACCGTCAAATGCTTTCCGGAGCTGATGATGTGTTCTCGCATGTTCTCCGTTATGGTGCTCTACGAGATGGTTCCAAAAAAATGTACCATTCCATTCAAAATGGTGAAGGTGACCCCCACTGTGCGTCAGCGCCGAAACCGAACTAAGAAATGAGTTGCATTAGAATGCTCCTTCTGCAGCGTACAACTATGGTGTGGATCATTTATCGACATAGTTAAGGTGGCAACAGGTACCAAACCTAAACCTCTATACCTGCGATTGTCAACGACATCGGCTCAAGTATCTTATCTGCGACCGAAATGATTTGCATCGGCACGATTGTCACAGCTTTATTTATTCGGTAACCCAACGCGCGCGTGCGATACAACAATCAGCGGTAATAATTGTCCGCGTATTAGTCTATACAAAAATACTCATTTACATTTAGTATTCACTGTCATCATTATCTGTTGGGACGGAAATCATTGGCTGTACTTCTATTATCAAGAGACACAATTGAAGTAGCGCGCTATAAATGGTGGGAAATTTTACGTGCAAATAACGATAAATCGAATACTCACTGATACTGTTTTTGTGAAATGCAGGTAATCAGCGGCGATGTAGGGAAACTTCTAGTCCTGTAGCATAGACGTGCTGCGCCTTTGCTGCAATGCTGCTCGCAGTGCTACACTGAACAAATGTGATAATAGTTATTGCTGCCGGGAGGTAAAATAAATACTAAACGCGTTTCAAACGTCGGATCGGAAAGTCGAAGGCAGATGGTGGAATCTGCTCGTCGCGTTGGTGGTGAACGTTAATGCTCGGAATACACCCAGCAGAAGTAGAGACAGGTTGATGGAGGGCTCGCCGAGCAGAAAGTAGCTAGTTTGCGGATGGCGTTCCGTCTAATGACTCGATGAAAAACTCATTGGCTCGAAGATAGTGGCGGCGGTGTTCGACGCCCGCTAAATTCTCGCCGATTGGTAAGAAATTAGGCGAGATATACAGCTCTACGCGACCGCGCCGATCCAACGTTCTCGATTTGCCTTCTTTACAGCTTCCCACCAACTTCACTCGACCCACAACCCATTAATCGCATAAAACTCAGAATCTCTGCGTTGACTCGAATCTCTGCGCCCGCATCGATGGGATTTCCAAGTTGCGGATCCTCGCATCGCAGGGAAACGAAGAGTTCAGCGAGAAGTGGGGCTACTGGCCCCACCACTATTTTCCAATACTCTTCAATAACCTCTATCAAGCTTATCTATACTGATGACGCAATTTCCAGTCATTTTTGAGTACTTTTGAGTTTTTGAGCTGAGGTCCAAGTCCTAAGCAGCAAGTACAGAGTAGCACTTGCAGTTGGGTCCAATTCGAATATGGTTGCACTCATAATCAGTAGCTCAGCCGCCGAGTCTGGCGGCCTTGAAGTCACCTCTCCAAATCATGAACATGTTCTACGGAAGTACTACCTAATGACCGTGATATTTAACCCTGCTTACCGACTTTTTACACAGACCGGATTTTCACAGGGACCAAAGAAACGCGAAAGTCTGGGCCCCCAGTGAAGCGCTCGCTCGAAGGATTCTGGGTGACCCAATTTGGGTGGGTGTCCACAGAAATACTCCACAACAGTAAACTACTCAGAGACACTTGAAGTACTTTCCAGCGGAAATAAATATTCTTACGCGCTGAGGCCCCATCCCCATCTCATTTTCTGCCAGTCATCTTCTTCATCGTACAGCACGAAGCACAGGCAAGCTTCTGAAGCCACATCTTTGTGTACGGTAGCAGCAGTCATCGGAGGCATTATAATCAACTGCCTAGTATCCAGTTAGTCACTAGCCGAGTAGCTAGTAATTGAGCAACAAAGGAGAGGGCATTGTTTTGTTTACTAGAAAAAAATTGTTGATCGCGTTGACAGCGCGGTAAAATTAACGAAGCGCGAAAAATCTGGATGTACGAGATCGAAGTAGTCGATACGTTTTTGCGCGGAGGGTTGCGAAGGGCTAGCTCATCTACATCTGGTAGGAGGAGCTTATCCCGACGCGAAGTGGTGCGGTGGTTGCGAGCGACCGTTCAGACCGGGAGTTGATTTACACAAGTATATTGAATTTATTGAGATGAGCCTCGGGGATACCGGCCAAGAGGATATTAGCAGCCCCCACCCTCGGTTGCCTCGCGTTTCCGCATTTATTAAGATCTCTCCGCTGATTTATAAATCTCGCGGCCGCGCGATACCAACGAATGCCATTTAATACTTACCGCCGCCACTTGGCGATTTCCCTCGCTGCTTCTCGACCAATCAGGTATAAACGATCGTTACCTCGCATCCACGTCGAACCGCGAAATGTTTAATTATATTTTCTCTCCATCTCTCTCGCGTCCTAACATTTTTATCAATACTCCAGCGCGATATACGCGCGTCGTGGATAATGAAACTGTCAGTATAAATCTCCGATCCTGGAGACCCGAGGGAGGATGCTGACGATCCTCCAAAAACACGAAGCCCCCCTCAATTATCCTCTTCAATAGCACTCTCGACGTCTCGTGCGACGAACTTCGGATTTGGGAAATTACGCGCAGTGTAAAGTAGCCTAGTTCTTGTACAACTGTACTGATATAGTCGTTAGGGGTAGCTGAGCGCAGCAGGCAAGCGCATCTCCGAGGGGTCGCGAACGATTTGAGGGTACAGGGTGAGCCATCTGTTGGTACGTTTCTAAAAATGCCATCAAAAGAGTATGCATTGATATTTTTTATTAATTTTGTTGTTGTTGTAAAGCTAAAAGTATCCCCGTCAAGAATGAAAAACGATTTCGTTCACGTGGCTCCCTCTACTGGCCTTACAGTATGCCATTGGGTCACCCCAATTAGTGATGACATTTTGAACTACCTCGGCGCCAATTTCACTCAAAACAGTCGTAACGTTGTTTTTCAAAGCTGGAATTGTCTCTGGATTATCCGCATAACATCGGTCTTTAACGGCACCCCGCAGGAAGAAGTCCAGCGGTGTCAAGTCGCAGCTACGCGCAGGCCAATTGACATCTCCTGAACGGCTGATTATGCGGTTGTTAAACTTGGTGCGCGGAAGGTCGATCGTAGGTCGGCTTGTACGGCATGTGGCGCCATCTTGTTGAAACCAAAGGTCGTCCACATTCGTAGCGTCGATTTTAGGCCATAAAAAGTTGGTCAACGTGGCTCTGTAGCGTTCACCACTGACGGTAACGGCGTTGCCAGCATCACTTTGAAGAAAAATGGGCCAATTATGCCACCACTCCAAAATCCACACGAAACTGTGACCCTTGGAGGATGCATTGGTCTCTCTACGATTGCGCGTGGCTGTTCCGAACCCCAAATCCGGCAGTTTTGCTTGTTCACGAATCCGCCGAGATGGAAATGCGCTTCGTCCGAAGAGATGATTTTTCGACCAAAATCGACGTCATTATTGAGCTGGTCTATGGCCCACACAGCGAACTGATATCAAAGCGGATGGTCATTTGCTTTCAACTCCCGAGTCATCTGAATCTTGTAGGCGAATAATCCGAGGTCCTTGCGCAGTATTCTCCTCAGGCTGGTGCGACTAATGCTCAGCTGCTGCGATCGGCGTCGAGTTGAGGTCGTCGGATTCTGTCTCACGCTTTGGGCCACAGCCTCAATATTCTCGGGTGTGCGCACTGTCCGAGCTCTGGGACCACTTCTGTCATCCGCTAACATCCCTTTCTCACCAACTTTCTTCACCAATTTGCGTATAGCGCCTTCGGTGGGTGCATTATCACGACCCATATTTCTTTTCGAAATTCGCACAGTTTCGGCGACACAGCGCTAACTTTGAAAATAAGTTTTAAAAATTTCAAAACGCTCTTCAAGAGAAAACACGTTGTTTCGTGCCGCGGACGGTATGGCTAATGAACTGTAAAAAATTCGGGTCTGTAGCTCGTTTGCCGTTGTCATACGACGAAATTCAAAAACGTACCAACAGCTGGCCCACCCTGGTACTTTGGAGCGTTCGCTGCATCGCGTGTTCGCGCTCAACGAAGGATTCCACCAGCACCGTGGAGAACCACTATAACGGAGAGGTGGCGATAGAGGTATTCACGGGCGCGAAGATTGGAGAAAATGGAATTCCTGGCGTCGTTGAAGGGACACGAGCATTGTCCAGGAATCCTTGGCGGAATCCTCGGGGTCCGTCGGCGCGGTCTTATCTCCGGGAGGCAGACGACCTTCCGCAAATCAACCCTTTCGGGAGCGCAGCATCTCGTCTGGTATCGCGTCTCCACCGTCCATCGCCCACGCGCCTCGCCCAAGGTCTTGGAAGTCCTCGTAAAAGATCGCGGCAAGCTCCCGCGATTTCCCTCCCGCTCCGCTCGTCCTCCTCCTCCTCTCTCTCTGCAACGGGCGCCGCCGAGTCGATGGTCAGCATTCGATGCGATCGTTGGCAACCTCGCGGGATCGGGCGGCCACTGGAGCTAGAACTTCCCCAAATCTTCCCCGCTGACGAGAGAGATCGCCGCGGACAACGATGGAAGCGAACGCGTAAACAAACACCTATATACAAGCTCCGTTATCAGCAGCAGCCAGCCTCGTCTGTATCACCAGCGCAGTGTCTCCTTATCAGCTCCCCATTAGAATATCTAAATACCACCCCGAGGAGGGTGGAGGAAGCATGCGACCACTTGATAACGTTCGCAGGACTACCATCTTATTTATATTCATCAATGTTGGGATACCTGCTTATCGGTGCCCTCCAGCATCCAGCTCCATCCTCCTCCGCGCTCCCACGCGAACCTCCGCTCCTCGTTCTTGCCCGTTTCTTGCCGCTGATCTCAAAGCTCCGAAACTCCTCCTGATCTGTGAAGCCACCGAGATTATTTATCCCTGGCTTCAAAACTATTCCCATCGACTCTCGTCGCGGAGCCAACTAAATAGATTCCTATTGTCTGGGCCACCGCGATGAAGACCGAAAGCTGACACGAAATCGGTGCAGCGAATCTGTGGAGCACTCTTCCTGCTAGATAATCCCCGTCTATCGTAGCCTAACCGAAACAGGGAAAAAATACCAGTTCCAGGGATCATCAGTTTGCGATCCACGACTTACGATTAACCCTTACTGGTCACTCGGGGTTGATCCAACCCCAGCGGTTTTTCGAACTGCGCTACCTCCTAGAGTATTTGTGAAAAATGGGACACGTGTCGTCATCTGTGGGTAGTTTGAACCATTTTTCATCATAAAATATCGTCCGTTGTAACAAATCTGGCGTATCATTTTTCCGCACTTCGGATGTTCAAATAAATATAGTTTTTGGAACGGCCACTAATTTATTCTCACCCACCTGAAAGTATGCTATTTCAGATTTAGGAAACGATTTTTTTTAATTTTTTTCGTTGAAAATTGAAGTCTCTGCATGGCTGTTCATGAAAAAAGTCATATTTTACGATTTTTTTTCGACTTTTCTTTTTTGGTATTAAAAATTACACGACTTGAAAATAACTGACATGGCGTTACGCATAAAGGTTGACGTTACGTTGTAGTATTTTGATATAATTTTTTTTTCAATTTTTTAGTTATTTATCACTTTCCAAAGTGAGTGGGGTTGATGACACCCCATGTGACCATCACGTCAGAATCCGGAGGTGTGACCATTAAGAGTTAAGTTGCACAGAGACAGAAGTGCACGGATGAGGTTCCAAAAAATGTGTCAAGGACTCGAACAACCTCGAGGCTTCGGCGACCGCTATGCGGTCTACAGAACTTTCTTTCAGAAACGAATCGTCTTGCACTGACTACACCTTATTTCCATTCGTTTCCGTATCGCTGCTGCGTTTCCCTGTTCAGCAATAATTTCCCGCGACTCTTCGGTCATTAGCGTACGCGACTCGACAGTTGAATTGTGAAGGAATTTCGCTCCGCTGGAATATCAACCACGAAGCATCATTATCGATTCTAGTCGAAACGAGTTTGCGTTAGTAAGGGGAACCTGGCTCCTCGATACCATCTTGAGACACGTAAGCCCATCTACTATCGGATTTTTCGATCCAACTATCGTCCTCTCCACCCCATCGATACATCAGCATCTCCATCAACATTCAGTTCGATGAAAGTGCACTTTTCCCGACTTTTCCTACGAAAATGCTGATTTATTCAAATTGCACTCCGCCCAAAAAACGTGAACCATCTACACTCGTTTCACTGCTCATCGCGCGTTTTCCTGTATCGCGTGCACAAAAAATGCCACAGCGTTGCTTTCCAAACTACGGACATTCTGTTTTTCAAGTAGTCAACTTTGCAATTTAACGACCAATATTTGACGCGGGATTCTGCTAAACTGTTTAGTTGCCACTTGCTAAAATCAATAACATCGATACCACGTAAAACAAATTTTTGCTCCCAAAGGACCTGTCTTAGAGACACGTATACAGGGTGAATCCTTTAACTCTGTCAACACGTCACGGGTATGTTGGGGCTGCTCGGACAAGCATTTTCAGGTAACACGCTTATGGTCGGAAACTCCTCCTAACGGCTGTGGAGGGCTTTGAAGATTTTTTTTCTGGTACCCAGGGTTTGCTCGTAGGGAAATGAATCAGAGGTGATTACTCGCGACCCAACGTTTCATTCAGGCGTGATCGATTTACAAATTTGTTACGTGATATCAACAAAATGATAAACTTTGAAGAACTTTTATAACAATGAAAAAACTAACAAAAACAATTCTTGTGGTACGGAAATTTCACGTTATTAAACTGATCTTTCACAGTCGATGTTCAAAGTGTCCGCCACCTTGAAGAAGACACTCCGTGGAACGTCTGGTCGTTTCCTCGGGTATTCTAGCGAGCTCGTCTCGAACGACATCGCTTGCAGCCATAATCCTTGCCACCAAATCCATCTCCGTGGCTACAGGTCTACCGTTTTCGGGGTACACCAGATCTTTCATTCTGCCCCGAAAATAAAAATCCAAGGGATGCAGATCCGGGGATCTAGCAGGCCATGCAACGGGCCCACCTCTTCCAATCCATCTACCTGGGTACTTCTCGTCGAGGTACTCCCGCACAACGAGACTGTAGTGGCATGGTGCCCCGTCACGTTGTAACCACGTTCCGTGGCGAAGTCCAAGAGGAACATCCTCGAGTAATCGTGCTAGACTTTGACTCAAAAATGCTCGCTACACAAAAATGCTCCTCCACAGCGAACCCCGCACTACACGTGTGGAGATAGGGGGATGAGCACAACGAGCCGCGGCGCACACTTACGCCGCGAGTTGTGAGTCCGCGCACTCTTGAATTTGGCGACACAGTCCGAAATGTCGGCGCGTAGCCACCTATCACCCGAATATTTAAAGCCGTATTAGCGGAAGGCGGAGGTCTCCCGAGGCGAGTCGATGCTATCAGCGTCATATTAGAGGAAGTTATAAATCGCTGCGAATCTAAAATTGATCTTTTCTGCAGTGGCGGGATGGCTATATATCGAGCGGCATGGATGAGCTGGTGTGTTCCGAGCTCGCGAGAGGTGGGTAACCTATCCCAGGGGTACCCATCGAGAGAAGAGGCTTTGCTATATACATCGACTCGACTGTGACGCGTCTGCGAGTTACAGATAAGCTAGCCGATCCGCGGGCCCGGGTCGGTTGTGTCGAGTCCTTTTCCTCCAGGTCACGCGGCTCGCTC
Source organism: Arge pagana (assembly GCA_963969455.1). Classification (NCBI taxonomy): domain Eukaryota; kingdom Metazoa; phylum Arthropoda; class Insecta; order Hymenoptera; family Argidae; genus Arge; species Arge pagana. The sequence continues at coordinate 2,546,863 of OZ018313.1, read as the reverse complement.
GCAGCGTCACCGACAACCCCATCGACTTGTTCCAATCGGTGCTCCTACCACCTGCCCGCTTTCTTATCCTATCGGAGACCTTGTAACTATCGGATTGCCCGACATTTCCCAACCAAATCCCATCCGATCTCCTCGCTCTCCCAAACACCGACTGCGATACCTCCTTCGCACCTGACTCGCAGATCCATTTCCATTCGTTCTCCTCGTCCGCCACTAAAATGACGTACATCTTCAGAGCCTAACGAGTTGAACTCTGTATCTATTGTATAACCAGCGAGAGAGTCGTCCTTTTGGACAAATTTTCCACAAATTCCTCTCTCTCCAATGCTTTTGGACATTCCCCCTTTTTTTCGCGTACTCAGTCCTGTTCGTTTCTGCTTTCAGGTAAGTGCTGTTTTCTGCGTCTCCCAGGCATACGTGAGTAACAAGAACCCTGACAATGGCAGAATTGGTCATCGGTCACTTGATTTGCAGAGCAGCGCTAATTTTTTAAAATTCTCATAACTCAGCCGCGTGTAATGCTATCGAATCGTACTTGGTCTGGATTTGCTCCAAATTAAGCACTCTACAAAAGTGTCCGTTGCGGCGAGAGCGTAACTTGTACCGGTCAGTTGTCACCGGTCTCCCAAGTTGATTTTCGCCCAAAATCGTCGCTTTTCCGCTGTTATCTCCGAAGCATTTGACTTTACGAAGAAAACGCAAATAGACACTTTGTTAGAAATCGAATTTGCTACAAGAAATGTCCCATAGACCTAATTGCTCGGATCCATATTTCCTGAGATATTAAAGGGTGAAGCTTGGGTGAAAATCACTAGGACGGTATATAGTGCTCAGGACATTATAGAGGCGGAACGAGGGAAAGAAAATAATTGAAAATAGGCGGAAATAGAAGCTGGAATGAGAAGGATAGAAGCGTAGCTGCGAGGTCCAGTTCTCGCGATTCATCGGATCACAACACGATCCCTTATCGAATGCAATGAGTACTCGTTGGCGCTGATTTCTATTCTTGCCGATCGTTGCGCATCGTAAATCCGCTCGCATCGATCTGATTCTAGGTCGAGATGGTGAGAACGGGCGTTTAGCTGCGTCACTTCTTGGCTATCGTATTTTAATAACACGGTTTGACCACGCCGCAGGGGGCCGCGCGGGGTGCGAACGACTCTGTTACAATACTCCAGATGAGGCGATATTGCTCGGACGAATACAGTGTCAATCGCGACTATCCATTTGTAACCCGATGAAGCGTACAGATCTGCCGAGAGTATCGAAACAGATCGCGTTGATATTTTTCAATCGACGCTTTTTCGACCGGTTTTCCCCCTCGCCCCCGCGAGATGAGACGGGAGTTTCGACATTTTCATCGCCGCAGCTTCCCAACGACAATCTCTGCCACGCTCGAGGACATTCGCACGAATTAAGTTAGCGCGAATTTTCCTAATTATATTCGACTTCGCTCTGAAATTTTTAAGTCTATCTAAACGCTTAATTTAAAAAAAAAAATTGAACGGAAAATGTAGGTTGCGAGTATCTGCTAGTGTGGATAGGCACAGCATGTTTGAAGAGTACTAGACGTTGGGGTGAGCTAACTTGCTAGCTTTCATCCTCATTTTGTACATACTTTAGCGGAATTTTTTTCAGCCGGTGCGACGATGAATAAAGTCCAGTTTTTGGGGGAAATCGAACGCACAAGGAAAATGAGTGGATTGCAAAAAAATTCGTCGCGTTACGGATTCATACCCGTGGAAGGCATCTTGTTGGATCGCGGTGTTTGTTATTTTTGGAGGCAAGAGAAGGAGAGGAAGAAACATCGTCGCGTCGTTATTTATACGGATACGGTGGGCAATTCCTTTCGCGTTGATCTCGTTGCCTGCCAAAGGTGGCTGGGGGCTCGGAGATTCGGAGGTGAAAATGCGGAATATATGCGGGGCCACCTGCCCCGTGCAAGCGGTGTATGATTGGACAAGAGGATAAAGCGTGGCGAGGCAGCGATTCTGGTTCGGACGTTCTCGCCCATTCGGTAAAATGCCGGGTCCATCGATCGGTATACATTTGAATGCCTACTTGACCAGAAGGCGAAGAGGAAGAGAGGTGAGATCGAGCAAAAGCTGGATTGGCCAGAGTTGTGCAGTTCTGCGTTCGATCGGTGGCAGGTAACAAATGCATCAATGATGGCGTGCGTTCTGTCCAATGGGAAGTCAGAACTCGGAGACAAAAGTGGCGATTACTTCCCAGACCAGCCTCCTGCCGCACCCTCGAGGGCGGATGCACCGAGCACAGGTATTATATGCGGCGAGATGCGAGACGAAGATCTCTCTGGGTAAGGAAATCCAAGAGCGAGAACCAGGCCAGCGAAGAGTGGGAGCGGACCGGACTCGCGAGATGGCTGCCAGGTGCGCCGATTGCACGTGACCACGATAGGGTCTCTTGGATTCACCACCCCCTGCTTTAGAGCTCGCTGACTAAGTCGCAGCTACCTCCATCGCTTCTCGAGAGAATTGAAAGTACCTCTTTCAAATGACATGTGGAATGGAAGATGATGAAACGAGAGGAAAGGAAATGTGCCGAAAATGCACTAGGAATGCAGCGAGCATGCACCGAAAATGAGCACCCAACCGACCTGAAACCGAGCCGAACAGAGCCGAACAGAGCCGAACCGGAGTAGCATGTCTTCAAACAGGAGTAGCATGTCGACTCCTTCCAAAGAAAATCAACCGCATCTCGTCGTTATTACATCATTCGTCAATCTTCCCGAATAACTAATAACCTAACGAATAACCTTCTTTCTGTGTCTGGAAGAGGGTGTCATAGCTTAAAAATCGGGATCAGCTACTGCAGTCTTGATTAGCCCTTTCAAGGAATACTTGGCGTAGTTCTCATTTGATTTTCATACTTTTTGTGTTCTGATATGAATTGTATTGTATTATGATTCGATATAGTGGACCAAAAATGCAAAAAGTAGTTTAACAACGGTGGAAGTTGATGTTCCGGGGTTGAGGATAACGAATATGCATTCAACATTTTTGGCGTGTGGTTATAGTGTTTTGAAATCGTAACGTACCCTTTGGAAAATGTACAAACCGATCGTAGGGGTAGAAACTCAAGCTCAACCCAAAGTCTACCCTCTGTAACGACACGGCACCCTTGGAGAACTCGAGATGAGAGGCGTAGGATAATTATTACGGAGTGTTCCGTGAGGATATCGACTGACGACACTGACCCCGTGAAGAATCTTGATTCGGAACCCGATAACAAATCATCCCAGGTTCGTTAGACAAGTGGCGGCCGGGCGGTTTGACCTCACGGGCGTCGGCCCGCATCGGGCGAGTCCCGATGTTTCATAATTAATTAAGTTACGGAATGGGAGCAGCGGAATGCATCTCGGTGGTATCTCGCGGCTGGGATCGGACATCGGCGACAATATGTTTATTATAACGTGACATCGAATGTCCGAGCCACAAAATGGAGATCGAAGCGTGTACCGAGAAAGAAGGAGCAGGCAGAGCTGCGTACAGTCCGCGCGGTCGTTCTTCTTGTCCGCATCAAGGTTGCTCGGTAACTCAGTCGTGCGCATTATCGGGGCTGAAGCTTTAATGGTGCCTTTATCGTTCCAGCTGAGAATACAACCTTCGAACGAATATGGAGAATCGAGGATTCGCTTTTCGCCCAAGGAAGAACGCTTCCTCAATTGTAATCAACCCTACTGCTGTGACTATGCTCTCTTTTTTTCGCCATTTCTAGCAGAAGTAGCATTCCGCGGGGAGAAGTTGGATTTTGGGAGTCTGGCCCCTTCGGGGTAGTGAGAATCTTCAAGGGAGGGGCGAAACTGAGAAGCATGACCGCAGAAAACATGGGAGACGTTCTGAACAAGACGGCGTGTTACCTGCCAACGGGCCACTACGCAACGAGTTGCACGGTAGCATTCCGCGTTTTTGCCCAACAACGCGGAGATGCCGGATCCAAATATTGAGACACATGGAGTCACGTCGCGCTGAGCGAACGGGATTACGTATTAAACGTAAGACGTACCGGTCATGTCCCGAAGAACGACGGTCAGTCGTAGTGCGGATGCGTTCTTTATTTGTGGACGAGTGATTGATCACCGAGCAGGCTAATGAGGAGCGCCGAGCTGGTGACCGGGATCACGATAAAGAGGTTCACCTCGCACAACTGTAACACCTCCACCGTCGTGCAGGGGTCCCTATCTGATGCTCCCCACTTTCTTCTTGTCCCCTACGCTTCTTCTCCGTCGCGTTCCTTTGTCCTTCCTACTCTGCCACGACGCCTCTCTGTCCACGTTTGTCACGCCACCGTTGACCTACCACTACCGACTTACCCTGACCCTTGGCCATCGTCTGTCCACCGAGCCGGGTGTAAATGTGATCCAGCTTACTATACCTGCTATCGGACACGAGTCTGATAGAGGGGTATTTCGGCCTTGGACCAAGCATCCTAGCCTACCAGATACCTACGCTATTCGGTGCATTCGGCCTGAAGAAAAATCCCTCGCACTTCCGCGACACCTTCTAAGAAGCTCTTCCCTACCAACATGACTGAGTCCTCCCATGCAAGCGTGTATTTTTTTTGCGAAAAATTATGCTACAGAGTTCAGTGATCGACAGTCTCCAGCCTTACAATTCCAAGGGCTGGAACCCTCCTTTTTTGGATACCTAGCCTGATGGGATAGTTCTGACATGAGTTTCGGATTCGGTGCATTGAAAACCGTTGTCTACACACAGTATTCCTATTTGTACTTTTTTCCTCCATGGTCGGCGCAGTCGTCGGTTGGGGTCGCGCCACGCTGTAAGAGCGCTGTTGGTTATTGGTGGTCGGCTTGTGGAGAACCGCGATAGTTAGTTCAATCTGAAATCTAGCTATCCTCTCGGTCCGCTATTATTTAACTCGAGGCCTTATCGCGAGATGCATTCTATATAGCCATCTCGGTTCGAGATAGCAAGAGCATCTCGGAGGCGGTCGCCACGCTTTGGCGAGGAGTGTAACGCTTAGGCGGCGTGTTCTGCGGCTTCGACTGAGACGGGGGAGAAGGGTTAGGGGGCTGCATGCAGCTGATAAGGCTCTCCGGCCCGACAGCGGGCGGTGCAGGTTCCCTCCACTCGTTACTCTGCCTCTTCGCACGTCCCCTTCAAACTCGCGCCGCACCGCTATCGACTCCTCATCCTCGCGAGCTGTAGTTACGTCCGACAAACTTAACAGAAATTATTGTGGCATCGATCCAGAGCATTTCCTCTCTCATCGGTATCAGAGATAAGTCCAGCAGTTCCGTATCCAGACTCCTGCCCAAGGCCGAACTTCCTGCGCGATGAACGTCCACGTGTTGCGCTCCTACCTACATCTCATTTGACAACGACTGTTTCTATAGTTTTTTAGAACATGCAGCAACAACATTTTCAGACAAATGTCCGACGCACAGCGAGAAACAACTCCGGCTCCAACCCAACGAGTCTATCTCGCCACTGGCAGCTCGGTCCACACTTATCGACGAAAGTGAGGCAATGAAAAAACCAAGAAGGCGCCACCACGAGCTTGCCTGATCAAAAGTGTTCGAGGAGATGCAATTGCGCCGTTACATCCTCCCATAGATAAGCAGTCATATCACTCGCCCGGCATAACGTCTTCGTTGTTCCCCACTCGCGCTCTCCACTTCTTGCAACGGCAACGACACTCAGCGATGCCCAAACGCTTCGAATAGGCGCTACCACCCGGGATAATTACGCATCTTTCGAATGATGCTCACGTTGTCTTCTGCTCCTACTCCGTATCTACTCGCGATAAGCACGAAAACTCCCGAGCTGATCGTCGTCCTCGACAAAAGCTCACCGGAAACTTGGGCGACAGCTCTTTGACAGTAATCATACATTCCTAAGAAGTGTAACAAGCATATCGTTGTAACAATGAAGGCCAAGTTTCATAGATCTTGAAGACTCCGGTTAGATGTCTAAACTGGCTGTCGACCTAACATCATTAGCCTATTTCAATAACACGTTATATGCTTACATTTGAATATTCACGTTGCTTGTGATAACTTGACAGAACGTTTGTGAGATTTCGGATTAGGTGAGGCAACGTGAGCTACTTATGCCCAGAGTGTGTGGAGTGTAACGATAGGACCTCGTTTCTAAAAACTTTTGTAGAAAATATCATTCACAATGCGTGTGCCATAACAATGTGCAAGCTCCCACGCTCTTGGACTGTAAGTCCCGTTGCTGAGAAGTCTCGCGATTTTTGTCGCATCGCTCGCGACTATCCAGCTGCAAGAAAGAGATCGTTACAAAAACGTCATATTGAAACCATAATTCGTGGGCCCGACGTGGCTCCCCGGTTTTATCTCATCGCGTCACAGTAAATACTGATTCGTGGAAGTCCGGCGGTGGAGTCACTTACGTGCTTACTTATTTCCATCCCCGTGCGATAGAGTGAAAGTAATTCTCGATACTTGGATATCGTCGTTATTGCTTATGCTTTGTGCCGACGGACCTCGAGCGCGACTTTTCCAACGGCGTTATCGGCTCGCGCAATCGGGGCCATCCATCGGTCTAATGGAGAGCTGGCTGAAGATGGCTCGCGAGCCTGGCTGGAGCTGTCCGAGGCCTCCGTCCTCTTCCTCCCTGGCTCGCGACGCCCCCAACCTTGATACCCCCGTGTACCTCGCCGGTAACGTACCGCAGCTCGATGGACCGTCGATCTTTCGCAGAAAATCCATTTCCTCCCGAGCCACGGTCGTCGCCGAGGAGCCTACGGCAAATTTACATCCAAGTCTCACGAAGATGCGGTTACACATTTTCGAGTAGCTTCCTATCGCCAAATTCTTCCGCATTTATCCCTTTCATTCGACAGCGGACCTGATATCAGCATGCCCAGGTAGGAGAGAGCCATTGGCCTGGGCCTGCAATGTTCGAGCCTTGGCATGACCATTGGCGGAGCCTTGGCATGACCATTGGCCGAGCCTTGGCATGACTATTGGCCGAGCCTTGGCATGACCATTGGCCGAGCATTGGCACGCCCCCTGGGGCGTGGCCTTGGGACACGAGAGTACCAGGCTTGGTCGAGCCTTGGAACACGATGAGTCAGTACTCTCCCAAGGCTGCACCACGAAAGTCAACATTGCTGTTCACTTGCATTCCCAATGTTTTCAGTGAATTCATTTGTAGTTACAGGAAAGTTTGCGAATACTATTATACTCGTGACTTGCAAATAAGCGAATTTGTGTTTATATTCGCATCAAAGCCACAACGACGAATCTCTCAGGTGATAGTGAAATCTGTGGGCACTGCTCTACGGATTGTTTTGTAAAGGCGAAATTGGTGTTTTCCTTCGACGGAGAGTTTCTTGAGCAGGTAACCCGAGGATTGGGTAAACTGTTTAGATGGAAAAATCGTGAAAGATTCTCGCCTCGTGATCGAACGGTCGCGTTTTACTGGACTGGAGGAAGTTCAGAATTTTTATGGGTCGTCCGTTTAATGTCTGCAACTTAAAGAGCGTTTCAGGTGATTTAAGCGGCGGCGACGATGCATGCGCTTATGGCGAATAGCTTGTCGAAAGTCACGGAGCCGTCATAACCCGGCAAGCGAGTACACACGGCGTGCAGTTGGTTGTTAACGCGTTCGCGAAGCGATAGGGATGGGCGCAGTTTTCTCGCATAGATTGCCAGCGGATCGTCGTAAATAATATACGACGGCGAATGAAACTCCCACTCGATCTCTAGTATCCGTTACTATTTTCTCCAACCTCGACTGAATTGATTTTAACGTGGCAGCTAGTCCATACCCCTCGCGCCAACGAATGAGATGCACCTTTACATCGCGAGGCCTTGGGAGCGCGCTCCTCCGCTCGACGCGTTCTGGAATTGTCCACGAATTGTAAGGGTAAAAAGCTGCAAACTAGACAAATCCATCAGAATTTGATTCTCCCGCAATGATTCCGCAGCTCCAATGGGGTTCTGACTCTTGTTGCGCAAGTCAAGGTCATTTCCGCGCCTGGATCTTGAGCTACTCCAGGTTATGTACGCGAAAACTGGCTATTCTTGAGCTCACATACAGGCTCCAAAAAATGTTCCAATTTTGTCTACACATTGCACGGCCTTTTTCCTGTAAAATGAGCCCTCGAACGATGCTGTACGACGCCTGGTTCGAAAGTTATGGCGATGTGGGCGGAATTGGGCGCCGAAGGATTATTTTCAGGATTCGTACTCGTTCGTAAAAGCCAAGTCTATAGAGCTGTAACAAAACGAACGAGCTTTTCATCATTTTTAATAGTAATGGAGTGGTCCGCCCAATGTTTGACACCTTGTTACTCAATTGTGTTTTACTAAAAGGGACAATAGTTGGCTGCGGCACCTTGCATGGTATATCGTGATAGCGGTACTAAGGGGGGTCACTCGATTAGGGATTGTCACGAGACAAGCTCGATTCTGAAATCGAATTCACCAAACAGTGTGAAATATGTTCCCAATTAGGCTACGATCATACGGTATGTGACGAGATCCAGAGGAGGCCATCGACCTTTTTTTTTTAGGCAGTTCAAACTTGTGCTAGCAAACCTGATATGCTTATTTCTGCTGTAGAAATGTGATAGCTGCAGGACTTAGTAGACAGAGTATTTGCATCTTTAGATTGCGTTGCTTTACACAAAGTGGATGATACATTGGCACCCTTCGATGTGGAATAATTGGGATAGGTGATGCACAGGAAATGTGGCAGGGGTTTTATACAGAAAATGCAAAATGCCAGCAATACGAAATTTAAGTATGTGGGGCATGGAAATTTGGAGAAATTATAATTGCTATTGTTCGTTGAGTCGAAGTTTCCTGATAAAAGTTGAAATCGTGGTAGGAGAGGGGAAAGCAGCTGATAATTGTCAGCGAAGATCGCGTATGTATATTTGGGAGAAGCGGAAATCATCGAGGATGGATGCGCCACGTGGCTAATCAAGAAGAGACACACCAGTTTGGAAGGAGGTGAACGTTCGTGATGTTTGTGAACGTGCGGTGGCGAGGGGCCGAAGGAACCCGATCGAAGTCTAGACGCGGGTTGTCAGGTAGCTCTCGGGTATCGGACCGGACGAAAGCACAAAGACAGCTTCGCCTATGAGTGGAGAAAAGCAAAATGTCCCAGAGGACGTTGTCCCTGTGACACTCGGAGGACCTTGGGGTCCGAGTACGGCGCGATCAGATAGTCGAACAGGGCCGGTCTTGCCAGATCTCTAGATAAGAGAATTTAATAACCTGCTATAGGTCTAGGGGTGCAATAATATCGAACGATATCGATCTTTAATTAGGCACACGATGCGGGAATGCACGATTAGATCGCTAGACGGGCGGATACGGACGGGTCGCCCCAAGAACACACCCGATTTTTCTACGTCAGACGATTCTCTCCTTCGCTTTTACCAAACCACCAATTCGTCGCTTTGTTTCAACCTGGCCGTTACCCTTTCTCGATCCTTCCCTCTTCAACGAGACACGACGAGTCTCCCACCGTTTTCCCGATACCTTCCTCTCCGTTCCTCCTTTTTTGCCTCCAACCACCTCCTCCTCCTCCTCGCCTCTCGTCCCTCTTCACCGCGAGGAGGGCTCCTGCGGAGAGATGGCGTGATCGGATCCGAAACTCGCCAAGACGTGTTCACGATCGCGGTCGCGGTTGCGGTCACGGACGAACGACCTCGCCCGTGCGGATGTCGTTGGTCCTATCTCTTAATGACTACCTCGTCTCAGGCTCAATCGGCAACGCGTATAAACCATCCTCTTCTGCTTCTGCTGCTTCTTCTGCTTCTGCTGCTGCTGCTGCTGCTGCCGTTGCTGCTGCATATTCAACGCTGTCGATGCTGTGTGGCGAAGATGGAAGTTCTCAAGAGGCCGCTCGTTCAGGTGGTGAGCCGCGTGACAGATGTTCCGGCTGATACGGTGAGCAGACTCCTCGCACCGATACCGCATTGTACGGATTCTGTTCTCGGCCACGGATAACCGCCAATCAGCGACGAAGGCCGAGAATATCTTCGTGCGGATTACTCCATCGCGACTTCGAAGAACTGGAAACCATCTTCGTGGGAAATGAATATGCATACGCGTTTCCTGACTTCGCCCTTCGGTGCCGAAGAACATCGCAGAATCCCCGTTGGTATTACTAGCGGACTCTCTATCATCTAATAGAGAACGGTTAACCAATAGCGGTAGACGAGTAGCCCTTAGGCACATTGGGTTGAAGTTTAATCAGCAAACGCAGTCGCATCCTATCAGGTCCAACAGATCGATCTGCTTGGGTACCGGAAGAATGCTGAGAAATGTAATCATTACACTCTGTGGAATAGCTCCACGCCACTAAAACATTAGGCTTCAGGGAACGCGCTGTTAGCCTTCTCAGGCCTTACAAGTTCGAGTTTTGCGTTTATTACATCGAGATAGAAATTGGGGACAACGGGACCCGACGGGACGATGGAGATTTCTTGTAGTTTCTTCGACACCGATTTACGCTTATGTCCGCTGGGAACGAAAATATGTGGCCACCTGACAGTACGATGCTGAACCTGAGGAGTTATTGGTCGCAGACTAAGTGGAAGTATCGCTGATAGATGAGGGCATCGTGCCTCAGCAGTCAATGCCCTTCGTTAATTACCAGAAAAAACGCTCCCAGACGTGACGCAGACAGTAGCTGATAAAAGCGTCGATCGACTGTCAAAATCGTCTGAGGAACTGATTTGAACGACAGCTCGTCTGCCCCAAAATGGAATGTCATTGACCCAACTTCCTGGGCATCTCGTTGCCACTCACACGAATTTATAGATCACTTCATCAGCTATACCTTCCAGTGAATAGACGTAGTGACCTCTTTTTTTGGTAAACTCTAGAATGAGAAAAGGCGAGACAAATGTAAATTTCACGAAGACCCGAGTGCCTTGCTTTTTATGGATTTAACCCATACATATTTTTTTTTAGGAAATAGCTTTGTTTGCAGTCACTATAATATACATGCTATTCGTGGACCAGGCAGACCAATTTTGCACATAGCTAGAAGTACAAAATACACCCTGCACCCTGTTCTGGTAGTCACTGTCTGTTTGTATGCTCCTTCTGACTAAAAATGACTTCTGCTCGGGGCAAATCGCACGAGAGGTGAAATCTGACCATCGTTTAGATCTCTTTCCTAAAGGAGTTGCATCGCTTGGAGGCTTCTAAAAATCTTTTTTTTACATCATCTAATAATATATCATCTAAAAAACGGAAATATACCATCTTTCCACAAAATTAGCGGGTCTTTTTGCCCCCAAGTGTACGTACCACCTTGAGGTGTGAAGAACTCGTTGCGCTCGTTGGGATGATGAGGTCGCTGTCTTCGGGAGGTATTTCGTGAAGACGTTGAATAGTCCTCGAATTGGTGTTAGTTTTATAATTAGTAGCGTTGTGCAGCGAGGAAATCCCAATCATTTTTAGTAGCGATGATAGTTGGGGTGGTTGGTATCGTGTGACTAACACGGTCAGCGTGGCATCGCCCGTAAGTGATGGCCGGCGCGGCGCGGGCAGCAGGTACAACTTGAGCTCTTACTTAGCAGCTTCGGTGTCACGATCGGAATGCCGCATTAGCATATCTCGGCTGCTCGTGTAGAGCAGTTTCAGTACAAGTGTTTGTGGCGTCTCGCCGTTCACTGAGAAGTTCATTCTTGTTAAGGGCTCACTCGAATGAATCCACTGTCGGATGAGGTGAGGACATTGGAAATGATGTTTCCCAACCCTCGAGCCTCGTCATAAACGTGAACTGCCCCTGAAAAATTGCGTGGTTAACGATTACAGACTTTCTACTGTACTTTTCCTCTGGAGTACAGGCATCATTGGAAGGATCTTCAGCCAACTCGCTGTTTCATAACTTGAATGTTCTTTTGAAAAAGCATTTCAGATTCGAACAAAATTATCCCCGTTAGATTTTATGGTCCGTTTGAGGTTTATACATATTTTCTCAACATTTTTTCTTGCCATCTTTAAAGTTGACTGAATTTTCAAACAGCGTTTGGCCATCAATGTGATTATTACAGTGGTCCTAATAATCCTGGAAAATGAACAAAGTCAGATTAGCAATTTGTAGACTCCGACTTGGACGATTTTTGGTATAGACACAACACATAAAGCACAAAGCACAACACACAAAGCGGAAAGCATGAAGCGTCAAGCATAAAGCCTAAAGCCTAAAGCATGAAGCACAAAGCACAACACACAACACACAAGCACACAGCGGAAAGTAGAAAGCGCAAAGCACAAAGCCTAAAGCACAGACCATAAAGCAGAAGCATAACGCATACAGCGTAGAGCATAAGACATGAAGCATAAAACATGAAACATGAAAGATGAAACATGAAAGATGAAACATGAAAGATGAAACATCACGCTCTTCATTCTGGTTGGTCGAAAGGTTAGTGTTCTTCGTGGCTACTTGATGGACGAGGAAGCGCGAATGCAAAACGATTTCTACCCAGCTCAGTGCTCGGTGCTCGATTCCTCGATGCGCCGTGTAACGCCTGACCGCGTCGCGAGTCCAACTCCTCGGACCTCGGAGACGCAATCAGTATGAGCACTTCATTGCCACGAGCAGTCGAGTGCGATATCGCTTCCAAGAAAGGTTTATCAGGTCGCCGATATGTTAATGGCGAACGTGTTCCTTCTTGTGAGATATATGAAGGGTCACCCACACCTAAGCGGTGAAATAAGGAGGACTTCCCGATGGTCGGAGGTGCGAGTTGCATGCACGCGCAATTAAGAAGGACGGCCACCGCCCGACTGCTCGTTCGTGCACGGAGGACATCGAAGATGCCGACTTGGATAGCTACGTACGAAATCTGCCTCAGGTAGACTCATTCGAGTTCTTGTCGGAGGACGATTTGAATATTTCTATCCTCGACCGACAACTCAATCGCACGAGGAGCGTGCGAATCTGTCGCGAATTACACGCGTCGTCAGACTTGCATACCCATTGGGTGTGCATGCAACACTCCGGGTGCCTCTGACCCTTCAACTTCTCATTATTTTTACGAATTATCCGAACCCCATCGAAATACCTCGTCACGTCCAATTTTTGGCACGGACAAGCTCAGCATACACACGTTTTTTTACCCACTTCTCGTAGGTCTTTAACGCTATGTTCTTCGTCGTGGTAGCGCGTCATCATCTTTGCCTTTCGTACCTCTAAACGCGGAGTCGTAGCCACGTGGTAGGAGCTACTTTTTTAACGAGGGAGATCCTGCGATAGGCGAAACGCATCGACGACCGCGGAATGCTACGGATGTGAAGCGCAGTCGAAGCTAATCCTGAGAGATGAGGTTTTCATTCGATGCAAATGTTACAGGTGAAGACGAGGACTGGAGCGATTCGGAAAAAGAGCAGTCGGTGAGCAGTGGCATTGATGGTGGTGGCTCGGAAGTTTCTAGTCCACTAGCACCTCCACCCGAAGACGACTCGAGCCTACCACCACCCTCAAGACTGAATTCTGTTGACGATATCCAGTCACGGCTCAGCACGTGTTCCGAGAATACGCAAAAACAACTTTCGGATCGGACGGATGGAGTCGAGGTACAAGACTTTGAGTATTCACTTACACTTACACGTACACTCGATCACTCGCATTAATTGTAAGTTATACAGTGATAATTGCGTCGACAAGCAAGTGGATAAATCTGGCAAAGCGTTGCATCGCCTATCGCCTATCGCAATTCCAGTGGCGTGATTAGACGATGATAGAACGTGATTTCTCTCTCTCTCTCAATAATATCCGCAGATCGTTGGATCAAAGTCAGGACAGTCACCTTGCTGAGCACTATTTTGAGGCAACATGTTTCAGTCCTCATCTTCGGACGTTGAGAGAATACATTTAGCATTTTATGCAATCTGCACGTCTGATTTGAATTCGTCAGGCAATAGGAATAGCATTTGTCAGAGGCGAGTTCCAGAATTCCGAGGCCCTAGACTTGAGGAAGATTTTCAGTTAGTGCTATTACAGCGGTTGCTCAAATAAAGCGATATTACACCAAACGAAAGGTTTGGATTTTTGGACGTTGCGGATTTTACCATGCAACAGTTCCGCAATTACAGCTGGAGGACTTGCGTTTCTGTTTTTTTGTCATTTGTTGCTTGATGTACTTTTATTCGAACTTCAAGTGCTGCGGCTTAATGTGGTGCCATTCGTCTAGTGAGAAACTTCGAACCAATAGGAGCAAACTTGTCCATGAAATGACACCTATAGGGGCCTATTCCACGAGCAACGAGCAGCAGCAGCAAATCTAGAATTCCCCTAGAATGACGATCAACCTCCGGCACCGGATTTTGCTGCTCGAAGTTCGTTTATTCGAGCGGAGGCATATTTCATGAGCATCGTTGCTGCTGCGTCAAGTCACTAGACTGATGCAAGTAATATCTAGTAAGTCACCAAACTACTGCTGCTGCTGCTGCTCACTATTCGTGGTTGGCGCCAAACTGCCTTATGGCGCCATCTGTGTGTGTTTGTGTGCATCAAGAGTACGTCGACGCGTGACGTCCCGTGTATCTCTGTCGGTAGTCAGTAGTGTGCCACACGATACGCTGCGACTACCGCGTGCGTGTGCCTGATTCCGATGACAATCCACGCGATGTCTCGCGATTACAACCTCGAGTCCGCGAACTCTAAATTAGCATGAAATCCAAATATAAGCATATCGTCGAAGATTGAACCCAATCCGTCCAGAGACTTGACTGCAACGAGGTTATGGCATCCTCGATCTGTCAATCGTTTGAAAGCTAGTCGACCGCACTTCTCAACGCGTAACCACTAGCAGTGCAATTATAAACCAGAATATGAATGGTGAGTGACAGACTGATCAGTCGCGACAAACTCGTCGTTGGTTATCAATTTATCAATCACTGATCGTTCGTTCTTAGGATCCTCATCGAATACCTACCAATTGCTTCGTAAATCCGTAACTCAGTTGCAACATCATTTTCCAGACATTTCACAATATTACCTGCTACTTATGCATTCGGTTCAGATTCGGAATTTTTTTTATACCTAAACATTTCTGCACGACGTAAATTATGAACTTATAGTAGTAGGATTGGAAGTGGAACGACCACATTTGGCACGACATACAGAGCACCATATTTCTCACACAATATGTCATTTTTCTAAACGGCTCAAGATAGTCAGAATTAGTTTTGAATCCGCTCGTGCTAGTAGCAAGTATGTACCTTTCGCGTCTGATATGATCATTGGAATCAGGGAATCCTATCATGTTCGTTGCCAGTTGCATTAGATAAACGCGAACTTCACGTTTGCCGAGAGGAATTTTCTAAGAAACTCATCAGTAAAGGCCATGGGCAAAGCTATAGGTTAATGTGTAATTCACTTACTTCCACATCTTTTACCTTCTCATCGTAGTAACAGTCAGTGTTATTCGTGCTATATACAAAGTAGATGGCTTGTGCTGGAAACGAATTGTCGTGAAAAAGGAACATGCCACTGCGATGTTGTCCCTTATAATACTATGGTACACGTACAACTCCACCGGATATCACCTGTGACTCATTTTTTTGATGTTTATCATCTTCGGAGGGGTAGCGAGTCATTAGACACTGGTACAGCATGGTTTCTTTATTACAAATATGTGCAGAGATGAATGAACAATTTACTTTTTTCACCGAATATTAATTATTGTATAATAGGAACTTAAAAAAGGCAAAATTTCATATCACGTTATTTTTCACATCCAGAAGGTGCGGATGATTACATTTCATTGAAATATTTTTGTCGCTATGTTATGTACTCGTTTATTCGCTCGATTCAACAATATCTTGCAACAATCACTTGTGATGATTTTGGGGGAAGAGACGGAGTACGATGTGTTCATGAAATAATTGACAATTACAGGTATCTGCAAAGGAACTGCAAGCTCAACCTACGGTTGTTGAAGCAAAAAAAGACGATGATGCAACTGACGGTATCGCGTACGAGAACGAGACGCAACGGTCCTCGCCTGCTTCGACGTCGCGAAGGAAAGACTCCTCGCGGACGCCTGTTCAAACAAAAAAGATGAAATTAGAAGATGAAACTGCACCCAAATTGAGACTGAATGCGAGTCTGGCAACGGACCCTGCTCTTCGACCTGCTACTGTAGCTGCTTTAACTATCCGACCAGAAACCAAGTCACCTGTGAATTCTGCTGCGCCATTGCCTGCTGTTATTCAAAATGGTTTGTTGACCAACGATACGATTTATGTCAGGAGAGGGGTACACTCGACTTTGTCTGTTAACATTTATCTGAAGAGATGCTCAGTAATCTGGTTTACATTCTTTCCCCAACTGCAATTTTCTGCAGACGACATTTGCAGATTGCCAATTTAGAATATTTGTGCTTTCGAAATTTCCATACCATATCATGTGAATCCTCGCTACCTGTAACCAATTATACGAACTCTGAACAGTTTGATTTAACAACTTTGCAGCTATAACGTCGGGAAGATTATTTATTATACCACCTGATGCAAAGGAAACTGTAACGGTAGAACCAACGCGACCTGTTCCATTGATGTGTCCGCCATGTGGGATAAGATTCAGCTCGGCAAGCACGCTGGAAGCACATCGGACGTTTTATTGTGCTCACCGGCCAAGAGCAGACGAAGAAAGCGCGAATGACGACGACGATGAGAGGACAGGCAAATTCGAAGTACGTAAGGCTTACGCGTGTCCGCACTGTTCATATAGCGCAGACAAGAAGGTTTCGCTGAATCGACATATGCGGATGCACGCAGCGTCACCAGTACCTCCACCAATGCCGCCTGTTGCCGTAACGCCGGGCAGTCCGTCCAATGGTTCGGTGAACGAAGAAGCTGAAAGATATTGTCAGAACTGCGATATCAGATTTAGCTCGCTGAAAACATATCGGGCGCATAAAACGCATTACTGCAGTACGCGTCACGTTGTTAAAGATCTACCTCCGCCACCGAAAGCATCGCCGCCCGTGAGCTCGAGCCCGGGAGATTCTCCACCTCCGCAGCCCTGTCTCGCTCTCCCAACCAACCCGATCCTGATCGTTCCTTACTCGCTGTTCCGTGGAGCCAGCGTTCTGTCTGGCCCTGCGCTTCCTACTCCGGACACAGCGTGCTTCCTATTACCGAATGGAGCACTACAACCTATGACGAGAGGTTTGACAGCGCCAACTACGACGACCGGTGCACCTACCGTCCTAAGAGCTGCCAACAAACCTACGCCGACATCCGTGCTTCCGTCGAGTCAGCCGTCAGTGGCATCCGTACCATTAGATCTGAGCGTCCGAAGGTCCTTAGTGCCGCAAGACGAGAAAGAAAACAGAGTCTCTCCTGTTCCTTCGTTGCCTCCATCTGGGAGCCCGAGATCACATGGAAGCAGTAGTCCACGGGCTCGATCGTTACCAGGGAGACAGTCGAGTCCACTACCTCCACCGTCGTCGGAACTTGCTCTTCGCCTAGCAGAACTACCTCCGCCGCCGGTTTCGGGTGTGCTTGTGAAACAAGGAGTCTCTAGGTAAAGAACTTGACGAATCTAATGATTCAACCACGTGCTCCGATCACGTTACTGTGGAAGGCTAGAAGAATGCATGTTTCCACGCAACTAGCTTTCGTACCCTGTGAAATGTGTATTTCAGTGCAACTCAGATTCGTCTATTCTAACAATTGCCGAATATTTACAGATGCAAGGAGTGCAATATTGTTTTTTGTCGCCATGAGAACTTCGTAGCTCATAAAAAACA
The DNA here is from genome assembly GCA_963969455.1 of Arge pagana. Taxonomy (NCBI): domain Eukaryota; kingdom Metazoa; phylum Arthropoda; class Insecta; order Hymenoptera; family Argidae; genus Arge; species Arge pagana. The sequence goes on along the minus strand of OZ018313.1, from coordinate 2,529,115 downwards.
TTACTGCCAAGCCCGAGAAAACCCTGCAAATAGTCCGCCACCGTCGGGTACTCCTTCGCCACCGCTCTATCAATTGATCTGCGCTGCTTGCGGTATCAAATTTGCATCCTTGGATAACCTGGCAGCACACCAAGCCTTTTACTGTCCTAAGAGACCGGAACCACTGGAACATCAAGCTCGCTGTCCTAAATGCAAGGTTCGTACCACGCAGATCACATCTCACGCGCATTCGTTCCAACAATCATCTTTTTTGTGTTTGTTTAATTTAGGTCACGATCGAGTCGGGTAGCAGTCACACTTGTACCATTGGACCCACTGGCGGATGGCGGTGTCCCGTTTGTGGCACTGTTAGTCCCACTGCCGGAGCAGCGCAACGCCACATGGATGCTCATCAAGGTGTTAAAGCTTTCCGCTGCACTATCTGTCGATATAAAGGAAACACACTTCGCGGAATGAGGACACATATCAGAATGCATTTTGAAAAACGAGGGACCGATTTACAGGTAAACGCTATCACATTTTGATGAGAGACAGAAACTTACGATGAATTCAACACGAGCGTCAGGCTTGAAAGTAAGCAATTTTTATTTACATAGTATCATGTCTCGATTTGATATTTCCCGAAACAAATTGTGATGCCGATAAAGAACAACCGTTTCGTAGTCAATAGAGATTAATACTCCACACGCATATACTTAGATCTACTTCAACTACCTGACAAACCATATTCGAGTTTTTGGTGTTCTTTGTGTTTTTGACTTGCCGGATCCCAAGTATGAAATTAATGATGAAGTACAAGATATAGAAAGATATGATATTCCAAATGACTTGTTGTAACCGATGAACGAGAATCTCTCTACGTAATGAAACTAGCCACGATCAAACAATTCTTTGCACCATGCTCATGCTGCCCCTGTTGTTACCAACGTTATTACAAACTAAACGTAGTCGTATGATTCATAGACTACCATGAAAATGGACTCAATTGGGAACATTGACTCGAACGTAACGTCTCGTATCATCCGATAAAAATAGCAAGCGGCGGTACAAGAAATGTACTATCGATGCATTAGTGGCAGGAATTGTGGGGACGAAAAATGAGACTCTTGTTTTAATGGGGATCTTTTACAGGAGGAAAACTACATCACCTGTGTACTTGATGACGAAACGACGGTCCCCACACCAGAGCCGGCACTGGCAACGACGCCTGAAGAAATTCCAGCTCAACCTCAGGTGAATGGCACGGTAGAAGTACGAAAGAGCCCGCAGCCAACGGTCACTATATCAAGTAACGTAAAACCGGAACGCGAAGACACACCACCCCCCGAAGAAAGTCTTGATCCTACTAAAACTGGACCAAGGTATTGCCACTCTTGTGACATCAGCTTCAATTATCTAAGTACCTTCATAGCACACAAGAAGTTCTATTGCTCAAGTCACACGGGGGAGGCTAGCAATAATAATAATAATTCTAGCAGCCATGTAAGTACTCCGCCAACGAGCCGAACCGAGGCGTCTGTTCTTTAAGTCCGTAGAATTTGCTAAGCAATATAGAAAAGCGTAAAAAATTCATTCCAACTCGAAGCGAATATTTCTCGAATGTACACAGTTTGCGGTATCGAAAGTGTTGTTTGAATTTTCAGCAGAAACGTAACATTTCGTCAGGAGTAAAATTATAGAATTTCGTACGAAGCTGCTGCTTTCTTACTTTCGCATTCTCTACGCTAAAAATAAGGTAACAGCGGTTGCAATGAAAGAAAAGTGTTCAAGCAGAGTTGTAGGACTGCTAACTGTTGCCAGTTTACAAAGTAATATTGAATATGAATTTAGTTTAATATATTGCGTGATTTTTGTTGATTCAGGGAATCGTTTTACTTGTAAATCCAAATACCAACGTGTAAATATATACTAACGCGAAGAAGGCCATCTAGCTGATGAAACGAGTTAAAAGTGATACGAATAAAAACATACGCGAACAAGACTTACTCTCATATGTATATGGTTTAAAAAAATTGAGCAAATCCAGCACGCGGTCTTGTTTTTATTTGTATCGACATATCATATCGTAGGTGTAGTCTTGCGTTTGAGCTGACCGAGATGCTGCGGCATCTCATGACTAATATATCGTTCCAAGAAATAGATCGCATCTGATACAAGTATGTTAGTAATCCTTTGCGCTAACTTTTTATAGTTGATTCCAACGAAGAACAAATCGTGTTTAGTTATACTATGCAGTCCAGCTCGTATAAGCGTTCCGGAAACACGTCCTTCTTAACTCACAACTGCGAACAGCATGTGAAAGATATTAAACTGGATGTTGCTACCGCAACGTCCACCGGTGATCCGTGAACTGATAATATGAGGCAAATTTGTGCAATTGGGAAACAAATAATATTTGCTTGTTATACACTTTACAATGCAGCGCGTGGAGATGCTGCCAATCAAGAGACGAATAGCATGACCAGGAAGTTTCTCGCAGGCCGAGTTATTTACTGACATCTGTACAGCGCAACTAACGCAGATTTGTCCAGGCAATTACGAGTAAGCGACTGCTTCATTCATCGCATTGACCAAGATACACCCATGAATATTCCCAACTTCTTTTCCCCCAGCTCAAGTTCTTGCTCCTCGATAATGTAACGCGTCACTCAATAAGTCCCGAGGCTAACTTAGAGAAACACACCTTATTTATACGAATTTGACTTTATTTATCAACGTAGGCTCTCTGTAAAGCGATACGATAACTACAACGTCTCTCTAACATTTCGATAACTTCTTGCTAGAAAGATTTCTCTTTACCCTCAAATTAATCATTTGGTTCCGCTATGACTTCAACACTTGACGCAATTTCTCCTTTCAAACGCACCAATAATGCCATACAATATGATTATTATACCACGCACCTCCCAAAATATTGAAGCCAGAACTTTGCCAACTGATTTTTGTGATGTTGGTCGCTTCGCAAAGGCTCTCACCGGTTGCTGTCTCCTCAGCTGACCGCCGACTTGATTCCGGAGTGTGGCACCCACTCCGAACATAGCTTTCTCATGAACAAATGTTCACGCCAAATAGTGATTACACTGTCAGCTGTCTCACGCAGCTATATTAACTTCTTTTGACGCTTTCTGGATATGGGCAACCAGAGCGAGCAGCATCGTTTAAATTCAGCATACCAATGTTCGAGAATGACTTTCATTATGAAATTTTAACACGTATCATGAGAAGGTAGGGCTTGTTGAGTGATGTGAAATATCGTACTAATATCTACGTTCAATATCCAACCATGACGATGTTGGTGCGGATTACAGAAATGTAAGCAAGCTCGTATCTTGACTGCGTTGCGTAGTAATTATTAACGATGCTGGGAATCGCTATCTACTTTGATAAAAATGAGTACAGTACAAGTATGGCTCGTTGCTGATGGCATAATGCATTTTAATTGTAGTTTGCAGAATACATGAAGTTGCACGTTCACAGAGTTTTCCAGAATATTTCAAACATGCAAAGATAGCAACGCTAATCTGTATCTCGGACTACAGAAACAATGTTCAGTTTCTACTTATTGAAATTACGAATTATACCCGTAAACGTCTCGATCTCAAATTTTCTCGCCTATTTTATTCACAAAAAAATATCTTATGCACTGGATGTCATAATGTTTTTTTTTTAATTTCTCTACAACTTAACTTTTGACCTATTATGTATAATAGTATACAAAACTGAACTCGCTACAGGTAAAACCTTTCTGAGAAATGATCGATTGTTTGAATCTTTCTGCTGTAAAGAGGTCTGCGGCAATGGACAATTTTCGGGTCACTCATTTCAAATCCGATTTTAAAACTTCAATGATGAGGAACAAAACAGTTATAAGTAATAGGTAAAACGAGTCAGGCTAACGGGACTCTGTTATTCTGACTTTGTAATGTTGTGTGCAACAAGAATAACTCTACGAGAACAAAACAGTCAGCACCTTGGTTCGAACAAACAGCTAATACATAGTTGATGGATAGTGCAGTCACTTTCTTGTCAAGTTATGCGTGTAGCAAATTACTGAAGTAAACAGAGTCATGATTGTTCACATAACTCGCATGGTTATTTGATATTATCAAGACAGATTAATCTAGCATAGTATCTGGTACACAGACGTTGTATACTTCGATCGACATGAAATTCTGAATCTCAAGTTTCCCAACAAGAATATCAGGTCTGGTAATACTAACATGCACGTCTGTGGTACATATATACATTCAAAACCATTTTCTAAAAGCTGAAACAAAATTCACTGCGTAACATGTGTATTATTTTGGAATGTTGGTGTCCAACGTCTTGGAGCATGTTAATTTCACTATTATAAAATAGCAAAACTGGAAATTGTAATTGGAACCAAAAAACGCCTGGGAATCGAACGTCCTTTGCACTAGATCTTTTTATACTAAAAATGTCTCCAAGGATGTCAAAATCAAAGGGAGCAATCGAGGATACTCTTCGATTGTTGACAATAAGATAAAATGTAAAATACCAACATGGATGTTGATGTTTCTCTTAATTTTATCTTTCATCTAAGATGATAAAAAAATCTAGATTGGGACATATCTAGTTCGTTAACATATCCTTACAATAATTGTAACAAATAGAGTGATAATAGTTATTATTATTATTCACAAGTAAACATTATTGTATGTTTGTTTACTTGCAAATGTTTGACCCGTTAATTGTTCATCGAGCTAGTTTCGATCAAACAAATTGGCATCGTCATAGCGCAGGCCTAAAAATTGAATATACAATTTATATTTCTACAGCGATGGCGATATCCAGCGAAGGGTAATCAGTGATATGTGACCGATAAACAGTTCCTTGACGCAAAAGCTATTTTGTATACTACTTTTGGAATTTTCAAAATCTTAAAAAAAATGTAGTCAGGCTGAGTTTTCGAGAGAGTCTCTTAAATATAGTGAACTAACATATTTTCAAAGGACAAATAGTCGGTTTTCTTAAGTTACCCTAATGTGTAGTTTCCCGGCTATTTTTTTAAATCCAATTTTCACTGACGAGCAGTTGCGAAAAATGCTTTATTATGTTGTTCCTCGACTCCTGAATGTAAAAAAAAATCGCTGTGAAAATTGTTAACTTACTTTCCTCTGCGTCAAGGAACTCTGTGTCTGGAGCACTTGTGCAATATGTTAAGACTCTAATGTATTGGTAATTATCGCCGAGACGCTGCTTGTCCGTCGGTTATTGCGAAAATCGTCTCGAAACGAATGCATCTAGTTAATATCGCTTATACCAGCTGGACGAGAAAACACAAAAACCATTTTCCAAAGCTTCCAATTCGCAACTGTATTTTATACACCCGCGTCTCTGCAGACCGTCGTGCTACGCGGATATCGCTTGGCATTTTCAAATGTATCCGTACGATGCGATGGCATGAAAAGTCGTGTCGGATCTCGAGATCCCGAAGCGCGAAGCTTGTTGAAAATGCTGTTACGAACAGAGGAAAACACCTGCATCTCATGACTCCGATAATCTCATAGGGTAGTCGACATTACCTAAGGAATGTAAGATGAGTGTAAAATGTTGTACAGTAGAAGTATAGAGTATTATGTAATAATAACGATGATAATAATAATGTTAATGTTATAACTGTAGGAATAACAACGTCATCAATCCTGAACGATACCAATCTCAGCTTACGAATCTGTTAAAGTTACTTTGCAATACGACTAATTAATATATTATAAAACGATAGCTGCACACGTGTCATCCGCGAATAAACGGACGCGTGCGAATCTTGGTATTGATATTAGCGTAAGAGAAGTGTAAATTTGTTACATATAACACGATTTACAATGATAATCAAAAGCCCGACGAATGGTTTTCATGGAGTAACAGTTTGTTGCAAGCGCGTAAGTGTATAAAAAATAGAATTAAGGCCAGTTTTTCGTACACGCGTCATGCATACATACGATACATGCGAGTGAGAATTCGATCGTCGCAGCGTTACGCGATCATTAGTACTTTCGAATATGCGCGTATATATACTAGTGCGCGTGTCGCTTTTAGACCACTTTTTTGCTTACCCACGAACAGGTCGCAGTTTCAGCAAGGTATAGAAAATTATTTGGTCAAATTTGAACTCCTAATACTAATGTTGCTAACTTGTAATTCCAATTTAAACAACGTGGCAAAAAATATTATATATCTCGACCCCGGTGTGCTGTACAGATCACTCTCAAGCATATTTGCACAGAGACTAGAACGCTCTGCCAGAAAGGTCTACAACTTTTTGGTGAGGGTAGCCCTTGAAATGATGTTCGAGCTCGGAGTTCAGGCTGCATCGAATGATAAACTGTCTGCAGTTCAAAAAACTTATTGACAACATTTTGGTGAAACACATTTTTGACAGGCACATTTTTGAAACCTAAAAAACTATGTATTAATATTTATTCATTCAGCATGAGAGACTGTGTACAGTAAATTTTGGTCTACTGATAAAAAAAAAATAGATATTTTTGTCCTATAGTGTTAATACAAACGACGATGTTCACCCATTTCTAAGGAACTTTGAACTCCATATCATTTGAAGGGCTAAGTTTATAAAAAAAAATAGACACCTTTTTTGTAGAGCGTTGAATTGTGTATAAATATTATAGATATTATTTCCACTAATATCTATGATATTATATGTATGTATATAAATGCCTTGGGCTACTCTGTACGATGTGCCATGTCTAGTTTGAAATTCCAAACCTGTTTGCGAGTAAAGAAAAAGTTGCCCAAAAATGACGCACCCTATACATATATAGTGTTTTGAAACACTATATATACACATATGTATAGTGTATGTGTATATATATGTATGTATGTGTATATATATGTTTATATGCATGGTATTTATATGCATTGACAGGATATGCATATGTGTATTCGACTTGTTTGAAACTTACGTTGAATTAGTTGAAGCCGTAAAACATGATTTGACAAATTAGTAGAGTAATAAGCGAACGAGGCACCGGGTGGTGAGAGAACATCGCATGCGATCGAAAATAACAGTGGGATATATTAACAGTGGGAAATTTTCGCGAAACATTATCAAAGTACTTCCAATATATTTCGTTGTTGTTTATCACACGTTCTCGATTGAAAATCGAGGACAAAAATGTGCTGTAATTGAACAGGTAAATTTTAGTCGCGTCGTTTCTCGTTTTTACTTGTCAAACATCTTTTATCCGAGATCTACTTTTATTGTTTTTATTTTGATAGATGGATTTTACAAACGAAATATATCTATATGAAGCTGTAATAAATATATAAAACGTGAATAAAATTCTATAATAAATATATCACCCTCCTGTACTTTGTGGTTTCACCATTAGTGAAACACCTGTTCCAGCCCCAATTTCAAGGGAATTATGTAAGAAAGTTTTATCCTCTATGAGTGGTACGTACAGTAAGGTTTCAGTTTCCTTACAGATTGTATCAGCAGATTTTTCTGTCCCACGACTTGATCTGGCCTCAACGAGTCAGGAAATAGGTCCACGGCGTACCGAGGTACCTTTGTTACACATCATCGTAGACCAGCGAGGTCAAGCTAAGAAGCATGATGCTGAATTGCAAAATCAAAGTGTATCGGTAGACAACAGATTTTCACCCTGAACATATGTTGCATCGAGATCAGACTGATCGATGAAGTTTGATCAGGAACCGGAGGAGTGGGACTCGCAACACGAGAGCAAAATGTTCTGTGGCTGGGTACAGCGATATGGGAAAAGTTTGTCGCAAAGTATTTGACACTACTCGAGTAATATTTTTTTATTTGCGATGCAACGAGTATAAACTCTCAACGGAATGTATGTTTTTCTCGAACATATTACATAAAGTTAAATAGATTTAATTGAAATTACATTAAAAAGGAAAAATAAAGACACGTAATATTTCTTAAATGTCTCCGCGTGTTTCAAAACACTCCGCAAGCAATATCGTCTCTGCGTCAGCGAATCGAAGGGAAGAAAGAAAAGAACCAGATCGGTACGTTGCGAAGAACAATTTCACTGGTTTCAAACACTGCGACCAGCCTCGACACAGCTGGTTCGCTATCACAGATATGACACGATACACGTAATCTTTCCAATTGCCAGTGTTCCTTTCTTTCTTCGCTCTTCCAGAAAAAAAATGAAATAAAATAAAGAAAAATAGAAATTACAACTTCTTAGTTAGCCAGCTGAGCTGGCAGTGTCTGTTCACCTAACGAAACGATATGTCATGGCTTGAACTTTCCTCTCACGGAAACATGACCGCATCTTAATACTGATTCCAAGTCTTGGATAAAAAACAACGATTAATGTTACGGAGCAAATAGTGAAATTGACGTGATTAATTAATAAGTGATACATAGTATAATATTGCTTGTGTTTTCGTTATTGGAAGAAGTCGTTCGCGTATAATTGCGGATTTCTCATTCTACGCATTCGAGTATCTTTTTTAGCCGCTCTGAATATGGCGCATCGAGTGAAAATAAAAGTTCCGTCTCGAACGAACGTGAAAGTGAAACTCCTCGAGTTATTTCACACTTAAACCTGAAATAATCGGTCAAATTTTCTTATATAATGGTAGTACTCGCATCATTTCGAGATTCGAAAATTTGTGTTGATATGATAAGACTCGCTGCGACTCCCCACCTACAAAATCAATCTTTGCCACAAAATGCTGTCCGATACAACTTCAATTTTGGAGTTCTCTTTTCGACTATTGCCATAAAAGCTTTTTCAATTTCACGAATTAAACTACACGCACCAAGATGGATACACTGTTCGTAACTCGGGGTGTTCGCTGGTATCGATGTAAATCTTGTTTTTGGCTCCCAACATTGCTAGCATCCACTTCGTTATGCAAAATCATACAGGTTTTGATAAACTACTGATAGAATCCCCATTTTTACTCAGAACCGCAATCCTTATAATAAAAACGCACCTGATAAACGAAGCACACTATTACGACCTACAAAACGATAGGTTCACATTTATCAGACTGACGAGGTTTACTTCATGCAAATAATACGAATAGCTTCGAAGAACGACATTCTATTATTACACTACAATTATATTGTAAGTTTCGTTTTTACAACGTCCAATATTGTGTCGTTTTTTAGACTGTAATAGTGCGCACCGTTATCATCATTACAATTCATCCGGTTCCAAATGAACATTGCGGCAACAGTCATATTTGTTACAATATCCAAGCAATTTTTTTTAAAGTCTCCGTAACCGGGTAGCAAAGAACAATGCTTACATCGACATCAGTGCAACTTTTATCGTTACGACAGATGCAGCCAAGTTTTACGTGTAATTCGAATCGGGAAATGAGAAAAGTGGTTCGGTCACTACTGAAAGATAGCTAAAAGGTTCAACTTGTACAATGACATATTTTGAATTCAAAGCACCAAATTTGGTAAGAGAGGAGAGAGGAGATCGAGATAAAATATCGATTTTCCTCGAATGGCTGATACATATCAACTTTCCATATCATAAATTCTAAAGTTACCATCGTCATAGTAAATCACCTTTAAAAAGTAACGAAACAAGTTCGAAGTAAAAATTTATCGTCGAGGTGATATCAATTTCTAAGGCCATCATCCTAGATATATGCATATGTATATATAAAAATATTCTTTTTCATCTATCAGAAGCGATAATCTATAATAAAATAAAGCTTTCTCTTCTTACAAACGAAATATGCATATCGCCCCACCACGTTGCACATCCCTTATATGATCGCCGCACAATAGGCTAACGCAAAATCATAAGTAATAAATATTTAATACCCGCTCAATATTGAAAAACCTACTCGAATTGGAAATCGCTCGACTCATTTTCATTCACGACTCCTAGGAACATACATATAATATTATTAGTATTTAGAATTTTATAAATGAAACGGGACATAGCATCTTCAAGCAATGTGCATCGTTAATATATTAAGAAAACAATCAAAAAACACAATAATTTTGTTAACTCGCGGACTTCGGTGAAGCTGTTATTTTGGCAATGGATACCGTACATCAGTCGTATATTCAACTACATAATAATATAAATATGTCCGAAAATCACAGTCACCTGTGTCGGAATATCAAGTCATTGGCACAAAATAGTCTCGTGACGATATGGAAAAATATTTTCTAGAATAAACTCAAAGCTTGACTTTCGATATCAACTATAAGAGTAGCTAACGCGTAGTAACTTTCTAAAAGATATTCACGAAGAACCATTAATCATCAGATCCGTTCGAAAAGTGGCGATCGTTTGGATAAACAAGAAAAGGATACATCCAAATAACTGGCGATTATTTGCTTATGCCTCGACGAACTTTGCGCGCCCTTCGTTCACCAACAGTTGATCGATGTAAATATCTTCGTTTCCGCTAACGTCAATTAAATTTAGGCCGAGCACCGTGTCAGCCGGGGAGAGTGTATCCAGAGCAGACTCAACCACGATGGAAACAAAGTTCCCCTCGACGACCAACTCTTGAAAGCGTAAGCAGTCTTGCACGGACCAGTCGAGGTTCACCGGCTGTATGCCTGAAGCCAAAGCAAGGAAAATGTAAAACCTGACCAACTAAGTAGCGACCGAATTTCTGACTCGAATGAGAAATTCAAGTTTTACGAATAGTCATCTCGATTGTTACAAACTGTCTTTGTCAAAACTGTAGCTCTAGTTAACTCTTCGACTAGCAGTGCGCACACCAGACTACTACTCACGACCAAGTTGTGAATCGTTATTCGTGGTAAACTTTTTTATGGGAGAATGAAGGTAGTTATTCTAAACTCACCTACGAGTCGAGCTTTGATAGCTTGATAGGGCAGTGTGAGAAATTGTTTCCCGAGCGGTTGCAATTTGTCTAGTGTGAGGACCGATACGTCACCAAAATCACAGAAATAAACGGTAATCATATGTTCGTTTATCATCTTGGAAATGCAAACACTGAAACAGTGAAAAAAGATCATTCGCCATGGTTGATCAGTAATAGCTGTTACACATTACGTTATACGTTACCTAAAGCCAATACAGTTACAGTATCAATTATGGCATAATAGGATTTATTCAACAAAATGTTGAAGTCGCTAATCTTTATTTTCTGTCACGATCAGTTAAATGAAAGAGATTAACATTTTTTTTTAAATACACATATGCATTTTGTACAAATATAAATGTACAGTAGGACATATAATGCGTGTTGAAAAGTCTCAGACTTCTAAAATTCAACGATAAATAGGTTCATCGACCTAATTCCTATGTTATGAAAATCACGATAATCGATAATTCAAGGAAAGTATATACACTTCAATTTTCTTCAATCTGATTTTTTATAATATCAGTTTTCCTAGCCTTCACAATGATGTGGCGAACAATACTTACCGATACCAATGACCATCGATGTGTTTCGCTGCGAAAAGACTTCCTTCTTTTATCGATTCGGAAGTCAGAGGAGGACCGCTGTAGCCCACGCACACTTCTTGCAGGTGAACCATCATAGCCTAAAGTAGAAAAGCAAATCTTCCTTACAATTTACGACACAATAGATTTCAGGGAGACATAACAGCAAGTCAACGACATTTCCAACATATTTCAACCTTATATGTCTAATACAACAAAGCTTCTACCAAAGCATAATCGAAATAACAGTCATTCTAGAAGTTATAGATAATGAACTAGTTTGGTAGGGCATTCGAATCAGTTTGGGTTTGAAAAGTGAGCTCTGTGGTAAAAAATACTCATAAAAACCGCATCGTAGCTTCGAAAATCTGTATTAAGATTTTATTCACCTCCATCTGTACTCTCTGGTCATATGGCTGAACTGTAAAGTTCCCTGGATGAGCTGCCATGGTGATATGCACATCAAAATAGCTTCCAAAATCAGGAATCTTTGGTGGAATCAGTTTATTAGCAGCCGCATCTTTATCGTTCATCACTCTCGAGGTGGTTCGTTCCACGCGCTTCCTCGGTTTCGTATTGTTATTTCCATCTCCAAATCTGGCATACCGATGGTCAAACGTACGTGTCAATTTTACTTGATACGAGTGGATGGTATCGAAAGTAACGAAGAAATAGAAGCTAGATGGTAAAGAAAAATTAAATAACTCACCCAGTCAATTCGGGATCCAGTAGGACTGTATTATTGATCGACACCAGTACGTTGTCCGGTTGGAATCGTTTGAACAATTCTATTGTCGCTGGTCTACCATCTGTTTCCGGTGTCACTACTTTTGCTAGTAATTGTTCCCCGGGCGGTGCCAACTCCGCTAATCTGACAGCCATTCGATTGCTGAACACGGAGTCTGAAGTGTTATGGAGTCGGACTTTGAGTGCCTAAAATATGCAGCAATAGAGAACACAGTGAATACATTTTCTCTAATTTCTTTGACTCGAACTATAATTTGAGTGTGACCAATTTTCCCCTACTTTTTGACTTTGAGAAAAGAATGTCGACACATAAAAATAGAAAAATAGCAAAGAATAGGAAGTTTTTATCTATGCACCTAAACACAGCGATGTATCTATAAGTTACCTGGTGAGGGTAGTTGGCCAAGACTTCGGAGAGTGGATCAAGCAGTAGTAAATGTTTCCTACTGACTATGATAGTTTTTCCAAAATCGACCAAATACATTTTCAACTGATTGTTGACACATATGTCAATAACGATTCCTCGATACCAATTTCCATCCTCGAAGCAGCGTGTCAGATATATTTTCGTTGTGTCAATTGTCGTAACAGAGCTTCGCGTCTGATATTCAACCGTTAAAGCGGTTTCCAACAGTTTATTCATTAACTTTGCCAAGTATCCCATACTTTCGGATTTTACTTGCAGAAATACATCTCCAGTTTCAGTTACGTGGGACACGTAGACCTCCGTTATTCGTTCATCCTAAAACCATGCGAAGAGTTTGTTTTGTTATGGCCATTAATTTTCCATAAAGAAGTTCAACAGCATTTGCTGCAATTTTGCAGAACATTCGACTAACTCTCATCTTCTTACAAGTCTATACGTAGCACGTGCAATCGATTACCCTGCTTGCCAGTAATCTCAAATTCTATCTATACTAACTGGGTTGCTGAACAAGTGAAATCATGATTTTGATTTGAAAAGCACAAGTTCGTCAAGACTTTACTCCTTGATATTTCCAAACTCTGATCAAATTTCACCGTTATTGATAAAAACCCTTATGCTGCGTCATTTGTCTGATAGTTATGTTCCCACACAATGATAGAATCAAAGTCGAGTAATTACCTGGCTCAAAGTGGGTGTGAGACTGTTTTGAGAGATTATTTCGAACAATTTCTTGTTCAAGTTAATCTCAGTCTGTTCACGAGTGTCATATAAAATCACACTGGCCACAGATTCTTCATCATCGAAGTCGCAGCTGACCACTTGAGCAACAAGGGACTTTCCCAAGAGCAGCTCTTCGCATTCGTCAAGAATGTCGTCGCACTCGCGGAATGCTTCCAGTTCTGCTAAGCTGATGCTTAACGCCTGTAAATCAAGAATTACAGTATAAATAATCTCGTGATAATAGATCTTCTCAACTGGATCCTTATTCTTCGTAAACCAAATTGCAATCTATATAAATCTGCGCCGGTCTCATTTAAACGAGGTCTTCTATACGATGGTCGTAATATACATGTGTATAAACAAAAAAGTAAGCAAAGTTGAAGTGAACTGTATCATGAATTGCGCATCTGCATGTTTCATCTTGACTGATTATCTTCAAAGGACGAATTTTGAACAAAGTGCATCGGAATATTCCAAAACAAACTGTTGTTACCGTAAACGTACCTGTGCTGGAAGCCTGCAGAATTTTTTATCAAGAGGGAATAGTTTTTTGTGATCAAATATATCCACATCTCCGAGATCTATGAATAATACTCGTGTCTCACCACTCGAGGCATCGAATTCCAAGCATAGAACTCGATGCCACGATTCATCGTCACGAACAACGTAATAGCTGCCAACTTGAACTCCGCTCGATTCGTGTGTGTTTGCCATGGCGTTATAGTGAGCATCAAAATCAATGGTCATGAGATCGTATTTATCCTGAAAAAACAGCACGGTATAAAAAGCAATAGGAATGTGGATGACAGGGTAGAAACTTGCATAATGACGACATGTAATGAACGATTTTTAAAGATTTGGGCCATGTTGCGACACATCAATGAAGACATGCGAATGCTTTTTAAATGGGGTGCTGGAGTATGATTGTTTCTAATGTTGTAAAGAACATGGAATGCATATTCAACTCTGAAATTCTTGAGTGAATTGAAATTGAATTTTCGATAATGTTTCTGGTGTTTGGAACACTTACGCTGTAATCGTCACCTATGAGTCTGGCACAAATATCAGCCGTACTCGTTACACACGTTATATATACATCCCAATATTGATCCTCGGGTGGAATAAGAACGCCAGGTACTGCAGGTCCAATCGGGCTCAGTCGTATTTTCTCTAATTTCGGTGAAATGATATCATCCACCTACAAATATATCAGTCGTGAGATCTACTAGAAAATCATGACGAATACAAACGTGTATCCATCGCGTGCAACATCCAAAGTTCAGTTCTATTACAGAATTTGCCTAAGACTAATATTTTTCCCTAAGATAATGCGACTTCAGTGCTAATTTGAATTTACATCTTTATTACAAACAGCAGTTTCAATAATTTTTTGTTTGAATATTATAATTCAAAGTACCCTGTCTTTGTGAGTTGAATATGGGAGCAAAATTGTAGAATTGTCAGCTCCCTTGTCTTTTATGATGCCCGAGCATTCCTCCACAATCTTGTACCACTCCTCCGGAAGACTCTCTTTATACAGTTCTTTGTAATAAGCCGGTATCTGATGCATGAACACCCCATGATTGTGCTGAGAAACAACAGCGATTATGCGTTGTTTCACAAGACTTCTATCGTTCGTTGCCGAAAATCTCGAGAGCAGGCCATACTTCTGATCGATTTCCTTAACGGCTTTCGCTGCTGCCAATTCCTGAGCTTCTTCCACAGTTAGTCTTTCCTCCGGATAACTGTTATAGCTGTCCGATCCAACCTGCGTTTACATGTTACAACACATAAATAACAAACTGTACTTATTCGTAGCTCTTGTTTTTAGCTTTGCAATAATGCCACTCCCGACAACTCTTCCTTACAATGATGCGTTTGGATGACATTGGAAATAATTATGTAGTACAGTGTTGCTGCGGAGAGTTAGGAAGTTTGCCGATAACACTTTACGTTTTGGAATAGGAAGGCTTAGTAAGACATGACCTATGATAAGACCTAGTTAGATGTACAGAAAATTATATAAGTAATGCTGATAATAATCTGGTAATTATCTATCACGTTTACGATACCTTAACTTGACAAGCGTAGACGGGTGCCTGTCTCTTCAGCTGCCTAGGTAATGTCTTATAGATCGGATGGGGTAGATTTAGTTTCTCAACCAACATTTGTAGCTGGGCGCGTGAATTTTGAGTTTGTAAACTATCTGCCGAGATTTGTTTGCCCAAGCTGACCTGGTCCTGAAAAATACAGCGAGTAACGTTGAAAGGTACTTGTAATACATGCGAGAGTGCCATTAACTTGGCATAAAAAATTCGATGCGGTTCAGAACACCAACTCCACCAAAAAATATAATGCGCGGGCACTCCAGCGTGGCTCCAGGGAAACGCTCCGGGTAGGAGTCATGTGTTTTTTGTTCACAAACATACATAGTCTACGATCGAAATTTCAGATATAATAATATTTATCTCAGTCTTTGTATCAAATCACTTTGTAGTGTGCAGCACCAGAGTGCAGAAGAGAGTAAAATAACTCCAATTATATGTCTATTGGCATTGCATTATCGTCAACTGTCGGCCTATTAGCGAACCAACTTGCATACCAAGCGTGGCACGCTATTCGTTGGTGGTACGTGACGATTGGGTAAACAGTATTAGAGATTTAATTCTCACCACCATCTCGGGTGCTGGAGGTGGAGTTACGATTTGTATACTTGTCGTATTGGCAATTAGCTGCCCAGGTGAAAGTGGCGTAATTAAATCAGATGTTTGATGAGCTGGCATCTTCATACTCAGTCGTCCGCTCAAGTTTTGCCTCGCCGAAGGTTGCTTTGCACCTGGCTGAGAAGTTTTGGAACCCGGTTGTCCAAATTCAGTGACTACCGACATCAGTGGTGCGGGGGAGGTACCGATGAGAGGCGGTATAGAATTTGAGTGAGACAGAGGTGATGTCGATTTTCGATCCATGAGTCGCTGTAAGCCGGAAGAGAGATAGGTATGAGTATTTGATCGCTCAGCAGTTATATCACAGTCGAATACCGAGACGCTTACTTTGCTGGGAGAACCTTGAGATCCGGAATTCTTCAACATGTACCGAGGTTTTTCAAACATTGAAGATATTGGTTTTTTTTGTGGGACTGACATCAGTGGAACAGCATTGGGCACCGGAAACCTACATACAAGATCAGAAATTGTATATTTGTAATTGTATAACTATAGTCATTGAATAGCTGAATAAAGTGAAACGTCGTAAATATTGTTGTAAATTTTCGTTTGTGGAATTCGCTCGTTTTACATAAATTTATATGAAAAAATGTTGAAAATTTATGTGGAAAAAGTTGCTAATTCGACATTGAAAGCTCGAGGGATTAAGGATTCACCAGAAGCGAAAGCAGTATAGTTATATACTCGACGTGCCTGTTATTCCCGTTATTCTGTGTGCTTCGCTGTGATTCGGGAACCCTGCGAGCCTTTTGATACATGATTGCTGGCTTTGGAACCCCATCAGTTGGCCTTCGATGCTTTCGAACCTGCACAAATAACCATAATACTTTGACAAGGTTACCACAGAGGATGATAGGCAAATTTATTATTACATATTACGTTATTAGATATTTTCTGTCCAAATGTCTATCGATATATAATTTGTGCTCTGCTGTCACGGTGACTAGGTACGCCAGTCATGCATTCATAGTTTACTAAAATGCTTTCTGCGTTCGTTTCAGAGTTCTTCGCTACATATTTGATTACAAAATTTCTTTTAAATGTATATTTCACAGCAGTAATGCATAGCAAGGTTACCGATGAATTGTACCTCACCGTTGCATGTTTCGACCAAAATATTCCAAATAATGGCAAAATTATTACACGCAT
Source organism: Arge pagana (assembly GCA_963969455.1). Classification (NCBI taxonomy): domain Eukaryota; kingdom Metazoa; phylum Arthropoda; class Insecta; order Hymenoptera; family Argidae; genus Arge; species Arge pagana. Next base: position 2,511,923 of record OZ018313.1, on the reverse strand, counting down.
TCCGTAGAAGTGCTTTCAAACTCGAACAGTATGTTTTAATTTCATGTGTTAGATTATTATGCGATGACCTTTCACCGAGACTCATTATGAGAGTATCAAGGAGATGATAAGTAGAATGGATAAATAATATATTTCACTTCAACAGCATCTGAGAAACGCAAAACCTTATGAGAGCCACTAATGTTTGAAGACAAAATAAATATACCGTATGTCGTGAATATTTCTTCGGCGCTGACTTTTGTCGTGCGATCATATTCGTGATGTGAACTGAATCTTGAGTAGGTCTGGCCACAATAATCATTTCTGATCCTCTGTGCGAGATGTTAATCCCAGGCGTCTTGCTCAAAAAGTCATTAAGCGTCGCGAAACCCAGTTTTCGATATGGTATATTCTCTCCGACGATCTTCTTGTAGTCACCTGTAACATTCATGAAAATGTACTCAAAAAATAAGCAACATGTTTCTTTACACATTCTCCACGATGCAATTCGATCGAACTTCTCCATCGTAACTTCGGCTATTTTTCTCAGGATTTATCGTTCTACAAAATATTCGGCTCTAGATTTGGTTTCGCTCGGATGCATTGTCACATTTCATTGCAAAGAAGTTTAGTAATTGAGTAACTGGAATATCGATAGAATATGAAAGAAGAGATATAGATTGTATCGAGCGTTGTTAGACATTGTACCGTGTTTTCATAACTCAGCTCGGCTGGAGATCACCTTCGAGCAAGCGAGAAAACGAAAGTCGCAGTCTTGCAAACAAATGAGTTATGAGTAAATATATAATTCCAATATCCAGCAGGATGATAAGGTGCGGCCTATAAATAACCGAAGAATGATTCACAACTATGAGAACTGATGCGACATGAATACGTCTTAGGACGTTCGTTGCGCGTTCTCCAGCTCGATGAGAGCAAATAATGGTATGAGTATGCCGGAGGCTGGAGGGCTCTGGACCCAGATCGGCAACGTCTTCTACGAATATGAATAAGTACAAAACAGAATGCGAACATCGACACAAAGTTCGATCAAATTCAGGGATCGGACATCGCATGCACGTCGAAAGCCATACTGACTGTCGAGCTCTCGAATGGAGACTCCTGTTTTTGTAGATAACAGGCATGCTCGTAGATTACTGACGACGGTGTCCCGCAGCTTGCTAGCATCTCCATTCCGCACCTCCTTGCCTGCCATTGGAGCTACCTCCTTATATTTCTCCCTGCTCGTGTTCCACGGCAGAAGCCAAAGAAAACAATCTTTCTGAAACACAAGAAGAAAATCACGTTATATCGATATTCATGAACGGAGCAAGTTTTTCAAAGCTTTGCAACAAGTACAAATGAGAGCGACGAGTACGTTCATTTCTTGCGGGTCAACTTCCCACGTATGAAATAATTGAACACAACGTTTTTCAATTATATCTGAGACCGAGGAAACAAATCCTGACGATTACATGTTGGCGTCGAGTACACGACCCCATATTTTTATGGTTTTAGACTAAATTAAATAATCCTTCGTCTTACTTCTGGGAAAAAGCTCTCCAAATAAGCCTCGCTGATTTAATTAAGGTTGTGCAAGTTTCATGGTTCGGTCTACTGGATACCTCTGGTATATTCATGAAGTTGAAACGTACTCGAGGGTATCGTTTTTGAAATACTCTAATCCCAAGTCCCGTACTAAACTGCGCTACGAAAAACCAGAAAAGCATCGACGAATCAAGTCAATATATCGTGCATAGTCTCCTCGCACGCAGTAATCATCGATAGATTATCGACTAGCAGCAGTGATTTTTTTTTTTAAATACAAGAAAAAGCCTAGTCTGCCATCTGATGCTTTTCCAGCCCAATTTAGATTTTTCTTCTTATCCGTTAATACCATTTGATTGATTCATAGATGCTCGTGCCGTTGACAAAATGTACACTTCCTAACTTACATGATAAGTATATACCTAATTTATGTTATACCCACATACATTTATTTATATGTATAGTATAATGCACCGTTAAGTTTTCAAATCGTTTCCACCTTAGCAATCACCCTCCTCGCTATCTTGCGATATAGCTATTCGTCGAGCACCAGGTTTGCACAGGACAAAATTCACCGCCAAACACTATTTTTATTACTAATTTCATACGACTGTCCATCGACACACGAAGTGCAGCTTGAAAAAGAACAACAGCGAAAGCAGTACGATGCAAACTACCATTTACCCAAGCACATTTCAATTCATGATTAAAAATGGCATGAGAATTGTTTGAAAAATTCAAAAACTTCTCTCCACTGGTAGAACCGATTTTTCCATTTGAAAAAAAAAAAAAAAATTGCGCTATTGTTCCGGCGAATACACGTTGTTGGATGTATCGAATCTCTGTTGTTTCTGTGTGCAAAGACAGTAGGTACATATGTGCGCGTGCACGAAGTACGACCGGCTCATCAATGTCAACAATAACGACGAAAACGGTAGAAAAGTGGTGGAAAATTAGGATAAAATTCTGCACCCACCTCGACTTGGCGAGCAGCAGTTATCGCGACTTGGACTCTAATTTGATGATTATATCCGATCGCGCGGCGCTTTTCGCGGTATTTAGAGCAACGAACGCGACCGCACTGGCACCGATATTCGACGATCACTGAAGACCGACTACGCCTGTACTAGACAAAATATTCGCTTATCACCGAGAGCGTGTTTCAAGTCTTCTCAAATTTCTCCCACCAACCAAGGAGCCCCGATATTCCCCGCGACCAGGTCAACCGTTGACAGTCTTCCCCTGCCTCGCTGTGCAAAGTAAACACCTTTGCCATCCGATTTCGATGCTCGCCAACGGACAATAATCTAGCAATTCGAAATGCTGTTCCCCTTCTGAAGCCAAATAGTCCAACGCACAAAAAAACCGCACGTTTGCCATTTTTCTTCAAAGTGCTGCAATTCTCAATTGGTGTACAATTTTACAAACATCAGTTTTTTTTTACTGTAAAACTAAAAAATGTAATTGTAAAAAAAATCAAGAACACTGAAACATGATAGATTTTGTGTTCATTTTCTCAAAAAAGCGATCAGACAGGCTTAAAGGAAGCGCTTTTCTCTGGATAATTGACCACCTTGCTGCTATGGTCTTGTGTAAGGGAACGAGCAAATATTGGTGGTCCACAATGATGAGAGTTGCTCTATCGAACCAAAGAGATTTTCAGGGAACTGGAAACTCCCTTTCCACGAAAATATTTCCTATACCGATAGGATGGCTGGAATCCGGAGTTTTTGCCCCCTTGCATTGTACTTTCCCAGCACCTCTACAGATAACAATGAAAAGTTTGCCAAAAATGCAAGTTATGTCTTACGTTACAAACAACTTTCGATATCACGATATCAGTATTTCCTTTCTCTCTAGCTCCTGCATGTAACGCTTTGACAATTGTCTCGACCATTCCAAGCTAAAATAGACTCTCACTATAAACATGTTGCAAAGAGCGACCAGAAAAATTCATAACTTATGACAACTTTTTATTCATTCATTTCTTCATTTTTCATTTTCCTACGAGAAGTCTAGTGCGATGAGCAGAAAATCGCAAGGCAGGGAAATAGTTGTTGGAATGCTCTCTACTACTGCTACTACTATGTACAGCTATGAGAACGATCCAGAAAAAAATCCGGGAAGAATTGGAAAATGTAAGACTTATTTTTCGGTCGCGAAACGTGCTCATTTTATTTATATTGGCATGTTTCCACGACACAAACGCCAACTGAGCAAACCAAGATTCTACCAACAGCGCTCAGGTATGTTACTGATAACTGCATTGCATTTGATAGGATGCAAAAACAAAAATGACTCTCGGTGCATGCAATTTCTTTTTATTCGATGATGTACCGATCGTGCAAAACGAAACGTGGATTAAAGAAGTTCTTGGGACGAAGTTTCGACTTGATGAAAAGTAGCAATCATGAGAGGTACTCGTAAATAATTGACCTTTTGCGATTTTTAATTGATTACATTCTTTTCGATTACGAACTTTTTTCAATTTCATTCGCATGTCATGGAACATTTTCGTCGGGCTGTCCCATCTCGACCACCTTTGCTGGGAAAGTTGGAAGGTAAAGGGACGAGGATGGAGGGTAATAAAGAGGTACACTGACCACGTGGCCTTTGAGTTTGGAGAACAACTCGAAAAGATATATACACGACTGCTCTAGCCGTATTGGGTTCGAGAGCCACTTGAATGCCTAATTCGAAGAACGTACACAGTCCAGATGCTTAGGATTCCCAACATCCGCGCGCCACATGGATTGGCAAATAAAAATAAGTACAGTTATTTACAATGGTCAGCTGGGAAACACTCTGCGAGAGGAATCCTCGTTGCAAGAAAAAGATGTGGCATAAGGAATGGAAATTAGTAGGGAATGCGCACATTGTGTTGCTTGTAAATAACCATCTGCGTTCGCTATGGGTAGACAGCGAAAACTGAAGATTGCGAGTGGCGCTCGCCACGAATATTTAGTGCCCATCTATGCGTATAAATAAAACTGGCGTGTCCGTCTGAAATAATTGCCTTTTCTCAAGCTCAGATGGCTAAACCCGAAGGACTAATCTGCACCGAACAAAGTTTGTACTCTTTTTTCTGAAAATTCCAGGAGCACGCTGATTACTGCTGATTAATCGTTCAAATAATTACAAGAATTTATTTGATGCTTATCTGGGTCGACTCACGTGGACTGGTGCAGAACGAGCCGCATGGACTTGTCCCACGTGCCTAACGAAGGTCACACACTTATTTGGCAATGAGATAACACGTGGAATTTGTCTTTCGTTTGCTCTGGTTAAAACGAGGATTCTTTTTTCACTCTGATGCACGTATTCATGTAGGAAATTTAGTTCTCTACAAAAAAGGTCGGAGATAGTTTTACTGTAATCCTAATGGGTAAGAAGTTACCAGGCTTTTAATAGCCGCAAGTGACAATGAGGGAATTCTAAGGATTGGTGTGATGCAGATAATTGTATTTGTTCATGCTCCATTTACCTGACACTTTTGTTGTATACTTTGTAAGCTGAAAGAAAAATCCGATTACCGCTAGAAATATCGTTACCATTCAAAACACGTTGCTGCACGAACGGTTTCGCGTACCTGTGGGAAATGAGAACTAATAATCGGTACAGTAGCAAGAATTCGACTCCCTCTACAACTGATACAACGTTTCTGCTGGTATGTTTCATGCAATTACATGAGCTGTAGCGAGCAGTCACGACTCCTTTGAACGACACTCGATGATAACGATATCCATCAACACCTCGAGTTAGCCGAATAAAAAACTGCACGATGTCCTAAATTCAGTTCTCCTAATGAGCTCAACTGCAAATTCAGAGCAGTGCGTATCGAGTGATCGGGTCATACGAATACAAAGATAGTTGACGAGTCAGAAAAATTCTTAACTAAAAAATATGTTCTACGGATACTATTTTGATTATTATAGGGGATTTCGTCGAACGGTGTAAAATACGTTTCGAACCAAAATCTGGAAGTACGGTGTTCGATGGAAACTCGACAAATGTACCCACATTTTGTAACGAGATCACATTCGAATGTTTGTTGGAATTCAGTTGCAAGAAAAGACGAAAGATGGTTTTACTGACTAACGGTACAATTTGACGAAACATCAGCATGCGCAGATACCTCCTAGTCTGGTTATTGTGTAAAAATGTATAAGATTTATTGAAATGGGCGTTTGTTTCTCACAACGTTACATTTTATTTAAACGAAGCAGCTGAAAAATTGGTTCCGGTTCTTTGAGCTAATCTAACCTGCTTATGTATATAAAGTTTTTCATCAGAGGTAATGATATGATTCGGAACAATTTCACTATGAAAAGTCACACTCGGTAGTCTCGTTGCAAGTATCTTTCTAAATTTTATCGAGTGCATGTAAATTTTCCAACGTGAACTCAGCTTTGCTAAATCTCTCCATTCAAGGCTTATTTAGATCACGAAATGTTACGTGATACCAAGTATCAACTGAGTCATTCTTCACCGCCTAGCAACAACTTAACTGACGATACTTTAAAAACAGGAGCACTCATCTGCACGTACCCGTTGTCAATCTAAAGTCATGGTTACCAAACCAGCAACGTAAATTAGGCTTATTGAAAACAAAAAATGTAGGATTGACAAGTAGGATATACTATACCGAAACTTTACAATTATATTGGACACACCGATAATGGCAGGTATATTTTTCAAAGTTGACGTGTCACATGTAGCATTAAAGCATGATCTTCACAACTAATATCATTTCAATATCACTTCAGACTTTTTATTGCCAAAATTCTATGGGACTAAGAATTCGTAAACGCCAAATATTTCTCCACTCGATGTTCGTACCACGTAACAATAACAATACTGAGTTCTAAAACGACTCTGTTCATTCTATGACGTAACCACAGATTCTTGCCCGGCAACGAGCTTCCAATATATTAATATCTTCTAAGCATATTTCTTCGGTCATTCCTAGAATCGTCTTACATAAAATTCTCAATAATCGTCCAACGAACAATTAGGTTCAGCATCTTGTAACCGCCGCATTACATAACGCAAAGTAGAAATGGCGCAAAACATTTCTGAAAATTTACATGATTTAATGTATTCTACGCGGTAGGAAGACTCGTTTGATCATAGGTCAGACTCTAGCGCTTCGATAACAAAAAATAAGTGAAAATTCAGGTAAATTCTAATCTTGGTAAGCGATAGATTCTGGGTAAATAATCATGCACACCGGTCTGCTGAACTTCCATGAAGATACTTACCGCGAATAGTGCGATCGAATCAAGCAACAGATGGTGACGGAATATCGAACATTGCACTTATGTTGACTGGGTAATCGTTCGCGATGATCCACTCCTCAAAAGCTTCTCGCATGTGAACTACGTGCTGTTATAGGTTGGGTGGGAAAAAATGACGAAAAAGTTACCAGCTTCTCGATAGTCTGACGAATACTGGATGAATTAAGATCAGGCGAGTGAGCACTAATTTATGGACATATATACATTGCATGCTGGTATCGTGGTTGCATATATTGCTGGTGGTATGAATTGGTAAACGAATTTTTTGGAATCAACAGACAGACACTGACTAATCGCAAGACGTATGTTGGTTATGAAAAGCGTAAGACCACCTAGAATCGTTGTCAAATGAGATGTATGCGAAATTTGACACATACGTACCTCGGTGCAATGCAAACGTGTAGTAAACAGACGGTAATTTATAAAATCCTCGAAATAATACTGAGTAATCTTTAGAAGTCTGGTCAAACTCCGATGACACGCAACAAAAACATTCGCGAAACGAGCCAGCGAAATTTTCAAATGTCCTACTTCTCATGCACAGCCTTTTCCACCACACGGGAATTTCACGAATGTTACAAGATTTGACATTTGAGCACATTCCACTGTTTACGGTTCCAGACAAGTCACTTCCGCCTGCGAACTTTCAAAACTTTAGAATGCAGTTTATACCACGTTTCTAGTGGATATTTTCCAATCAGAGATTGGCGGTGACATGAATTGGAGCTATTGGCCCTTTCCGTTGGAAAATTGCCGGTTTAATGTTGCGAGTACTCGAAGGCAACAAATGTTTTGTGAAATATCTTTAGCTTCATAGCTTTAAAGTGACGGGTTCCATTTTCAGCCTCCAATATTGGGCGTGTTTGGCCGAACCAAATGCTTAGTAAACTTTATAAGGTACTAAGAATTTTACTAAGTCACTTTAAAGATACACAGCAACGTGTGTTATGACGCCATTTTACTTAGTACTTTTCAGCAGTTTGGAAACCTACTAAATATTACTGGTAAGTTACTAGATGTTACTAGATACTGCTTAAGCTTCGTTTACAATCGACGCATACATCCCGGTTTCCGTGTGATTGGTCTACTGCGCGCATAGACTGCGCATTTCTGTCACCGCGCTATCTTCGCAATACCTCCACAACGGGAGTCTTGCATTGGTACAATCCGTTCGACGCTCGTCCGATTGGCTCGCAAGTGACCAATCCAAACGAATGGAAACCGAATAACGGTAATCATCACTGAACCCAGTTGCTTAGAAACTTCGCCATGACATCAACTCACAAATAACAACGGTAGTCAAACGAATTTCGGCTGTCGGCCAAATAGTAGTACCGAAGCGCGAAAATTATGTGAATAAATCGTACTTAAGGAGAGAAAATATTACCATCACTTCAGTTGCACTTTTGCAGCCGGAGGCGAACAATCGCGGCCGAGGGACTACTTCTTGAAGTGACGCAGCGTTGTTCTAGGGTCTAGTATATAAGCGCGACGCGCAGTTCCGCCGATGCCTCTTCCTCATTAAGAGTAGAGTTGTGTTCACGTGTGGTTGTGTCTCCTTTTTCTACAAAATAGGTCACACAACCCACCTCCGATCGTGAAATAACTCTTCTATAAAAAAAAATTAAAAAAAAATATAAAAAGTCGTAAAAACTAAAAACAAAAAAATCGAAAAATCGTAGTTGAAAATCGCGAAACTTTAAAGTGTGAAAAAATATTTTTGTGTTACAAGAAGCGACGTGGTCGAAAAAGGCAAGCCATATTGCAGAGAAACGTTGACGAAGGAAAACTTCGGGTTATTTAAAGCCTAACGTTTCTACTACGCAGGAAAGCCACCAATATGAATCCAGGAGCTCCAAACTATCCGATGGCCTCGTTGTACGTAGGCGATTTGCACTCCGACATTACGGAGGCTATGCTTTTCGAAAAGTTTTCATCGGCAGGGCCCGTGCTTTCCATACGCGTCTGCAGGGATATGATTACCCGACGCTCTCTCGGCTACGCATACGTCAACTTTCAGCAACCAGCCGATGGTCAGTATTTTCAAATACATTATTACGCATCTCACTTCTCAGAACCAACATCTCTGGAACATTCGCATCTATTTCCCCGCGAGTCGCACTCGCTGCTGACACGTGCATTCCGTCGCGAGAGCTTCCATATTGAATTCGTTTCCCCGCAACGATGACTACATGCCGTCTGCACGCCTCCTTTATGTCCCTTCGAGATTGCGACGTTACTTTCCTTCGATGAAATTAACCGCGGGGAGCGACACGAGGGGACGTTCGGGAATTCCAAATCGTTTGCTATCTGTTTGCCGAAAAAATTTCATCACCCACGTCCATGATATAGATATTTCGAAATTTAACCGTGACATTGTTGCCTCTTTCACAAAACTCGTGGCCAGTCCACGAAACAGCTGCTTCCGAATGACTTCTCAAATCTTCCACGAGGGTTTTCGCGTTTCTCACATCTTTTCAATATCGTGTTACGAGTAATTCCTGATTATTCTAATTTTATACAAGCACAGGTTTATGTTTTTAACATTTTCATATCATGTTTTGGTTTTGCTATAGGTCTACTTATCAGGACGGATTGCCATCAAAGACCAATGATTAATCGCAATTACGTGTTGAACATTCAAGGCTCAACGCTCTTAAACCAAGCTTTCGAGCAAAAAAATTCATATTTTCATAAAAAAAAGACTTTCTTACATTTTAACATATTTTCCATTACAGATATCTTTTGCAATTGACCATACTTTTAATTTTTTGCTAGGAATGTAGTCCAGTCGATGTAATGGCTATTGGAAAAAAACGTAGTTACAGTTGTGGGAAATGTTTCCGAGATCTTGAATTTGGAGATTAATTGACCAGATGGTTGATTGTTCCACCTCAAGCTTTATACCTTAGTAGTTGCAATATTTGTGTTATGCGGTTACTTCAGTATTCACAATGATTGGTATTTTTCAACTCGCTTGCTCAACCCTGTTGACGTCAGGAATCATGAGTCATCGCGTTAATTCATACGTTTCAATAAATGCTTATCTGTCCCACATGTTCGATAACTTATGGATTGATTTTTCTCTTTGTAACATCCGCAAGAAAGGCTTCGATCGTGCTGGTTCACGTTCCTTGCAAAAAAATGTAATGCCTATGATTATTTTCAGTTCGGTAACATTTAATTCAATTTTATCTTATCTGACATCTCCTAATCATTGGGTCCTCGAATATCGATGATTATGAAATAGGGAAATAGATTCATGACAATTGATAGCTTCTATTATTCAACATTAACAAAATTTCATTGTGCAAGCTAGTACAACATGTAGTTCAAATTTCCTGTGAAACTATTGAAAAAATCAAAACACTTCTGGAAACAAATATGCCAGGAATTTTCTTGGAACGTTTACTCAACAAATATTAAATTTACTAGTCACGTTTTCTATCATATTAGTTGTTTTCTTAGTACTGCCAACAAAATATCAGGTTGTTCCAAGCAATGATTGCATTTTTATATGGAAACGATAGGTTGTTCAGAAATTCAGTATCAGACGGAGGTTGCATGCAATTCCAAGAAACTTCGATAGGTAGTAATTTATTGCAGCAAGAATATTGGAGATGTCGATGGAAATTCGCTCAGTGCAAGATTTAAATAACTGAAATATGTCAGCTGAGATTATAGTCGCTGTATCAGTGACTAATCGTACCTTTCACTCGTTGAACTTGGACTATTTTGTGGTTTCAGCCGAACGTGCGCTTGATACGATGAATTTCGACATGATCAAAGGAAGGCCTATTCGGATCATGTGGTCTCAACGTGATCCTTCGCTCCGAAAATCTGGCGTCGGCAACGTTTTCATTAAAAACTTGGACAAAAATATTGATAACAAAGCGATGTACGATACATTTTCCGCTTTCGGAAATATCCTGAGCTGCAAGGTTGCTCAGGATGAAACGGGCGCCTCTAAAGGCTACGGCTTTGTCCATTTTGAAACCGAAGAGGCAGCCAATAAATCCATTGAAAAAGTGAACGGCATGTTGCTCAACGGAAAGAAGGTGTGTATTTCTTTATAGGGCGATCGAACGTATCACCGTGGAACATTATCTAAATGTGCATTGTATTTTGTAGGTATACGTTGGCAAATTCATCCCACGAAAAGAACGCGAAAAGGAATTGGGCGAGAAGGCCAAACTGTTCACTAACGTCTACGTTAAGAATTTTGGCGAAGACATGAACGATGAGAAGCTTCGCGAAATGTTTGAAAAGTACGGGCCGATCACGAGTCACAAGGTGATGAGCAAGGACGATGGAAAATCACGCGGATTTGGCTTCGTGGCTTTCGAAGATTCGGATGCAGCTGAACAAGCTGTGATTGAACTGAATGGAAAAGAGATCGTGGAAGGCAAATGCATGTACGTGGGGCGCGCTCAGAAAAAAGCCGAGCGCCAACAAGAACTGAAGAGGAAGTTCGAGCAGCTGAAAATTGAACGACTGAATCGTTACCAAGGCGTGAATCTGTATGTTAAAAACTTGGATGACACGATCGATGACGAGCGTTTACGAAAAGAGTTCACGCCGTTCGGAACCATTACTTCCGCGAAGGTGATGATGGAAGAAGGTCGGAGCAAAGGTTTCGGGTTTGTTTGCTTTTCGGCGCCAGAGGAAGCTACTAAAGCGGTAACCGATATGAATGGGCGCATCGTCGGCACAAAACCATTGTACGTTGCTCTTGCACAACGTAAAGAAGATCGCAAGGCTCATCTCGCTTCCCAGTACATGCAACGCATGGCGAATATGCGAATGCAGCAGATGGGACCTATGTTCCAACCAGGAGCTGCTGGAAGTTACTTCGTTCCCACTATCCAGCCGCAAAGATTCTACAGTCCGGCACAGATGGCACAGATGCGTGCTACCCCGCGCTGGCCTGCTCAACCAAACCAAATTCGACCGAACGCGCAGACTGGAAGTTCGAGCTACACCGCGATGCAAGGACCTTACAGGGCCGCGCCTCGCGCGCCTGGTGCTCAATCCGGTGCCATGCGTAATGCCATATCTGCTCGTCCTATTACCGGTAAAAGAAAAATTCACCGATCATTTCAAGAAATAAATTTTTTTCAACTAGCATTGAAGTTGGCCAAAGATCTTGTTTCGTCAGGTTTAACACCCGGAAGTGCATCTTATTGAAACGGGTATCTGCCCGCGACTAGTTCAGCTTAGTTTACCCCCAAAATTATTGAAATACTTGTTCTTGCCAACATTATACCGAAATGTTAATTGTTTTTTTCCCCCAAATTAGTATTCGTGCTTTTGAAATAGGGAAGATAAGCCTGGGAATTCTGGTTATTATACAAAAGGATGGGTACAAAAATGCCGAGGAGAAAAACCATCGATATACATGCTTCGTTGTTTCATCTGCTTATTTGTTAGTGTTTCTCAAAGTAGGGGAACGTGTTTCCGAGTTTATAAATGGATTGCTCGTATCGTAGAATATTCTTAACGGAATGTTCAGTATCACGAGGCAATCTGAAAGTTGATGTAAACAATGCGCGTGAATTTGATGTTTTATAGGTCGTGGAATAATCTTGGAAAATGTATTTTCATCAGGTCAACAAGCAGTGGGAGGTGCGAACATGCAAGGACGAGCGATGGCTGGTCCGGCTGTTGGCGTATCTTCTCAGGGACGCCCACCTGGCTACAAATACACCTCGAACATGCGCAACCCACCACCGGCTATGGCAATCCCTGCTCCCGCACCAGTTCAACAGGCCGTACATATTCAGGGTCAGGAACCACTGACGGCAACGATGCTGGCTACAGCGCCGCTACAAGAACAGAAACAGATGCTTGGAGAACGTCTGTTTCCATTAATTCAGCGCATGTATTCGGATCTTGCCGGCAAGATCACTGGAATGTTGCTGGAGATTGACAATTCCGAGCTTCTGCACATGCTGGAGCACAACGAGTCGTTGAAGGCGAAGGTCGAAGAAGCTGTGGCCGTCCTTCAGGCTCACCAGGCCAAACAGGCTGTTGCTCCGAAGAAGGAGTAAATACTACCGTTCGGGTGCACGTCGGACTATCGTTCCAAATTGATAATGGAACGATGTCCTACATCAATTTTTTCATTCGATTACAATGGCTCTTAAGTTCAAAACCTTATGCGAGGCATTCACTTTAAAAACAAAGATATTTTTATACATTACGACAACGCATTGTTCCACCCGTGCTTGATTGAGGGTGATCCAAGTTTTCACGACGTTAACGTAGTTGCGTTTATGTTCAGATCAAACATCTCAAACTTTTCCACCACGAGGGGATTAATTACAATTCGTGTAATTAGCTACAGTCACGTTCCCTCCTTTCTATTTGTCCATTTCAGGTGTCTCTCCCCCTCCCTACCCACCCACCTACCCTCCCTCTCTTTGTCCTTCTCAATACATCCTTCCCCTCTCTTACGCGCAGGTAAACGTTCTACGCTTGCGGGCGTGCGCACGCCAATATTTGGGAGAACACCTTGATCCCCAGATGTTATTGCTCTTGAGTCCGACGAGAGAAATATATGTATCGCAACATTCGACATCTTCGTATCCTTTAAATTTTTCTTTCGGCAACATTCGAATGTCTTCAATATCTGAACTGCAATTTATGCGAGGTTTCACTACTTTTGGCGTTTATTTTCTTTTGAGTGACTTGTAATGGTCTAAATGTTACTTGAAATCTGATAACGATATCGCGAGGGGATTTTCTTCAAGTTTTATGATAATAAATTTTCCTTTCAAAATATGTCCACAGACTTCTCATTTATTCCCAATAACAAAAACCAGACTGACCATTGATCGTGAACGCTACCGATCGGTGTAACGTCAACTAACTAAACCCTTAACTATTACGACGCGTGTTCATCGTTTCGATGACAACTTTCCCATATGTGTTTACATTAGGAATATCAACCTTGTGAAGTTTTAATTTTACCATTCACAAGTTTTCTTTTCTTTTCTGAAATATTTCAGATCAACCAAAAATCATGCGAATATTATTTTATCTCTCACACAAAGTGTAGATCACAGGCTTTAGATAGAATCTGATGATTGGCTTCAAGGAAACGAATTTGCTCTTCGTTGTCATACGTTGTCGAAGAGCAATTCAGTCCTAAAATGTTGAAGGCTTGCTAAAGATGCTTTCTCAAAAGTATTCGTACGAACATTCTAAAACTGTTTGGTAGAATGCAGTAAAAATTCCTAGCAGCGAGTGAACGGTCGACGCTGTTGTAATATTTTAGTTCATTTCGAAATCAATTTGAATCGAATTTGATTGACGTTCGGTTTCAGTAATTAGAAATACTTGCTAGCGCATTCCTTCAACAATCTAACTTTATATGATACTTTCCAAAACTTGGCTTCGCCGTGTTAGAATAAATATTTCAAATCTATCACCACGGTATGATGTAAAAAATATCATCTAACAAAATTAACGTTGGAAATTTTCCTTGACGGTTTTGTTTTTAGGGTGTATGTTTCACATATCCTAAAGTCTATCTCGTCGCTCATTGCAGAGCACATTAATGTTAAAAGACATTCTACCCGATGTAAAAATAACATAAAAAAATGTGCCTCTTACCAATGGAAAGACATTTATGTTACTTTTATTAAACACCTGCAGTCTACATTCTGATAGCAAATTGAATTCGTTACAAAATCTCCTTCGTACTCTCCGAAGACCCTACATTTTGGGAAGATCTGTCTGTTAACGCTACTCTTAGCAAATTTTATAGATATTCAGATTCACTACTAAATTGTCATTCAATTTTCTGTCGTACGAACAAATCTGGAGTGCTTTTTCAAACTCTACCGTGGCTTGTGCGCACAGTTGCAAATGGTTTCGTTATTTCTTCCATTGGCAGCGCTTCGTCAACTGCAGCCGTGTAAGTATTATTACTTCTGATCAGTAATGGGAAAAATATAAACTCATCAGTTCGTATTTACTAATCACATGGGAATTAAATACTAAAATTACCATAAAAATTTGGTCATTACTTAGAAACTAATTATATGTACGTAACATTCCAAACGTTGGAATTTTCCTCAAATCAAATCCGGTTATTTTTTCATCAACAGATTTCAGAAATATTCATGCTAATGTTCAAAACTTTCAAATTCATATACCATTCATAAAATTGTGGAAAAATTTATTTTGGCAACCATTTTTTGTTAAACAAATACAGCAACTCGGTGGAAGCCAGCGACTTACTCAATAAATCGTAACTTCGTGAAAAATTAAGAAATCGTAATTCAAAAAACGCCAAATTTCTTCTCCTTGCTACATTTTTTTCTAATGCTGGAAAAAATGTAAGTTATATAGTAAAAAACAAAATTTTGTTCTTATTCTGTAGTTTCACAGACGCACAAAAGACGCCAAAACGAAAGAAATGTTCGTCCAACTTCGACCGAAGAGAAATTTCGTGTAGCAGTAGAACGGTATTTTTGGGCTTCAGACAAAACTGTGAAGTACATAATGAATAGTTGCCGTTTGGATTTGGGTTGCGAGGTTCAAACAAATCCACTTTCCAGGTATATTCGTAGATAACAGTAAATTCCTTTGTACGGGACGCCAAATGACGGTCGTGCACGGTCGTGCGCGCCGCAGGAGTCTTTCCTGACTGATAGGACCTAATAAGCCTGTAAGACGGATTAGCCGAATATTTACGGCTTCACTCGCTATAATGGGTATTAGAAATTTGCTGTGAATCATCGGAATGCGCGGGTCTTTACATTTCTTCGCTGTATTTACTTATCCGTTTCGTGGTGAAATATTCAGAAATCTCGAAAACAACTTGGGATGTATTGCAGAGAAGTTTGAGATACTACATAGACGATGATTTTGAATTTTCAATATAAAATTCATAACATACTTATTACCAATTCTACAATTTTTTCCAGTAAAAATCGAAAATTCTAATTTTTCAAACAAATGGTAATATCATGGCCGAAAAGACGGCTATAAACTGCTATACATCCAGCGTACGGAGCAGTACAGTTTACGGGGAAATACGGTGAATTACTCGCAACCCATGCATCACTCGATCTACGTACAGTCGTTCCAAACTCCCAAAAAGCGAGCAAGATAAAAAAAAAAATATTTTGTTCTAGGGATTTTTAATGGTTACAATAATTGCAGAGGTATATATAGTATGTACTATGACCGTTAAGAAAGGGTCTCTACCATGGTCCCTACCTGGCTCAGGAATGCATTTACCATCGAACTAATGTATTAGTAAATATATATATGGTATATATATATCGATGGTATTTTCCATTGAACTGTATACTAACTAGATAGGTGACTCACGACTTCGGTCTGTGCCGATTAGAGACGACATCAGCGCCGCCAACAGAAGACCTGGAACTAACAATCACTACGTTTACAGAGCACTCTTGTTCCGGTTTAGGAACACACGGTGTAGTAAATGCAGTACAAACGCGGCTGATTACACGAACGGAAATAACCTAGGATTCGAGTATTATTATTCCCGATGAGAGTACGCTGACAAGTGCGACGGCCTACCAACGAAAAAAGCGCTTCCTATCGCAATTTTTCCGATTAAAAGGTGCAATGCCAATGGATAAATATTACCTAAATTTTGTGAATACATTCTTGCTATTCAAACAATAAATACGTACGGATCCGCCCGATATATAGAACAATGAAAACTATTGTTCACGTTTTTTATTCGCATTATTTCCGGATCTAAACGATTCCTAGTTTCGAGCTACTTTACACGATCCCTATCTTTCAAATGAACCGCCGCGGCACAACCGCGAACTACGTAGTACCGTGGCTGACTCCCAGGCGTCGCCGTGGTTACTATTGGGAACATCAATATGGCGGAGACCTCGTGTATCTAGTTAGTGGCTCGTTGCGTTGTAAAACAGCCTTTTAGTGGTTAGAATTTACGTTTCGCTTCAACTTCAGTTAGTTTGTGTTCTCTTGTGTTCGCGATTGTGTTCTCGCGCGTATGAGTGACAGACTAGGCGTGGGATTGACGAAATAAACGTATTACGCGTTAAATTGGGATCAACACATCGCATTGATGAATCGTGAATTATTGGAATAATCACTGATCAATCAAGCGATCATACTTCATGTTTGGAGTAATTCGCGTCCATATCGCGATATTACTTAAATGCTTTGAGAAACTAATTGACAAATTGCAAGATGCAATAAAAGTTGCTTTGTCACATCACTCCATAATTATACGTTTATATGACGTGGTAACGGTGTAAAATGAGTGCTGACGATAAAATTTGTTGGTATCATGGAGCCCTTTCACGACAAGACGCAGAAGCATTGCTCAAAGAAGGTAACACGAACCTCGTACCAATTGTACACTACTCATCTCGTACATTACACGATGGCTCAGGACTGTCTCAAATGACACCTGGCTTGTTTTTCATTTAGTTAGTATTCATATAGTCGATATTGGAAACAAACGAATAATTCTGACTTGATTCGTCCATAACATAAACTGATTGACAATTATCCTGCTTCGATTTGTCTTTTGTTTTCATCCGTCAGGATGTAGAAAAAAAAGACCATCTAAAGAGACTAATACTGCGTCTCAAACCAATAGTTCCTGGAATTCGTGTTCTTCTATTTCCTAGTTTCAATAATAGGGTAAAATTCTGAAAAGCACTTACCTTCGATTTCTTCGACACTTAGTATACCTACAGTTATACTAATCTTTTGATGCGCTGAGTACGAACCTCGTAGACAAAATACTCACAAAAATAGTTCTACTAGATTTAGGTATTCCATTTCTAGGATTCCATGGTCAAATCACGATTTCTCGTACATCGTTGAGGTCGTTACGTTAAATCTGTTTCGACTTTTCTGGAATTTTCCCGCGGCTTTGTTGACAAAGTCTAGATTTTTTTTTTGGAACAGAGCGTTTGATTCTTTTTGTTGAACTAAACTGGTTCGAATTTTGTAAGTTCGATAGTTGCGGAGCTATCAAGATCTGTGTACTGTATTTCAATTTAAAATGCGATACAACAATTGATTAAAACTACGATTTAATCTTGGTAAATGCTTTATAGTAATCATATTACTAACATCAACCTAATTTTCAAGAATGTTGGAAGGTAATACTTCATATGCAAATGTCTTTTTTCAACAACACTATTTTCCACGGCTCTAAAGGTCGTACTATAATGATTTTAATTCCAGCTAATTATTTCGTCCCAAGATCCCTTATACCCCTTATGAGCTTGAAAATATTTCCTCGAGTAAAAAGATATCAAAATTCCCGAAAATAATGAGATAATTGTCCAAGCTTTGTAAGATCTGAAATATGTTGCGCCATTTACCTTAGTCACCTGAATCATATGGTCGACTGCTTGTTATGATTAGTAATGCGTTCCACCCGATTCGCCCGCAGCGCGAATAAATCTTACCTTTAAGTTTTAACCGACGAATGGTGTAGTTCTATAATTAATTTGAAGTCAATTTTGATAAACGACATATAAGACGAACTAGTGAAAATTTCAACAGATTGGTACAACAATCACGACTGGATTAAAATGATTTCAGTTCCAGTTGATTGGACACGGTTCGATCTCACCTGATTTTCACGTACTTTTTCTGGATCCAAAAACGAAGTATAAGATTCATTTTCTCATCAAACTTTCCACCATACGTTTGTTCGCCACGTTTCGAGCCGGTTTTCCATCCAACAGTGAATATTCCATGAGCTCTCGCTAATCGTTGTTTTGTTCGCCAAAAAATTGTCATAGTTTTGGGTATGTAAGTTAAAACGGTTAATAAAAACTGCACTGCTATTAGATTAAAGATGTATGTAACTCTAGTTACAACGGCAAAGTATGCAAATGAATGTGAAACGTTCACGAATCATTTGATGACTCGTGTGGGCATTATGATGCGAGCATCTGTGAGTCAACGATTAGTCAACGTTTGATCGTTCCTGGTGGAATAACATTTGAAAAGTCTCATTTCCGTATTGAAGTCATGTCGAACCTTTCAGTTCATCAACATTGATTTATAATTTTATCGACAACAATAAACTTATTGCAAAATTCGTACAATAAATTTAAAAAACATGCCTTCTTGTTTTCAGCAGAAACGCACACTTCTTTGAGTTACGGAGCACATTTATTTATTATTCGTACAATTTTTTTATCTCCAGAGGGAACAGAAGATGGAACGTTTCTGGTGAGGAATAGCAGTACTTCATCTGGGGACTACGTGCTGTCTGTGCTCAACAATGGGGAAGTTGCTCACTATCAAATTCGAAAACACGGAGGAGATGCCTTTTTTTCGATAGGTCAGATGATAGTAATGAGAAATAGATAGCAGTAATACATTTCAATTAATATCCGCTGAATTGAAATTTCATATTCAGCAGTTATGTCTGTAACAGTTATATTGCAAGGTAATACGTTATATACCAGTTATGTAGCTAGCATATAACCAATGGGACGCAGCCCGTTCCTTCCACGTTATATACCAGCTATGTGACAGAAAAATAACGTTTCAACGTTACCTGTAACTTCTATGTTATATTGTCGCAGTAAAACGTGTTCATTGCGTTTGAACCATCTGAAATTCTGATTTCCTATGTGTTAACTGATGAGCAGATGATGAGACGACGATTCACGGCTTGGACACGCTGATAGAGTATTATCAGGAGAGTCATCATGGTCTCGAGACGGTATTACGAAATCCGTGCACGGGCGAGCCACCACCTCCTGACACCAGGCGACATGGACGAACGAATTTGCTTCACAGAGCTACCGATCAGGTATACGTTCATAATCTCCGGATCGGCGCCAATTATTCAGATAGTTTTTCTAATTTGGTTCTAATTATGGATATGTAAGGATGGATGTATGCTGATATGAAAAATGATCTAATGTTCCAATTTTAAGCTTATCTTTCATACCTTTATAAATGATAGTTTCAATTAAGAAGGGTCAATTCTAGACTAGTCTTTGAATACTGTTCCAATTCGTCAATTTCAAGCCATTGTTTATCTCTTTCTTGACAGCGAAACTATACGATAGTCTCTGAACTTCTGGAATGCGGTTACAGAAGTCTCGATGCTAAAAATCAGTATGGTCAAACTGCCGTGCATCTAGCCGCTATGGATGGTACAGATGCGATTCTCAAGAAACTAATCGAAAACAAAGCAAGCGTTAACTGTCGAGATTCAGCAGGATACACGCCTCTTCACGTAAGCTTACATATGCAGAAGTGCCCCCTGCTATGCTCCTTGTCGCAGTAAACATTACCTACTCCTTCATTTCGACGTACAATTAAACGTCTAGTTTAGCATCACAATATTTTTCCCCACTGTATCTTGACCATTAATTGTGCACTTTTGTGTCTGGGTTGTGTTGATTATAGTGACTGTATCCCTATTAGAGCCACTTTTTTGTGTACAAATCCGTACCATGTTTTTCATTACAAGAATAGGTATGGAAAAACTGAATTTTATTAACTTTAACACGAGCATTGTGCTGAATGCAAAGCACAATATCATTGCGAACGAAGCAGATTAATTATGGGATGTCCACATTTATTATTACTTTCATATCGTTACCGATTACGTGTTATCACGTGACGTGAACTGTGAAACGATGGTACCTCGTACCACCCATCACCCATCACCTCGTATCACCAAGTGTTTTTATGTTGAGTTGGTTTGATATTACTTTTGGATTTTGTTTTGATTTTCAGTATGCATGCCAAAGTAATTTACCCAGCACTGTTCGAATACTAATATCAGGAGGAGCAAACATTCAAGCCAGAAATACAAAGACAGGTGAGACGATAGAGAAAAGTAATTTCCTCGCAACTCTATACACCGCTGTCTTTCATACCTAAAAATGTTTTCATCGCGTTTTCATTTTATCCTTCGAAGTGAAAGGCAAATTTGTTATATCAACCTGAATATTTCTTTACATCTAACATTTTACGATTCACAAGCTTAACAACAGCCAAGTGACTCCGAAACTAAATCGAATTGTCGCCCGAAGATGTTACTTGTGGTTTGCGCTGTTTCTTTTGTATAACTATTCCCTGAGATACTAACTGGACAACAATCATCTTGTTTAAACACTGATGCACATTTCTCTGAACCACCAATGAACGTTTCTACAAAAAAATAAATAAATTGAAAAAACATATTCAACCAGTACATGCGTTGGCTTAGAAGTATTGTAGGCTAGTATTTTTACAATCTGTCTCCTTAGTGAAAAAGTACAGTAAAAACTGTACAATTTCATTCACCACATCAATCTTCGTTTTGTTTCTCATTTTCAACAGAAATGTTATGCCAGCGTATCATTATTTTCAGATATATACCTTCGCTTTAGAGCTATAATTTAACGTTTACTGCCGCGAAACAAAAGTAATTGTACAAATTAAAAACTTATTTCAATCGGAAGAATGCAACGAAGCGTAGCTCGTGGCTGTATCGAGCTGACAAACAATCTTATGTTTCTCTTTCGAACTTTTTTATTTCACGGTGAATAGGTAAACAATAGGACAAATAAAAATGGATAATTAATTAGAAATGTGGATAATAACTTATGTTCAAATTTTTCAGGTATGGTTCCATTGCACGAAGCAGCGAACCGCGGACACAAGAAGGTCATTCAGGTGCTTCTCTCCTTGAATGCGCCTGTCAATCCTCGCACGATAGCCGACGATACTCCAGCAGATCTTGCCAAGCGTAACGGTCACACAGAATGTGAAAAACTGTTGCGTAAGTGACGCGAAGTCATACGAATGATTCAAAATTATGATGAAAATATTTTTGTCATTTTACTTGTTACATAGGGAATTACCAAGGTCCAACGCCAAAAGAAAAACGAATCGATTGGTATCACGGTACATTGGACAGAAACGAAGCGGTTGCACTGCTGCACAAACATGGCAATGTGGATGGCTCGTTCTTGGTACGATTTAGCGATCGGCACCGTGGTGGATATGTGTTAACTGTTATGTACCATAATCAGCCGTATCACTTCCAAATACAGAAAAAGGTCAGTCATGATTATTCCACCTGTACCAGAAGGTACTATTAGCGTTATCTGACTTGAATCTATAATTTGAAATTTCAACAATTCTTCAATGTTCAAGAAAAATTACCCGCGGTAGAGTTTGGTATTTGCGACGTTGAGCGTACCAAATATTTTATGAAAAAATCAAATTACCGCCGCAACTTGTGAAAATGTATTGTTATAAATGTTTCTTAGTGAATTCCGGATAAAATATTCGGTTTGTGTTGTTGCATATTTATATGTTGTTTTTCATTTTGTCTCGCTGTTTGTTCTTTGTTGAATTTAATACATGTCCGATAAACAGTTATTTCAGTTATAGTTTCTCATGTTATTTTAATGTTCTATTGCATTAGTACAGGGGGACTTTTTGTACATTGATAATGGTCCTTATCTTACTTCCTTGGAACATGTGGTAGAATATTACCAATTTATGCCTGACGGGCTTCCAGGACCATTACTACGTCCCATTGTTCCGATACCTCGACCACCTATTCCAGTTATGCCTTCATCTATCTTCAACGGGGTATGTATGAAATTAAAAGGAGTATTAAGATCCCCAAGTGTACAATAAGTGTCTTCAACTATATTATATCGGGTACGAAATGTACTCAAACCAAACATTCTATATTTTATAGAATACACTAACAAAATCAAAGCGAAGGGTCGCATCGGAAGATCGACGTTCTCGGGAAGCTGTACTGCCAGAGAGTACATGTTCGCTAGCTCGCTCCCAATCTCCTGTGAAATTGGAAAATAAAGAATCCTCAAAGCCGTGCGATGAACCAACGAATTTGAATGTAATCGTTGTCGATGCCAACTCTAACGTGAAGGCAGAAAAAATGGAAGGTAGCTCAAAATAATGGAAAATTACGCTCGACAACAAATATAGGAACGATGCAAAATATTTTTATCAGACTTTAATGTTTCTCGATTGCTTTTCAACAATGATTTTGTTGTCAGAATTCATTCCAAGAGAAAAACTGACGCTACACCAAGTTTTGGGCGAGGGAGAGTTTGGATCTGTCTACGAAGGAGTTTACAATACTCCTAGTGGAAGTCAAGAGCCTGTGGCTATTAAAACTCTTCATGAATCGCACAACGATGCAACTCGTAACGAGTTCCTGCGGGAAGCTCGGTTAATGATGTCGTTGAACCACCATTGTATCGTCAGGCTCATAGGACTTTCTGAAGGACCACCGTTCCTCATGGTAGGGTCCAATGGTTGTTTTTCATCAATTGCAAATGATACAGTATCTTAATACAAACATGTTATTTTAGGTTCAAGAACTTGTACCTCTTGGCTCGATGTTGGCATATCTATTGGAATTTCCGGATAGAGTTAATGTTAATTACGAACTAAAAATATGGGCCTCGCAAATAGCATGTGGTGAGTTTTATTAGTGCCCCACAGCAGACGGTCCTACATTCAGAAAGCTTAACACGTATGCTACATCAAGAAAAAATCTCATTATTAATCTGCAGGATCCACATATTGTGATTCAAAAATGATATCTAGCTTGTTGTAATTATCGAATGAGCTTCAGATTTTTGTTAATGAGAAATCATTGCATTGCATTTGCCATTATACATGTGTATATTGATTGGTAGGTATGAAATATGTGGAGGAGTTGAGATTGGTTCATAGAGATTTGGCAGCTCGCAATATTCTCCTTGCATCAAGGCATCAAGCAAAAATCAGTGACTTCGGCCTATCCAGAGCTTTTGGCTGTAACGATTATTACAAAGCGACACAAGGTGGCAAGTGGCCAATAAAATGGTGAGTTCAATTATAGCAGCACAATGGTGCTTTCCATGTGCGACGTTACATAATTGCATTCTTTTGTGTCAACTAAGGTACGCACCAGAATCTTACAACTTTGGTACCTTCACTAACGCCAGCGACGTCTGGAGTTTTGGCGTTACTCTTTGGGAAATGTTCTCTTACGGCGAACAGCCGTATGGAGATCGGCGCGGTGTCGATGTAAGATATTCAATTGTGTTCAATTTAATTTCATTTCCATTCAACACCATCAAAATGATTCGCAGGTTATTGAGTTGATCGAGCGAGGAGAACGCTTGGAAAAACCAGAACAATGTCCCGAGCATATTTATACAGTGATGAAACGATGTTGGTCCTATTTGCACACGGATCGACCAACATTCGGTGAGCTCCTCGAGTTGTTCAGTAGTGATCCGGAATATACGAACATTAAAGAGCTTGTTGCTGCTGTCGATATCAGTTGATTAGGATGCGTTTACCGAGGAAAGTATAATTTTGCGCATCACTTAGTAATGTAACTTTTACGACTCGATCGTTTCTACGACCACGAGACACGACGATGTAACAACGAATTTGTAATATTCATTTACGTACGTGGTATCAATAGAATATTGTGTAAGTAATATATATAGTAATTATATACAAAGTAGACTAGCTTTCGAGACTCTTAAAAACATTTCACCCTCTTCAAAAATATTGGATATAGTTCCCAAAGCAAGGAAGCTCCGATTTCTTTGACACTACGTTATACTTGGCCGTATTATAAATGCGCCGATCTTTCGTAGGTATCATATTTTCTTCCAATAGTCCACCGTTCACCTACGGTAAATAATTTTGATACTGGTCGAACAGCAATTGATCGATTCGGCAGCAAATGTCTTATTTTCAATGCTACAACGCATACCCATGGATCAATGCATAGTGTAAAGATTATGTTCACCAGTAGTGAAACTCCGTTAATTCGTGTACATGCAAAAATAATCAACTAGGAATTTGTCAGTAATGATAGCAATGACGAATGATCGTCAAATGGGGTGATTAAAAAGTACAAATGCCTGCGTAAACAGACACACTGAATCGCGCGTGCGGAATAGGGAGCTCCGAATATGCTCGACCATGAGCATGTATACACTCAGCCCATTTGATGCGAACCGATTACCGCAGCAACCATTCATGTGCACGGCTCTAAGAGAAATTTACTTATCGTCGCCATTGATTGGTTGTTTAGATACTTGGTTCGCATCAAATCGGCTCGGTGTATACTCGCTCTATATGTCGTTGATCGTGACAGATCGTGAGTCTGAGGCAACTTCAGTCGTGCTCTCAAAGCCTGCCACTCAAGACATTAGCTTGAAGCGCCCGCAACGTTTACAAATTAGTGGAACCCTACGGTCGCGGTCGTAAGTGTGCAGGGGTTAATTGGAGCGCACCTCGAAGCGTTCCGATACACGGCCGCAGCGTGCAGCTATACACTCATGGCGTCATCAAATCCATTGGTGTGATGACGTAGTACGCGTTGTGAGTGCTACAGGGTGGAATGATTCCACCCTGATCTGAACACGCAGGAATATCCGTGATTTCAGTACAATTAATGACAAGTTTACGACAAGTCAGTGCAATGCATCACTTGGCTACGATGGATACTCAGTGATACTCGCACATCCCGCTTGCGTAGAAGCAGCACTGTCGCCGTGACCGTTCAGTTGTTCACTCGGACCGTATGCACCATCGAGTACGTATTCTTGGTAGCTGTCTACATCGATGACTATTACTGTCATTGTACGCATCGAACATTGTATTTACCCACTATTTACCACATTCGTATTTAGCTATAATCAGTGCACTTAGTGTTTTTGTGACGAGAAGAACCCGTACTCGTTTTGTTATCACAATCACTATCAAAGATCTATGATGTTGAGGAAATATCTATCAGTACTCTTAGGAGTTTCAGGTAAGTTACGCTTATATTTTCATTCAATGTTTATCAAAATACGAACACCTTAGCTCGAATGTGCTCGTAGCGATTGCGTCTAGTTTGTCAAACATATTAGCAAATGAAAAATCATTACATGTAACTGGTAAAATTTAAAATATTTATGCGTAGAACGTTCGTTTTAACGCGGAGTATGATTCTAAGTAGTTTTTATTGCAGTATTAATTCATACGGCGAACGGTGGATTTCGTTCGCGAACCTTTCGAGACCAATCCCAACAACGTGGCAGCTACTTCAGAGCTCCGTCCGGAGAACTTGGATCGTCAAACCAAAACAATGCCAGGTCGCCGTCACAAGAAGGATCTCAACTAAATTCCAATAGTAAAGGAATTTCTGCTTGGGGAATAATTGGTATTGTGGTAGGATTAATTCTCCTTGGTACCGGTGGATATTACGCGTTTGTGTTTTATCCATATATATGTAAAAAACAAAGAAATTATGACATGATCGAGCTAACGGACGTTTTATGACTATGTGTTCCGTAAGCCATGCTTAGATATTACAGCAATCGCAGCTCATTTTAAATTTAAGAAATGCAGGGAATTGAATTTCAAACAAGCAATTCTTACTCCTCGTGGAGATATGATTTTATCTTGGGAAATGGTCCAATACGTAGCTGTACTCCAAAAAGATGATATTAATTTATCATCGAAGAAAAATTATTATGGCATCTAGTATTAAGTACTTTGGAGTTCGCCCTCGTAACTAACTAGATAAAGTATCTCCCTGATCGCTGCAAGGAATAAATACTCAAATTTGATACACGTACTTCACGTATTATCTATATAGAAGTTCTAGAAGTAGATCAAGTACAGACTGAAAAGTAAAACTTCAAACACATTCGTCAAATCACTTTGCTCAACATGGTGAGAATATTCCAATGTGGATCGAGAGAATTTGGAATCTTAATGTTAAATCCATACTGACAAATATCACACATCGGTATTGAGATTTTATGAAGTATAGAATATATATGAATCAACAGACAAGACAATTAAGCGCGTATATACATTTAATGAAAGTGAAAATAAAAGAAGAAAGGGGAAACTGTTGGTGTGAAATTGTAGCAATAGACAGTTCAGAAATGTTATGGTATCGATGATAATTAAAGTGAGAAAAGACTGCATCGGTCGGTTGGAACAGCAAAGCAAAGAATACTCCAATTAATAATTTACTCGCATAATTGATTTTGTAGCATCGAATGTTTGCAATAACGTGCAAAATACTGCGAATGAGTACGATCAAATAGTACTTGGCGTGACCAGATCATTAATATGTACAGCATAATTCAAGGTGATACACGTATGAAATCAGTTCAACATAAAAAATCTCATGCTTCCAATAAACTAAGGCTATTTGTCATACCGAAGTTGAAAAATTTCTCGAAGACTGATCACATATGCAATTATATGAGTGTAATGCAATGTATTTTTTATTACTCGAAAAACGTTTATTGACGTACTTTTCCACTTAAATAAGAATAAGTTTTTATAGGCGATAATTTTATACAAATATAATATGACGAATAAAGATGGATGAAGAAAATTATCCCTAATTTCACGTTTTACGTGAACTATTCCTGAATTTTTCGGGTCGCTTTGTGACCTATATACATTTTTTTCCCATTTAAATACCACGTATTAAAATATTTTTTTGTATCCTTCAAATAAAGCTGCTAACATTTTTTTTACAGTTTGGATAGTTTTGTTTTTGTAGACAAGTTGATTCTATACATCACATCTACAGCAAAACCATCCAAATTGTAAAACAAAATTGTTAGTTTTATTTGAAGAGTAGAAAAAAAATGTTGATGTGTTATTTATATTGGAAAACATAGAATTAGAATATAGAGCTGTCTTTGTGGCGGGATTTTGGTTGACCATACATTTTTTTTAATTGCCAGTTTCCTGCTACTCATAGCAATTTTATGTTTTATGCAGTTGCCAGCTTATTGGCCTCGTCGATATTTTCAGTGTGAGATATCGAAAATTTGTGAAAGTTCTTGGGATCAGGATGGGTTGCCAGTATAATCGACGCACATAGGTATAGAGATTTAGTCTGCAAACAAAGATTTTTTTTTAATACTTATTACTCTTCCAATTTTACAGTATATTAAATTATCTGAATAAGTCTATATTAAATGTTTATAAATGTCAATCGTGAATGTCGAAGCGTGGTGCTTTGTCATATATTCCAGTCATTTCAGGTTCTCCTTTTTACCTCCAATTCGTCTAACATCGGTCTTTGACGATTAGTCGAGTTTTCCCAAAAAGCAGCGTGGAACAGTGCAAGAATTCGGTACGATCATATCGATACAATTTGTTGTATCAGATGCTCTTTCAACTCGTAGAAAAAAATACGTTCGAAATTTAGGATACTCTTTAAGCGGTTTTCTAAAATTCGGCGAGAATTTTGTAACGGGGGAAAAAATTCTCTGCCCGTTTCCTCCGAAGATGAGAGAGAAACCGAGGCACAGGGGTAGCTTACAAAAATTCAACAAAATTTTTATTTCACGAGGATTTCGTATCAACGCCCATGAAATGACTGGAATAACGACATTTTTCATCGAGTTCACAAAAAATACCCATATTATGTTACATCGTGTAATGCTTTGCATGAATGTACAGTTACAACAACTGTATAAATGTACGCTTAAATTAATTCGTGTGTATTATATACTTTGGTCGCTATGGACTTTAAAGCTTGTACCATTGGTTACGTCTCCTCTAACCCAACCCCCAAATTAGTGCTACGAATAATTTCCTCGGAATTCGATTATCGCCACAATGAAAATGAGAAATCTCGTCCGGGTTTCTGGCAAAATCAACGAAATCGCTCTATCTATGAACTTAATCGTACGTCGTACGCGTATGCTTTTTATCGAATACCCCTGCCATTTCGAATTGTACCAAAAACTTGTACGAACCAAATTTGTAGAACATTCAATTCCCTACAACTTTGTTTCCCGCAACTTTTTTTCTAAGATCGATATTACGCGAACGGCGAAGACAAAAAGAACCGGGCAAGTACTTTTTCGCGGACCAATTCCATGCCTGCGTACCATGACCTTCCGATTATTTTTGTCGACAAAATATCGATCCTAGAAGAAAAGTCGAGAGAACAAAGTTGTAGAAAATTAAATTCTCTACAAATTCGGTTTGTACAACTTTTTTGTCAAATTCGAAATGGCCGAGGTATTCTTCAGGAAACGCATTTTTTCCCGAAATTCGAAACAGCGAATACACGATTTGCTCGCCATCTTGAATTCACACTATCAGTTGATAGAAAAAAAAGCTCACCGTTCATGTATCTCCAAATACGACGTTTCTCGTGTTTCGTTGTGATTGAAATAATCTCACAGCAAATATATAGGTACTTACACGTACCTAACGCGATCGAGTTACTCTCGATCCGCGATAACAAAGCCTACCACTGCTATCCTTAATTCCTACGAGTACCCCGTGACGAACTTTGCTTGCCGGTCTGCGGAACATTGCGACCGCGTTTCAATTTCGTTGGTTATATTTAGCAGGAATTTTTTCAAAGTTACATTAATTCGCTTTTTTAAATTTTTAAATCACCTTGACGCGAGTGTCACGCAATGAATAGACGCGCCAAATCTTGAAATAATTTTTTTCTCGTCAGTATTTTAATTTGCGTCATAAAAAGCGACTTAAACTTATGTTTTAACTTTATTGGACCAAAATTAAAAAAAAAAAAAATCATTTCCAGTCAAATTATCAACAAACCATGTGAATTTTAATTTTAAAAAATCCTGAATCGCATGAAAAACTTATCGATCCTCCCGCAGTTGTATTTAGAGCTTGAAAGAACCTACAAGTTCTGCTTTTGGGAAATTTCAATTCGCTTTTTCGCGGACGTGATGAAAAATTCGGCTCGATGAAAAAAAAGCTATTCGAATTACTTTCACAAGCGCTCGTCGTGAAATACTTTACGTACTAGAAAAAATGCATTCTCGACGACACTTTCCCAAAGTTGCGACGAAGCAAATTTGTGGTCAAGTGTAAAGTTGAAATTTCTCCGAAATAAGAATACTCGAATATCTACGTATTCATATTTGTTGTAGTATAATTCGTTAATTTATTATAAGCGTCTTTCTTGTGCCCTAGGTATTTGTTTATTGTACAGAGTTTCTTAGCGGATTAAAAAGCCCTACGTTTCTTACCTCATTACAATAATTTATACATGCATATCAGATTACTTCGCAGAGTCAAATTTACCGATTCGTTTCGAAAGCTGCCAAATGACTTGGGAGAAAAGCTCTTCGACTTCGGCTTTGTACTAGTAATTTCCTCGAGAAATTCCGGATACTAGTTTAGAAGTTTTCTCGATCACTTGTCCATTTTTCTACAAATTATTATTATTAAATAAATAAATTATTAAATTATTATCCCAAGTGAAGAAGAAAGCTTTCATCGATCACTAAATTAACCGGCTGAATTTCATTTTGCTCTCGTCTTTGATGAGAACAGAAGCTTTTAAGCGTCTTTATCACAACTCGAGCTTCTTCAATTTATTAATACCGACGATTTATAGTAAAATAATGATAATGTAAAAATAAATTGGACACGAGTAAAGCGAGCTTTTCGCTACGTCGTTTGGCGTTTTAGAGATCAGGCATATTTTAATGACAAAAGAGTCAATTCGATTCGTGGGATCATAGCAGCTGGAATTGGGAAACGGTGCTGTGCCTGTAGGCAGTCTGTTTAGTAAAATTTATCTCTATCTCAACATTACGTTTATGAAAGCTAGATTTTTCTTGACCGTGGATTTTCACTACTCGGATATTTTTACAGGGCTGTGTTTGGATCTGATCGGGGCAGAGATGCTGCCCGAGTCAAATGTACTGGCCAGATCCTGTGTTTTTTCGTGTCTAAACCGACGATTTTGTCCTCAGCACTCGGACTGCGAATGCGGCGTTAAGAGATCTCTGGAAGCTGGTTGATCTAGATGCGAAAGATCTGGCGTACTGTGTCCAGGAGTTAGGCTCGGCGTCACGATGATTTGAGTTGGCGTGGCTCCCAGCAGCGCTGTATTTTCGCAAGTAGTCTCATCCTCGTCCGAGGCAAGCGAGTAGTCCTGGTCACTCTCGACTGTAACTGCGAGGCGAGTATCGAGGACAATATTAAAGTCAGTATATTTCAGAAATTTCAGTAGCGATGTAGCGAATACAGAGAGTAAGAAGAATTCCTGCAAGGAGTTATGCTAGCTACAGAGAAACTGAAGTACAATTGTGGAAGACAAACAGAACTTGGGAGGAGTGTTCAATGAAGTCCAAAGAGAATATAGGTATATGCTATACATGTAAAAATTCTGCTGCTAGCTTTATGACAACCAAACAAAAATAATGTAACGTATCTATGTAATTGAAAACAGAACGGCGTTTCAACAGTTATCTAAGGATCGCTGGACTCACTGGTTGATTCCTTTGGACTCGTTACAACGTCGCAGCCATACGAATTGGATTCTTCGTATTCGACCTCCACGTCTCGCATCAACGGGACTTGAATGACGACCTCGTCGTTCCTCGACGTGGGGGTAATTCTCGGAGCTTGCAGTTCCATAGGAGGCATCTTTTCCGCGGGTTGTGCCAAGTGGGACGTTATGGAGCTATGAAGTAGGAATGGAATTGGATTCGATAGCAACGGATGTTCTCTCTTCGTCGCATGCGACTCACCTCAGCGTGACTCTTTTCTTCTGCACGCGGTTGCTGAGGTCCGAGTGTCCTCTGTGTATCTGTCTGGTCCTCAACTTTTTGGCAAACGTCTTCGACGTCGGAGAACTCGGTTCCGATAGTTGTTTATCGATGAGTATCGGTTTCAGGACCTGCGACATGATGATGCCCACACCGCTGCCACCGCCGGAACCAGGCTGTGGAACTTCGGGAACTGGCAACGGCAGGGCCAAGAATCGCTTTCTATCTTCCATGTAAAGCTCTATCAACTGGTCCAGCTTTACCTCGATATCGTCGACCTGCGGAGGAAATCGAGCATCTTTACGTTATTCCTGGTCCCGGCGTATCGAGATTAACAGACCAGGACTCGGAACACGTCGAATACCACCAGGACTATGGAACCATGTAATCAGTGTTGCGCTGTCCGGACGATACATTACACGGTTTCACAGATTTACTCACTTGTCGCTCCACGTTCACGACTCTCGATGCGAGACTAATTTTCGACGCGTACACGTCCTTCGCCTTCGATCCCTGCTTGCCAAGAATCTGATCTAGCCTGGAAATTAGTTGCTTGATATTACCAAAACGGGTAAACGCAATTACGTCAACGCAGGACGGGTAGAAGACTTGAAAACTAAATGTTTAACAACCAACAAACAGGCTGTCTCAAAAGCCTGGGAACACCTGAATAACTTTCCAGGCAAACTATTTTCGGAAAATGTCAAAGTCATTTGTGTAGCAACTTGCAACGAGGAATTCAATGGTGACCTTGAATTTGATCTTGCCTTTATTTGAAGGGTAATCCCATTCTTTTGGCGTCAGCAATCGAGACGTGGAAAATTTTACGTCCAAACGCATTCTAAAGTCTTAAATCAGGTTCACTTTACTTATATTTTTTTTTTAATCAAAAATTTGAAACAGTCTGAAGACTGTTAGAAGTAGAAGAACTTACTTCATGTAACTGCTTTTGCTTACTTTTTTCAGGGCTTTAGGTTGGATGATACTTTTATTTCTGGTAATACTATTTGAATTTTTAAAAGTATGACTCAGTTCCTCGCAGTGATTCTGCACAGACTGGAAACGGAGACTTTGGTTTCAGTTTGAAGTAGTTAAATTGACAAGTGTCTTTGCGTTACTCGTCATTACATGCCTCCGCTCCACATAATCTGCGCGCGCGCGTAGTCTGGCGAACATAATGAGAGGAACGACTACGATGCTAATCGGGGGAATGGACCGAATAACAATAAATAACTCGAGAAACGTTGGAAACTGAGGTAAAATCTAGTCGCAGCGAAAAGCATTTCAATGGGTTGTCAGGAAGTCAATTACGCGTGCGATAAATCTGACTGGAGCGAAATTAATTGAAATTAGTGGAACCGTTTATATGTAAATACTTTTCATTTACTAGATTTTTTGTTGTTGCTTTCCACCTTTTTCTCACTTCTTCACCTCTTCTATTATTCTTTGAGCCTGTTTTTCCATATTGTTATTATCTTTTTGATGATTGGTCGAGATTTTAGAACTCTTTTAAAGATACTAGCAGACAGCAGCCGCGACAAACTGTGCCGGTGATGATACATTTTAGTTCTCGAGAACGACCTTGGGAAAATGCCCAAGAAAGAAGAAACGAAGAAAGAAGATGGTAACAGAGGATCGGCATAGAATTTTTGAGTTTGTACCTGAATTGCAGATTTCTTACGCGATTCAGCAAGTCCGCGTGGCCTGAGCTGTACTGTTCGATGACATCCTTCACATCGTACGGTTTCAGCGCCTCCCGGAACTGCTTTCGAGCCACGAAGTATTTTATCTTTGGTGACAACAAGAATACGTTTACCGATCTTGAGGAAACATCACATTTATGAACCATTACCACACACGCGAACAAAAAACGCCACTATTCCTACGATTTTGGGGTCGCTGAGATCGAATATGACCTCGAAAAAATCCATTTTTTTTTCAAGTGGGAATAACTCGGTCAAAAAAAATCGTAGAACAATTGTTGAGGATATCAATGGAAAGGAAAAGAATCGAGCTTTCCGAAGGTTTAAACAGAAATGTGCTGCGATTTTTTCTGCACGCGGTACAAGTCGACGAATTTGAGCGAAAATTTCGGAAATCGTCACCCTTGTGTTCTTTTGAGTGGCGTGCTGCCAAATATTGGTGTAAAGAGAATCAGTTGAAAGTGTTCGAAAGAGGAGATTTCAGACTTCAAAATGGTATATATTTCAATTTTCTATGATTAGTATTAGCGGAGTTACAGTAGATTAACGACAACTATTTTTTTCTCTGCGTGGTGTTCGCAGACTGCTCGAACAAATTCGATAGCAAAAAATTGGCGTAATCGATCTGAAAGTGCGACCACTCGTGTGGATTTCAATATTACTGTAACTTTGAATGGATTTGAAGCTGTTATTGCTTTGTTGAAAATTATTTCAACCGAAAACTAACGGCGAAGATTGATTACTCTGCGTATGCGCGAATCGCGAATGGCAAACGAAAACTGAAGATTAATTAGCCTCGACTCCCTCGGAGATTAACTCGCTACATGCAGAGAGAGCGATTGGCTCGCAGGGACGGTTATGATCTCGAAATTCCGAAAGCTTCGACAAATACAATTTTTCTGTTTCCACGGGATGAGTGTTGAATAAAAAGCAGGGCAACACGATCATAAAGGCCTACGTGTTTCATTATTAGGATGGTGAAAAAAGCCGAACTTTTTTTCTCCGTAACAGGCTCAAAAGTTTCCTTCTGACATAAAAATGAGCCTATGAAAAAATGAGCTTTTTCGATTTTCCATAGGAATACCATGGGAAAAATTATTTTTATTTCTTTGCATTTTTGTAACTCGCCAACAAAGAATCAGAGAGACAAATGGTTAGAATACTTTTGTAGGAAATTGAACGCTCTCCAAAAAAGAATTCTTATGGTTTTCTGATTAACCGAGTGGTTCGACAGTTATTCAAGATTAAAGCTCAGCTCGCTCACAATTTTGCTGGGGAAATTTCTGCGCACTTGAAAACGAAGACCTTCGGTTTTCCATAGAAAATTGGGGACTTTTTCCACGGGCAAAATGAATACCAAGATACATAATTTCATCAAAGCACCGCAAGCTCATTTCCAAGGTTAAATGTGAAGCTGTTGAACGGCGCGCCGTTCAATGATCGCTCGCGTTTGCGTCGGGAAATGATACGTAATACATTCGTTAGCGAGGCAAAGTATTTTTTTCCGCGTAACAAGTCTACATGAAAGGTGGACACGCAGCACAACGGGTTCGGTATTAAAGGATTTATTCCTGAACAAACCTCGCTTTTCTCTCTGGTTGATAGGGCGTCATCCCCTCGATGCCCCACTGCAGGGTAACGCGCGTAAAAATCGTATCGGTCGTTCCGATGCATTCTCGCGTCACCATTAATCCCGACTTTTCGAAATCGTCAAAAACGAGAAGAAACGTGGAGAAAAAAATAGGTAGATATTGTTTCTATTTCTACAAAGCAGAAATTCCCATGTCCTATTCCAAACGCACAGGAAAATAGGATAGATGCTATATCTCCCATATTTTACAGGAATTTTCCCCACATTTACATAGAAATTATTCTGACGTGAGAATAATTAAAAATAATAATGATATGTTTTTCCAATGACAGTACTAGGCAGAAAATAGTATTAGCAAATAAACTATTTGTTATCAGTTAGATAAAAAAGTATGCAAGTAAATGAAAAATACTATTTAGTATTACACCATTACAATTTTTGGGATTGGTAACTTTTTGGTAATTTAAAATAGTGATTTAAAAAAGTGAAATTTTCTTATATAGCTGCTGAGCTCGCCAGGAACTCGAATAATATTTCTACGCGAAAATAGGAATAACATCCATGTAACATCTGAATTATAACTGTGGTCCTATTGGAATCGTTCCTATTCGAACGTTGGAATTTTCTCTGTGCGAAAAAAGGAACAATACTCATTTTTGTCTCCATGTGACTGTGCCATTCACAGGCAAATGGCAAAAACAGCCTCGTTTGCAATTGTTCAGAAATGTATTCAGTAGAGATAATTTTCGTAGTTGTGAAAAATCTCCACCTCGGGTAATTCTGTTAACGAACGTAGCATTTGAAAACCGAAGTATCTACATTTTTGAAAATGGGACCTTTCTGCCGAGCAGAGCGCGGGACTCTGCTGATTTTGACTGTGGACTCCTCACATGTAAAGGTCACGATTTTTTGAGTGATATCTTTTGTCAGTATATTTCTTACAGATTTACAGTCAGTTTTGGACTATTCGTGGAGTTGGACTCACCTTTCTTATGGCCCGAATCGCGGCTTTGTGTTGATTGGTCAGCTGAACGCAACGAGGCTCTTCGTCTTCGTCTGTGAGAAAGGAAAGAATCATTCGAATCTGGATCAATCAAGGCTCAATGCGAATTTCGAAAAGCGAGGGTCCATCGAGTGTGGCCTGCTCGTTGCAGCGAAACTTACACGAGCCGCGAACGAGTACCCGGGTAGAAATCATTGCACGGGACATCCATTCGTGTCAATCTGATAAACAGGATATCGTATGGTACAAAATGATGTTTTCTCAATTTACGCATGTATTCGCGTTACCGTTATGCAGTTTGTGCAGATTGTGCCAGTTTTTCTAGACAGGCAAAGTGCAACTCGGATTCTCGACGGGTCTGTGTTTTCACAGGTAAAACTTCTGTCTGGCCAGAGCTTTCCAGAGCCCAGGGACAGAGCGTTTAGGGCAGTCTGGAATAATTTCTACCCCGGTACTTATGGTGGAGATTGCCGTCACGGTTGAATGAGATGAGTCGGATGGGTGCAAAGGAAGGGGCAGTAGCTGCGAAGAACGAATAGCACAGATCGGACGTAACATATATTACACGGAGGCAATGAAAGGAATGACCTTGAAGCTCCGTAGAAGAAGCACTCACCTTCTACACCGAGCTACCATGCAACATTCACGGGAGTGGTTCGCGTATGTATGTTCGGTGCAAGCCTCGTGCCAAATTCGTCAGAACACTGATACATGTGCAACGACTCTTACTACGCCACAGTGATACCAGTCAATGCACGCTCAAGCTAAACCAGACGAGGTAACAGTAATAGCGGTGAACAATTTTTTCTAAGATGGATGTCGGCTCTCGTGCTAAGGACCGAAGGGTACCACAACGCGGATCCGACAGAAGCGCGCTACCGGTCATCTCTCGTCGCACCTACTCGCTTGGTAAGCACCGTAAATAAATAATTACATAACTGCCATGCTTACATGCGTTGGAATTTGTCTTATCGCTGCAACGATTTCTAGTCAAAGAACATGTCTCGCCCACAAATGTCCCGCTCAAACACGCTCCAACCCTCTAAACGCCACTCGAAGTACTTTCTCAAGGTCACGCTCAAAATCGCGGAGTAGGAGTCTGAATTTTTTTGTCTACTCTCGTCACCCTGATCCCAGTAGCGTATAGATGAAGAAGTGAAATTTCAGGTCCCCAGTGATCAGGGTATTCGTTAGAAGACTAGTCGTCGCGTGGACGGCAGGTTTTTCCGCGCAAAGCGCATCTTTTCTCTCAGAGTTATTCTATAATACCGCGAAGGCGGTTCCGAGCAATGAGATTCTTTCTGCCATCCTCACCTAAGTACTTTGATGTTCGGGTAATACGCAATTTTGATGAAAGCGTATAGTTGAGATGCTTTTATCCCGCAGGCTTCTCCGTTGACGATCAGACTTATTAGAGTCGAGCATGGCTTGTTCTTAGCACAATTGACTTTTTTAGCACAATTCGTTTCCCTGCATGCTGGGACAGTCCTTTGGCTGGCATAATTTTTGTACGGAGACCGGAGCGTCAATGGAGTTCGCAGACTAGGGCGGGAATTATTAGAGTATACGTAGGGAGGAATGAATATTCCAATTCCTAATGCCATACATGATTTTTGGTGAGGGAGACCTTCGAGCGCTTTTTGCTCACAAGAATATTTTTCCCATGGGCAAAACAAGCGAGTCACAAAGCTTAAAGGATTCACTCGAGAAACTTGTCAGTCACTTTTTTGACCCTTAAGTATCGTTGACTCGGATAATTGTGGTGAACTTGAAGCCTACACGCTTGAAGCCCACTTTAGATCTGTTCTCCACCGGTAGATACGCGAGTATCAAAAGATCTAGAGGCTTTCTGGATTTTCCCATTTATTTGCAAAGGCGAGCAAGCCTAGATCGTTTGTGTTACGCTCAGGAAAATCAAACTAACGAGAAAAACGGATCCAGTAAATGGAGCTGCGAAGACGACAATCTTATGTTCACTGCTTATAAAAATAGTTGTTGGTCATAGAATTATTCTATGACGATTAAAAAAAATGGTTCTGCAGGCAAAAAGTGTCGAGGATTTTTACAAAATTGTGACGTGGATGAAGAGTTGAAAAAAAAAATTGTACTGTTATACGAAAAAGGAGCTGAACGAACGAAGGGTTTTGGTATTTGGGGCAAATTTCAGACGATCACACGCGTATAGAGGAGTCGCGAATATTAATCGAATGATAATATCGTCGGCTACGCGATGAAGAGTGATGTGAAGATCGGAGGTGAGCGTTAGAGACGAGGTGAAAAGTAGAGGAAAATTATTGACCGGTGCGCTACTCGGATGTTGAAGGCACGAGTCATAGCGATGGTGAGAGACCAAGGTGAGCGTGATCGACAATATCGAACCGAGCACGTGGTAGAGACGAGGAGACGATGATTGAATAAAACGG
Source organism: Arge pagana (assembly GCA_963969455.1). Classification (NCBI taxonomy): domain Eukaryota; kingdom Metazoa; phylum Arthropoda; class Insecta; order Hymenoptera; family Argidae; genus Arge; species Arge pagana. The sequence goes on along the minus strand of OZ018313.1, from coordinate 2,473,810 downwards.
AAGCCTACGGTTGTTGAAGTCGGAAGATAATGCCGGTGACAACGGGCGAAGAGGAAGCGGAGGCCACCTGGGTGAGAGACCAACAAGCGCTAGGGGCAGCATCGTAGCTCCCCCCAGCCGTCCAGCCAAATCATCCGCGAGGGCCAAAGTCCTTAAATCCACGGTCGACGAGGACCGTTCCAACCGGCAATTTACTGTTCGACAATCAACATAATCGATATCGTCAGTCGAACCTCTCGCAATTCCTCGCTGCATTTTATCGCGCGGCACCGTTTTTCGCGATGCTACCTACAGCTACGTTCGCGATCGTCCCAGTTGCTACATTGTCCGGGGAATACAGTAGAAAATCTTGCGGGACCATTACGATTAGGGACCGTTGATCGTATTTTACATTTTTTCAGACACGATCAGTGCAAGTGATATGGAAAGAAATAAAATAATGAACAAAAATTAATGTTCATGTTGCGAAAGATGTGACTAATCACACATCATGGAAGGTAGACTATACAGGACCACAATCCTAATGAAGCCAGCAGCTGGGACCAGACTTGATGTACCATGTGGTGCCCGTCTGCCCCAGGGCGTTTCAAGGTCAAATGGAGAATATTCGACGACCTTGCACCGTTTTCTCGATTTGACCTTGAAATGACCTCGACATTGAAAGTATGGTCCGTCTAGCTTGCTGCACTAAGTTTGTGGTCCGTGTTGCTTACGAGTACCTCGAATAGTTCTTCGACCCCCCATCTCCTATGTGAAGATTCGTAAGCTTTCTGGGATTCTTACGCCCCCTTCTTACCTAAGATTTTACGTATTTTTCCTAAAAAGCGTTTAACATTGCATTCACATTCAGGCAGTTTATTATTTGGCATAAATCTTGTATTTTAATTTACAAGCTCCGGAATGTGCAGAGATATACGGGGCATTCCGTCCCAAATTCACCTTGGGATATTTTTTAGTTCCTCTTTGAAGACATTTTTCTGATTTTTTTCAATTGTTTTTGGACGATAGTTTTCAAAATGTGGACTTTTTGAAAATCTAGTATTTTTATTTTGTATAAATACATATTTTTAATATAGTTTGACAAAATTCACTTCACAATTTTGCCAATGAAAATTAGCTATAAAATTTCTTTCTAGATCAATTATCCTTCTAGATGAATAGAATCAGCGTAGACATTTTTTGAGATGAACGAACATTTGCATTCGTATTTTGATTACGTGATAGGAAATTATTGTACTGAATGCTAATTTATATAGTAGTCAATTCGAGGGATATATACATCGCCAGTGAGCAAATAAATTTACTAGGGAAGCTAAAAAGCTCAACCGTGTCAGCTGCCAAACGTCAACAACGGAAACCCATGCAAAAGCGTTGGTGGACAAAAACAAGGCCACTAAATGTTCCATTGGCTGATAAGTTCATCGAAATTAATCCTTGCACAGTTAAATTTGCGTAAATAAATAAAATAATAAAAAATAAGATGATCATTTTAGTATCATCTTCATGATAATTATTTTACAAACGGTACGAGCAATAAAAATTTGTATGTTTCTAAAAAAGGATTTCCTCGCAGACCGGTTTGTAGTAATTAAGAAGAAATATTCTATCGTTTAAAGAAACAAATCATAGCCTTGTTGAATTTCGCGTTCTACCTCCGAATTCCTGTTTATTATCTGCGTATTGTTGATTGTTTTTTTTCCAGAATCTGATAAAATCCGATTGGGTGACGAGATTTTCGAAGGAGATTTTTTCCCATCATTTTTGCAGTCGGTATGGTATGAAGAAATTAAAAAAATTGACTAGGAACAATGTCCTGATTTCTGTGACCAATTGCTGTTTATTTCAGATTCGAGAATAAGACAATATGATTTTTAAGTCGGGTGCAAAGGAATGTTTTTTAGAGTAGCGAACGTTAACGTTAAGATAGATTTTCCCACGCTTAAGAAAAATAAGATTCGAGCCAAAAGACCCGAGCACATTACAGTTATCCAAAGGTTAATCTTCTGATAAGAGTAGTAGGATCGTTGGACAACAACTCGTCGGGCGTTTGATATCATACACTCGGCGCAACGATTAGAGGATCACAACTTTGCGGTGCAAAAACAGGTGAATTTCGAAGTGCTGTTACTCCGCTAATAATGATCTTAGAAAATTGAAACATATAGCATTTTGAAGCCTGGAATCTCTTCTTTCGATAGCTTGTAATCGATTTTTTTTAAACCACTATTTCGCAGCACGCCGCGGTATGGTCGAAAATGGACGTTTTTGACGACCTGAGTCGGTTTTTTGGCCATAACTTCTTTCCTATCAGAGATAGAACCTTCAACCTGCACCGATTTGGATTCCTCGTGAAAAAACGCTTCGATATGGCATGCAGTCATCTGTTTTCGGCTCTATCCCGCCAAAGATATGGTCAAAAATGGTCGAAAACGGACGTTTTTGACGACCTGAGTCGGTCTTTTGGCCATAACTTCTTTCCTATCAGAGATAGACCCTTCAACCTGCACAGATTTGGATTCCTCGTGAAAAAACGCTTCGATATGGTATGCAGTCACCTGTTTTCGGCTCTATCCCGCCGACGATATAGTCGAAAATGGTCGAAAATGGACGTTTTTGACGACCTGAGTCGGTTTTTTGGCCATAACTTTTTTCCTATCAGAGATAGACCCGTCAACCTGCACAGATTTGGATTCCTCGTGAAAAAACGCTTCGATATGGTATGCAGTCACCTGTTTTCGGCTCTATCCCGCCGACGATATAGTCGAAAATGGTCGAAAATGGACGTTTTTGACGACCTGAGTCGGTTTTTTGGCCATAACTTTTTTCCTATCAGAGATAGACCCTTCAACCTGCACCCATTTGGATTCCTCGTGAAAAAACGCTTCGATATGGTACGCAGTCACCTGTTTTCGGCTCTATCCCGCCGAAGATATGGTCAAAAATGGTCGAAAATGGACGTTTTTGACGACCTGAGTCGGTTTTTTGGCCATAACTTCTTTCCTATCAGAGATAGACCCTTTAACCTGCACCGATTTGGATTCCTCGTGAAAAAACGCTTCGATATGGTATGCAGTCACCTGTTTTCGGCTCTATCCCGCCGACGATATAGTCGAAAATGGTCGAAAATGGACGTTTTTGACGACCTGAGTCGGTTTTTTGGCCATAATTTTTTTCCCATCAGAGATAGACCCTTCAACCTGCACTGATTTGGATTCCTCGTGAAAAAACGCTTCGATATGGTATGCAGTCACCTGTTTTCGGCTCTATCCCGCCGCAGATATGGTCAAAAATGGTCGAAAATGGACGTTTTTGACGACCTGAGTCGGTTTTTTGGCCATAACTTCTTTCCTATCAGAGATAGACCCTTCAACCTGCACAGATTTGAATTCCTCGTGAAAAAACGCTTCGATATGGTATGCAGTCATCTGTTTTCGGCTCTATCCCGCCGAAGATATGGTCAAAAATGGTCGAAAACGGACGTTTTTGACGACCTGAGTCGGTCTTTTGGCCATAACTTCTTTCCTATCAGAGATAGACCCTTCAACCTGCACAGATTTGAATTCCTCGTGAAAAAACGCTTCGATATGGTATGCAGTCACCTGTTTTCGGCTCTATCCCGCCGACGATATAGTCGAAAATGGTCGAAAATGGACGTTTTTGACGACCTGAGTCGGTTTTTTGGCCATAACTTTTTTCCTATCAGAGATAGACCCTTCAACCTACACCGATTTGGATTCCTCGTGAAAAAACGCTTCGATATGGTATGCAGTCACCTGTTTTCGGCTCTATCCCGCCGCAGATATGGTCAAAAATGGTCGAAAATGGACGTTTTTGACGACCTGAGTCGGTTTTTTGGCCATAACTTCTTTCCTATCAGAGATAGACCCTTCAACCTGCACAGATTTGAATTCCTCGTGAAAAAACGCTTCGATATGGTATGCAGTCATCTGTTTTCGGCTCTATCCCGCCAAAGATATGGTCAAAAATGGTCGAAAACGGACGTTTTTGACGACCTGAGTCGGTCTTTTGGCCATAACTTCTTTCCTATCAGAGATAGACCCTTCAACCTGCACAGATTTGGATTCCTCGTGAAAAAACGCTTCGATATGGTATGCAGTCACCTGTTTTCGGCTCTATCCCGCCGACGATATAGTCGAAAATGGTCGAAAATGGACGTTTTTGACGACCTGAGTCGGTTTTTTGGCCATAACTTTTTTCCTATCAGAGATAGACCCTTCAACCTGCACCGATTTGGATTCCTCGTGAAAAAACGCTTCGATATGGTATGCAGTTACCTGTTTTCGGCTCTATCCCGCCGAAGATATGGTCAAAAATGGTCGAAAACGGACGTTTTTGACGACCTGAGTCGGTCTTTTGGCCATAACTTCTTTCCTATCAGAGATAGACCCTTCAACCTGCACAGATTTGGATTCCTCGTGAAAAAACGCTTCGATATGGTATGCAGTCACCTGTTTTCGGCTCTATCCCGCCGACGATATAGTCGAAAATGGTCGAAAATGGACGTTTTTGACGACCTGAGTCGGTTTTTTGGCCATAACTTCTTTCCTATCAGAGATAGACCCTTCAACCTGCACAGATTTGAATTCCTCGTGAAAAAACGCTTCGATATGGTATGCAGTCATCTGTTTTCGGCTCTATCCCGCCAAAGATATGGTCAAAAATGGTCGAAAACGGACGTTTTTGACGACCTGAGTCGGTCTTTTGGCCATAACTTTTTTCCTATCAGAGATAGACCCTTCAACCTGCACCGATTTGGATTCCTCGTGAAAAAACGCTTCGATATGGTATGCAGTTACCTGTTTTCGGCTCTATCCCGCCGAAGATATGGTCAAAAATGGTCGAAAACGGACGTTTTTGACGACCTGAGTCGGTCTTTTGGCCATAACTTCTTTCCTATCAGAGATAGACCCTTCAACCTGCACAGATTTGAATTCCTCGTGAAAAAACGCTTCGATATGGTATGCAGTCACCTGTTTTCGGCTCTATCCCGCCGACGATATAGTCGAAAATGGTCGAAAATGGACGTTTTTGACGACCTGAGTCGGTTTTTTAACCATAACTTTTTTCCTATCAGAGATAGACCCTTCAACCTACACCGATTTGGATTCCTCGTGAAAAAACGCTTCGATATGGTATGCAGTCACCTGTTTTCGGCTCTATCCCGCCGCAGATATGGTCAAAAATGGTCGAAAATGGACGTTTTTGACGACCTGAGTCGGTCTTTTGGCCATAACTTCTTTCCTATCAGAGATAGACCCTTCAACCTGCACCGATTTGGATTCCTCGTGAAAAAACGCTTCGATATGGTATGCAGTCACCTGTTTTCGGCTCTATCCCGCCGAAGATATGGTCAAAAATGGTCGAAAATGGACGTTTTTGACGACCTGAGTCGGTTTTTTTGCCATAACTTCTTTCCTATCAGAGATAGACCCTTCAACCTGCACCGATTTGGATTCATCGTGAAAAAACGCTTCGATATGGCATGCAGTCACCTGTTTTCGGCTCTATCCCGCCGAAGATATGGTCAAAAATGGTCGAAAATGGACGTTTTTGACGACCTGAGTCGGTTTTTTGGCCATAACTTCTTTCCTATCAGAGATAGACCCTTCAACCTGCACCGATTTGGATTCCTCGTGAAAAAACGCTTCGATATGGTATGCAGTCACCTGTTTTCGGCTCTATCCCGCCGACGATATGGTCAAAAATGGTCGAAAATGGACGTTTTTGACGACCTGAGTCGGTTTTTTGGCCATAACTTCTTTCCTATCAGAGATAGACCCTTCAACCTGCACAGATTTGAATTCCTCGTGAAAAAACGCTTCGATATGGTATGCAGTCATCTGTTTTCGGCTCTATCCCGCCGCAGATATGGTCAAAAATGGTCGAAAATGGACGTTTTTGACGACCTGAGTCGGTTTTTTGGCCATAACTTCTTTCCTATCAGAGATAGACCCTTCAACCTGCACAGATTTGAATTCCTCGTGAAAAAACGCTTCGATATGGTATGCAGTCATCTGTTTTCGGCTCTATCCCGCCGAAGATATGGTCAAAAATGGTCGAAAACGGACGTTTTTGACGACCTGAGTCGGTCTTTTGGCCATAACTTCTTTCCTATCAGAGATAGACCCTTCAACCTGCACAGATTTGGATTCCTCGTGAAAAAACGCTTCGATATGGTATGCAGTCACCTGTTTTCGGCTCTATCCCGCCGACGATATAGTCGAAAATGGTCGAAAATGGACGTTTTTGACGACCTGAGTCGGTTTTTTGGCCATAACTTTTTTCCTATCAGAGATAGACCCTTCAACCTGCACCCATTTGGATTCCTCGTGAAAAAACGCTTCGATATGGTATGCAGTCACCTGTTTTCGGCTCTATCCCGCCGAAGATATGGTCAAAAATGGTCGAAAATGGACGTTTTTGACGACCTGAGTCGGTTTTTTGGCCATAACTTCTTTCCTATCAGAGATAGACCCTTCAACCTGCACCGATTTGGATTCATCGTGAAAAAACGCTTCGATATGGCATGCAGTCACCTGTTTTCGGCTCTATCCCGCCGAAGATATGGTCAAAAATGGTCGAAAATGGACGTTTTTGACGACCTGAGTCGGTTTTTTGGCCATAACTTCTTTCCTATCAGAGATAGACCCTTCAACCTGCACCGATTTGGATTCCTCGTGAAAAAACGCTTCGATATGGTATGCAGTCACCTGTTTTCGGCTCTATCCCGCCGACGATATAGTCGAAAATGGTCGAAAATGGACGTTTTTGACGACCTGAGTCGGTTTTTTGGCCATAACTTTTTTCCTATCAGAGATAGACCCTTCAACCTGCACCGATTTAGATTCCTCGTGAAAAAACGCTTCGATATGGTATGAAGTCACCTGTTTTCGGCTCTATCCCGCCGCAGATATGGTCAAAAATGGTCGAAAATGGACGTTTTTGACGACCTGAGTCGGTTTTTTGGCCATAACTTCTTTCCTATCAGAGATAGACCCTTCAACCTGCACAGATTTGAATTCCTCGTGAAAAAACGCTTCGATATGGTATGCAGTCATCTGTTTTCGGCTCTATCCCGCTGAAGATATGGTCAAAAATGGTCGAAAACGGACGTTTTTGACGACCTGAGTCGGTCTTTTGGCCATAACTTCTTTCCTATCAGAGATAGACCCTTCAACCTGCACAGATTTGGATTCCTCGTGAAAAAACGCTTCGATATGGTATGCAGTCACCTGTTTTCGGCTCTATCCCGCCGACGATATAGTCGAAAATGGTCGAAAATGGACGTTTTTGACGACCTGAGTCGGTTTTTTGGCCATAACTTTTTTCCTATCAGAGATAGACCCGTCAACCTGCACAGATTTGAATTCCTCGTGAAAAAACGCTTCGATATGGTATGCAGTCACCTGTTTTCGGCTCTATCCCGCCGACGATATAGTCGAAAATGGTCGAAAACGGACGTTTTTGACGACCTGAGTCGGTTTTTTGGCCATAACTTTTTTCCTATCAGAGATAGACCCTTCAACCTGCACCGATTTGGATTCATCGTGAAAAAACGCTTCGATATGGCATGCAGTCACCTGTTTTCGGCTCTATCTTGCCGAAGATATGGTCAAAAATGGTCGAAAATGGACGTTTTTGACGACCTGAGTCGGTTTTTTGGCCATAACTTCTTTCCTATCAGAGATAGACCCTTCAACCTGCACCGATTTGGATTCCTCGTGAAAAAACGCTTCGATATGGTATGCAGTCACCTGTTTTCGGCTCTATCCCGCCGACGATATAGTCAAAAATGGTCGAAAATGGACGTTTTTGACGACCTGAGTCGGTTTTTTGGCCATAACTTTTTTCCTATCAGAGATAGACCCTTCAACCTGCACCGATTTGGATTCCTCGTGAAAAAACGCTTCGATATGGTATGCAGTCACCTGTTTTCGGCTCTATCCCGCCGAAGATATGGTCAAAAATGGTCGAAAATGGACGTTTTTGACGACCTGAGTCGGTTTTTTGGCCATAACTTCTTTCCTATCAGAGATAGACCCTTCAACCTGCACAGATTTGAATTCCTCGTGAAAAAACGCTTCGATATGGTATGCAGTCATCTGTTTTCGGCTCTATCCCGCCGAAGATATGGTCAAAAATGGTCGAAAACGGACGTTTTTGACGACCTGAGTCGGTCTTTTGGCCATAACTTCTTTCCTATCAGAGATAGACCCTTCAACCTGCACAGATTTGGATTCCTCGTGAAAAAACGCTTCGATATGGTATGCAGTCACCTGTTTTCGGCTCTATCCCGCCGACGATATAGTCGAAAATGGTCGAAAATGGACGTTTTTGACGACCTGAGTCGGTTTTTTGGCCATAACTTTTTTCCTATCAGAGATAGACCCTTCAACCTGCACCGATTTGGATTCATCGTGAAAAAACGCTTCGATATGGCATGCAGTCACCTGTTTTCGGCTCTATCCCGCCGAAGATATGGTCAAAAATGGTCGAAAATGGACGTTTTTGACGACCTGAGTCGGTTTTTTGGCCATAACTTCTTTCCTATCAGAGATAGACCCTTCAACCTGCACCGATTTGGATTCCTCGTGAAAAAACGCTTCGATATGGTATGCAGTCACCTGTTTTCGGCTCTATCCCGCCGACGATATAGTCGAAAATGGTCGAAAATGGACGTTTTTGACGACCTGAGTCGGTTTTTTGGCCATAACTTTTTTCCTATCAGAGATAGACCCGTCAACCTGCACAGATTTGAATTCCTCGTGAAAAAACGCTTCGATATGGTATGCAGTCATCTGTCTTCGGCTCTATCCCGCCGAAGATATGGTCGAAAATGGTCGAAAATGGACGTTTTTGACGACCTGAGTCGGTTTTTTGGCCATAACTTTTTTCCTATCAGAGATAGACCCTTCAACCTGCACCGATTTGGATTCCTCGTGAAAAAACGCTTCGATATGGTATGCAGTCACCTGTCTTCGGCTCTATCTCACCGCGATATGGTCGAAAATGGTCGTTTCTGACGTCCTGATGCGAATTATTGTTATAAAAAAATCGGTTAGAAGCGTTTGAAAGAAGAGATTTCTCTCAGGCTTCAAAGTGCTATATTTTTCAATTTCCCACGATCATTATTAGCGGAGTAACACTACTTTTAAATTTGCTCTTTTCGCGCTGGTAAGTTTTAATCCTCCAATCGTTGCGCTGAGTGTATTTGAAGCTTACATTCGCATTGCTCAACGTCTTGTCACAACCGCGATACCAATCACAAGCGCGACACTTCACTATTTTCCATTACCAAGGCGCAAATAAATAATTGGCTAAAAACTGAATTAATTATTAAAAAATTGAAAATTCAATAATTGAAAGGTTAATCAACGAAGCAGACTTCTATAATTACTTGGTAATTATAAAGCAAAAAGTTTTGTTTCCTCTCAGATCAGAAGTAAGTGGAAGATACTTGGCTGCTGACTACTTACCGTCGGAGTTTTTCTTCGACAATGCCGCCTCCGCGACGGAATCTTCCGAATGACTGCCGTTCAGCTGTCGAGCTCCGTTATTGCTGATGCCTGTAACCAATTTTCCGTGTTGAGCTTCCAAGAGGCCAGAGAAAGTCCTCTCAAGGATTCTCGAATTTCGACAAACCCCGAAGTATCGTTTCCAAGTTCCACGCAACGCGTAAGCTCTGGGATTCATCGACGACTTACCCAAATTTTCGGACGAAGCATTTATTTCGGCGAAGGATCTAGTGATGTTTCTCCGATGAGCTTGATGCACTGATTTGTGCAGGCTGGGGCTGTGGAGCGATGTGCTTTTCGGTCGACGAATCGTCGGCAATCTACTGACGAACGACGCGTTGTGCTTGAAGCTGGATGACACTCGGCTGTCGGCGAATGTAATTAATTTGGCAGCTGCACAAGTGCTTTCTTAATCAAGTTACCAGAGTTGTGTCTTCGGTCGCAAACGTTTCTGCGACCAGCGAAGAAAAAGTAGGTACCGCTTCAAATTCGCTACAGGCAATCTATCGATCTAGACGCTTTGAATATCGCAGTTATGCGCCGCCACGCGCGACGACTCAACTGATCGTGATAAGGCGGATGCGACTGTTCCTTGAGACTTGTAAACCGCACAGATTTATGCTCAATTGGAATGATGGGATCGAATTTAGTTAACTACTTGTCCCAGCACTCGACAACCTTTCGCGTGTTGTTGCTTCAAAAGCAAGCTATCCGATTGGGTGTGGAACTCCAGACACGTATGTGTAGGAAGTAAGAATATGATGGAAGGGAAGTCAGAAGTACGTTGGAGAAAGAGGAGTAAAATAATATCAGGAATGGGAAAAAGTGTAATAAGCATTGTGGAGAACCTAGAAAACTGAAGAGAATCTACACTTCTTCAATAGTGGTACATGATTTCGGTGTATGGCAGACAGGAGAATACATATTTGTTTGCATGCTTCTCCAACTTCGACAATTTTGATCCGGGCGACTTCCATCGTTGAGGCAGAAGCTCCTTCGGGTACCAAGGCGAATGGAGACTGAGTGGAAAAGTCAGTTAACTTGAAGCCAACGAGATTGGAGTATTGGCGATACAGCAAAGGATAGCGAAAAATGTTTGGGCCAATTTCGCACGTTCTTGGAAAAAGTTTGAGATAGGACTTCGAGATGGCAGGTTCTCGAAGGGTGGCTCGAGTTAGGGCGTCCTTGAAAGTCAGATCTGAGTGGGGATCTTGCTGGGACAGCCTTTTTTCATGGGGCAGTCGATACCATCGAGAAGTATGAATACTCGTGTATTTGATTGAAAAAGATTTGTTCGCCAAACCGACAAAATGTTTTTGACGCGTTATACAGATGGAAAAAGAGAAAATGATGGGTGCTGGCTAGCTGATCAAGCTAGCCTTTGCTGAGGATTGTGTTCACATGTTGGACAAACTTTGGAGATGATGGGAGTTGAGAGAAAAGTGTTTTTCTGGATTAGAGTGATAGGCAGGGAGACCGGGGCAAAACGAGACTACGGGGCAAAATGCGAGACGCGGGGAAGCCGATCGAGGTGTTAAGTTTCCTGGGAAATTGCGTTTGTACGGAAATTAAAAGAGAAACTGGCGCGGCGACCGCAGGAAGGATTCGATGTGGCGTATATCCGCCGGCCTTTGTGGCGATGCCACTACGCGCGATGCAACAAAAGGTGCGAGAGATAACGAGAAAAATGGGGCGCGCGATTAGCGGGGCCGTAGAACAGGGCGAAGTTGCGGCGAAAAAAGGAGAATAATGGAACCGCAGTTGCTTTGTTACGTTTTAAACGGAAAAACTTTGGGCGCGTTGAAATGAGATGACGCGAAGAATTATTAGACCCGGAGTGAAAAGCTGATCGATTGCCATGAGATTTGCAGCCGAGTTCACCCGATTCGTTGTACAGCGGCGGAAACGCGATTAATCTCACCTGGGCGGACTGGGAAGTGGGATTTGGTGAATCTTCCACGTGGCCACGCTCATACTGTGCTCGTCAGCAGCATAGCAACGCCAGAGCGATTGGATCAAATTAGCAGCGGGCTGCCTCCTCCGTATCATGTGTTTTTGTCGCTGCTGCTGTTGAACTTTCAGAGCGAATCCCGATCCCAGGATACCCTGTGGACATTTGCGACGGATTTTTTTATTCAGTCCAACACGGCGAGCCAAGACTGATACCCCAAATCCGAATTACTCGTCCCCTTCAGCTATTGTGCCACAGGGCAGTGAAACAAGGATTGGCGGGGGGGCCCAAAACTAACAGGAGTGGGGCCACGACCAGTAGGGCAAGGTGAGAGCCTCGTTAGAGTGACTCTCCCAAGTTGGGGTGCGAAGTTTGTTCGCTGTTTTTTTCTAGTGGAACTAAAAAGAATCTAAACAAGATTTCAGGTTTTGACCAAAAACGATCGTGCATTCTCGCGAGGGGTCTGAGAGACCCTCGGCAGGGGAGCCACGAGGACAGGAGTGTTACATTCCGAGATGGCTCCTATCACAGCTACTTTGCCATGGTACTTCGACTAGACTAGCATTGAAAATGTTCACTAGACGAAAAAGTCAAAGATGCTTTCAGCTGCGACTAGACTAGTTGGGCTAACCTGAAACTTCTCTCGTCAGCGTAGAGGTGTGGGGTAGTCGAATTTCGCGTGGAATACCCTATATGCGACGCGCGTAGGGCGGCGAGGAAGGATGTCATCGGGGTAGGAAACGTACCGAGGGCGTTTATTATTACCTAGCTGGAGGCGAGCACGTTGCGGACTATTAATCCTTGGATGAATACACCACGAGAGCTCAGACGGGGCTGAAGATCGTTAGATTGATAACATGCACTGCAAAGTCCCATCATTTAAATCAACCGCGAGGACTCACTTGGGAACGGCGATGCATTATGCATGATGTTCCGAGTTAGGAAATCGCATCCGGACGCAAGCTCGAGCTGGCACGTACGTACAGCTTTCATCGCGATCAGCGGCGAGCCGAATTACTCCTCCGAAGTTCGGGGCACAATGCGTCTTCCGATGTAGCGAGCGCGACGAGATTTTCAGGGATGAAAGGAAACCCAAAAAACTAGCAACATCTTTACTTACCGCTGGCAGCGCGAAGAACGAGATGCCGAGGAGGGCGCAGAAGGATGCGATGACTTTGCCTTGCCACGTCTTCGGCACCGCGTCACCATATCCCACTGTACAGAGTGTGATCTGCAACGATGAGAATTGACCGATGATAACGAGAAATAAATTCGATTTGACGAAGTGTTCGTGAGATCATCGCTTCTGCGACGACGAATACGATTGGTCGAAATTAAATGACGGTCTACTTTTTCGTCAATGTACTGCTTTGTAGTGCTAGAGACACGCTTAGAACTGGTCAGGCATGGATTTCGATAATTAAGCAATGCGCGACGGATCTAACGTTGTCTACTTAGTTTCAAGGACGTTTGGGATACTCTTGGTATTCTCACTAGTTTTCTGCCTTGCAGTTGAGTACAAAAAATTTGGTAACGCTGCAAATTAAAAGAAAGTACGAATCGTGTTGCTGTTTCACTGTCTGCTGTGGCGTGGCTCTTGAAATGATTTCTCGATACCACTACGCGACCGAGCGAGGTCTGAGCTTGCGCTGCCTGGCATCCATTCCTGATTTCATGACGGAGACTGGTGATGGGTTTTTGTGTTTTTCTCCAATAGAATATTATGAGATGCGGCGGCATTTTGTACATTTATAATGGAGTCGGAGAAGTGAGTCACACTGATTACAAAGCGCAGCTGACGCTATTTAGTACCACAGTCCGTTCGCGATGAATCGAGTTTGGAGAGACGATGAATCAGCCGGCAGCCTGCTTATGAAGGCGAGAAAAACAAATACTAATTAGCTCTGCCCTTTGGAATTTGGAGCTTTTTCTCGCATGATACTCTCGCGTTGCCTACGAATTGAAAAGCTCCAGAAATATCGCACTCAAAGCTTCAGGAAGACTCGAGGAATCATCACGGTGTAAAATTTGTTTAAAAAATCCGTTTTTTCTTGCGTTATCCGATGGTATAAACTGTTACGCACATTCTGTCAAATTTTCAGACCGAAATTCGAATTATTTCGGTCGCAATAGTCTGTCTTAGAAAAAATGGTCGGAGCGTGACACTTTTTTAAACCACTGCTATTTGGTCAAATTTGACCTTGAAAAAAAAACACTTCCACGGGGAACTAGCAGCCTTTATGCAGCTCGATAATGCTCCTGGAAATTTTGTCTCGGATGAAATTTGCGACCACCATCTAGGGGATTTTTTTTTTATGTGATTTTTTCAAAAATTAGAAACACCGTGAAAAAATGAATACAGAAATTTGCAAAAAATTCTCGAATGGTGCTTTCATTTGTGAAAAAAAAAATCAGACCGGGCACCTGAGCTTATCTAACTAAAAAAAAAAAATCGCGAAAATCGTCTGTACGATGTAAACTGTTTTATCGATCATGGACTTTATCTTAAGCTGTTTTTTTTTCAAGATGAATCAACTAAATATGGGGAAAAATGTCTGAAATAAAAAGTCAATAGTACGCAAGGAACATCAGAAGGCAGATACATTTATGCAAAAGACGTTCCAGTTGATAGTGTGCTTTTAAACATGGTCGAGCTTGAAATGCTGATTCGTGTAATTCCATCCACGGATTCTTCTTCTCGTCATTAATTCGCATACCGGCGCGGGCAAAAATGTCGTCGTAAAAATTCCTGCCGTTTTGAGTCGTTTGTTAGTCAATTTGTTTGCCAACTCGTTGGTGTCAGTCCGGATTAAGAACTCACCACGCCCCACCACAAAGCTTTGGCGAAGTTGTTGAAATTCTCGTCTTCTTTCTCGGCTAGGTAGACCAAGAAGCTGGCAAATATGAGACCCAAAAATCCGATGTAAAGAGTGGTGATCAATTCCTGCAACACCCAATGGAAGCCTTGAACGATGAAATATCAACGATTTTAACGAGAGGCAGCCCGAGCTTTCGCGGCGTGACGGGATGAGCTTTACCTGACGGTGCGCGTAGACCACGCTGCCCAGAAGTTTCCAAGTCCCGCCACGACGATCCATGCGGACCATTCTGAGAATCTGGAAGAACCTTAGTCCACGCAGAGCACTGGCGGCAAAGACCTGACCGCTGCTCCCAGCGCCGAGGACCACCACGCTCGCCAGGATCGTGATGACGTCTGTGGCAAAGAAGAGACGGTAAAAATTGTGACCTTGGAATATAGTTCCCTTCGATGCGGTTATAACTATCTGGTATTGGGAGCTGAGGAACACAAGAACGAAGAGGCAAGAAGAGAGGGGGCAAATAGTGTGTCTCGTCCGCTTTCTCCTAGTCTGGAATCATTTCTGTTTGCGATTTCTGGACGACGATTGCTAGTCGTCGCGATCCTCGCCAACCAGTGCAAAATCCGTTGGCAGGGAAAAGGACGAAAGCAGAATGGAAAAGCAGTCTAGGAGGTACCAACAGCTGACACGAGAGTCGTCGAGGGAAGGATCATCGGCACAGTGGACGAAAATGGCGCTATAGATGCTTACACATAATGTTGATATGGCATGTATGTGTCGTACTGCCTAAAGGGGCACTCGAATATCTTGGAAACGGGGTGTGCTATAGAAAAGTGGTTGAGACGAAAGTAGTATGGTTTCAAGGGGGACACTTGATGAGTGTGCGACTAGTAATGCTCGTGAGAAATTGGCAGCCGATTTTTTTCACGGAACGAGAGTTGCAATTTGTGGTCGCACTGGACATCATACTCTTGCGAAGGCGCCTCGGAAATCATTTTTAAATATTGGTCATCGAAAAAATCACAAAACGAAGCTTTATACAGGGTATAACACGCCAATCGATTTGCTTGAGCCATATCTGTGGAGAAAAAAAATCCTAAGATGCCCGAAAAATGCTGGTTCCTAAATGTAGGAGAAAGTCAACAGCTGAAGTAAATAGGTAAGCAGAAACCTGAACGTATTACGCGCGAAAAATATCGGTAGTCTGGCCGGCGGACGATGAAAGATGAGAACAAAGTAATGTTTCGGATGTTTGCGAGCAATCCTCGATCTATCAATGTTGGGCGGGCAACCGTAATCAAAAAAGCGACTATAAATAATATACCTATGTGTTTTGCGACCCGATGAGTAGGCATCTACTCGTCCCTAACGCGAGACATCGAAGAGAATCTTACTGGCGAACGCGATGTGATTCAAATGCGATTGATGAAATACGTTACGCGGTTTTTGTTGAATACCTCGGCTATTTCGAATTTTAACAAAAAGTTGCACGAGACCAAATTTGTAGAGAATTTAATTATCTACAACTTTGTTCTCTACAATTTTTCTTCTAAGATCGATATTACGCCGACGCGGGGGGAAAAAGGAACCGTGCAAATACTTTATCATTCCATGCTTATGTAACGTGAAATTCAGATTGTTTTTGTTGGCAAAATATCGATCCTAGAAGAAAAGTTGTGGGAAACAAAGTTGTAGAAAATTGAATTATCTACAAATTCGGTTCTCACAACTTTTCGCTGAAATTCTAAATGGCCGCGGTATTCGAGAAAAACTAATTTTTTTTCATAAAATCCGAACTAGCGAATACACACAACTGCACGATTTGGCCGCCATTTTGAATTTACACTACCAGCGAATAGGAAAAAAGGTGACCGGGATTTTCGGTGTTTCGGAGCAATTATTTGGACTGCAGTCACGTGACTCACCCCGATGCAGCGGAGACGTGCTATTCATGTGCGGTAATCTGAATTGCAATTATCTAATTATTGTATTTCGAAGGAGAGTTAAGGCTGCCGGTTTCATGTCGCGGCGGTCATGGCCCGACGAGCACTACGGCAAAACCAACTCGAAGTTAGGTACGTCGCGCAGACGCCGACCATGAAGCGTGCAAACGATCTTATTCAACGCCACATCGTTGTTCGTTGCAACGATGATATTTCCACTCGATACGAAAAGTAAGCAGATTGATATGATTTTCGTATCAAAAAACCGAACACCATTGAAGTTCGTATCTAGTTTCCACGTTCGACAAACAAATAGTCAACTCGGTACTCGTTTCACATTCGTCGCCTGCCGATTTGTTTATTCGAGTTGATTCCACTTCCAGCAAACCCATACATACATTTTCACGATGAAATGAAGACGAATTCGTGTTATGCAAAGTTAAATTTATGCATAGATCCATCTCGTGTCAACGCGAACGGAACAATTCCACGATATCTCGTCGAAAACCCAGCATTTCGAAGGCAGTTCTCGAAATGATTCGACACTGTCAATGATGGATGCTTGATCGTCTACTCCTCTAATAAAATCCACATTTACTTTAATCCTCCGCGATTAGGTGAATCAGGGTGGTTGAGAAAATAGGGTAAAACCGGGATAAACGAGTATTTACTAAGAATATGCAACGCGTATACCAAAACATAGATGTCTCGTCTTTCATGATAGCGTATTTTTGCGAACATAATTATTATTCATTCCGAGTTAAGAATTTTGAAAAATGTTTCGTATAAAAGTTGTAGGTAACCAAATTTCACGTCGAAATATACCTGCAATCGTTGACTTTCTCTCAATATTAACGAAATAACGTCAATTTTCCGAAAACCACGTGCATGACAGTAATTCTCACTGTGGGGCTGCGTTCACGCTTCTCCGTACAAGCATGCTCCGAGAGCGCGTATTATCGAGAGTAAGACAGTTTTACGTCAATAAATAATAAACACTGATTACTCGAATTGATGTACATTTGTTGTTATCAACAAAAAAAATCATAGCGAGTCATCCATCCCCGCGCGAGGCAAGTATCCCTCAAGCATGTTTAAGGAAAGACGACTATCCGCTGGGGTAGGCAACTATCCCCTTTGTCAGAGGCCAAATAAAACATGATTTACTCGGAATCAATAATAATTATGTTACAAAAAATAGGCTACGGTAAAATTTCCGTTTAGGAGACCACCTCCGATCGCTTTTGGACTAGGTGCCTTCGACGCGTTTTCGCATGGGGAACAACTTTTCATTCACACAAAATTGGCGGTCTCGTCGAGGAACAGAGATACTCAATTTCGAAGATATTATAAACGCATGGTCTGTATCTGTATGTATGTGTGTGTGTGTGAGTTTGCGGTTACTTTTCGTGTGTTGGTTTTCTCGTTGTGGCTTGTACAATATATATATTATGTTCATAGTATCGAAGTCACGCGAAGGTAATGTTGCTGCTTGCACCACACTACACCACACCACTGCACACTACACCACACTACACCACACTACATCACATCACATCACATCACATCACACCACATCACACCACATCACATCACATCACATCACATCACATCACATCTCACCATACCACACTTTCATCGGTATCAGTAACAGTACATTACTGTGATGTGGTGTCGTGTGGTGTGGTGTGGTGTGGTATAGCAAGAAACAACGTGACCTTCATGACCAACATACGAAAAGTAACATCTGTAAAATCAAATATCTCTGTTTCTCGGCGAGATCGCCAATTTTGTATCATGGAAAAGTTGTTCCCCGTGCGAAAACGCGTGAAATGCACTGGGTCCGAAAGCGATCGGAGGTATCTCCCCGAAACGGAAAATTTAGGTACCTAGGTTATTATGAAAGACAAAAGATCTATGCTTTGATATACACGTTGCGTATTCTTAGTAAATATTTATTTTGTTAATAACGGGGCTTTTTGAAAAAGTGGGGCAACTAGCCGGATTTTACCCTACAACACGATCGCGAGGGCGCGTCACAACGCGACATTAGTCATCGTTCAGAAATTCCAACACTCGTCTGCAAAATGCGAGAATCGCGTCGCATACTTCGAAGTTGGATCGCGTAAAACGAATTGGGAAACGAATTCGCGAATTCCATCGAGTCGATTCCGAGGGGCACGGTCGCATCTGATACGTTTGATTAAAAATACTTGGTCGGAGATGAGAGCTCGCCAATTCGAGGATCCGATTTAAAGTTTAATGCAGTCGATGTAAATCCAAGATGGGGTAGCTAGGTCAATCTCCAGGATGCTTCCGAGCCCAGAGGATACTCTATTTTGATGGGCAAACGAAACGAGGTGCGAAAGAAAAATCGAGGCAGCCAAATTACTTCATACATATCGTAGCTGGTGAACTGTGAGAATGAAACGGCGTCGTATCGTACACTTTTTTTTTCCATCACTTCGTATTCTCGCGGCTCTAGGATGGCGCTGCTACCTACGGCATTCCGCTACCTATATCCTCCCTCGCATAGATTCGCGTTTCACGAATTCCGACAGGAAAAATATCTCGGAAAAGTCATCTGCGTGGGCAAATTTTAACCTTCGCGAACCGGACACAGGACACAAATGGGCACGCAGGATCGACTGAAAGTCGACGACTCAGTAGTTCGCCCGCACAGCTTTCAGGCTCGTTAGTGCGATTAATGTCATTAATGCGATTGATGGAAACTCACCGATAATACAGAACGGTCGTCGCAGGAATTTGAGCCGACCAATAGCTGCCTGATATCTCGAACAACATCCCGACGACCATAATCTAGAACACGCAAATGCATTGAGCGCCAACTGCATACCGAGCCTCTCACTTCAATTGCGAACATTTCCTAAGGGTAGATAAGACAAGACCCCAAATCTTGACCGTTTTTTGTTTCACCTTTCCGAAAGCAAAAAAAAAAAGGTGGCGTAACATGATCCATTGCCCCTGCTTCGCCTGAGCACTGTGGAAGCAACTACCCAGTGACATCGTACGAGACTTGCGAGTTTCTTCTTCAAGTAGAACAACTGTGTCATTTGGGTGTACATCGCGCCGATGGATTTTGTGTAACGCGGTGAAATTTCGCCTTTTAGATGCTGGATCCGCGGATTAACGAGTGAAATTGAAACGAAATCCGGCAATGAAGAGGAAGCGTAACATCGCTGTAGCATCAAACACGTTTATCGCGTCACTCTAACAAGGTTAATCTATCGGAGAGGGTTTCACGCGACTCGTAAATTAGTTGAAACCAGGTTAACCCTCTACGGTCTGGGAGATATCAAGTTCCAGTTTGCATGTCATAAAGATATACATCAGTGCCTTGCGAGTGGAGATGCTAGAAGATGTGTGCGCGTACGTGTGTCGATGAGGCTGTACCTCGGTATGTAGCTCGTAGTTGCGTCTTAACGCGCGATTCGAACGATTTACTATCCACCTAGTAAATAACCGTAGAGCAACGTAATGCAACAAGGGTTGAAAATTGATCGGGTTCCAGGCAGCACGCAACGACGAGTCGAATTCTACGGAACACGAAGGCCTCCAATGTTAGGGAGGTCGAGTGGCGTAGTCCAAACCAAATATTTGGACTATTTTCCTCCAGAAATGTTTTGCAGCGAATGAAGCTATTTTCATTATTATGGTAATACATTCGGTACTCGAGGATCCTTCGTCTCGTGTACGTTCAACAAGATGACAGAACATCTCGCTGATCTCGCTAACATTATACAACACTGTTCCGCCTCTCTTCTCATGTTGGGGTGGATGGGATACAGAGACTACGTCGGGTGGCAAGTGACTAGAAGTTGGTTAAAAATTACGATTTAAGGGGTTACGGCTAGTCGGTGGTTTGGGTGCTTGAAAAACTGTGTCGGGAACTTCTTCCCAAGACATTAGGTCTCATTGTCCCCACACCGAGGAAGAAGAAGAGAAATTAATTTTTTCCTTCCAACTTTGATTTTTTTTCTCCTGTTTAATTTTCAAATTTGGGCGATATTTGACGTGAAATTTTAGAAAAAAGTGCTATCAGCTTATTGTGGACCCATGGAGCTGTGAAAGTTGTGCTTTGGACGCCTGTTTCCGCTGATATTTATAGACGAGCAGTAGATTTTCCGAAAAGGTGTACAAAGCAATTTTCTTACGCTTTTTTCAAGTGAATATAAAGAATGGAAGAATGAAAATTCTTCAAATAACGAAGGTACGTCCTTGAAGCGCGTTTATTCAAGTTTTTAAAACCATCCTCGGCGTTACTGTGCGATGATCTGCTGCCGAGATATCGATGATTGAAGACAAAGTTGTCTTTTTTCATTCAACCATCGATATCTCCGTAAATAAAAATCACAGGGAGACGCGCAAAAAACGAGATTGAAGCTGAATGAACAAGCTACTCGACACTTGTATTGATTTGAATTCAATTTTTTTTTCCAAGTGTGCACACGATCCTCAAAAAACCAAAAAAATTGCGAATTCGGTCCCTTGATGTATTCCGCTGAATTTCTCAGTAACCGTAAGTTGTAAAAAAAAAATGGCTGGAGGGCTTCAAAGCAGACGAATGCAGCTCCAAATTGCTTGCTTGATCATCTCGATACGACTATTTTTCACCGAGATACAGCCTTTCAAAAATCTGTCAAAAATTGATGCACACTTCACGTTCCTTTAATCTTTTCCAGCAGTTTATTTAGCATTCGAAGAATCATGCGAATGATATTAGCATACACAACAATTGTCTCTGTACCCAGCTTCTCGAATCCTAATGGAAACACGAGCAGAGAGGCGCCGCACAAAGTAGTATAATGTTAGACGCGAGAAATCGATGTTCACATGTGTTCGACGAAATTTTAGATTCATACCTTAGACAAAATTCTAGGGTGAACCAAACGACTACGACCATTTCCATGTAGAAAAGTAGAATCCCAGCCTCTTTCTCATACTCTTCTATCGTGCTGAAAACGGAGAGAACGAAGCACGTGAAGACCATGCAGAATCTGAAAGATAATCGCATACGACGAATGTTAGTCTCGTAATTAAAAAATGGTCATAAACGAGTACTCGACAAGTACGTTACTTTGCGACGCGCACCTGCTGCTCGACAATACTAACGATAACTACGACAATAATGATGATAATAACAGCCCGCGGTTTTAGCTGCCCGAAATCACAGGCTGCGAAACGGCGCTAGCGACAACAAACTTGGAAACGACCGCAACGACTTGCATTTACGCGTTGCAAGCCGGAAAAAGCTTGTCACACCGCGTTTCGGGGAGATCCGGCGAAATTACGGTTTTCAACCTGCTTGACATGATATTTGCCCAATTTACTTAAAAATCGTCCTGCCATTTTTTTTTAAATGAAACTCTTTTTTTTTTTAAACATTAAAGACCATGAAAAACAGACAAACTCCGTTTGAGAAACTCTCTCGAAAAAGGTTTCTTACCCTCGGAATTTTATATCTAGTGGTATTCGGATTTGAGGGAAAAATATTTTTGGCCAAAAATGTATTATTCGAGGGGCGATGCATTTATTGAGAAACAAAGTGAACTTGTCTTTGTGACAAATTCGTAAAAAGCGGTGTCTCGCGGTTCTAAGCGTACAAACGCCCTGCTCGCTGGCAGGAGTAATGCAGGTGCCCACCGTGACTCGTTCCACAGAATGAGTTGCGCGAACTTCGGAGCGCGGAGCTTACGTCCGCGTTACGCTGGCGGGTGCTTGCAAATAACGCTCTCCATCGAATGGCAATCTCAATTAGTAACGAGGTGGAAAAAAGAAGCTGTCTCGTTAGTGTAAGCTCCCCGGGAACCCCAATTTCCTGATGTCGATTGGATCCGAAGTCGTTGACTAAAAAAACATATAGAGTGTTTCTAACGAGCCCATCCAAAGTTGTAACTCAAAGAATCGAATTTGTAGATCATCTCGGTCCAGACAGTCGGTCGTCTTATTCTGACACGACATCCGGTGTACCGAAGGATAGATAAATCGCGGGTTGGAGGGGAAAGGCGAGGATAGTTCCAGATGTGATTTGCAGGACTTGCGAGATAACAAAACAACTCGCCACTGCATTGGAAATCAATAATCCACCGATTACGGTGTTGGAGCAACTTGGAAACTCCGGAGTTTTGGAAAACTTATCGCATTGTGTAGTTTCCCTGATTACTGATTGGGACAGAACCCCCTTGGATATAAATACATACAGAGATATACGTAATGCGGTCGACGAAGAACCATTTACGAAGCCACACAAAAACTGCGCGTCCACTTCTGTTGGTTGTTTCCTGATTTTATGTATCCTACATCGTTATTTTGCATTCTATGAAACGTAGGACACGGAGCTTTCGGGAGCAGCGACACAATGTGAGTCAACCGGACATGTTTGCGAACACTGCATCACGTAAAAAGCATGGGCAGACTCTAGTGGCTCTAGTGCAGAACCGTAGAGTCGCATGCACAAACGTGTTCGACCATGTGACACGAGTCTTGCTGTGTCTCCTGGCTGAAAAGCTCCCGTTACCAATGTAAGCTACAGAAATCATCGGTTATTCCAATAAGTTTGTTCGAAGTATCCGGATTTGAAGATTCAGGTCTAACGAGTTCGCGCGAGACATTCTCTGGTATCCTAACTTCACTGCTCTCTTTCCGAACGTAGCAGTTCCTGGGGAAAATTTACTCCTCGGAATCCAAGCTACAAGGGAGTGAGTGGAAAAAATCGATTGCTCGAAGTCGACGGACGAGAAAAGCTTCTTAAGGAGGACGGAGCGTTCCCTCGCGTCCAAATGACCATCCAATCAAAAATAACCATCCCCGAGACCATTTTCAGATTCCAATTCAATTAAAATAACGATTGACACGAGTATCATATTTTTCCGAGTGGAACCGGCGACGACGACCCTCGTTCTCTTGGAATGATCGCAATTGTAGCTACGAGTACCTGTCAGTGAAGTTACCTCTGGCGCAATAGCATCGAGTATACGGAATGAAAATCAGGATGTAAAAATGCTGATCGAGTGTCGACAAACATTGGACGTGAAAACCTTGTATATCTGCCGATACGAGGTGTGAAAAGCACATGGAGCATAAGGACGTGAGGAACGTCATGGAAGAAGGAGAAATGACGATGGTTAGCAAGGAATTTCCATCCGTCCAGATTAGTCGCACCAGAAAGATTTAGCTTATTCCATATGGAACTAGCTGTATAAAAGATATTCAATCGAGTGCATATTACAAAATTTAGGAAAAAAGTCTATAAAAGGGACGCCGCACCGAATACATGGGGAAAAGTATGATTATCAATTTTCTTGGTATTGATTTCATTGTTCTTGCCTCAGTTTGTACTCATTTTTTTAGAAAAAGATACTCATTTTTCCCGCGGTTTGCGGGAGTAATGGAAACTACAATTGACACCAAACGCAACCTAATCATACAAGTATACGAATCGATAAATTTTTTGTGAAAGAAATCCAACGAAATCGCAAAAAATACGAGCGCGTTCGAGTTGAATCGGTGTCGGCGGTGGGATGAAGAATGTTTGAAATCCGCAAATAAATCCGAGAGTTTGCCGTTGCTTCGGAGGCAATATAAACTCAGGGAATAATCTCAACTTGGAATAACGAACGGACAGCTCTTTACTTTCTCGCTGAGCAAAGGGAAATCTCGCACCGTATCAATTTTGACAACCATGCCGTAATTTTCGCGAGGGACCGGACGCCGATTCGGCTACATTTTATCCTGCCAGGAAGTAATCCCGTCGTCGGTCCCGAATGCAGGAACGTTCGACTGGATTTCAAAAAGGCGCGTTATCCAACGTAACAGATCCATTTTCGTCACCGGTAATCAACCGTGTCCCCGTCGGATTACGTAAAAGCTTAACTGGACCATCGAGTGTTGGCTAAGCCGGCGCGTTGACATGTAACTAAAAGCTGCGTGTACACGAGTAGTAGAAAATACAACCCCGCTCGAGGTACCTCTCTCATTTCCCACGAAGTTCAATCAAGCTTGCAACATGTTCAGCGAAAAGATGATACATCAATTTCTTCAGTTTAATTTTTTATAACGGACGTATATCTCACTAAAAAATAAACTCAACCGTTAACGGACGCTCGTTTCAGCAGGAGAATTAACTCAATGGTCGATGGAATCTTCCGTCGTTGACGAAATAAATTTCAAGCTTCGGCTGCACACGTCTAGAAAAATGTTAAGCTCCCGCGCAAGGCTACTCACACGATCATGTGATAGGAAACGTCGATGGCGCCACGCGGTCGCTCCAGGAAGTTGTAAACGCGACCCTGAAGGCGACGGTAACGGCCATCTCGTCGTGCCGCCCGGTAGTTGACCGGTCGCCCCAGCAGCGACATCCGCGGCGCTACCAGGCGCCCGCCCGCGCCGCCGCTCCTGAAAAAATCCAAGGAAATCCGTGAGCAGACACGCTCCATTGGAGCATGGGAAGGAAGAAGAGGAATTTGCCTCCTCGTAACTATCGGTGGTTCGTTTTCTGGGGCGCAGGCTCTTCGCGTGGACTGCACGAGCAGATATCCGAAGGTTGAGTCGTTGTCGCATATGTAAGTGAAGCAAGCAGTTGATACATCGATCGCGAAACTCCCAAGGGCGTTTCCGAACCAGTTTGAACAAAACTGAGGGTACTTCTACTAACAACGTCAACACGGGATCATCCCGTGTGGGGGAAGCAAGGGTATGGCGCTCACTCAAGGTCAACGCGCTGTACTTTTCAAATTGCAGGTTCTACTTCCAAATGTAGAAACTGAACGGAGTCCTAACTCACCAAGTAGTTCGAATTTCAGCGTGAAACTTATGTAACGGAATTGCATCAAGAAAAAAGCTTCTTCCGGGAGCCTATCCTGTCATCATCCAAGTCTCGTAGTCTGGGAATTCCCACCGTGTAACCCTCTGTTGTTATTCTTCGGGTTGTGTCTGCTTTGGACTCATCTCTGCGTACCTGGCTACACCCAGCGTTGGCAAAACGCATCTATTCTCATTGTAGCCAGAGACCTGTCGTTCGCGCCCGTTCTGTATTTACTTCTCGTCTGGAATGAGCCCACAACTGTCAACTGTGTTGCTCTCAGTTCCTCGACGACTTTTCGCGACAGGTACTTACGACATACATTTCTGGTGTTCTCTTTCCTACACGGAGAGAAGTAAACACTGGTGGCCAATAGCTAAGACCCTGGTGGACAGTGTCTAAGACATTGGTAGGCAATGTCTAGTCACAACCAGCAGCTGCTCGTTTTTAGATCTGCTCGTGTCTCGAGCATTGAGCGCCAGTGTCTTAGACACGGACGGGCAAACATCGGGAATCCATGTCCGACACTGAGACCCAAAGACTAAAACATGGCCCAGCAGTGCACTGCGCATTGGATGCTCGTGTTTCCAAAAAGCTTCATCCTCTAACATGGCTTGTCACTATATGACATTTTATTTAAAATTTAGAGGTGAGCGCCATTTCTCCTGCTTGTATATACTATTATTATACAATGCATATACATATTACAGTATCTGAACCTCTGAAAATATTTACGTAGGTTTTTGTCCCTGAATCCCTGCATTAGCGGATTGTTGGTAAGTCAAAAATGAGTCGTGAATCCGTACATGTCGACCAAGAACTGGAAGGCAAATGGCATTCGAAGCATCCGTAGAATTGGATGAAACACCTTGGGGATTGTGGGTTTTGTAGTTCATGGATTTGTTCAGCAATGTGATCACTCATTGATGTGGTTCACTGGTTCGAGTTTCACGCGCTACTTTTTTATAGGCAAGCCTCGATGATGAGAAATCATGGCTACGATGAAGCAGCGTATTATACGAGCATTTTGAAAATGTTTCATCAAGCTCTGTAGATACCTCGCGTGCCGCCTTCCGACACATTGACCTGTACTACTGATTCGCTACCCGCTTTCCAATCTCCACCAACCCAGTAGGAATTTCCGGCCTTGAAGTAGACAGAAGTCTTTGGGTGATGTGAACTCCTGTACGAGGGATATATATATTGATATTCGTCGTGATCATCGTGATCTACGCACAGCTAATACTCAGGTAGGAAAGACTCGGTGGCCCAGGCTAGGTGCGGAATACCCCTCTAGACTAGAGAACCACCTTAACTTAGGACTGCTGCTAAGAATAAGAGCGCGCCTAAGTTACTTGTCAGACTACAAGGTATCCTTGATCAGAAAAGGTCAGAAGACTCGTAACGTGGGAACCACGAAAGTGCACAACAAAAATGGAGGAAAATAAAATGTAAAGTAGCATCAACGTTAGTTGTTTACCGTACACTCGTGAAAGGTATTTACGAACCTTGCTGCCTCGGTTATTGTATCGACATGCGAAGCGATCATTAATCGCACTAAGCTGAGAGCACTATACCGCATATGATGATATCCCAATTTACAGATGTACAATGGTGCGCTGCTGACATTTTTCAAATTTGATCTGTCTCAACCCAGCGCCTCGTAAATATCGTTTCACTTACCCAGATCCCAACGACACGAAGAATATACATTTTTAACGTGAAATTCGAAATCTTTTTCACCTCACGTACCATGCACGATCGTGGTTTAGCTATATTTCAACTAAATTCCCTCCGTTCTCTCTCTACGCGCGTTCGCCGGGCTGAAAGTTTTCCTGACCTTCCTACGAAGAAGCATCGCGAAATAACAGATAAAAATAACCCGGTTCCCGTAAGATTCGCTTAAAATTCAATATTCAGCGTCCAATCCAAGTTTTCCCGCTTTAGCAGGATGAATATTTATAATTGCTTTGACGTCTAGGCTCCGGCGCGAATACCTTAGCTCTGCACTCTCCGTTCCTTAAACGCAAGCTGATTCTATCGCTTCTCTCCACACATTTCCATTGGACTTTTGATCAGCAATTTACGAATAACTTACACAGCTGGAGCCAAAGACTCTGGAAAAAGTGACAGGCGTAGCACGTTGGATAGACGCGAGAAACCTGAAGCAGCTGCGAGGAGATGTCACAGAAATCGAAGATGGCTATGCGGACAAATGGAACATCGACTAGTAGTGTCTTGCGAAATGGATACAACGCTGGCACAAGAGCGTTGCAGTCCATGGGGTTGAAGAAGCCCACATCAATTTGGACAAATGAACTTGTATTTTTAATTTTGAGATTGAATTTAGGAAAGTTTTTCATCGACGTACTGTGAAGCGATTTAACCATGCTGACTCGATCGTGGGTCGCGATAGCAGCAACAAGCGATTCCGATAATGTGGCAATTTATTACGTCGAAATGGCGGGGCTCATTATTTACAGATTCCACTTATTTGCTTGGCCAAAATTAATCGCATGCCTACTTACAGTTTGCCCTCGCAATGAATGATACATCTGGGACGGCCTCCTCGTTAGTTAGCCTTTCTACCTCAAATATGGTTAACGTCACGACCTTCCAGCTACGTATAATGAAAGATAGGCGCTTTGTGGCGGATATGAGACAATTATGGGCACAGAGGTTGGTCGAGCGAGCGAGCATTTCGCCGACTAGAACGTAGCATCAGGGAGAAAACATCCTCAACCTTCCTGGAAAGTAAGCGAGCTTTTCTTCTCTCCACTTTCGACCTCGCCATTTCAAAGTATGAGCTTTTCGTGGAAAGGGGGGTAAAACGACCTGCTGGCGATGAGAATCACTTGAAATGTACGGAGTTCAACAGCAACCTTTCAGACATCGATTTTGGGTTGTATTAGAGAGGCGTATACGAATGGATTGGAATTTAGCATCCCTAAGCAATTTTTTGGATCCATTTTTATGAGAAACGAGCCTAAGAACGTGGATCTTTATGACTTGGAGGTAACTTGCGCTTTGTCAAAATATATTTTGTCCAAGGAAGTCGAATCGCCAGAATTTTGTTTCTAGCAAGTATCATTCTCGCAATGGTTACCAAGTTTTTGGTGGAAAGTGGAGAAAGTATGGAAATGAGAGACGAACACATCGAGTGATGTCGTGATGTTTGTCATAGTCCCTTCGCATCTGCATGAACGTTTTCTGCTCCGAGTGAAAGCTTCTAGTAAAATGAATCCTGAACTAGAGCATGAAATAATAGTCACGGTATTTTTTGTCGTCTCGTTTGCTTTACTTTGGAAATTGTGGAGAAAAAACGAAGTGCGAACAATTAATGAACAGATTTTGGTTTCCAAAGTGAAACGTCATTCGTATGAAGCCGTTCACTATTAGTTCCAGTGATCCTTTCAGTAGTGAAGGATAAAACTATTGACTCAATTTGTACTACTGAAAAAGTTCACTATCGGTCCCAGTGACCCTTTTAATAGTGAAGGATAAAGCTATTGACTGAATTTGAACTACTGGTTCACGTCATCCATTCAGTAGCGAAGGATATCCACGAATAGTACAGCGCAATAGTATTCAAGAGTAGTGCTGCATGATAGTCATGATAATCTCAGTCATGCTGCCACCAGTAATGCTGCTCAATAGTTTCTATTAGTAGTACCACTCAATAGTTTCCACCACATAACTATTGAGCAGCACTACTGGTCGAAACTATTGGCCAGTACTACTGGTGGAAACTATTGGGCAGCACTACATCGGGGAGACTATTGACAGCACAACTAGTGGAACTGTTGAGCAAGTCACGGTTCGACCCAGCAGTTTCATCAGTATTGAGGTCACCAATTTACTACTGAGATAGTCCTATGCTAATTATTAATAGATCTTTCAATAGTTTTCAATAGTTCTTTCAATGGTTTTAAACAGTTCTTGCAATAGTTACCAATAGTTCTTCCAATAGTTATCAATAGTTCTTCCAATAATTTCAATAGTTCTTTTAATAGTTTTCAATAGTTCTTTCAATAGTTTTCAATAGTTATTCACAGTTTTTTCAGTAATTTCCCATTAGTTTCTCTACAATTCCTCAATATTATTTCAATAGTTTGCTGACACTGTAGTCGGTAGTTACGTGAGTAGTTTTCAATAGTTTTTTTCCATGCGAAATCGAAGGCCAAAATGGACATTTGCTGATTTTGTCCTTTCATCCTGATTTCTATCACGGAATCGTTACCGGCGTTGATTTTCAAGTGACACCGGAAATTCCGGGATATTTAAAAGAAACGAGAATGTAGCTTGGAAGCGGGAAATTTCTGTGATGCAATAATGTCGCGCGATGGTTAAGCCCTAGCCGCATCAGTTGGAAGATTCAATCTCTTGCAATTAAAGTAAACTCGAAGTAGGAGTTTGGAATAAATAAATAGAATATTATACAACTTTTCTAATCTTCCAATCATGGTAACCAGGTACTTTACTGAAACCCCATTTTTCAAATTCAAGAAACCTGCGAGCGATCCATTTCATCCGAAATGGCATATCCGTCGACATCTAACGATTAATCAATACTCGAAAAATAAGTACACTGCATTAGTGTCGTGACCCAAGTGTTAGCATACATTCGGTAGATGTGATTAGAAAAAAGCGATTCGGCAGCAAAGTTTTTTCCAAAAATATTTTCGATCTTTGTTCAATTTTTAACGTGAGCATATCATCTGAAATGACATATATGTATGCGATTTTTCCATTATATTCGTAGTTGTCCATCGAGTATGTATATTGAACTTGACTCGGCATTGGCTGATGCGAAATCTTTTCGTCTTAGCTACCGTTCGCCTGCTGTGGAATATTTTTCAACGTGCGCGATACGTTCGAATAAAACTCGGGGTTAATGGAAATCCAATGAAAATAGAGAGGTATAGTGAAACGACAACGGTATGATCAGCCGAGATTGATATTGCCGTAGTTAAATATTTACGGCCGATGTGCCGTGATCGATCTCGACGCGCAACCTGTCGTTTCAACGAATGTTTAGACGTCGAGGCACGCCCGCGTATACTTTGTGGTCTGACGAAGAAAAAGCGATAGGCACCGTCTTCAAATATCTATTAAAAAATACGGGCTCAAGTTCGGAAACGCACGCATGTACTATTTTTTTAGTGGTGTTTATTTTAGCGCTTCACACTATTATTAGAAATACAATCGCGAACATTACGGCGCGAGGATTTTATCAAAATGTGAACTTCAAAAAACGTACTTTTCACTAATTAGCTACATTCTACATTCGACACTCTACATTCCACATTCTACAGTCTACAGGCTACAGTTTGCAGTCTACAATCTGCAGTCTACAATCTGCAGTCTACAGTCTACAGTCTACAGTCTACAGCCTACAGTCTACAGTCTATAGTCTACAGTATGCAGTATATAGTCTACAGTCTACAGTCTACAGTCTACAGTCTGCAGTCTACAGTTTACAGTACACAGTCTACAGTCTACAGCCTATAGTCTACAGTCTATAGTCTACAGCTACAGTGTCCAGCTACCGTCTACAGTCTACAGTATACATTGCACATTGTGCATTGTGCATTGCACATTGTGCATTGCATATTATACATTGTTCATTGTACATTGTGCATTGGGCATTGTTCATAGTGCATTGTGCGTTGTACATTGTGCAATGTATATTGTACATTGTTCATTGTACATTGTGCATTGTGCTTGTACATAGTGCATTGTGCGTTGTACATTGTGCATTGTATATTGTACATTGTTTATTGTACATTGTGCATTGTGCTTGTACATAGTGCATTGTGCGTTGTACATTGTGCATTGTATATTGTACATTGTTTATTGTACATTGTGCATTGTGCTTGTACATAGTGCATTGTGCGTTGTACATTGTGCATTGTATATTGTACATTGTTTATTGTACATTTTGCATTGTGCATTGTACATAGTGCATTATGCGTTGTACATTGTGCATTGTATATTGTACATTGTTCACTGTACATTGTGCATTGTGCATTGTACATAGTGCATTGTGCGTTGTACATTGTACATTGTGCATTGTGCATTGTACATTCTACATTCTACATTGTACTTTGTACATTGTGAGTCCACTGCCAATTTATCGCAGTACACCAAATTTTTCGAAAATTTCTCAGCAGACATGTAACTTTGGCGTCGAAGCAAAAAATTAACAACAAAAATCACAGAGAATTCATCCACTCTGTAGAACAGGATTTGTTCAGAATTTTCGGATACATCGAAGAGAATGGGTAGCTGGATTGAGGAAGAACGCCTTAATTGTCTGTTCGGAGATAGTTCACCTACATCAGAGTTCGATATTTGCAAAGCAGATGGAACCGTGTCGATGCAGCAAGACGTCCAACGATCTAAATTTCGACTGCTCAAAAAAGCCACGCTTCTTTTCATCTTTCAATTTCCGTTGTTCCCCGGAATCGAATAGTTCGGTGGGCGAAACTGTTTGCTTCTGAAGAATGATCTCATCAGGGTATGATTGTCGTGTTACGTGACCGACGGCCGCACGTACTTTCCTCGCGAATCGCAATAATGATCGATCGGTCGGAATGAGCATTATTTGTCATGTCGTGACTTCGTTAACGGGAATATTTATTGGTGGGATGAAAACTCGCCCATTTGCCACAATTCAACGAATCCAGTAGCGGCGTTGGGTGAGGCGCCGTTGGGCGGCTGCCCACGGCGCCACTTTATTCCCGCGCCCACAACCAAGTTGCACAACGCGACACACTTAGGGCCAAGGGCCAGAAAAAAGTTTTTTCAATTATTTTTTAAAGCTGGTCCGGACATTTTTTTCGGTTGGGGAGTTACAGCAAAATGCAGGTTTTCGACTAGAGCTTCTGTTTCATCGCGCGCCTCCGTCGTTTGAAGATTTTTGGAAATCCCAGATAAGTGCGAGCTGCGACGAAACAACGTATACATATATATATATATACACTCGACAAGTGTTCTTCATTGTTTTTGTTCGTTGGAGAATATTACGTAAAAATGAAAAGAAAAAGGGGGTTCGGTGTCGGAATGCCATTCGTATTGTTCTCTTTGGCCCCGAGTGTTTCTCTCGAGCGACGCGGACTTAAAGAGTTGCGGTCGAGGGAGCGAAAACAGACGGCGCGAAAGCTCCGTGCGAAGAGGGGGGCCGCGTGGGTCGAGGGGGCGAAAAAACGAAGGGGAATGAAAATGACACGTAGGTGTAATGACACGTGGGTATAAGAACCAAGGCCTCGGAATGCGGGTCACTCCTCGGACTTGCAGTAGACGAAGGGAATCAATGTGGCGGTATGTGGTCTAGAAAGAAGCTTCGATTACGGCGTAAAACGCTCGTATGCATGAAACATGAACTGTAATAAGAAAATCGATCTGATTCAGTTGACCAACAGTTGAATAGGGTAAACGCACCGATAGATGGACGCACGTAATTTCAATGAGTTGAAAGTCAAAACGTTGTGTCGTATTTCGTACGACACAACGAAATACTTTCACTCGACCTGGCGAGGTCCCACTTCAAAAGCGCCACCACTGCTAACAAGAGCAGATGGGTCAGAATATTGCTCCCTGCACTTTCAATTTACTCGCAGTGCGAATAACTCGACTTCTATTCTCTATTGCTACATCTTTTAATAATAAACTATATCGCTTTTATATAGTTATTATTAAAAGTTTATAAACTATAAACTTTTAATAATAACTATATATATATATATATATTTAGCTGGACGTGGCTATATATATATATATATGTAATATATATGTGTGTGTGTATATAAATATATAACAGAGAAGCTCTTTTTTAATACTGTTTTCAAATTTTCTCTTCGAATCTCGGTAAGCATTTTCGTTATGTATTAAATCTCATCAATGTTTTTTTTTACTCGAAATCACTAACGTGTAACTTTTACTTTCATCTTAACGCTCTCTCTCCGCCCCTTCGTGCGTCGACCTTGAGACCTAGCACAGCTAAAGAAAGGATGGTTATTTTGTAGTGCCATCAACTTGTGTACCAAAATTTCGGTTTGAGTCGATGTATACAATTTCTGCGTAACACCTCTGTTACACTGTGAAACATTTGAAGGGGGACGGTGGTGTAGAACTTGTAAGCTCGAGGCGATTCTTTTTAAGTTGACAATAATGAACCACAATATTGAAACCTTGTAGATATATTGTACTACTCGAATAGCATACAAAATCATTTGTAGAGCCATAAAAAAATGTTTCAATTATTTAGAAAATAGCTCTGCAGAAAGTGATTTTGAGCTTTTCTACTCATTCGAAAAATAAAATAAAATTCAGCTAAATTAGTAATGCGTACGAGTGTAGCTGCAGTCGGTAGGGGAACGAATGAAAACACTGTGCTATTTTCAAAATAATTGAAAAAAAATGTTTATGATTGTGAAAAGGATTTTGGATGCTATTTGAGTAGTGCAATAGCTAGGCAAAGTTTTAATATTATTAGTACCTTAAAAAAAACATCCCGAAAATGCCTTAAGCTTGCAAGCTCTAGACCACCCAAGGGGGGCAGATTAGCTCTGGATTGGTCTGCAAACTTTTCTGAAACCAATCGAGTTTGGTACATTTTCGTTTTGTCTGTAATTGTGGGGGAAAAATGTGGAATTCTGGGTGACCAAGGAGGGGGCAAGTGACAGTTGTGCGGACACCGTTGACTAGTAAGCACGTGACAGAGAGAGCGTGAAGTTCGCGCGTCTTTATTATACAAATAAATTGAATACCTGTGGCGTGACAATTTTAGGCATTGTATTACCACCATTTCAAACGAATGTAACATAACTACAATAATATGGGATAATGTAGGGTGGGCAAAAAATACAATATCGCTACTAGACTGAAGTAATGCGCTGCTTTCGTGGATTTGTTCTCTACTCTCCCCGGAATCAACACCGATGGGGATAAATCGCAGGGTGATCGCCAAGAAATATAACACCTGGGTCAACGCGTTGCGTGTCTCGACACATCGTTCCATCGCTCGGTTAGATATAACCCCCTCGTCTGGCCCGACCAATAGAAGCCCGCAGAGAAATTGCCCACTTCGCCAAAATTACGCGAAATCTTCCAGCGACCCGAAGAAGAAAGAAGGTGTAGCTCGTCGATCTGATTTACCACCTTCGCCCAAACAAATGCGACGCGTGTTTCTCTTTCGTACATGTTTCCGCGAATATACACCAAACATTCCGCTTTTTTCAACATTTTCCCTACATACCGCGATAGCCACCTGTCGCGCGAGGGGCACTGCCTTAAAACGCCGCTGCTCAACCCTCTGTGCCAGCTAACTACCGTTACAACCAATTCCCGCGTAAATCGAACCTCTCGATTTTTTTCCCACGCCCCTACTGGACCAATCGTTTCCAACTTTCGAGGCTATTTCGCCGTGTATTCGAAGACCGGAACCGGAAACCAGCAGCCTGCAACTTCTGCACAGCAGCTGCAGTTTTTTATTTTTGGGTACAAACCAAAAAATCAGTTTCCAAAGTTGAATTTGTAGCGAAAGGATCGAACACGTAGCGTGAAGCTAGTCTCTTTCTGCTTCTTCATATTTTCCCTGGAGTATAAATATGTTTCGCACGGTTCTCGCGTGCATTTCGACGGGGACCACCACGGACATCCATCAAACCGGCAAATATATTTATACCTGCTCCGAGCCCGTCGCTCAGCATCGAAAGTATTCGTAACGTGACAACAACATTTTCAGAGAATATTCTGAAAAATACTCTCGTTTTTTCTCACGACTCGCTCCGAGCTAAAAACCCGTCAGATTTTATTTCTCCGCGTGCTTTTTTTGAAATTGAAGTGCGTTCGTCACGCGACACTGCTGTTCCGCAGCTCCGTAATTTTCAGTGTCGGAGTGAGGATTTTCAAGAGCGTAATTACGAACTATTCCCAGCAAAGTTTGGCGGACAGGCTCGTTATTGACGGAATTGTTGGTACCACGAAAATCTCAGTATTTCGAACGCGAATATTTATAGGGTTTTCCATTCGCTCGACAGCAAGTGATACAATTATTGTACCATCGTCTTTGACCCTTCAAATCCAAGTACGACGGACGAAATTTACCCCAAGTATTTACCAACGCTCGTGAGTTTTCTTCCAGATATTATCGCAAAACGCACGCAACGGCGTTGATTGGCAAGAATTGAGAAACACGATGGTGCCGACTTTTTCAGAAAAGCTCTCGTTCGTATTGTGCTCGGAAACGGCTGATCAAATTACACAAAAACACAATACGCTGCTTCGTATTTTAATGCAGACATGGACGCGTTTTTCGTTTAAAAAAAAAAATTGAACGGCCATTGGAAATTTCCGGCATCGAAGAAATAAATTTAACGGCTCGTAAAAACGTGAGGTTGTCCCTTGTCATTTCTAGTGCCACGTGCGCCAATTCCGCCGCACTTTGCCGTGGGTAGACGACTTTAAGGAAACATTCCACAATCGAGTGGTTAAAAACTGGAGGTAAAAACTGGAGTTAAAAACTGGAGGTAAAAACTTTTTTATACCTTGCAGCACGTCACGATGATAAGCACGTCGAAAAGCACATGAAACAGTCGATTCCGCGCTTATTTTCCAGACGACGGTCGAGAGTTACGCATCGCGGGTTTCCGTAGTCAGCATTCGCGCCTCACATCGTCGCGGCACCCTTTTATTTCCGCGTCGGTTCACCGCGCGTAGCGAGAAACGAATTCTCCTCCGAAAACCGAAAAATTCAATCCGCCTCACCGATGGTAACGGAAATGACGGGCAGCAGAGCGCAGTCGAAGGAACGACGAAAAAGCTCGGACCCACATTCTCTCGCGAGCGAGGTGTCACTCGCGAGGTGCGATGCGGCTCGGAAGCAACGCGCGACCACGGACGTGGCGTGCAGCCGGAATACGCGCGGATAGTCGGAGCCGCGCCTCCGCGTGCGGCTGGCGCTTGGGACGCTCGAGCCGAACTCACGGGCGCGCGGGCCGAGCTTCTGCACGGGTACCGTAGACCGTACTGCGACTCGCTGCTATGCGCCGACACTCCGTGGCTACGGCGCCAACGCGCGGGACCTCGTCGGTCTGGTCATCCGTCTACTATATCTACTTACTCCTTCGTACCAACGCGACTCTCCTCCACTACCACGCGAAGACTTTCCTCTATATAAAAAAAAGAAATTAAAAAAAAAAATCACCTCCCGCAGAAATTTTGTACTTATAGTTAGCCAACGAAGAAGAGCTTATTCACAGCGAAAATGGAAAATTGGCTCTACGCGGAATGACTAGCACAACAACGATTTTTTGCACAATTTCCTTCAAGAATACTGGTTACAATTTTACCCTCACCCCCTTAAAAATGGCGCGTACAACTCGTTTGCCTGAATTATTAGTAACGCGAATGTCACAGCGGTAATGAACCTTTGGCACTTTAATGTACGAATCATTGTTTTCGGAGGACATTTTTTTTGTAATTTTACATTAGTAGTAGCATGGTATTTGGTATTTGCGCTGCGCTGTCGGTCAACTTAAGCCTCGTGGAAAATGCGCAGACCGCTACTAGTCGAACGCACAGACTAGAAACAATTTTTAATACTGTGCGGAGCAGTTTGGCAAATCGCACAATGAAGGCGACATTTTTTGGAAGAGGTTGTAAAACTGTGTACAGAAGTGATACATCAAGTCACGTTTAGCAGACACGAGAAATGACAGATTTTCATTTTTTTACAATTATTTTAGTTGGGTTAAAGTAGAATAGCGTGCTGTGTTAATGTATATAAGTACAACGTATCTTTGACAACAGAAAATAGTGCGGAGATTCTTTTTGGAAAATTCCGCTAGCCCACCAACCCGGCTTTAGATTTGTGCTTGAAGGGAAGAAACATTAAGGTATAATCCCAGGTTTTTTCCGGACCTGAGTAATTTTCATGGACGACTGCAGCTTGATCTCGTGGGGCGTCGTGGACGAGGCGGGGGGATGGATTTGGGCGTTGTAATTTTCGAACAATTGGCGTTCACGTTTTCGAGTTACTCGCCTATGCCTTCAGACTCCGCGATGCATTAGGCATGCATTAGCCGTGCATTATAAAGCTGTATTGTCCCACGCGCGGCGAATCTCACAGACTTGATTACGGACAAGGCAGACGATTAATGTACACACACGCGCGGTATCATTTCGCTCGACGTTTATCTATTTTTAATCGCCGCTTCTAATCCAGGGCCCACCTCATCCAATTTCAGATCAAGGTCGCGGAGGTTGGTACCATCCCCCTGTCTCATCTTCTTAGTCGCGCCAGGTGATTGCGCTGGGACAGTTGTCCCGCTCAGCACCGTGCAACGTGAGACGGGGACGTAGCACGCGCTGATGCATTAACCATAGGCACACGGAGCGAACAGTTTCGACGCGAGAACCAAAGCTTTGGGTGTCACGACCAAACACTGTGGCTCGATATCGCCCAGCCAAAGATTTTTCCACGGTAACCAGAGCTAAGTTTGCTGGGTATACCTTGGTCGTGGAGCAACCAACAAGCATTAAGATTTGTTATTCTACAATATTGTATCGACACGTGAAAACTGGCCAACGTCACACAAACTACTCTTTATAACTTGTTCTGAGGGCAAAACATCGTACACGTTTACATGCGTGCATCTACCCTCAATGTTACATCATTGCCAACTCAAGGTCATCGCAGAAGTAAGAATATTGGAAAATAGGGATTTACAAAATCTATCATCCAGGAGCCAAAAATCAAAAACGTAACCCTTTTATACAAGCTAATTTTCTAACACTCAGAAAATCAGGATTTACAAGACAGTTGCCACATACATATTGTTTTGTTGTTACTAGTTTGGAGCCGCCGTATGACCTCGTATTAAAATACTACTACCTAATACCCTGATATCACAGATTGTGATGTGGTGCTCTGGCTATAGTGCACTTAGTTATGCTACAAAACTAATTTCTGTCCTGCATCCAAAGGAATGACCTCTTCATTACCGATTGGTTGCTCTTTCAAAGCTAGTAGCACCTAACTTGGTTGTGCCATCGCAAGTTAGCTTGTCGTACCCAAAGTTCAAATGACGTTTTGGTAGCATTTTCCAAAAGCAATGCTGCTATCGAAATCACAGGCGTGAAATAATTGTGGAAGAATTATTCGGTATTCTGCTCCTTAGTGTACATTACTATTCTCTGATATTCTTAATCCCGTTTTGGCGAGTTTCAGTGTAACAGCGAGGAGCACTGATGTAAACGATGTTTGGCATTGAGTATTAGCTACAACACTCAAAAAAGGAATCGAGCACCTAATTGTTCGATTCAGCACCCAATTTTCATGCTATCCGCGACTCAATATCCAACATGCTCTGCTAGCATAACACGCGTCGAGAAAGATTTATTTCAATACGATATGCTCGTAAAATTCTATTTAGTCCGCCTAAAAATCCCCGGACGCCGCACCCCAATTATAATTGTAATAAGTGCGTCACGCACTTGTTTCTTTAATTACTTTCGCCCCCTTCGCAATAACTCATCATCGAATTTCCGCGTATCGCGAATTATATTTCCTGTAAAACTCGCTTCTCCCTTTTTTTCACTGAAGATCAAGTCAGTCGCGAGGAAAGTCGGTCAGATTTCTGGGAAAAAGGTCGGGGGCGTTCGCGAAACATTTTCCCCTCCGTCATAAAATTCCTTGCCTTCGATCGACGTGGAGATTTTTCGAAGGAGAAAACGAAACTGAACTTTTCAATTTATTCAATTGTTTCGATTTCAGGGCGAGAGCCATTTCTCGTGGGCTCAGTGATGTTGGGAATTTCTGCGCGGCCGAATCTCACCGCAACTCGATATCGAGTCCGCGTACGTAGTCGACAGTTGTCCCTCGCGAGATATGGGAGTTCAGCTGTTAGACGACCGCCTGGGTGTAGGGAGAGAAAAAAGAAAACGAAGATCTTCTATTTTTTTTCGATTTCTCGTTACGAAACGAACTTCTTGTGTGTGTTGCTCAAGGTCAAAGAGGAAGTGCTTCGGCGATTACTCTTGTTTGCGTCGTTAGGATTAATCTTCGTTACAGCCTTAAGGATCATGGCTTCCGATAATTAGGCTACAAGACGGAAGACGTCTTTGGGGTAAAATTTAAAAAAAAACAGGCTCAATATTTTCGCGTGTTTCATCAATGTGCAAAGTTTGGTTCCGAGCGGTTGGGTAGGGTTACTTGTAAGAGCGTTTCCGGCAACCCCAATTTTCTGGCCGGGGTCTCCGCGGAAGCTTCGAGTAACGAGACACTCTGTATGAACAGAGGAGAGCGCGCAGTCTTGGCGTTGAATATTAAAACTGAAATACGAGGATGTTCCTTACATCAGGCGAACGACGGTGACGAGAAAGAGGCGAGGAGTGGCAAAATCGAGGTCCACGATACTTTCGTGACAGTTGTAACAATGCGCGTGATCGTTGGGCCCGGAAATGTGTCGATATCTGGTGGGATAGCTCGCGCATTGGTTGTATAGCCCCGAAGTAAATCAGGATAATATCAAGCGCGTCGCGGCGCCATGTTTTATCGCTTCCACTCCGCGTCTCCACACTTCTTGGCGAAAGTTCGACGCCTTCGGGGTCCCGTCTCCTATTTCCTGTTTCCGCACACCTGACCCGATCGCTATCACGAGCGGCGAATAACAGGCGTAAAGATAGAAATGCGAGATCGCGTCGGAAGTTGGCGACAAGCGTGTTGGGGAGAAATAAAAGAAAATGGCCGCGGAAACGAAACTGCCGCAAGCTCTAGCCTTAGCTGTCGCAAGGTCGTGTTTTGCAAACGGGTTTTCGAAGCTTTTTGGGCGAGACAATTATCGAACAGTAACTCGAAGTTAGTCGGAGCAGGAACACTGACAGACGTTGGCGAACAAGATGCCAGACGAAAGCTCCGAAATTGGGAGTAATAAAAGCGGATCTCTTCGCCGACTGGGAGACGACGTTGAAATTCTCGGTTTCGAGAGTCTGGCGGAGTGAATATTTGCAAGTTTAATTAATTGCGATGATTCGCGAGCTCGGATTTAAATTCCCATGCAATGTGATGGGAGAGAAGTGCTGGGATCAATTTAATCTCGAGAGGCGCGATTAAACGAGGCTGAAAAATCTGAAAGGTCACAGAGTTCCTTTGATGTTCTTGCTTGGAGTGGAATACTCATTGATTGGCACGAGCTCGCTGTCGTGTCAGAGGTCGAGGGACGGAGTATTGGACTCGATGTAACACGATTCGCGTTCACCTGGGCCGGAGTTGCGTTTGCGTTCGACTGAATTTGACGTGATCGCTGACCTGTGACGAGCGAGTGCAAATTGACTCGGAATCGTACTACGAGATGGTATCGTCGCCAAATTATTCTTCCACGCAAAGTGTTTTCCACCATCGTCGCGCCGGCCAAAATTAAACGACGATTGGAACGACCATGCGATTTTTGGTACATGAGAGATGAGAAACGGGACGAGTATGCCTCGGACCGTTGCTCTTTTTTATAACAAGCTCAAGAAGTGACCGTCCGAACTTTCCAATAATCTCCAATACACGCGGCGCAACGATCGGAGGATCAAAACTTTTCAGGGTGCTTGTTACTCCGCTAATAATGATCGTAGAAAATTGAAAAAACAGTATAATAGTTGGATTAAATTTTGTGCATAATTTGTTAAGCAACTAGGACACGATTGGTCGATATATCTTAGCTGGCATAGCTAACTATTTCAGCTGGTATGGCTAACTATTTCAGCTGGTATAGATAACTATTTCAGCTGGCATGGCTAACTATTTCAGCTTGCATAGCTAACTATTTCAGCTGGTACAACAAACTATTTCAGCTGGCATGGTTAACTATTTCAGTTGGTATAGCTAACTATTTCAGCTGGTATAGCTAACTATTTCAGTTGGTACAGCTAACTATTTCAGCTGGCATGGCTAACTATTTCAGCTGGTATAGCGAACTATTTCAGCTGGAATAGCTAACTATTTTAGCTGGTACAGCTAACTATTTCAGCTGGCATGGCTAACTATTTCAGCTGGTACAGCTAACTATTTCAGCTGGCATGGTTAACTATTTCAGCTGGTATAGCTAACTATTTCAGCTGGTACAGCTACCTATTTCAGCTGGCATGGCTAACTATTTCAGTTTGCATAGGTAATTATTTCAGCTGGTACAGCTAACTATTTCAGTTGGCACGGCTAACTATTTCAGCTGGTACAGCTACCTATTTCAGCTGGCACAGCTAACTTTTTTTCTGTGTGTAGATTGCCATTCTATTCTCGTGTTTACTCACCTTGCTGACTTCTCCTCCATCTCGAACGTGTGAAAGCGAACGTTGAGCGTGTTATTCGTTGGTTTTTTGGCGACTGGGTCGAAGGTGTCCGCCTTCGGATGAAAATTACCGAGTTGAATCCCGGTTGACGATGCCAACAGCGGCCGCTGGAGCCGAGCTGGACTGTCCGCCGCCGACGACGTCTCAGATGTCATCATCGGTGAAGATAATTCCTCGACTGCAGAGATTTCCCATCATCACTCTTTGCTAATACACGCGCGAATTTTTGTCGGGATGATTTAAAAAACGTAATAAACTTTCAGGCCTTCCCGTTATTATTGTTTGAAATCGGTCTAGCAACGCGATGATTTCGGTGTTATTTTTCCAGACGCGGAAATATCAGTGGAGTTGAGGCTAAATAACGACTGCTCTGCTCTGCCGCAGATGACATCGGTGGAAAGCTACAGCGTTTTGCTATACTCAATAATTTTTTTCACAGTTCTAAGAAATTTTGACGACGGTGCTCGCGGAGAAGCGATGAGAGAGTGCAGAGAGCTAGAGAAGGGAATCACTCCGAACAACTCACCACTTTGTCAGCTGGGCGATTTTGCTCGGCTCCGACGTGCCATGCCTTCAAAGAACGTCAAACGTTCACCAACGACGCGTTACATCTGCAAGCAGAGGAAAACAAGTTCATCGACCTTTGTTATGACAACGACGCGAGAGTTATTCTCCGAGTCTAGTTTTGATGCAATCACATCCGAGTGTTTCAGGCCGAAGCTTATTTTAGGGGGCTACATACACTTCGGAGATCTAGTTCTAGACCACCATGCTTCGCGCGATAGTGTAGTGTGTATCGAACCGTTTTTACGATGCCTGAATTCTCAGCTGAAATCGATGACCGAACAATTTTATTCCTCTGCCCGTTATGACCAGAAGAATATGAATGTTCAAATTAAATTTCCGCCGCCATTTTATCGAGCCCTGAACACACGGAACATGGTTCACTTGTGAAAATGGAGCTGAGGCAAAAAGAGAGAAAACTAGAATACGCGGAAGAACGTTTAAGTCGCGATTCTACACGCCACATCAATGCCACCACTCGCAGATATTTCCGTTACGTAATCGAGAAACTTTGAAATGTAAGAAGA
Organism: Arge pagana; assembly: GCA_963969455.1. NCBI lineage: Eukaryota > Metazoa > Arthropoda > Insecta > Hymenoptera > Argidae > Arge > Arge pagana. The sequence goes on along the minus strand of OZ018313.1, from coordinate 2,431,308 downwards.
AAAAGATCACTTGTAGTTCTTCTTCATTAGAGAAACTCGTTAAAGAAACTTGGAAAATGGGCAAAGAATCGAAGATTGAATGGAACCGTTTACGTCATCATGCTTTGGCACCCTACCAAGGCCGACGGCCAAAGAACTGGCGACAGCTTTCGCTCGTATCGAGTCGCTATGAAGTATCCCACTTTAAGATGTTTCGTGAACCTCTTCCAACAAGTTCGACTTCATCGGGTTGTTGTATCCCAGAGATTTCCAACTCTCGACTCAACACTGATACTCAGGGTTGGTTGCTCTGGGGGCACGCTGAAAAATTACGCCCCGTTGCCTGGGTAGTCCGCAAGATGAGCGAAGTTTTGGTGAACAATTCACGTGTGTCGTGCTAGGAGACCCACGTCGGAATACTGAATCGCGGATGGCAGCAAAATTGGGTGCTCTTTAGGTGCTACTTAGGCTAGTATTTTTCGTTCCATTCATCGCGTCCAGAACTGCGGAATGCGATTGTAACAATGTTGCGAATGTTCGCGACCAGCAGCGTTGTGTAACGTTTCAAGAAATTTCGAAATCCCGGATCAGAAGGATATTGATAAACTGTCTCCGGGGTCGCTTATGGAACATTTCACAGCTCAGAAGTGATATTCCGAGAACATTGCCGCGCTATTTTGTGCCGTGTAGGCCATTACCTTGCCCGTTACGGTTGATGTATTGCGGAGCGGAACTTTATACCGTAACTGAGAAGTGGTTTATATCATATCTATTACACCTTTCAAGAGAATAATGAACCGGAATATATAATCGACGGGCTTCTTAGAAATCTGATACGGGCGAAATCGTTTAGTTTTTATGGATAAATCGAAAATTTATAATCAAACAATTTTTTTTATAGAAAAATCGCCGCTCTCGCCGGGGAACGATGATATTCAATGTTAAAGATGTCCAATACGCATGGCCGTATCTGTAGATGTTTGCGAGTGTGCGGTTACTTTTCGTGTGTTGTACTCGTTGCGACTTGCATACGTTATGTGTATAGTATCAGAGGTGAACGACATACCTACACTACACTACACTACATCACATTAGACCACACCATGCAGCGCTCGGTATCAGTTGCAGTACCGCACTGTGATATGGTGCGGTGTAGTGTGACGAGATGTGACGTTGTGTGGTGTGGTATGTTCTGGTGTCGTGTCGTGTCGTGTCGTGCGGTGTGGTGTGGTGTGGTGGGGGGGTGTGGTGTGTGTGTTGCGTGTGCGGTGTGGTGTGGTATGGTGGGGTGTGGTGGTGCGTGGCACGGTGTGGCTTGGCGTGGTGTGGTCTGGTCTGGCGTGGTGTCGTGTCGTATCGTGCCGTGTGGTGTGGTGTCGTGTGGTGATGCGTGGCGTGACGTGACGTGTCGTGTCGTGTCGTGTGGTGTGGTGTGGCGTGGAAATGCGTGCTATGTCTTGTCTTGTGGTGTGGTGTGGTGGAGTGTGGTGGTGCGTGGCATGGTGTGGCTTGGTGTGGTGTGGTCTGGTGTGATGTGGTGTCGTGTCGTATCGTGCCGTGTGGTGTGGTGTGGTGTGGTGTGATGGGGTTTGGTGTGGTGGTGTGTGGCATGGTGTGGCTTGGTATGGTGTAGTTTGGTGTGGTGTGGTGTCGTGTCGTATTGTGCCGTGTGGTGTGGTGATGCGTGGCGTGGCGTGACGTGTCGTGTCGTGTCGTGTCGTATTGTGCGGTGTGGTGTGGTGTGGTGGGGTGTGGTGTGTGTGTTGCATGTGCGGTGTGGTGTGGTATGGTGGGGTGTGGTGGTGCGTGGCACGGTGTGGCTTGGCGTGGTGTGGTCTGGTCTGGCGTGGTGTCGTGTCGTATCGTGCCGTGTGGTGTGGTGTCGTGTGGTGATGCGTGGCGTGGCGTGACATGTCGTGTCGTGCGGTGTGGTGTGATGTGATGTGGTGTGGTGTGGTGATGCGTAGCATGACGTGATGTGTCGTGTCGTGTGGTGTGGTGTGGTGTGGTGATGAGTGGCGTGGCGTCTCGTATCGTGTCGTGTGGTGTGGTGTGGTGTGGTGATGCTTGTCGTGGCGTGGTGTGGTGTCTGCCTAATCGCAAATAGATATGTCCAGTTTCGACACGTTTGTTGCCTAATATTTTTATTCGCCGATGAATCCGCCAACCGGCCAACTCATTTCGCCTTCCCTGAACGTGAGTTTCACCGCAGCCACTGCGTATGCGAAAAACAGCACGTGGTAATCCTCGACACGTGTGGACTACACGTCGACTCGTTCCATAGTGAAAGCACACAAAATGTTTACGGAAGCTTCGAGTTACACTCGACGTCGACCAGATTAGCTGCGCGCTCGAATTCCCGCTGTACAGATCGCGTTTCATAAAAATTCGAAGAATTTCAAGAAGATCGCTATAGGCGTTACGTCCGCGTAACTTGAGCGAATAGTTATTATTACTCCCGTGACTCACTCCATAAAAATTCGAAACTTGGGATCCCATTTGTCGAGCACCGCTGGTTACTCCCGTACTCAGAAGCCACGAAACTTGGCCCTACTCTCACCCTGCGATTTTCCTCCCTCGTAAAAAATCAATTATTGTTGATAGTTGAAAACTAAATTTCCTACAAAAGATGTTCTATAGACTTAATCGCCTAGATCTATATTTCCTGAGGTATTGCACTCGACACGCTTAGAGTACTTAAAACTAATATTGAGGACTGTAACCTTCAAGGGCCAACCAAGCAGTGAAGGTTGCCGGTAGGAAATGATATTTCCTACCGATGGGCAAATTTTCCAGCTGGAAACGTTGTCGATAAGAAAGAACGAGGCTGATGGATCGCTCTTCGTTCGGTCGAAGGTGGCTCAAATTCGCTACCCTGCGGATAACCTTATCGGGAAGACTCGGCAGGTCTATATTTCACCGCCGGAATTTCCGTCTCGCGAGGCTTTAAATCTGTTCAGTTCGAATGAAACTGTCCCTGGTGAACAATTACTCCGGATGCGGAAAACAAATCCGTGACAATAGTCATCTAGTTATAACGAATTGAAAATAAGGGGGGTAATATGAACTATAAAAAAGTCTGTATCGATTTATAATTATCTACTTGTTGTCTCCTGTTATCGAGGAGTTGGGGAAATATTAACGCGGAAAGAAACTGTCTACGTTATCGGCGAAACAGTCTCCCCGACGCCGCGGCGTGAGTTATCGAATTACTGAAAAACTTCTTGTGTCGATGACGATAAGGGTGCACGAATGATCACAGAAGTCGTGCCTTCCCCTCGGCATCCGAATTCCCTTCCATTTACCCGAAGGACTTCCACGACTCTCACCTCCACAAGCTCAACCGCAATTCCGAAGACTTACATCTCAGCACATAAATTGGAAATCTCGTCTCACAAAGCTCCAAGTATTAATCTACTCCTACCAAACATCGTCCCCTTTTCGCGAAGAAAATCTGAAGAAAAAAACCATTAGATGCAAGTTAACGACTAAAACGTCGCACATCAGCACGAGACTCCTTCATTGGTGTGAATAACTAGAAACTAGTTCGCTTCATTGCAAGTTCTAGAAACATAGCTCGCGAATCACTACTCTGCACGCTTGTAGAGCTACCATTCGTTCAGGAATTGGTGTAGTGTTTGGTGCCAGCTAATAAGCTCGTCAAAAGTGAAGTGGACACCTAGTTGAAAAAATGCCTCAAGGCAGGTCTGTCATTCACCCCAATAACAAAACTTGCTCAGCAGGTGTATGGCGAGTAGCACAGCTAGCCAGTCCGTTTGTGGCACGAACGAAGCTCGCGTTCAGTGATGTTCGTGTGTACCTTCGTTTCCAAAATTGAGTCTAACAAAAAATGTAATCTCTATACCTATGCATCGAGCAGCACACTTAAAACTCATCTGCTGTTACCATCTCGATCGTTTCCTGGTCTGTTAGAATTCCATTTGGAGCCCAACTGTCGTCAGCCTCCACAACCCATTTGGAGCCCAACTGTCCTCAGCCTCCACAACCCACTAGAAGCCTTGGGCGTCAGGCATCAAATTCGTGCTGCGTAATCGCTGGATAAGCGATGCAAGCCGAATTTATTTCTTTCTACATCATCCGGATCACAGCAGCTCCGGATTAGCGTGCAGGGCTCGTTATCGTACTACGTAGCACCGTTTTTGATGATATTCCAGACTCCCTCCCCCCGCCACACTCAGCCACACACAAACAAGCCCTCCTACAACTATTATGCCACAGCCAAGAACTACCCCAATTATTTGCCAGTTGTGCAACGCCATCGAGTTGGGCAACGAGTATCAAATAGTACTACTCACTTCGCACACGTAAATAAACGAGCACTACTGTACATTGATTGCCCCAGTCGACTTCTACACCCTTTTTCGATTTCTTTCCCGTTGTAGGAATGACAAATCCAGTTGGGTATCGTATACTCCTCAGCACTATTGCATTCGCCGTGAGAAGGAAATTCAAGCGTTTTACTATCCACCACCTTTTCGCAGGTTCTTCAACGACTACGACGAGTGGTAGCGGATACAAAATCAATAAATGTGTCAACCATCGTCGCGAGATTTATCAGTTGCTGCCACAGAATAGACGCCGGAAGCACTTACCCGGAATCGAAATCACTTGCTTGACAATGAGTCGCGCGAGAAGGCTTCTGACAACGAGAACCCTTGCTCGAGAAGTTTGCGAAGATCGCGCTGTACGGATTGAAGATGCCCGAAATACCACGGTGTACAGCGAATTTTCAGATATATTCGAGTGATTTTTTCCTCTCAATGGTTTTCGACGAACTGGAGTGTGCTCGATACTCCCGCGAAGATTGTTGCCCGAATAAATCAGGGGCAATCCTAACATCGAGGTATCTAATTTCTATGCGAGAAAAGCTTCGGGATCTCGCAATTTTTTTATCACTTGTGCAAGCACTTTCACTTCTTCTGATTTATCTTTAACATTTGCGACTGTTTGTGTTCAACTCGCAGAACATTTCTCATTAAGGCTGTATTGGCTATACAATCCCAGCAAAAAGTTAAAAAAAACTTGAAATCGTGATTTTTAAACAATCCAATGTAGTTTTATGGTAAAAAACGAAATATATGTTTATACAAACAGTATCAGTTGTAACAAAGATTGATTGTAGAATGTAGAAAGTATTAAAATTATTTTAATTCTTGATATCATTATTTTTGTGTCACAAACTTTTGAGAGGGAATTCTGCAGGCTTTTAACTGTAGAAAATTAAAAATGACAACTCTTTATCAACGTACTTACAGAAAATTGACAATGTTATGCATTAGATTAGCAACAAAAATATCGGTAAAATTGAAACAATAGTTAAGTTTATTCATATTTATCATATTAATACGAAAAAATGAAGGTGTCAAATTGATCATGAGATATGGCAACGCTGTGCTCTTACCATTTTTTTTCCTTCAGTTGGCTCAATTGCTAAGATGCATCAGCTATAGACTCGAAGGATAGCGCGGCGTCTGTAGTCTCTTACATTAGTATCAGAACAGTGTATTAGAATTCGCAATATTCAGTATTAAGAATGAATTTTGATTTTGAGAAAAATGGAAAGAGTGAAAAATAAAAGGTTTTATTGGAAAGGGACTAAAGTGAGTGAGAAAATTTATAATCAGCGATTAGCACAACAAAAAAGTGGTTTTAAATCATCTAAGAGGTTAAGTGATAGTGAAAATGTAAACTTGAACGTGACAGAAAACAATAAAAGTAAACGAAGAAAACTACAGCAAAGGACTTCACAATCCATTGAACAACAAAGTATCAGTGACAATGTTGATAAAGAGACAGAGAATGAAGTCAAAGAGAATGAGAAAACACAATCTCAGCAAGAGACTCCAAAACCTGCAGAAGGCCGACGTATTGTTGAATTGAATTTGATTGGAGAACAGTCATGGTGCAAAAGCTGCAAAGAATGTTTATCCTTGTCCAACATTGAAGAAGAACAACGCCGAGGACTTGGTTCCATCTTATCAATTCGCTGTCACAAGTGTTTACTAATTAATATCATCATTACTAGTAAACAACATTCAACTACTACAAATCCCAATCGAATGAGTCGATTTGATGTAAATACAAAGCTTGTCATTGGTAATTTTCAATTTTAATAAGCGTTTCCAATAATTATCTTTTTGAGACATTCTAAGCCAACTAATTATTCAAAAATTTCAATGATGTTGTAACGGTAAATAATGCTTGCTACTACCAATTAGAATATGAAAAAATATAATCTCATGATGATTCAACACCTAACTAATAGGATCTTCTTATCAGCGAAAGCTATAAATAAATTTTCCAGCTCATTGATATCTTGTTGTCTCACAGTTTGAATGACTGTGATTCTAATAAATTTTTTAAGCATAAACTATTAACTTTAGGAGAAAGGTACTAAAGGAACTTTCAATTGCAAATTTTATGAAGATATAGCTAGTATTTTTTAAATAATTATTTTACTCAAATTGAAGAAATTCAAAATGGTGGATAATCACCGATGAGGTGCAACTTTCTAAAAAATGACTATTTTGATGATTTTCAGTTACAAAAGTGTTCTTGCTATATTATTTGCTTTTTTATTATCAGATCTAATTGCAGCACTACTGACTATCTACTAATTATAATAGTCTAATAATGATTAATTTTTCTAAGATAATGAACTTTTTGATTGATCACATGGTATGTAATAATATTTTTGAATTGGAAAGTTAAATTAAGTATAATTTATTACAGGACTAGTTGACAGTGGAATTGGATTCACCAATTTAAATAAATTGCTAGCATGCTTGAACATACCGAAAATAGATTTCAAAACATACAAAAGATACGAAGCAGAAGTTGGAAAAACTGTAGAAAATATTGCCAAGGAAAGTTGTGAAGAAGCCACCGAGTTGGAGCGAAAATTAACTTTGGAAAATCTTGCAACTCTTAGAGACCAATTGTAATTATTATCATAGAATCAGATTGATTTCACAACGAATCTTTTCTCATTCTATTAATGTATACTGTATATTACAGAAATATCTTGAAAATTGTACATTATTTTATTTTAATCAATGGGTAAATATAGATAATTTTTACTCTCGTAGTGATCTTTGTAAAGAAATTTGTCATTCTCTTTGTAGGTGATAAATAGTATTTTTTAACAGTTTCATCATGTATGAATCAAACATTTTATAAAGATTTTTACACCAAATTCACAATCTTTTCAATTTATTCACGTTTTTTTCACCTAATCAGTATTTTACAGTGTAGTTTGTTTTAACTTTTCTAGGCCTGAAAGTGTAAGTTCATGTTTCAACACCTTTGAAAAAGGAAGTGCTCCAGTAACATTTGATACAGTGATTCAAGTGATAGGATCTTACGATATGGGATGGAGTACTCGTGGTAATGGTAAAAACTATGACAGTCTGAATGGCTTTGGTTCAATTGTTGGATTATATTCTCAAGCAATATTAGATTATTCTACTTGTAATAGAAAATGTAAAAAGTGTGATAAAGGACACAGTCCTTTCGACCATGATTGCAGATTAAATTTTTATGGTTCAGCAAAAGCCATGGAAAGCCATACTGCAAACAAACTAGTCAATGAGAGTAAAATATTAAAATCAAAAAATGTAGAAATTGGCGTTTTTATTGGCGACAATGACAGCTCTGCCATTGCTGCTTGTCGTCAAGGTGCATCGCATCAAATTAGTAAATTGTCAGATGCAAATCATACTTCAAAAGGAGTAAGTAAGGAGTTATACGCTATTGAGAAAAACCACCAAGAATTAAAAAAAGATGGAATAAAATACTTGCATAGATGTTTTACATATGCAGTGGCCCAAAATAAAGGAAAGAGTGCATGTATGGCTGAAACTATTAAGAGTATACCATACCATGCATTCAACAATCATGAAAAGTGTGGTCAATGGTGCGGATATATCAAAGATAGAGAAAATTATGATCATAGAACAATTCCTGGTGGATTTACAGATTTGAAGTTATTTGAAGAATTGAAGAATATTTTTGATAAGTTAGCTAATAATGCAGAAAAATTTTCAGTTGGTGTTTCTAGTAATGTGAATGAAAGTCTAAATGCCAGTATGGCAAGTAAAGCACCTAAATCAAAATGTTTGAGTTTATCAGCGTCAGCTGATTATCGTTATGCTTCAGTAGTCTGTCAAAAAAATGTAGGTGATACTTATACTACGAAAATTTCTAGTAAATTAAGTTTATCTCCAGCGATACATCATAAAAGATATATTTCAAGGATAACAAAAACTAGACTCAAACGTGCAATACTTATAAAAACTCAAGAATTTAAAAAAAATAGGATTTTATTAAAGAAGAGAAAATCTGCTTTGCGTTACCAAAAGGAAACACTTGAAGGGGTGACTTACGAAAGCAATTCAACATTACTCAATGAGTCTACAGTACAAGAGATATCATACTTGAGTGATGATGATGAAGGTACATTGAACGAAAATTGCCCAGTGATATACTTTGATTTAGAAACCACTGGTCTTCAAAGTAACTGCGATATTGTACAGATAGCTGCTAAGTGTGGAAATATTTGTTTCAATGTTTATATAAATCCCAAACAAGAAATATCAGCAAGTGCTTCTGCCATTCATGGTTTAAGAAAGTTCGATGGAGATCTAATGCTGCATGGTGAAAAAGTTGATTCAGTTTCTCTTCGAATTGCCATGGGACAACTATTCAGTTTTTTGAAGACATTAAATAAAAAATGCTATTTAGCTGCTCATAATTTGAACTTTGATGGACCTCGATTATACAAAGCTATAACTTCATGTTCGCTAGCTGATGATTTTTCCAGTGTCATTGAAGGTTTCATCGATACCTTACCAGTTATAAGAGAATGTACTAACCGCACTGGTAAAAATACTTGTACAATAACAAGTCTAGCTGATTGGCTCAAAATTTCTTCTGCGAATACTCATGACGCTTCCAAAGATGTTGCCATTTTAGAAAAAATTATCAAAAAAATACCTGTACCTTATAATAATCTAGTCCAGCATAGTTGGAATTATGCTGATATAACAAAGAAGTGGGTAGAGGATGAACGTGTCAGAATATTCCTACCAACATTGAATCCACTTCACAAGATTGTTGGAGTAGATATAAGAAAAAGATTAGTTAGAGAGAATATAACAATTGAAATATTGCAACAGATGTATTCACATTCAGGAGAGTCGGGTATTACTGAATTACTTAGTAAAAGACTAAATAAGAAAGCTACAGTCACTGCTCATAAGCCTACGATACAGAAATTGATCAAATGGTTAACAGAAAACTTTGGAAAGATTTAGTCTGATTAGTTTTAAGCAAGTTGAAAAAATGACCATGCATTATAATTTACAAGTTATATTTAAAAACAAATTTTATTGAAAGAATTTTATTGACATCATTTGATGTGATAGTAATGTAAGGTTTATTGAACTTTTTCATTTCATGCATACTATTAGGTAATAAACAATGTATATTGTAACAATCATCATAATATTTCATTGAAATAAGAATGTTTATTATTTTATAACCTCTCACTTATTTGACATTTCATGAAACACGTACGCACAATTGTGGATGATAATGTGCACATATATATTCAAAAATTGATATAATAATTTCAAATTATAAGGAAATTATTATTTTATAGTTGACCAATCAAGAGTATTAACCTATAACTTGATTCATGTTCAAGAGCATCAAAACATATACATAAAACACTAGTCATATACCTATAGATATCACTGTACGTTGTCATGGTGACGACAGTGTTGCCGCTCTTTCACTCTCTTACTAATTGCTAACATCATTTTTCATAATGTTTTATTCAATAACTTTGGTAATATCCCACAAATCGATAAAACTTTTGGACTAAATTGTTAGTTAACTTTGAAAGAATCAATACCAAAATTTGCAAAAGCTCATCACCGTTTTTTCTTTACTATTCTTTCTGTTGAAGTGGGAGTTTTATAGATTTATTGCCTGTTGCCATAAGAGAACGTGTTAATTTCAAATGGATATAACTATTAAAAAAAGCCATGTATCGACTTAAAATTTTGCAGTTAGCTTTTGGATTGCATTATGTACCCGTACGTAAATTTGCAAGATGCTGGCACCGTTTCACCCAATAGCCTATACACCCTTAAAGGCCGTGGCGAGGTAAACGTGATCGAACTGGGGCAGCTCGGATTCTGTTTGTATTTGGGGCATAATTGGTCACAGGTATCGGCTCAGCGAATCTTCTTTCAGAAGAAATTTAAGAGTAACAAGTGTTCCTAATAATTAGAGAATTATCGAGTAATTGAATAATCGAATAATTGAATTATTCCAGAACATGAGATGGTTGCTTCAACTCGTCGTTTTTTATCTTGCACCAGCTGACTTGATGGATCCTGGGGAATTGCGAGATGATTGTTGTCCTCCCACTTGTAATTTCGCGCGATGAATATAAAATGTCAAGACTGAGATTAACCGTCATCCTCGATTCGAATTCTTAGCGTACCGGCAGGACAGAGACGAGAGACAGAAAAAATATATTCGAGCAAGAGCGCCGGTTCAAACGAATAGAACGGGGTCGTAAAAACGTAGTCTTATTATGAAACAGACTGCCAGGCATAGCTTGGACATATTTATTTGTTTATGGTGGACCTGGTAAATGGATTTGCCGCTCGATTACTTTTCCCAGTGTAGAACTAGGCGCGTAGCTCGCGAGCCAGCAGTCGATCATCCTTCCGATGCTTTTTCATCAAACCGCACTTGATACAGAACACATCACGTGATATTACATGTAATGTGATAACGTATCAGGTATTAGTTACGTTACGAGTCGTATTTGCTGGACGATGGTTGACACATGCGAGAAACTAGGCAAATCGAACTGAATATTCGTAATTCCTCTTCTAGTGGTGACTCTCAAGCTGATCGATTAACTTTCCACCCAGACGAATTTACTACCCGCCACATCCGCTTCGTCTTGCAGGAAAGTGCTACGGAACTGATGAAATTACCGGGGAAATATAACAACTTCACCTTCTTCGACCATACACGTACAGGGTGTTAGAAAAGTCTGAAAACGGTCAAATATCTCGAAAACGAAAGCTTTCCGAGAAAAATGTTTTAAACCAATGTTGTACGGGTTTAAAAGTTCTATTTAATGACTATATCCGTTTGACCTTGAGTAGAGGCGTCAAGGCGATATGAAAACTAACATGGTTTTTTTAAATAGAATACCCTATTTTTTATAGCACAGTATTAAAGATGACGGCAAGACGTTTCCAAAACACTAGTTGATCACCTATTTCCGTTGAGAATTGCTCGAGTTATGAGCTTTTGAGCTTACGGTGCCGCGGCATGCCGCCCGCACTAGTGCCGAACATGTAACGTCCGCGCGGTGCATCATGCATAACACTAGTGCTGGCAGCACTGTAAGTTCTAAAGCTTGTAACTTAGGCAATTCTTAACAAAAACAGGTGATCAAGTAGTGTTTTGGAAACGTCTTGTCGTCATCTTTAATATTGAGCCATAAAAAATGGGGTGTTCTATTGAAAAAAATCATGTTGGTTTCGCCCTCGCCTTGAGGGTTCTATTCAAGGTCAAACGGATATGATCATTGAATAGGACTTTTAAAACCGTAAAAGTTTTGTCCGAAACATTTTTCTCAAAAAGCTTTCGTTTTCGAGATACTTGACCGTTGCCAGACTTTTCTAACGCCCTGTATACGTCTGTACATAGATATCGGAATTTCTCCGGCGTGACTCAGTTATCGTTGGCGGATAATTATTTTTATTATCAACACTGATTGGCAGCTTGCCCAAAACTTCATCAGGGCACTGCATCACGATTTTCGCTGCTGAATAGCTGCTTCTGACAATGCACGCTGGGAGTGAAGGAAAATTATTAAAAATTTAATCCTCCAACTGCTCGAAAAAAAAATCATATCTCAACGCGAAACTAGAAAAAAAAGTGCTCACTCTTCGAATGCGGTGCTATTAGAACATGATTGGAGCATCGTCTGCCCATACTAATGATACGAATAAGAAACTGCCGGGGGGTCGCCGCGAATACAAGAATTAAGCCAAGTCCAATGGACGGTTTACCATTTCTTTGATCAAGCCCAAAACAATTTCGGCTTTAATACCAGAGGTTAGCTCTGTTGAATGGACAAATAAATTTTCGGCGATTCAGCATTCGTGAAAACCTCGAGCCGACCACCCGAGCCTTCATTTTTTTCATACAGGCCATTGAATCTTCGGAGCGTCGTTATGGAAATGACGAGGACAGAAAAGGACCATAAAAGAGATCGAGGCTTTGCCAGCGGATTCCGTTCGGATCCTACGCAATTTGCGTCGAAAACAGCCAGATCAGGGTTGCCAAATCAATTTAAAACCTTAACATTAAAAATAACTCGCATAATTGTTCTTACATAAACTAAATTTTTAAAGATATTAATAGTTTTAAAAAAAATTAACTAATGCATTTTGCAGAAGATTAATAACTAAATCGAAAATATATTACCATTTTTTGCAACCCTGAGCCAGATGTGTCCGGCGAATCTCTGGTCACGAGGAGAGCAACAATGAATAAACAACGAGTGGTTTTAGTCGCGATCACGTCAGGCAACTGTCAAGCGCAGAAAATGGCAGAGACGACACGCCGAACGATGGCTCGAGGCGTTTATCGACGTACCATGTCAAACGTGATGGCAATCTCGCGGAGTGAATTGTTCTCGGTGTTAATTCCAAAATCCTGAGAATGCTGCTTAGCCCGTCTCATTTTTGGGCAACTTTGGTGCTTTGACTCGCAAACCGATTTTGCACTCTGAGGAGGGTGGTAAAAAAAGGGCGCTGCAGCTAAACGTAAGATGAACTCGCAGCTATAAATTATTCATTTTTTTGTAAAAAATCCGCTAAAATAGTGAGTTACGGTGATACTTTCGCGAAACGAAACGATCGTAGTGGAAATGGTTGGCGGAAGTTACGATTCACGACGCGCGGTGCCGAACAAAAGCGGGAAAATTTATAAGTGCCGTTAGTTCAGTCTCATAGGTGATCGATGAGAAAAGCACTCACCAGCAGGCGAGGCGTTTCGACCACCGTGAAAGTAATCCGTTTCCATTCCGTACGATTTGTGCGCTTTTTACCCGATTTTTTGGTCGTAAAAATCGCGAAATTTTTTCCCGCCGCCATTTTTCCATATTTCGCGGTGAATTTTGGTGGCGTGATTGTTAAAGCTCTTTCGGATGCTGCACAGCAATTTGAGAATTTTCCGATTCAGGGTTCCGAGTTTATGATTTTTTGGGAAATATACCAAAGTGGAGAGACGTCTGTAAAACGGGATCGAGCCGAGTGTTTTCCCAGAGTTTACGAGGTTGATGTCCGACTACGAGGAGTCAAACTTTGTATCTTTCCGAAGCGGGCATTAAGGCCTTCGATTCGAGCCGAGGAAGCCATCAATTTCACGAAACACATCGTATACCAGACATGATATATTAACCGGTCGGTTTTCCCTGACTCGAGTAACTCGAACTATTTTCAGATCTCTTCGAGCTATAGTTACCCATTTTTTCGTCTCTCCGTTTTCGCGCCGAATAACCAGTCGGCGAATATTTCCCGTAAATTATCGCGAACAAGACTCGCGAAACGTCGAGATGTTCGACGCGTGTGACTGTTCTGAAGATGACTCACTCTTCCTCCAACGTACATATACACGCGTGTGTATACCTCCGCTCGCGAGTTCCACGAAATCTAAACTACCTCGTTTCGTGGGTTTTCGGTTATAAACACTATCCAGAGTCGATAAATGCAATCTAAATACGCAAACACGCACCCGCATCCAACCTCGACGAAGAGTTGGCCTGTAATACCATCCGGCTGGACGCACCCCTCTGTCTCCCGGCCACTACTCCTCGCACACGTCACCGAGGATGACGACACACCAATCCTATTATTTTTAAAGCGACACTTTTTCCCCCATCGACTCGCATCTATCCCACGTTTTTCGTCGCACCCTTCGTGAGGGTCCTAAAAAAACGTCGCAGCGTCTCACGAGACGTATAGACTGCCGATAGAATGGAAGGTGACGCCGCAGCGCGTCAGCTATGACGTACACACTGACAGAGATAAATGGTACCTAGTCAAGGTAACTAGATCACTTGCCCTTGACTAGGTAGTTTCGTTACTATGCCAAGAAAGTATGGCTGAAGTAGCTTTGCCTTGTAGGTGCTCGAGTGTCGCCTTGTCACGTAAACAACATCGCGTAGACAAGATCGAGTCGAGAGTTTAGCTCGCCTGTCAAATCCCAGCACAATTCTTTGCTCGCAATACGAAACTGTAAAACTGTTGAAGTCGGAACTAGCGTTTATAGTTGAAGAGGATTTGTTCGTTTGGTTACCGCGACGCGAGAGATCTGGTCGCAGTAACTAGATGTGGAAGTCACTGATTCGAGTTGCTACAAATATTATTAGGATCATTCGTATATCTAGGCTGGTTAGCTTCTGAAATCTGGTAGCTGTAACCTGATAAAAAAGTTACAGCAGCGTGGAAACCTAGTTACCACAACTACTCGTCCGCGGTACTTGAACTAGACTAGCTTTTACAATTCTGACTAGATAGGAAAGTCAAGGATGATCTCAACTGCGTTCAGACTAGTTGGCCTAGCCTGGAATCTCTCTCGGTGCAGCAGGCGAGGGCTTAGGAAAATAGGCCGGGCGAAAAGCTTCGCGTTCGCGACTACGTTGCTCTCGGAACATTCGATCGGAATGTTTGATGTTCCTAATAGCGGGTCTTGATAAATGACAGGGCAGCTATAAGAGGCGCGCGAACGTTACAGCAGTAATTAGGATAATCGAGGAATAGAACAGCTCATCGCTCTTACGCAAGCTTGCTATCGCTGGGCTTTACACTCCTTCTTTCGGCATTGGCTAGCAGTGGGCTTTACACTCCTTCCTTCGTCGTTGCCTAAGACTAGGTTGTCAATTTTCACATGGAAAATCGCGCATCAATTTATTATCTTCATACCAGTCAGGCAAATAAGATACGTACAAGACAATGTTTAGAATCGGTCCAAAACCAAAATCAGTGGCGAACTCCCGAATTTTTAGGGAGACCTCTGGCTCTGTGTTCACTATTTATCAGTTCAGCGGCGTTTTTGTGTACTTGACCATCGAGGATACAGAAGTTAGTGGATTATTGTGGTCTTCGATCAGATCTCGTGCCTTGCGGTCAGATCACTCACAGCAGGGTTGCTCACATCGTTACTAAGTTTCCAGGGGAGACAGCTGCTTCCGGATGACGGATTTGGACCAAACTCTATTTTCCTGTCGGTTGTTGGCATGTTTATGCTCTCCTCTTTACAAAATCAGAGGAGTGGTTATTAAAGTATTTTTAATATAGGAACTTTGGGTAGTCATGGATGCTCTGTAGACAAAACGATGTAGCAGGAGCGACGCGAGATGTTTGAGGATCTGGGGAAATGGAGAAAAAACGTGAGAATTCGAAAACAGGAAATTGGTCGATACGCAATGCTGCTGCCTTGGTTGAGTGGAATTTCCGAGGCTCTTTGGAATCATGCTTACTGGATCTCGTATTCTGGCCTGGTACGGAAGCGCTCTGTATATCGCTGATCCAAAAGTAGATACCGCACCTTGTCAAACTGATTTGGCAACACAACATAACGCAGAACTGATATCCCGTTGAGTTCTATCAACAGTTCTCCATACAAATTCAACGATACGTGGACCTGGCATTCGCGTTACATTCGTCTATTTTGCTTTCAACGAATACGACAAGAAATTGGACACAAACTGTAACGCGTGCCCGTACTCCGTTTCAGAATTCACGGACTCACGTCTTCGATTATCTACATCACGAACATGGCTTGTTGAGCCGTGCAACCGCTATATCAACCGAATGTTTTTTTTCCTCCCCAAAATACCGTTTTTCACCGATTTTCAGCGGCTATTTTGGTCGTGTCCAAACTCTTATTGGTTCATCTTGCAGCCAAGACTGAGAAAAAAGATCAGCAGATAAAATGACCTTAAGCCTATATAAATAGGGAGAATTGCTTTGGTACCGCTGATTCAACGAGTATTCCATCGAAATAATTGATTGTCGTTGGAGCTTAAGAGCATTAGCTAGCGAAGTGAAGGAGACGGAAGAGACTTGGGAGAACTTTGTAGGTTGCGAACACTTCTGTCTGATGGCGCACGGCGAGTGATATTTTTCGGAAGGAGATAAGCGGATTTTAGTGCCGTGTACAATTTATCTAGTAGAAAACGTTGTCAGCAACGTTCGGTTGTCTTTGGTGTCTCGCATCATCGTTGTGGTTCGGTTGCTCATCGATCCTAGTGCCCGGCCACCTGTAATATCGACGGCTCAATGACGTTGCCTCAAACATTTCTGGTATGAAATTCCGAATCGAGTCGATATCGGTCGACTTGAGAAAATGCAATTAAGCCTAGGGCGACATTCAATCCCGCAGGGTACGGCGGATTATCACATAAATATATAGTACCTGGCAAACAGCGCCGAGCAAATTTGCAGATAATACTGAGCGCGCGCCTCGGCTCATGATTTTCAAGTTGAACCGCGCGAACAGAGTCAACAACAAGCTCGTAGATGGCGATGAAAATATACGCATGATACTTGACGCCTCTGGCAAAAAAGCGGAGCTTTCCGATTATACGCGAATAAAAGCACCGGACCGGAAACTGCACGAACATTAGCACCCCAACGGGGTCAACTACTCTCAAGGTCACGCGTTATATCAAACTTTGAGAATTTTTTTCTACGAATACTAAACGACACGTCGAAATTCGGTGGATAGGTCTTCGTTACACAAGTCTAGAACACTGTTCACGAATTTCCTCCCAGCTTCCAGCATTTTCCATAACCGCTGCAGCTCCCTAGGTACAATAATGAACTATTGTAAGAAAAATCCACAAAGTGTAACAGCTTCGTCGGTAGGTAGGATTTTTTTTTTCAAATTGCACCGTTCAATTGTTTCAACAAATTG
Organism: Arge pagana; assembly: GCA_963969455.1. Classification (NCBI taxonomy): domain Eukaryota; kingdom Metazoa; phylum Arthropoda; class Insecta; order Hymenoptera; family Argidae; genus Arge; species Arge pagana. The sequence goes on along the minus strand of OZ018313.1, from coordinate 2,414,286 downwards.
CTGGTGAACCCCCATTTCGTTTAGTAGATCTCCAAAGAAATTCACGCGCAACTTTCGATACTCGTGCCACAAAGATCTCTCGATCAACTTGATAGTGCGCCCAACTCTGCAAATATCGATCCTAGAGGAAAAATTATAATAACCAAACTTGCGGGAAATTGAATTTTCTACAACTTTGCATTCATTCATTTTCCCTCTAAAGTTGTAAATTAGCGAGTTATTTCGGCAAAAGAAAAAAAAACAAATTCAAATCAAGATGGCGGCCAACGCGATGGCGGAATTTTGCCGAAAATCGAGATTCAGGCTTTGCTTAAAAAAAAAAAATTACTTACCCCTGTCCTCGGGGCGGGTACAGCTCGGCTAGCGCCTGACGTTGATGAACTACCAAGCACTGGCACATCGAGGCAACAAACGATTACCGATTATTTTCATTGGCACGGCTCTACATCGATTAGTAGCGTTTCACGCGGTACATCCAGCACTATCTATCACTAGCGGCCAACTTGCGCTGGATCAGCGCGGATCGAATCTCCGACAAATATCAAAGTTCCACGAATCGATACTTCGCATTGATAACTGAAGATTTCTCAGCGGCTAAAAATATTCTCGCCCAAGGAAAACAAGGGAACGTGACGTAAGAACGTTCGTAACATCGATACCGAAGCTTTCACGATTCCGGCCTGTTGGAGAACAGACGAGCCAAACAGTTTGTGGCATGCCACTCCGTTCAACCGTCTATTGTTCCGCATTTATCCTTCTCAACGCACGATACGACACAACGTCGTACTGCGTGTCACGGGTCGATCGCTACACTCCTGCAATGTTAATTACCGTGTCACCTGTTCGGCGCAAATTGTTTCCGGATCGCAACTTAATACTGCCAAATTATCCTCGCTAGACTCCTTCACCATTCCTAGCCTCGTTACTCGTCTCCGAAGCAGCTCGCCCGAATCGATCCAATTTCTCTGGACTTCTGTCTGCCAGCAGTACATACAATCGAATCTCTTCCGGCCACTGGGACACCATCGATCACTCGTAGATTATTGACTCAGCGTTGCACGATTCGCGAACATGTAAACTGCACGCATCGTCAAACTGGGCGCATCGTCAAACTGGGCGCATCGTCAAACTGGGCGCATCGTCAAACTGCGCGCATCATCAAACTGCGTGCATCGACAAACTGGGCGCATCGTCAAACTGGGCGCATCATCAAACTGGGCGCATCGTCAAACTGGGCGCATCGTCAAACTGTCCGCATCGTCAAATTGCGCGCATCACGCTGACACAACGTGCTACTTTACGGTCTAGTCGAGGAGCCAGGTGAGTCGTGGTCCAAAAAGCGTGGTAGCAAGCTTTCGCGCGTCCACGTCCTGGAGGCTAAGATATTTTGGACGGTACAGAAGAAATGGGATCAGTCATCGGATGACGAGCTTTCGAGACGCCTGTCCATTCTCTGCCTCGAGAGCTTTTGCCGCGAGACTCCTGGCGTTAGACGACGGATCGGCGAAAGTAGAAACAATTATCGCCTATCGATCTAGCGACTCGATTGGCAATTCTTCACCACCGCCGCACTACTTTCTCAATGTCCAACTCGCTCACTACGTAACGCGCTGATCGTCCGGTCCGAATCCTAATAATTGTTACTTCGCGGACCACCGAGCTTTCTTATTTCTTTTAATCAGAAACCCCGCGCACATTCCTCTTGGCCCTCCCACTCTCGCCTCCCTCTTCACCCTCCACCCTTTTCGCGGATTCTCTACTCCTCGCAAGCTCGGAAGCTCCGGACAGCACGTTTCGTTGACTGTCGGCGCGTCGACTGCCACCGTGGTTCCTCGTCCGTTTCTCCCTGCCCTTGCGTTCTCTTTCTCTCTCTCCTCTCCCCCCTCTCTCTCGATCTCTCTCTCTCTCGATCTCTCGGTCCGGAGGATGTTTCGCTCACTGGCCAGCGGCTTGGAGCTTGGAGCTTGCAGCTTCGGGGCGGCGAGCGAGCGAGAGCTAGAGAGCGCCGGAGGGGGGGCATATTCTGGCGCCGCGGCGAGCAATTCTAATTCTCTTTTGCTCTTTCCACCCTTTTATTCACCTTCCTCTTCGTCTTCCGCTCGCTTTGTTCCTGGACCAACTATGCTCTATGCCCCTTTCCTGCTACAGTGACGACATGGATTATTCGGCTTGATGCGGCGAAATCCCAAGAGCTTACATCTTGGCAGTTGGAATTTCTGGAAAAAATCGATTCCTCAGTTTCGAGGGATTCTTATAATTTTTATCTGCCTCCCGTTTGGCTCTGCCACCCGAAATAACTCGACGTCGCGAGAGCATGTTTGAGGAAAAAGTTACACGGTGCCGGGGACCATCGATGGCAGCCATTTTTTTGGTCACGTTTTCAACCGAAATGGTACATTTTTTTTACAAGGATCTTGTAGATACTCGGAGTACGAGTTATTCTCATCGTGAAACGGATAGTTGAGTGATGCTCACGCGAAGACGAGAGTTGACCTTGAAAATGATGGGCTGCTATCGCCGAGGGGGATGGAAATTATAAAAAAAGGTGCCTTGCGGGGAAGTTCTCTTGATTGCGTTTCGCTGGTAATATTTGTTGTCCACAATTCTAGTGTGCTATGCTCGTCCGTAAAACACGGAGAAAAACACCCTGTCTCCGCCGGGAAATCGTGAGATATGACTCGCGACTTTTTATGGTCGAGCTTGAAAAAATTTGATTAACCGACGAAGCACTCGCGACGAGGAAAACAATTGACAGTGGAGATAATATTGGCCGCAATTTAAATTACTCTGTGATTCCGAAACTCGATGATTTTCGGAAATCGCTAGTTCAGCGGAACTTGAAGTTAGTTGCGCTGAGTCCACGCGATTGCAAACGGTGTGGTTGGTCTGGAAAATCGGTCGAGAGCAGATCTAACCGGCGCGTCTGAAATACTTCTTCGTGTACGACAAGGAAATTGTCTGGAGATTTATTCGTTAGCGTGGGCTCTTCGTACCCCAATTTGACGATGTAGTATGAAGAGTATACTTCCGTGGGTCATGGCAAAGTTTTTCTGGCCTTGGGAGGGCCAAGAGAGACCCTCGGGATGGGGGCCACAAAGAGAGGAGTGTTACCTTCCGAAATACATGGATGTCTCGTGGAATCATTTCTACCCAGAATGTGTTATTACATTTCTGGGCTGCACGTGCAGCGCTCGAGATAGTTCTACTGAGGATGCTTGGTAAAAATGTGTTGGGAAATGTTTTTGCCGAAATATAATTTCAACTAGCATGGCCCGTAGCTAATCTCAGATGCTGAGTTCCACCCCAGGGATCCTGAATTTCATATTGCGAACCCGCCTCATTTGGGCGAAATGGATGTTTCGTTTCGAATTAACGTAATCCCAATATGTCTGTCTCTTTGCGGATAAAAACTGGTATCCAAGAGGAGCTGCGCCTGCGCCGGTGCCAAGTGTAGTGGTGTGTGTAGAAATACTCGGAGGGAAACGGAAAACCTGTACACGCGGATTTGTACTTCGGCTATGGACAGCGCTTGAGCGTTGACTCACTTGATTCGTTGGCTGAAACATTGATATGAGCATGACGACGCGAGAAATCACGATTTTTGACAGACATCGAAAACGAGTCTGGAAAATAAAAACACCCCAATGTCGAAATCGTTCGCGTCACAAAATTTCTGGGATCCCGCTTGTCAGAATAAATGTTTGGGGTCGACGATTCGCGCAGCCATCGGTCCGCTTTCGGATCGGAGACGAAATCTGAGGGGCGCGCACCCTTTCTGGCCGGATAATTCATCCAATATCACGCTGTACGAAACAAAGGCGAACTTATTGGTCGTGATACGACGCGAAGGGTTGGACGATGCCCTAGGGATCGGCAAGCTAATCCACCACGGAAACTGAGGAGCCATTCCGTTCCTCTACCTTTCTCTTTTCCTTCGTTCCCATCAGCCCCGGAGATCTTTGCTCTCCCGTGAAAAGTGCGGTCGTGTAATCTGGATAGACCACCTCGGATTATCTCGGAGAGAATTTTATTTCACGAAGTTCCTCCGGCAAGACGGATATTCCGCCTCACGGTAGAAATTTCCGGTTGACCGTAACTCATACTAATAGTCGACAGCTGGCACGATCACGTTTCATCTTGCGGATGCTGAGAAGATCGGCCATGCTGCGATACACTGCTCAACGTTCCTTCGACGACCCTTACTAATAACAGCCTCCGAACAGTAGTGTGCAAAAATATTTACCTATGCGAAATATTTGACAACTATGAACTCATTTCTAGGGTTCATACATACGTGAAAACTTTTCTATCTTCTCCTTAATTTGTTTCTTTTTCTTACATTTTCACAATGATACGGAGCGTGGTCACAGCATTTGGAACTGAAAAGCATAAACTCTTTGAGGCAGACGCGTCTAGTGACTCTTCGATTTTATTTCCAGCTCGTAACTAAAGCGATAAAATAGACGCAATTCCATGCCAGTAAACTTTATTCCCCGGAGTTAAACCCCGAGTTCGGCTGCAAAATTGATAGCTTACCATTCCACGATATTACAAGAAAGGATCGTGATCTATGGATCGGCTGCATCCATGTTACTCAACGTTTCCCCGGATGTATCAACCCTCTTATATTAATATCGCAATTGCGATGAAAATTGCGATATATGAAAATATGATCTCTAGATCATTCTGCGCCAATCTTAGCATCGAAAGGTCGTAGGAAATCCGTAAAAACCCCGTCAAAGTCGAAAAAAAGAATTGTTAATTTTAGATGCTGTGTTCAACAGTTTTTTAGGGGAATGATTACAGCATAAAGGGGATATTGCCTTTCATGCCCGCTTCACACGGGCAGGTGTAGTTCCTGCAGATCTCCGGAGATGCTGTTCTGTTTGAAGCTGATTATTATGTAGAGAATAATAGATATTCCAATAGTATTTGCATACACTTTGCCATGTTGTGCACTTTCCGAGTTATGACCGAAAATGGCGGACTATTTTTTGATAAATAGTACGATCTTCATCAAGATGAACTGCCACATGTGTGCGGCTCGCTGATTTCAAAAATTTGAAACGGCGGTCAGTAACACTAACTTATTGTCAGTATTCGTGATAGAATTGAGTTTGGTGCTTTTTATTCGAGAAACCAAATGGATAGCTCGTTTTCGGTTGTTCTTTTCGTGCAGAGGATTGAAGTTTTTTGATGTTATGATTTGTTAGAGCCTAGATATTTTAGTAAGTTTGTCTAAAACGGTAGGTTGGCCTAAATAATAATTGTGACACCTGTAACGACAGGGATGATAGCGATGATAGAGGGAGTGATGATAATGACGATGAATTAAGATTTATGGATGAATCGGACCGCTTTATTTGTTGTATATTTGCGATAAAAATAGTTGTGGATCCAAACCTAAAAGTTCAAAAATGTACATCTTTTTGTTAATTCGTTACATCAGGATTAAATCGTTTATATAAGATGCAAGACCGCAAGAGTTACATCTCATCGTCGGAAATGTTTCGTATATCGCCGCAGGTATTGTTTTTTTGTTGTTGTTTCTACATGAGTATCTGTCGTGTTGCATGTTTTAAACATTAGACGTCTTGCAGTTCAGTACAGTTCAGTATTCGGAACTCGAGCCGTTCGCGGTCCTTTCGAAAGTCGGTACTACATTGTTCGCGCATGAGCCACTACTCGCGCATGCGCAGTGGAGCTTCCAGAGCTATCATATGCCGCACGTGGTCGTGCGTAATGTCTGCGCGTCACGCCTGCGCTGTGATCGCGCTCCGTCTGGTACAGTCGTGTCCGCGGTCAGTAGGGTTAGTCTGTCTCGCCACTCGCAGGCACGGAGTACGGTTGACTCTAGCGTTACGTAATCGATTCGGTTGATTCGCGATTTTTCGTGTGATCAGTGGATTTAAAGGTGCGGGTCTTCGTTCGGAAAGAATGCGAGAGGGTGGACGCTCGCGTCACCGATTTTGGATACGATGATTGCGGGGGTTCCGACGTGGCGGCACTACAACATCAGGACAATAACGAAAAGACGGTAACGACGGACGACGCGAATCGCAAAATGTCCGCGATCAAAACCACGGGCAACGGAAATCCCCGGGCGCTACCCGTTCCCGTTCTCAGTCACGTCAAATATGAACATCTCGTGGCAGGAGTATCCGGCGGCGTCGTCTCGACGCTGATGCTACATCCGTTGGATCTGATCAAAATCCGTTTTGCCGGTAAGCACGTCACGAGTACGCGTCGATGTCAGAGTCTCGTAGGTCAGCTGTTAATGCTGTTACTATCGCGACGCGCACACCTTCCAACAGGGGGGGCTGCACGTGGCCGCTGATATTGACGTCACCCAACGAAAAATATATACGGGATACTGGTTATCATTTTACGTAACCTATCGAGAAAAATTAACATCTCATCCGATTTCGATTCCGGTTGACCAACGATGAGATTTCCCAAACCGAATGATGCAATACTCGCGTTGAGTTAATCCGCGGAATAATTCGCATGTTGTATCATACACGCGCGTAAGGCTTACGTTGGCCTGTACGTTATTCGTCTGCGTGTGTGTGCATTCGTCCCGCGTTCGTAAGGAACGCGGTTATCGTTTCATGTATTGTTTGTAGCTGTCGGTAGACAAGCGAGAAGCAAATTACGAAATCTTGCAAAAATGACAAATACGATTGCGTCATCTATCCAGAAATAATTGAAAAACGAAGTTTTACAATTACACGATTTCATATCTGTACCTATCACACTATGATTCACTGCAATAACTACACTATGTACACAATTTCCTAAACAATCGGTTATTGTCAATTTTGTTCTATTCCCCTTCAACCTACATTGACGAGGTTGAAAGTTGATCGACAAATCATTGACAGAGTTTCCTCCGTAATGAAAATAAGAGAATGACTTTCATCAATCTTTGGACATCGATAGATTTGAGTCCAAGAACTTATTGAATATATGAACTATGCATGGATACTCGTTCGGCACGGATCTGCAGAGCAACCAGTGTCTTCGTCCTTTAATTTGTGCGATGCAAAAACTGAGTAATAAGAGTAAACTAAGTCAATAGCTGAGTATTTGATATAACTGATGTTATTGAAGATCGATATTGCGAAATATGCGTGCCATTTTCAGATCTTATTATTGCAAGCTTTTCCACTTACTAATTTTTCTTTTCAGTAACATCTTTTCTGTTATTTAGAACTCGAAATTATTTCATAACAAAACATAGAAACCCTCTTGGATCGATCTGTAGCATCGTCAAAACAGTCGAGGTAAAAAGTTTGTTTTGCTCAGGTCTATTCCTAACACTGTGTTAGTACGTTGTTGTCATCGTAATATGAAAGTCCAGCTTCATAGCTGCCGGCTGCCGCGTGTGCCCATGTGACAATTCATTACTGGGAAGCGATTGTGAATGCGGTTCATTCCAGTAATATCAAATGATTTGGTTCAATAATGCTTTGTTTGCCAGCGTAATTGTTTTGATAGATTGAATCTTTGCTTGGATACCAACAAATGAAATATCTCCTACGTAATGAATATTACAATTGCATAGCGATTGTCATCACTACGGTATTAGTAAATATAAATCAAAAGTATAGTATTGATGAATGGGAAAACATAATTACTTTTTCGAATTATCAAATTCAATTCATTTCAACTTTAAGACTAATACGTCTCGTCACCTTGGGATTTAATAACGTGCTAAGAATTGGTATATATGTTGTACTGTTCGTAATACAGATCACGAGTTCGAGTTAATTATACCACGATTACATAAAAGTGTATAATTTTCATTTTCCCTAAAGTGAACGATGGCATTACGAAATCAACGCCACAATACAGCGGACTCAGGAGTGCTGTCAGTGAAATCCTTAGGACAGAAGGGATGAAAGGACTTTATAGAGGCGTCACACCGAACGTTCTCGGCTCTGGAAGTTCTTGGGGCTTCTATTTCTTCTTGTAAGCTGCACGAGTATATATCATACGCGTCGAACAATGACACAATTACTCGTCATGTTTCTAGCAATTTCGTCAGAAATGAATAGTGATCGGCAGCATAATAGATCACCTGAATGAAAATTTCCGAAGAATTTGTTATTTCCAACCAGAATTTCGTATTCCTACGCAGTAAGAAGTTTAAGTAATCTCATGCCCATGATACAAATGGTGTCATTATTCAAGCAGTATTTTCTATATATTTTCTATACAAATCTGTTGGATCGACTCGCAACATGTCTACTTGTTTCAGTTACAATACCATCAAAACTTGGATTCAAGGTGGTAACGCAAAGAAGCCTTTGGGTCCCGCGATGCACATGTTTGCTGCAGCCGATGCTGGGATTCTGACGCTTCTTATAACCAATCCGATTTGGGTTGTTAAAACGAGGCTATGCCTGCAATATACGAGCGATGTCCACATGGCTGAAAACAAGAGGTACTCAGGCTTGGTAGACGCGCTCAACAAAATCTACAAGACTGAAGGCATCCGAGGTCTTTACAAAGTGAGTTTTTGTACATTCCCAAGCAAGCAAAATTGATCTTTGAAGGCGTATGGTAAAGTCTAAGATCACACAATCTATGCTGTATATCAATCGAACTGTGACGATGTTCCAAAACGTTTCACTCTATCCAACAGGGTTTAGTTCCTGGAATGTTCGGTGTCTCGCACGGTGCCATTCAATTTATGACGTACGAGGAAATGAAGAATAGCTACAACAATTATCGAGGCGTTCCCATCGATACAAAATTGGTGAGCAGAGCTAGTTTTGAAAATTATTAATCCTCGTGTATACTTGATGTTTGCTGTATTCATTATCTAATGCTTAATCCCAGAATTCCAAAGTGATTATTTGTCTTTTTCTCTACTTTTGGATATATTTCCATTTCACAATTCTCTTGAGACTCGTGAAGTGCAGCACCGAAGAAACGTGGGTACAAGACTTTTCATGCCGAAGAATATATCGAGATAACTATTGTTATGTTGCGAGTACCTCAAATCATTGCTCACATTCGGTGTTATCCAAAATAAACTCAGTCGCTACCCGAGAAGATGAGCGTTAAGTGTTACGTACAGTTAAAGTTTGAACTTTATCTGAACTAGAGATAAGTCGTGTTTGCAGTTGTTATCAACAGCTAATTATAAACCTATACGACTGTAAAAGCATCAGATTAGTATTACAACGTACATGGCAAATGGCATGTTCCTCAAAGTATAGTCTGTGATATTTGAATTCTGGAAATTTGTTCGAAGCCTCGTGATTGAATTTAAAATTCTTTTACAGAGTACAACGGATTATATCTGTTTCGCGGCATTATCCAAATTGCTGGCTGCAACCGCAACGTATCCCTATCAGGTAGTCCGAGCACGACTCCAGGATCATCACCACGACTATCGCGGCACATGGCATTGCATACAACTGACATGGAGGTTAGAGAAGATGAGGGGTTTCTATAAAGGGCTATCGCCCTATCTCTTACATGTTATGCCGAACATATGTCTGGTTATGCTGATTTACGAGAAATTCACTAACAATTGAACGGATTTCGAGTGATCGGACCCTTCTGTTGAAAAAACCACACACTCGTGATAGATAACTAATATATCCTGTAGTCCCAAGTTCATTTTTCACCAGCCAATGAAAGTTCTATGGTTTGGTTCAACGATCTACTACGATCATCAAATCTAGTAGAATGAATGCTATTGAATCGGTTATCAAACATACCGTTTCCCTTTTGCCCCAAGTAATTCTGACTGATCTTCATATTTGTCGTATTGTATTCTACACGGCACACATCCGCGCTACAATAACCTGATCAGTCCGAGCTATCCTACACACAATGCACGATATTCGAGTTACGTTAGTCAGCATGGGAATTACATTAGCAACGCGTGGTGTATGCGTTATAATTGATGCACAGTTTTCGATATCTGGAATTTCGATGGATGAGCGAATAATACTGGCTCACCGTGAAATGCTGTTGGTCTTTTTATTATTTATTCAAGTAGTGTTGGTATAGGTAACATGAATGTTTTTAACTATGTAATTTCACTGCTGACCGTGTCATGACATATTGAATGTTCCAGTTTGAAAATTGAATACTAACGCACAGTTGCAAGGACCCCTCCCCCAAACCCTGTGGAAAACGACTTTCCGTCGATTGGCAGCAAATTTGGATACGCGTAAAGTAGACGATTCTGAACAAAAAGCCTCGTGGGCCCGAGCATCCCTACGCCTGACTGTCAATTTACAGGGATGGGAAGTTCCAATCCCCGAATGAATAACTAGCTTCGTACCGCACGACATGTTTTTGTATTCCTTTCGCTTCGTGTGCGTCTGTGTGTGCAGGTACCACAGTGACACGAATACGTAAACATGTTACGCGGTGCAAAACTGCTTATGCTTTGCCCCCGCTGTAAATTGACATTCAGCCATAGGGGAGGCTCGGGCCGATGTTACTTGTGGTTCAGAATCGCTGCTTTACAAGATATATAAATTTGGTGCCCATCGACCGAGAGCCATTTTTCATAAGGTTTGCAGGGGTTCCTTTTTTAGGTCTTTTTTAGGCCATCGTGTTAATCATTCGGGTTGTTCATAGAAAGTGTGAATGTAACGATGATATAGACGTGAGAGAAGTCTTCTTATTAATAGGGGAAGAACCATTTGTTTGTTATCCGATTCAGGCAAATTTGGTTGCATTGCAACAGAGGGGCTGAAAATGATACTTGACACGCGAATTCACTTTCGTTTATAAATCTCCTTAGGTAATTTTAATTTAACCCAATACGAATGATATTAGATAGGTTCGATGTAAGTAGTTAATCTCAAATGCAATAGATATATTCAATTCATGAATCCATTCGTTTATGAAACCATCATTACACATACTTGTTGAATTTTCTGGAAATAGAATTAATTTTGTCGATTGACACAGTGTATCTGGTATACAAATGACTCGGGTCCTTGATTGGAACTACATTTTTTTCGAACAAAATTTCTAGCTTTAACCGTACCTGCAGAGGCAGTGTTTTTTGGTTTGTCAACAATAAAAAGCGAACCATAGAAGAAACTGAAATGTGCGAAAAATAAAACAGCTAGATGAAAAATCTGTCGGAGAACTGCGAAGTAAAACAATCGACTCCCGAATAGTAAAATGTATGCAACTCAACGAGAGTATTTATGTTGTAAAAGATGAAAAACAACTACGCAAATTTTGAGAAATTGGAAATAACAGCAAAATGATTATGGGTTCTTGACGGTTCAGGGTTGTGTGCAGCGCACTCTTGATCTTTGATCCTACCAAAATTATGATCAATCCAACATCTCTATATGTAAATAATAGTAGAATTTTATTTATACCAACGATATTAAAGCAAATAACTGTTAGACAGTAAAAACATTGGAGCTGTAACTCCTCCAATGATTCAACGAGCTAATTCTGTGAGTGGTGTACTACAAAAGGCACAACTTTGTTTGTTGCTGTTATTTGTGACACGAATCTTCATTCGACGACAATAGCAAAAATCACCACTCAATCTGACTTTTTAACTCGTCAATGTTTTAGTCCTCGACCAGTTTATTACCAGATGCAAGAACGATATAAACATATCGAGCCTTCACGATCTCGTCGAGCTAATGCTCACGATTTTCTCGTGATCGTTACGCAAATCTTTTAGACTTTCTATACTCATTTGAAAACATTGTTCTTCATACTTTAGACTGAATTTGTTAGCATACATTCACGATGATATACAATGAAATACTGTATAACAACGACGCCGAGTTTTGGCTAATGCGTTAGACGAATGGTAAGTGTGAAGTATAACTTGTCCAACCACCAGCAGTACGATTTTTGATCCAATGATTTCTTACCTAACAAATGATACTGGTTTCAACAGTTTGATAACATTGCTATTGCTTTTCGGTCAGATAAATATCCACCTGTATGGAAAAAGGGTATGAATATGGACATCCCTTCGATCATTCCTCGCTCAAACGTGACAAATGGTAACAAGGAAAATGTTAGCCTCGCGCACTCATGTTTTCTGTATATTTAGCAACAAATCTAATTACCTGTGTTGTAGACAGCGGTAAAAGACGAATCGTAACTGGCAACCAGCAACCGGCGTTTCTGTTTTCTCTGCATTGGCATTCGAAGTTATCGTAATGTGCTCAACGATGATTACTAGTTATATAGATAGAATTTTGTCGAAATGACTACAAACTTCGATAAAAGTTCCTAGTTTACCTGGATATTTTCTACTTCGGCTTCCGTTCTTAACACTATTATAAAATTGTGATATGATTCTCGAATTTTATTTTATTTTTTCATCGGTATATCTACAGTTAACTTGGTAGTTGCACGTGGAGGTAAAATGTTACGAAGGAAACCCTGCAACTTGAGTCAAGAATCGTACGTCGGGTTGGTCGGAAGCTTCACTTCGCGCATTACTTTCATATTCAACGTCCCGCCGTTCCGAAGCTTGATGCGATACTGTAAAATGCTGTTGCGAAATAGAGAGATTGGCGACAGATCCGTCCGAATAAGAGCGATGAATGAGTAGAGTATCGAACTTTTGAGGATAATTGAATTGAAAGAGAAGTCGGGGAAAGACGAAAGTAAATTAAGTATTGCTGGTGGTTACAGGGGCGAAGGTTGGCGTGGCTTTTACAAGGGCTTGGGGGTGAACCTTATGAGAGTGACGCCTGCGACTGTCATCACATTCGTCACCTATGAAAACGTTTCCCATAAGCTACTCCGTTACAACTTGGCCAGAGTCGAAGAAACAACCGTTACAGCTCCGATAGCTGTAAAACACGCCAATAAATGAGGTAACGAAAGGAAACTCGGGACATCGACAGCTAAATGGAAGATGAATCGGCTTGGCCGACGTTCAACCAAATCAGTCGTACCTTGAAAACCAAACCAGCTTTGCTTTTGCTGATCTACTTTACTTGAAGTTAATATATTTAATTCATGTTCCTGTCTGCGTTAGTTGCCATACTTGGAGCCAAATTGTCGAAGTTCCAACAATATGAACTTTAGTGAATTAGAAGTCGAATTCGAATCGTCGAAACAGAACTGTTTCGCACGTGGGATTCGAACATAAGATAAATAAACCGAAACATGTACAAGACATATGTTAGAAATATTATTACTCCGCCAATGGGTCGTTATTCTCACTATTACCAGTTGACGTACTTCGTTCTCTGTCGCTGACGAAGCAATAGGAGGGTACGGCACCGGTACTCCTTTTTTATTTTTTATTTGTCATTTTTCATTCATAAACTAGGAAGCAGATGATTTTATCTGTGAAAGACGTACAACTTCTCGTGTAATTCCTGTTTTTCCAAATAGAGTCACACTTTTTCTTCGTCGGTATCGAAAGAATTTGACAGAATTTGACGGAAGTTACATTCGATCGCTCAGGGTTCGAAAGCTCGCGATGCGTACTAAGAGCATCGACCAAGCTCGAATACTATTCTCATGCACAAATTTCATGTAAGTCGATCCATATCGACGTGCACAGGACATGGTTCCGGTTCGAAATGCTCTTTTGTTAGATGAGAACATTTTGAAATCTGTCTAAGGCATAAGAGATGTTCATATATTTTCCTATTCGTGCGAGCAATGATTGTTGTGGATAACGTTGCATATTGGCGCACAGCGAATCAAGCCGTAGAAATCCATGAACGCAGAGGTACACGTAAGAATATGTTAATGTTTGATACGCTGGCGTGTCATTTTTTGGTGAAACAATATCTTCAAATTTTGTGTCTGGCGACGTGGGCTTTAACGATAGAAGTGAAATTCCACATGCAAGACAAATATCTTCGTTATACTGTGTGAACCATGTAACCATGCAGGTATACCGAATTTTAGGTCAACTTTGGATCGACTGTCGACTCAAGATACTGAGATCTAGAAATGTATACTTTTAGTAACTCCCTACAATATTATACTTAGAATCTCCGATAGTTCTGGTGAATCATGAGCCAAGAATATGAATGAAAATGAATTGTGGAAAGTAAATGGCATCGCAATTGAATTTATTCGCATCAAACCCTTACAGAAATATTTCCAGCGTACTCCTCTCGCTCCAACTCCTTATCATACCAGCATACCGTTTAACGACTGTCGTCACACGTTTAACACTTCGCTGAATGTCAAATATACCAACCGCAGATACGAACAAGAATCGGCGTATCGCTTACGATGCATAAAGTTCATCGATGTCACGATCCTTTTGTGCATCGAAGACTTTACGCTACCATATTTTCAACGAGCTACCTTAACCGACACGATGATCCCGTAGTCGAGTAGATATTCCTGTTGTAAAGTGTACGTCGCATCGCAAATAGTCAACAGCATCGTGACTGCCATTGGCTACCGAGCAGACTTCAGCAGTTGCGTTACTTATTATACAAATTCTCATTTTAGTTGTATTTCTTCCCAATTGTTAATCTAAGCAGAGTGCAAAATAGAGCGTTTCAGAGTATCATTTTGTTTTTTCAAAACTAGTTTGAGGATGATCTTAAATTTTGTTACAGGCAATAGTGATTTCATGTTTTACTAGTCGACGTAACGTGCGCTAAAATTGTAACTTGATGTCTGGGATACACCGTGGTGGCGCGCAGGCCTATCTCCTTCAGAGATTAGAAAGTTCTGTGCCAATAGTCATGCAAGTTCTATATCCTAGATTCTGTAACAACATCGAGTCGGTGTCTCGACCACGAAGTGGCAGTAGGTTTCGAAATACGTGGCTCAGATTTCATGCATTGGATCAGAAAATACCGCAAGAGCGAATACACATGGTTTTACGATCAATGTGCATCGCGAATAAGGTATTTTCTATTTTTACGGATGACGATTAAATCGTCACCGTAAACACATCCTGAAAGAATTTCATCCGAGGGGAGCGTATCCCGTCTCATTTCCGAACAACGATTTGGTTTCATGGTTTTCGAAAAACGAAATTTGAATCGGTAGCGAGGTCGACCCGCCGCGGCTGCAAGCGTGACCGAACCCTGCCGATGTTAGCCGAAGCCAATCGAACCTCGTACATGTACCGTGTCGCCACCGGTCGATTGTTGCGGTCGTACGGCGAAGCAGCAAGGACGAGTGCCGACAGGCGCGAGCCGCGACGGTCGCGTAATCGCTTCTCGTAACTACCAACGCGAGCAATATGGCCGAATGGGCTCAGCTGTGGTGAGATCTACCGTGAGACACGCGCGCTCGACCCGAATAAAAAATCCGGAAAAGGACGAACCTCACCTGCCGAGTTGTTTCCATACGTGGGCACGGATAAGCGAAGTGTGTCGAATGGTGAGTGATTCTATCGTCCTTCCATCGATTTTCAACTGTTACCAACAAATTTTTGCGTCTCGTGATTCGCGCGCTGTTTTTGAAAGTAGCAGACTACACGCCAAGTCCGCAGAGGGGATCTCTCTCGTACGATACACGAAGCATTTTTAAACGCGAGACCCTTCACGCGTATCCGCGACGCGACGAGCATTTCCGAAAATCGCAACGCCGGTCGCCCGAATACCTAGTAGACCCGTCGACGAGACACAGCAGTGACTGTCCGAGTGAAAAGGTGTAGATAATGCGCGACCGCCTTATCTAATCGAGAGAAAAATATTGCTTTTGAAATATAGCATACACCTCTCTCTCTACCACCCGATACAATTGTCATGCTCGTCGCACGAGCCTCCCGCGTTTCTTTGCCTCTCTCTCGCTCTCGCCTTCTCCCTCCCTCCCTCTCTCTCTCTCTCTCACACACACCACACACTCTCTCTCTCTCTCTCTCTCTCGCTCGCTCGCGCCCGCGCCTCCCCCTTTTTTTCATCGCCGTTTTCTCGCTCGTTCGCTCACTTTTCTTACGTCATTGTCGCCGACGAGACGAGTTGCGTGTGCTGAGCAAATCCCCGCCAGATTTATATCGTATTGTTGTATTTGCGTCGAAAACTGATCTCGCGGATTTTCGGGCAAAGACTCCGAGATTTATCAAAGAGTCGAGAGTCACGCCCCGGCGTACAGCTGCGGTTCGTTGACGATGTTGGGAGCGAAGACGAAAACACCTGAGATACGAGCGCTAGGGGAAAAAATGTAATTAACGAAAACAAGCCCATAATTCTGTTACATTTCAGGCGCTTATTTTCTCCGATGTGTCTGAAAATCCTACACTTTGATAGACTCCCCGTGATTTTTTGTGGATTCCCTGGAGCTTCGACCCCGAAGTTTCATTTCTACTCAGAAATGTCGATGCCAACATTTTTCATAAATCCTTGACACTCACTTCACAACAATTTCTAAAATTTTTTTAACCAGCATAGAATTATGAAACGAACAGCTATTCTTATTGAGTCATACAGTCTTAAGTGTTCTTAACAATATGAGAACACTTGTTGTATAAAAAAGAAATAAACAAATTTGATATCGATGACAAGTTGGAAAAAAAAGTTGAAAAACTTCGTGGGGAAGTACAGATTTTGTTTTCGAGTTTTCTGAGACATCGAAAAAAAATGAGTGGCTGGAATGAGAGAGAATGCTTGGTTTGTCGGCGACGACTGTTGTACATCAAAGAAAAACGACTCGCGCGATTGTGCGGTCGCTACTCGTCACAATAATACTGTTTTCGCATCGGACAAGCGCGATTCCTCGTCGAGGTCACGGAGTCGAGAATTTATTTGGGGAGAAACCCTCACGATTTATTTTCCAGTGGTCGAAACAGACTAATTTTCAGTAATTAATCACGCAAAAACTAATTCGACTCGATTAAAGATAAAACGCAAGTCGAGAGCGCATCAGGATAGATCCATCGAAGTCATGTCTTACGAAGATGGCGCTAGCGCGCGAAGAGCTTTCAGTGACCTTCGCCGCGAAGAAGCTCAGACTGAATTTATATATGCGAAGACTAATACTCGCTGTCGCGACGTCGGCAGACCGAGAGACAGGGAGAGATCGTTGACTTACGTCATTATCAGGGAATTGCCCAGTTATCGGTGGCTGTCACTCCGGTGCGCTTGAGAGAACACTCTTTAGAAAACACTTCTTTTCCATCGCTGATAAAATTACGCCAAGCGATTCGCCCGGATTGACACGGAGATAACGGAGACGAAGAGATGAATCGTCTGGGCAAACGCGATCCGACGAAGATTAACCGAGATCTATCATCCTCGATAAAAAACTCTCGCTTGCGGGAAAAACGAAACACGGATCTTGAGAATTGATTGACGATCGTGAGAAATAATTCTCAAATCGAAGTTCCGATTTCCAAATTGAGTCTGCAAGCTTGGTGTAAAAAATGTTATCATCCTAAAACTTGATCGTTAACTTTTTTTTCGAGTGGGTTGAAAAAACAGTTAAATCGATTCACAGTTGACGAAAAATTGAGTAGTACAACCTTTTTGTTCTACTCGAATGAAAGTGAATATATTGTATTAATATACAAAGCCAACTTTTATCGAACCTGTAAACTAAATTACTGATTGGTACGGAAAAAACAGGGAACGCTATCATTTTAATAGCTTTATTTACGTATATGTACAGTCTTATGCACAGTCCAAAAATAACAATATCTCCACATTTCACAGGTAGGGAGACCAGGAAAAATTGGAAATTTCTGTTCAATTTCAGAATAAAACAAGTATTTCATACGGAGGAAAACACTTCCAGTGTTTCAAAAAATATAGTAATTATTTTATTCAACGTAAAAATACCAATAAACTCGTTTATGCTCACAGTCCTCAATTTGTTCCTTTTATGAACACATAGAGTGCAAAATTATTTGAAGCAAAAAATGTTTAATAATTTTTTTGCAGGGGTCCATCGTGCCCCGGATTTTTTGTGGATAAATTATCGAACACGAATTTGTTGGAGGTAGCTTGTATCGGATGGTGAGAAAAATAATTTAGAGACCTAAGAGGGCACTCGTCCCCCCGGTATCGGATGGCAGCCTTTATCAAATCCTATTTACAGCAGATACGATGTATATTAAGCAACCACACATGTGACTCGGAACAGACACGAATTAAAATACCGGCACTCGCGTCGTTCGTACTTTCACAATCCGCGACTGAGTATTACAGTCGGCAATCTCCCCGGGAAAAATAGAGCCAACAAATCGACTCGTATCCTCCGGATTCGTGTTCTTTTTACACGCGTTACCAGACGTACAACGACGCTGGTTACACTGGTTTCGTTGCCCTAGAAATAAGATTGATTTTGCATATATTTCTGCTCGCAATTCATCAAGCTATCAATGTTTTTGCATAATAAGATTTGCCCAATTCGACTTTGCCCAAATCGACTTTGCCCAATTCGACTTTGCCCAATTCGACTGTGCCCAATTCGACTTTGCCCAATTCGACTTTGCCCAATTTGATTTTGTCCAATTCGACTTTGCCCAATTTGACTTTGCCCAATTCGACTTCGCCCAATTCGACTTTGCCCAATTCGACTTTGCCCAATTCGACTCTGCCCAATTTGACTCTGCCCAATTCGACTTTGCCCAATCACTTCGGATCAATAAAGAAATAAGTGCGCGGTGAACAAGATTTACGAGATCCGTGTGACTTGCGAGAACGCGTCGCTGGAGTCGCGTGTAATCAGTCTTCAAACATGGGCGACGCTCGTTAACGAGAACGATCTTTCTTAGGAGTCACTTGAGTGCATGTTGTTATGTTTTAAGAATTCCTCGAAGCCGTTAAACGTAAGTGAGAGCTTCGATACGGCGTACTCTCCGTTTCGGGGAAACATCGAAACATTGATACAAACGATGGACTGGGAAAACGATTTTGAAAAATGTAGCCCCTCGACGAGTCCGCAGGGGGGTCGAAAAATAACACGTGGATAGACTATTCTACTGTGTTTTTGACTGAAAACTTGGTAAAGTTACTCCAAAATGCGAGTAATCAAATTTTGGGTATGTACACATTTTTTCGAGAAATCAGGTTCGATTTTTTTGTATTTACTTTTTTTGAAAAAATTGGAAAGGCGCATCGGTTTCAAAGTAAACGGTCCAAATTGGCGGGGCATGTCGTTGCTTAGTCATTAGCTATTATCACCTGAGCGGCACGCGCGATAAAGCATCGAATGGATCGCGCAAGTTCATCCTCATTTATCTGTCTTATCAACGATAAATTATAGCCGCGCAGCGAGTTGACGACGGGTAAAAAGCGAATTCATTATTGATAGTGGGTGAAACGTAGATCCGGAGAGAAAAAATCTCACTGGACGGTGAGCTGATCGAGCCGAGCACGATTCGCCCGAGCGAAAAATTAGGTCGACGATTGTACTGGACCGAAGGAGAGATTATCACGAATGTTTGTGGCGCGAGTCAAAGTTCGTTGGATTAATTATACGGATAGTGCGAATCAACCTCGAGTAGCGTGATACGATTCGACTTAGGCAGCCCCCTCCCCCGATTTCTTCCCAAATCGCGCTGTATTATGATAATATATTTCACGCCACCGCAGAGCTGCGATAAAGATAACTCAAGGTTTTTCTTGACAAAAAACGGGATCTAATTAGTTTCAGACTAATATTTCAGTTGGCCTTTGTGAAAAAAAAAACTGAAGCGGATGGGAAAAGGCCACCTACTTCTTGTCAGCATGTATGCGTGAGCTGACTATCAGAGACTGAAGAAAAAAAGTGATGAGACAGTCGAAATTATTTTACAGAAAAAAAGCAGTCTTTTCTCAAGCAGAATCCAAATCTGCGGAGAAAAATTCATGGTCCTATGTGAGAAAAAAAGTTACGCCACCCCACCCTTGGGAAAGTGGTTCACAGAACGTTGTACCAAACATACATACATATAGAAACATCGTGTTTTTTTTTGGTACTGTGTCCATCCCTCTCCAAAACGACTTGCATTACAATGTATCCAGATCCTTCGTTAGTTTAATATCAGAACTGTACAGAGCATCTACAACGAACTATCAAATATTATCAAAGTGGGTGAAGATCCTTCTAAGAAACGCGAACTCCCAGTGGAGTATGCAGATTAAAATGCAACAAGCGTGACTCGTGGTGCATAGGCGAGACAAAAAGGTCTGTACAGACGAGAACTCACGAACAGTTACGGCAGTCTAAAAAATAGAAAGTCAGTAGTTTCCTAACATCTTTGTGACAGTATCTCTCATGTATGAAGAGAGATGATGTTCAAATTCTGGACTAACCGTCAGACATGACTAATTTCTGAAATGCTGCACGAAAATACGTCGAATTTGAAGGAAGACGCATCGGCACACAAACATCGCGAGTAATCGACACTCTACCGATGGTTCTGCTCGACCGAACAAGCCTCGACGCTTCTGTTGTTAAATCCGCAGACGTACACGTAACGCGGATCGAGACGGTCTTTCCCGTGCTATCCGCTTCCAGTTTAGTACGTGCCAACTGGGAACATCTCGCTTTCCACCCTTACAAGGTAATTAACAACTCCGTGTGACCATGCTGTGAC
The DNA here is from genome assembly GCA_963969455.1 of Arge pagana. NCBI lineage: Eukaryota > Metazoa > Arthropoda > Insecta > Hymenoptera > Argidae > Arge > Arge pagana. The sequence continues at coordinate 2,393,807 of OZ018313.1, read as the reverse complement.
AGTCATTTGTTAATCTATACGTATTGATGCCAGAGTTGTGAAAATGGTCATGTAAAAGTAACGCGTTACCTTGAACAACTTGTTTCGGACAAGTTCTCCGTTACAAATTTGAAAAAGTAACCTGCATTGGATGAGTGCTGCGTTAAAAATTACAAAGTAGAAAAAAGTAAATTCCTGTCTCTATTTTTAACGCAGCACTCATCCATTGCACGCTACTTTTTCATTTGTAATGGAACAGGCATTCGCTACACACTACTTTTTTTTTGATTCGTAATGGAGCACTTATCCGTTGTGCATTATGCAGTGTAATGTGGAACGAATACAGTTATGCACTATTCACAACTCTGATCCACTCGAGTTTTTGCCAAAGATCTCTCTTCGAACTCGACGTTTGGGTTGGGCTCAATTTACACTGCAGGAGAAGGGACGGGATGGGGAAAAAGGAGCGCTGGGCTCAATTTACCCGCGAGTTGGGGGATTCGGGCTCAATTTGCCATCGCCCATTACAGTTCCCATTTTCGCTCGTGACGATGCTCGACATGTTGTGCAAATTTGTTCGAGTAGGAGAGAATAGAATTATTATTTCCGATCCTCTAGTTTGGCCTCTGGCGACGCAATCTCATTGATGTAGTAGATCTGCAAGAGCAATAAATGTGACTATATCTTGCGAGGTCGCGACCGAAAGCGGGGTGAATTCTTGTAACCGGTTCTTATCGCCCCTCGAAGTTGTCGCGCCGAATTTCTGCGTATTACAAATTCGCGTGTAGTTCCTCAACTCGCGAGATAAACAACTCGTCTACAAGTATCCAATTATCTCGTGTTATTTCTGTAACTTCGCGACCTACATTTCGACGCTGATTATCCGCGAACAAATAAGGTCAATACGCATGTTACATCGGTCGTTAAATTCGCGGATCAGCGAATCCGGCAGTGAATCGACCACGCCAACGGTTTGGCGTCGTTCGTTTACGACTGCGCTGAAAAACAACAGCCAAGCAAGTGCGTAATTGGCTGATTGCGAGAGGAGCGAAAATATTCTCAGGGCTTCCGGCTTTCTTCGCCAAATCCTCAAAGCCGAAGTCGCACGTGTTTTGAGGTGCCCCCCGCGAGGAGGCGCGTACACCCGCTATTTCTGAAAACAGCCTTCCGAAATGCTGACCGAAGCCTCTCCAAACAGATCCACTAGCATAGGATCGCGCACTTCTAAGGGCGTCCAAATTGACCCAACCCAAAATCGTCGATGGTAGTAAAGAAGTTCTACTTTTGGGTGTCATGAGTTTGACTTTTGGAGCCCACTCATCCTCAGCATCAGAAGAACCTACTGAAAAAATGGCCGCACCCTCCACGTTTTGCAACAAGTGTTCCGGATTTGGATCGACGCCAGGAGTCTGGGATCTACGCGCAGCATCTGGTAGTGGGGCACGCTGTGTGCGGGCAGTACTCGCTGTACGCAATACGATGCTCTGTAATAGTTGAGCAATAGTGTGCGGCGATCCGTCGTTCTCCGGTGCTCTGGAGTACTATCAATCGCTGCTTCGTTATCAAACAGTCAACAATCGTTCAGGGCTACTGGCTCGACAACCCCTCGCGACTGCTCCTCCAGAAGCATCTCGATGTTTCTAGCGAAGACGGCGCCAGAGCCTCGATCTTTGTAACTTCCGGCCGTCACGACGGACGGAAAAACAAATCTCGCCTGAAATTAATGACTCTTCTAACCCAATTAGAGTGACTTTTCTCTTTGCCCCTCGACGAGTGGAAAGTCTTTCGTTTCGCAACTGCGAGCGGACGAACGAGCATGCCTCGCAGATGAAAGACAATTTCCTGGGTGAAATGAAAAAAAATAATGCGACCTCGGATTACGCTTCGTTTTCGCCTGTACTCGGTCGGCCTCCTTCGTCGCGCTCTTCGCGTGATAACATGCTGTACGCACGATCCGATGTAATTGTCATTTGACAACCGTGACCTTTTACATCAGATTCCGAGCGTCCGCTCGAGATTACGTTTTTCATGTCACTTCTAACCCCGAAATTACGGAAGTGATTCGGTGCTGAGATAACTCTGCTGAAGCTAACCGTTCTAGTGTCTGAGATGAGACGGTCATTTGTTTACATTTCATCATATTCCACTCCTTCTAAAACAAGTATCCACAATTTGATGGAGCGAGTATTAAAAAAGGTTTAAAATCCACGTTGCCAAAATTCTATTCAACAGGGAGAGAGAGAGAGAGAGAGAGAGAATGGGTCCTGCGAGCTAAGACGAGCCCCTGAAGAATGTCCTGCCATGCGCAGTGGGTGAATGAGCTAAGTTAAGCTAAGTTCACTTGAATATTGCAACTAACTATAATATAGATACCACTTCACTTCGACCAGCTGAAGTAAAAAAAAAGATCAACACTTGATTATTTGATAAAAACCAATTCTAACAAATTTTCTAGACTCGTGATTTACATTTTTCTTAACGAAATAACCGAATAAGAATAGTAACAATAATAATGAAAACCATATTAGGACACTAATATGTTGCGTTTTTTGGGGGCCCCAGTCGTTGGGCGGAAGCGGCGGAATTTTCTCGTTATCAGCCCAGATACGGTGCCTGAAACTTTCAACTAATTTGCGACAGAATAGCACTAGTGCGTGACGCTTTTGAGTACCAAATTCCAGAACTAGCCGACCAATTTTCACAGCGAAAATTCTCGAATGGTTGGAAGTACTCGTTTGGAACTGGGACTCATCGATTACTTATTCCACTCGAATCACCGTTGGCATGTAATCGTGTTCATAAGCGACTGAGTGGGTTAGGAAGCCAGTGTGAAAATGGCAGATTCTTCCCCACCTTCCGAACCGCACTAGGAGCGTTTGGGGTAATCGGTGCTCGCTTACCTGAACTGACGCACAGGGTTTCCCAGGTACAAATTATTGCACGGGACTTTTATTATTAGAGAGCAGTCTGGCAAGAGCCTAAGTGGCAGGAGAACACGCTGCCGGTCGAGGCAATTTTGTCTGGACAGGAAAATCCGAGGGCCTCCACAGCGCAAGTCGGGTCTGTGGTCTCAGAGGTTGTAGAAGCCTTTTGGCTGGACAGGCCTTTTGGAGGCCCACTCGACGAAAGTCTGGAATTTCGGGATTCTTGAGCCACACGTAAAAGAGCCATCAAGGATCTCGAGTCATTCGGGTAATTTGTTCCGAGCACGGTACATTGAACTCGCCCCTCTCCGCTTGATCGTCCGTAGAAAAGTACTCGGGGTAAACTATCTGCTCGTTATTTGCAATGTAACGGTCAATGGAGCGTGAATATTCATTATCGAATCTGCGGAACGACGCAGACGCGTGGACTGTTCGATAGACGACGCGATATTCGATGTGGTTCGCGGCGGACGTCTTCGTGCACCATGCAGCAGGGGGGCGTCGGGGTACGTAGCTGGCGCCTGACTTTTTCCACGCCGATAAGAAATTGGTGATAACGCAGCCGAACGGCCAATATATATACGAGGACTTTGCGCCACCGAACGACATTCCGTCGGATTCTGTGAGAATTTCGTGTCCTCGAATCGCGTCCACGCCGAGAAAGAGCGCCCCGCGCGATCTGCCGTGGTATCGCATCCGGCGAAGAATATTAGCGTCCGGTTTTTCTGTTGTGACTGGCGCGACGATAAGAGCCAGATTGATATTCGTCGGTGTTTTCAATTCTTTCGCAACTCGATCGCGCGAATTGCGAGCACTACGAGCAACTTGGGAAGAAGCTCTCGGTAATGTGGAGTTGAAAACAGACTGTGCAGTTATGAAATGGAATCTTGAGATCGTCGAACATTGTTACATGTTAAAATTTGGCTATCGCGGGTGAAAGCGCGTCCATCTCCATGAAGAGAATATAGGTGCTAAGGATACCGGAAGTATTAGGCGACAGATCTAACTGGAAGCAGGAGGCGGATCGTGTGTTGAGGCAAGGACTTGTTTTTCAACAATTGATCGAGGTTGAGCGTAAGATGGTGCCGGATCGCAGCGTGATGCTGGTACTGCGCACGAGACAGGAGCGAACGGAGCGACGACTCAGGCATAAAAAGGAGGCCAATCCTCCGCCCATGGAACCGCCACCTCAACTCGTCAACAACAATCATCTCTACTTGGATCTGAACATGAACTTCAGCGAGAACTCGAAACAAGCGGACGTCCGAAGACAGAGGAAGGTACGTCCTCCAATCTCCTCGAATCTGGCTCATTTTGCCATCGTTGCTCCACCCTCCCCCAATTTCGCCCATTCTCGTCCAAAGAATCGCACTAAAACAATCAAGATTCGAATTCTCTCGGCGATTTTCGAAATGCTATTTGAAAATTCGAGCTTTTCAATTTACGTAGGTACCTCATTGACAGTGCCAAAAATGGGTGTTAAAAGTCATTCTAGAAACAAGTATCAACGATGTTCTCGGTGTTCGCCGACGAACAACCCCCAAAAAATAGCAGACAATGTTTATTGACCTAGATAAAGTATTTTTTTAGGCTTTCTGAGAATCTGGCGTCGGGGATACTCTGCAAAAGTATCAAAAAATTGCGAAATAGCGAAATACGAGGTGATCGATTTAGCGACCCAAAGTGATATTTGCCCGAGCTAGGCCAAGTGGCAGGGAATTTTTGGGACGAAACATATCAGGAATCCAGGGAGTAAAATAGCGGTGATATTGCCGTTGACCTTGAAACTGATTTTCGAGGTCAAGATCGAAAATGATTTTCCAAGTGGAAACCTACATTTCTTATTGCATAATCGTACTTGGTAGAGAGAAAAAGATTGATATGTTGTGGAGGAGAAGGTTGTTCAATGACCATCAAAGTTCTAAAATTTGTCCTACGAAAGGTAACCAATTTTTTCCATCGAATACGCTTATGCGGTAAATGATATAAGCTTCCATTTAAAAAATCCCGGTCGACCTTGATTTGACCTTGAGAATCGGTTTAAGGACAACGGCAAGATCACCATCAGTTGTACCCTTCGAAATTTCGCATGTTTCGTCCGCAACATTCGCTTATTCTTAGCTCAGGAGATATCCGCCTGGGGTAATAAAATTGATCACCTCTTATCACCACTTGATACGAGGTGGTTAATTAATTATTAATGATAAATTAGTAATCAATAATTAATAACGCGAGTTTCGCTTTCAGCGCATCAAAATTGAAAACACGTAGGTCAATAAACAATTTCGGTGATCTTTAGTGGCTTTTACGCAATTCGGTGGAAATGTTGATGGTGGTTGAGCCAAAACATGCCAAGTTTGTATTCGTTCGTGTGTGACCACTATATAGCGTTATTGTGAATCGCGAAAAAAATGCAGCAGCCCCAATTTATTGGCGAAAGTAGTTGGCGTGTGCCTCTGCGACGTTTAGACGAATGACAATTCCAAAAACCTCTGGTCCACGGGGGGAGAGCTGTTACAGTTGAATTTCGACAGCTGGAATGTCGGAACTTCAGGTAGTGGAAAAAATAACTCGGAAAGTATTGACATCAGAAAAAAAAGATTCCAATAAAAAAGATAGCAAATTTAATTTAAAAGAGAAAAGGTCTCTACAAGATTTTGTCTTAGACTAACGGTTCTCGAGATAGAGTGTGTACCTTCGGAGAGCATTTGACACTTTGACTGGACTATTCGTTTCTTGGGTACCAGTAGGCACGTGCAGACGCTCTCTCTGTCCAGATTCTTCATATCTGCGTTTTCGTATATTTGTACGATATTGATCGAAGCACCGCGGACTCAAGCTCGTGTATGTATGTTGAACGAAAAGCCGAAGCAGATCGTCTTGGAGAATTAGTTCTGACGCGTGTGAAACACGAAACATCCCCAAGGATGGCGTACAACTGTCCCTCGGCACCTGTCCATCCACACCCAGAGAACGGTTCTTCCGAGGGAAAAGCTTACGTGGGCTTCGTTTGACTCGCTGATCGACAACTTGCCGCGTAACGTAGGTTTTTCGCTAAAACTCTGGACAGATCTTGGAAGATAGCCACAGTAAGAAATTTTAGTTCTCGCGATTTTACTTTACGTAATGGTATGATGAATTGATACATGAGGAGGGCCATGTATGTGTTGTGTACAAAGCCCGCAATCGTACAATGCGTGTGGCATACAGACTTGGTTAACAACAAGGGTGAAAGCCAAGCCTTTGCCAAGGAAATAGCCAAGGTGTTGCCAAGGGCTAGGAGCAAGTGGCTGCCAAGGCAAAACCAAAGTGAAAGCAAGGGTTAAAGCCAAGTCTTCCCCAAGGAAATAGCCAAGGTGTGGCCAAGGGCTGGCAGCAAGTGGCTGCCAAGGCATGACCAAACTACGAGAAAGAGGTAAATCCAAGTCTTTGCCAAGAAAATAGCCAAGGTGTGACCGTGAACTAAGAGCAAGTGGCTGCCAAGGCAAAAACAAAGTGAAAGCAAGGCTCTAAAGCCAAGTCTTTACACAGGAAATGGCCATGGTGTAACCAAGGACTAGAAGCCAGTGGCTGCCAAGGCATGATCAAACTACGAGCAAGAGGTAAGGCCAAGTCTTTGCCAAGGAAATGCCAAGGTGTTGCCAAAATGGGGAGCAAGTGGCTGTAAAGGCAAAACCAAACTAAAAGTGAGGGTTAAAGCCAAGTCTTTGCCAAGGAAATAGCCAAGGGCTAGGAGCAAGTGTTTGCCAAGGCATAACCAAACTGTAAGCAAGTGTTAAGGGGGCTCCCTTGCCTACTGATCTAGTCAAATGTCATCAAAAATACATGCACATATGTGTGCTCAAAAATCGAGTTGATATTTTCAACATGTAATAATGTACCAGATTCCTAATTTCTCAATGATTCAGACTTTTCCAAAAAAAGTTAGGAACGAAATCTGAATTTTTGGTCGGCTTGTTATATTTTCAGCAATATCACGCGAAAGACGAAGTATTTTGCAACAAAGTGTACCTAATCGCGTGCTCCGACATTTTGATTCGAATTCGTAATTAGATAATGAACATCGACTTCGCACCCCTTTCCATAAGAACGCAAGATAAGAGGAGTGAACTTTGATCTAAAATATCTCGGGATTTTGGTCAGCTAGCGATATGAACCAGCATACCATTGAATTCAGCAGGTTTTAATCTTTCCGAAAATATGTGTCTCATTCCTTGGCACTTCGCAAGGGAGCCTCCCTAAAGCCAAGCCTGAGCCAAGGATATATCCAAGGGCTAGGAGCCAATCGGTTGCCAAAGTGACAGCCAACCCAAGGCTTTTAGAACTTTGGTGTTCAATGCCAAACTTATTGCAAGTCTCCATCCGCCGGTCCAGGGGTTTTCAAGGTACACTCACGCCTGTCGCGAGCTCTTCTCTGTTACGTTTGCCCGATGCCGCAAAACTTGGACAACGTTACATCAGCCGTCCAACTGCGCCGCGTCGATAATAATGACAATTTACGACATGCACGTGGTATTTGACAAAGTATAAACAAACTCGCGAAAATGCTGACGATATTTTCGCCGCTACACGCGGTACATTTTGTCGACTCGCTGATTCAATTAAACGCGCGTAGTAATCCGATGAAAATTAGATGGCTGCGACGAATCCATATTCTATCCGCTTTCCTCGGGCCTACCGCCCATTTAACAATTTTCGATCGATGAAGTAACGCTAAGGCGACGACGCAACGGATCTATGGTCGATGATTCGGCGATGTAATCGATTCGAGGATCGTCGTGTTTCTTGGGTGGTGCTCGAGGAGCGATTTTCCGGCTTTTGAACACGACCCATGACAATGCCTCTGCAATATATCTTCGCGCGATTAATCTACAGCCACATATACGTGTGCATAAATTGTGGGGTCAAAGTATTACTACGGGCACACTAACGTCACGTGTACCGTTTCACACTAACATCATGTGCAACATTTCTAATTAGGGCGATTCTAAGCACATCAGCAATCTTAATTATTCAAACCGTCCCATCCGGCGTGGAACGCCCCATATGTTCTCGGATGCCACGAAGATGGATGTGGCATCCGTCCCAAACCTTTCAGTGTACGAAATATTTCCAAATTCAGAGAATCGCTTTCGCCAGTCAGACACAAGCGACAAGGTGTGTGCAAAAATGTACCATCAGTGTGGATCCTACCGAAGAATTCGAACACACTGCTTACTGCGTCACGAAAATGTGTGCAAGGCCATTTGGATGACCCATGGCCAACGTCAGCGTGCCAAGAAGTTGGTAAAGTAACCTGATAGTACGACAAAAAATGGTACACGATCACGTTGCCCAGCTCGCAAAGCAGTCGTCTGTTTCGAATACCTTGAAACGAAGTTTCCAGAAGCCAGTGATGCTAGTTTGAAGGAAAGTACTCCGATGGCCCCCAAATCCGTAATGACTGAACCTGAAGAAGCAGCAGGCTAAGCTTCCGACCTTGAAATTGCATTCTCCAGCAAGTCCTGACTACTGTCTGGAAAATCTTGGAGTCTATGGCAAAAAACAGGATGAAAGATTTCACCCGGATATGGAAGAGAGTCTTTCGAGCCAACCACTTGTTCTCGTTGTCAATCGAAGCCTGCCTCGTTCGAAGGCAGAGTTCTCATTGGAGCTCGCGGGTGCTGTCAGCGGAACGATGCGCTGGTGGAGGGGTGAGAAGGTGAACGTCGTAGGAATATCGCGGTTAGAGCGTCAACGTACAACAAACCGCGAAGAAGGGGAAGCTGTACTGCGGCGAGCCCTTGGGATGAATTTTTACAAGGAGAGGTTTAGTGCGCATCAATCGTCCGGTGGATGTAGAGTTTCGTCGCGATCTTCGCAGCGAAATGCGAAGGACCGTTTCTCCACTTCCGGGTAGCCGAGGGCTTGGATCGCGGCGCGTGGAGAGCTGATGGCATCGCGATCAAGTTGGCGGTACCAAGCGGTCCTCGACGGTGCGCCGCATCGACCTCTCCCATCGCTCCTAGGGTTTCCACGCCGAAGCCAAATCGAACGAACACCAAGTGGCTATAGACACGCTGGTTACAGTTTCCTATTAGAATGGATCGCGGTCAGACGGAGAACGCGGGTTGTGCTTCCGTGGATGGAGTCTCAGGTAACGAAGAGGAGCACGTGGGCGTCGCGGCAGGGGACAGTAACTCGAGCCTCGACGCGTTGCACATCCCAGGAAAAGTGGAGCGGAAACGCGGGCGCTTCGGCGCGTTGAGGCGCAGTTTCAAAAAAGATGGTGGCATCTTCAGCACGAAGAAGAAACCTTGCGGGACTTCTGCTGACCAGCGCGCCGAGGAACCGGTCAAAGGTTTACCACTCTTCTCGTCTTAAGAAACGCGATCTCCGCTCGCACCGATCCGAATTCCATCTCAACTGATTCGACCAACGAATTGGGCCCGGACCAGTCGAAATGACCTTGAAACTATCTACGACATCGCGTAGCTCCGCTACCAGCCGATGTCTCTCGAGCGGCGGTCTGCTGGAAAAATGGTCCAATCGCGTGCCGCCATTATGGTCACCAGCATTTTTTCGCACGGTTACCGAGTTTCCCGAGCTCGCTGTAATGGAAAAAAGTTGTACGTGTTAAGGGGGTTACTGCGTTAAAAATCTGACCTGAAAACTACTTTGTACACATCTATTTCGAAAGTTGAGTTAGTTTAGGAAATGTCTAGGTGTTCGGAGAGCTCATTGGAACGTGAATCGAAATTTACAAGACGCGTAGTCCGGGGCTAGCTCGTAAATTTCAGCTACGGAAATGGCACTTTTTTTTAACTACTCCAACAATTTCTGTAATAATTACGTCCGTTGTGTAATTAGCGCGACGAAAAACGGGGTAGAGATGCTTTGACAGGCTGTAGCTCGAGAGATAAAAATCGTAGATAGCGGGGAGCTGCGAGTTCGTGGTAGGATACTGTCAGGCGAGTTGGGACGAAGATCGACTCGAGCGGAGAGCGAAGAGCGATTCGATGTTTTATGGGGACCCATGCAACTTGCGCAGGAGGCGGACAGGGTGGATCGGAAAAATCGGGCAGGGAGAAAAATTCCAAGTTTCTTGGGCGCAAGCTGAGCTTGCACAAGTTCAAGTCTTCGCCGGCGGATCAGGAAGCTCTGCAACCGAGTGCTGGCGGTAGGGGGGATGGCAGTCGATCGCCGAGCCAATCGTCCCAGGACTCGCGCAACCAATCGGGCAGCCCCCGCACCCTCGCAGACGGGAGCTGGGGAACGCAGCGGACGGGGATGGACGCGGATGCGGAAAAAATCGAGAGGGTCGGCGAGGAACGCGCGGCGACGACGACTCGGAAGGGGGAGCGACGAGAGACTGATAGATCGGCAGCAGCGGCGTCGGAGGTCGAGAGGCTGGAGAAACCTGTGAGCACGATAACGGTGGTGCAGCGCAAATCGCCGTCTCTGACCATCAAAAGTATCCCCAAGCCGGACAAATTGTCGAAACTGCACGGTGAGCGCAAAAATACCCTCAACGGAAACCACCCACTGTGACGAGCTTGCGAAGGCACCTCATCTGGTATTATTTTTTTTATTATTTTTTTATTTTTTTCCATACTCGCGCGAGTAACTCGTGGTTCGGCATGAAAGTCATTTTGAAGGCATCCATATCGGGTAATTAATTGACAGGCGGTAGAACCATCACGTTAACGTGTATCGTTAGGGCTCAAGGTCACAAAACGGAGAGACGTGCTGAACATTTTTGAGCATGTTCTCAAGCAATTCTGAAAATTACGTCTTCGTTTACGAATACCGAAGTATTGAAAATAATTTTCGCGAAATGATACACACCAAAATGGCGACCGTACAGCATCTCTCCGATGGCGCCGTGTTTTGGAGGGTGAACCGGTAGACGGGCAGCTCGCGCAATTTTGAAGCGAGGATAATAAGCAGAGATGCCAAAATTGCTTATAACAGCACCTGGCGACGTAATTAAAAAAATTCTACGCAGCTCCAATGGAGAGAGTTTTTTACAAAATTGTTGTCAATTCTGTTGAAAAAAATCTCACGGTTTAATTTATTTTTTTTTGCGGTTTTTTAAAGTGTTTTGTCTGCTTGCAATATGGAGACACGAGTTGGTTATCAATGAACAAATGTGTACGGTGCCTTTATTCGTGGCAGTTTTCGGTTTAGTGCTTTTATTCGTGTGCAGTCTGAAATCAGTGTTAAAGAAAGGTCCTCCGCGGTGAGCACTGTGACTTCTGCGGCGATCATCTGCCTGAGATCAAAAAACTAAGTGAACTATGTATTTGTATCGTGTTGGCTAGCTTCAATCGAAGGATTCGATGCAATGATAATTTTTTACAAAATGGTTGGCGATCGGAAGTGAAAATTATCGTTCGATATCTCTGGAAATATAGATCCAAGCGATTAGGTCTGTAGACATTTTTTTTGGGGAATTCCGTTTCCAACAAAATTGTTATTCGCATTTTTGTCGTAAAGTTGAATGCCTCGGAGATAACCTCGGAAAAATGGTAGTTTTTGGTGAAAATCGACTTCAGTGACCTGTACCTACTCACCGGTAGAAGTTACGCTTTCGCTGTATTAGGCACTTTTGTAGACCGTTTAATTTGGAGCAAATCGAGACCAAGTACGATCCGATAGCATAACATGCGGCTGAGTTATAAGAATTTTTAAAACATGTTGATATACGCTGAAAACAAAATAGACGGAAAAAAATCAACCTAATGTAGGTAGATAAAATTTAATGTCGCCGCAGAATTGAATCATAGATGCATGAACGATGCCTCTCCGAAATTTGTCGATAACGAGAAATCAATTTTTCCGAAAATTCTGACGAGGGGTAACAGTTTTTACGAATTTGGGATGTGTGGGCCAACTTCTCGAGTACGTCACAGTGGGTTTGTGAGTGCGCAAAGTGACATCGCGTTTGGAAATATTGGCGCTTCTTCGTCGGTCCCGGGAAGGGTGTCGGGATTTGTGTAAAACTGGCCGAAATTACAGTGGGGAGCTGCGAAAAGGTCACGCAGACGTACGACGACGCTGCCGAGAGGACTCATCGCGCGGTATCGACTCTTCCGTACGCGATTTCGAAATGGCCTGAGATCGGGGAGCACAGAAGTAGCACAGAGGTAGCGTACGCGGAACACGCGCAACCGTGGCGCAAGATTTCGTCGCTGGACGAGAAGCGTGCGGTTTTTCAGCGCCGAAGAATCGAGACCTCGAGGGACTCGTCGACGGACACTCTCCTGCCGATTTCCATCGACGAAGCCCGCAGCTACGACGCCGCGAGGCCTTCCGGCGCGACGACGAAGAGAAAAGCGCGACATATCAGCGTTACCAAGTTCGACACGTTCTCCACCTTCGAGGGGACTTTCGACGAGAACACGGGTATCGGCTACCTTCAGGGAATCGACGAAGACGCGACGCTGAATCTCGACTCCCCGAATCCACGACTGACTTCTGCGCCGTCGTCGCTGATTAGCGTTATGGAGAAATCTCGCTCCACCAGTCAAGAAAGCGCGGTAAGATAACAACATGCTTGCCGCAAAAATTAGCGATTCCCGCGAAATTCGAGTACTAGCTATATCTGGATTGGAAATGAGCCAAAAAAACCGCGCTATTCCGCGATCCATCCTTGGAAATTTGGAGGGGTAGAGTAGTTCTAGTTTACACGTAGAGGAGCCAAAAAAAAGGTCATCCCCGTGAATTTTTTTAAGCAAAACCATTAGGAACTGCGGATTTGGGGTCCAACTTTCTGGAAGTATACACATTTGGGAATACGTTCAATTTTTTTGGCCCAAAAATGTCCAAGGATATTGTACGATTACTGGGGCGCTGTAAAAAAACCGTCGTTTGCTGTACGCACTGGCGTTTCTGTAAAAATAATCCGAATCGAGAAAACCAAAAAGCTTATTAAACCAGATACTATAACCTAGCAGACGTCGTAACCGATTTTGAAAATATTGATTTTTGACACAATGGCGGACGCTTGAAGGTAAATAGTGGTTTTTGGACCAAAAATTAGTTGCTATTTCGTCCATAAAACGGAAACCGAGCAACGAAAAAACAAAAATCCTACGACGTGTACTAGACAATGGGGTGTAGAATAATCACCAAAAATTTCGAGCCAATCGGTGGATTCGTTTTCGAGAAATTTCGGCTAGCGTTTTTTTTACTGCGCCCCAAAAATCATCTGCGCATCTCCCGTTGAGCAGTAACTCGATTGTGGTTATATTGAGAAGCAAAGAAACGGGTTTTACCAATTCCCCGCTAGTATGCCTTTACATCTTCTACGACCCTCTCACTCCCAGAGTGAGATACAGGGGATGCGACTCCATCGTATCGCTGCCTACTAGTCGATTCGGCGTGGAATGCCCCGTACATATTGGTCGATCGGTTCTCGAAGACGGTTTAATTTCAAGGCGCAACGAGGATGGGTGGAAAAGGGCTTCGTTAGAGGAGTCTCGCTCAGTCTAGTCGCAGGATCACGTTCCAACGTGGACGATCCTTGATCCTGCGCGGACCTAAGGATGAGCGGCTTAGTTGGTAATAATATGGGATCAAAGTGGAAAAACTCCGCGAATCGAGAAGGGATTGCGCAGCCAAGTTGCGTAAGCTCCGCTGCATTATTCTTATCCACGCTCATCAACACATACGCGAAGCTTGTTTTACGCAAGCTTCGGCACGGTGTGTCACGCGGATCAATAGCAGCTCTGCGGTCTACGTTCTGCGGTCGAGTACGTATTCATCGGTTTCAAGTTTCACCCTTCGAGTGCTTCGACTAGGATGACGAGAGCGGTGAACTCGCGCGTCGAGACGAAGGCTGAAAAAACAATGTTCACCGATGGACACGCGCGATTGCGTCGCACCGAAACGCGATCCCGTTCACCGTTCGTTCCCGATCCCCCCGACGCGGAAGGTAACTCGACGATCGTCGATTTCCTTCCATCGCCCATTCACTTTCGGCCAACATCTTGCGCAATCATACCTGAGAATCTGATAATTATTTTTCTGGCATTTTTCTAACTGAAGTATCCTATATAGCTTCCCATATAAATCCCATAGAAACATTTGTGTCGCCCTCAACTCGATTTTTCTGTGTTCGACACATTTTTTACAAAAATTCATTTTTTTTGTTGAGAATCTCGCTAGAAAACAGGACATTGTTTCTCTGCCTTGTCACGATAAATGGTCCACAAGGTGTGTAATGCACAGCTGGGGCAACACGCCTGTGTATAGACGGACGAACGAGGAGATTGCAAATCACTGAAATATGCCGTCTCCAAACAGCTCAAATATTTAATCTCTCGCGTTGCCTAATTTGTTAAACCTCGTACATTCGGTGTAATCTACGAGGCATGAAGTGTCGCGAACCGCCACGATAACGAGACGCAAAACGTACGTTTGCCAATTCCGCTGATCTGGAAATACTCGCGCTGATGCTGATCGTTTTCCTTATAGGCGTCCCAAAACAACGGGCCAACCGCTGGACTAGGCGAGAGACGAGAACACCTCTACAAAATTCTGGTGATCGGCGAACTGGGTGCTGGAAAAACTTCCATAATCAAGAGATACGTTCACCAATTTTTCTCGCAACATTACAGAGCGACCATAGGTGTAGACTTTGCTCTGAAAGTCTTGAACTGGGACCCTCACACGATAATCAGACTGCAGCTATGGGATATCGCAGGTTAGTTCACGTTCCGTGACTTCTCTCATCCGCTTATTCTGGCTGAGGCAGGGAGAGCCCTCTCGCTTATAGGACTTCGGTCACAAAAGCGTCCATCTGCAAGCGTGAAGTAGTAGTTCCATAGACTAGTAGTACATCTCTGGAAGTAGCATTTTTCATTGCTCGAGGACGAACTTTGAGGTTTTCCACGCCCAATCGCGCAACTTGCGTGTCTTTGGCTTTGTGAAGAGCGTGAAACTAGATTAAAGAGAAAATGAGGAGGGACCACTGAGAAATTACTAGATCTCGATGTTCAAACCTGGAAATTAGTCTGATATCCTAATATACGCTCAGCCTCGGTCAAGTTGCTGGTAACGCACACAGCAGTGCTTGGTAGCACTGCAGGTGCGGTTACAGTACGTGACCTGAGGGCTGATCTCAGCAGTGTGCTGAGAAGTTCTTCCATCAGAATTCTACTCAACCATGTTTCACCTTGCGCTGGATAATATTGGCGAACTGATTTTTTCCATTTGGTTCGATGTGCACAGGTCAAGAGCGATTCGGCAACATGACGAGGGTTTATTACAAAGAGGCGGTCGGCGCCTTCATCGTCTTCGACGTAACGAGAAGCGCCACTCTGGACGCGGTGGTGAAGTGGAAGCAGGATCTGGACTCAAAGGTGCAGCTTCCGGATGGTTCAGCGATACCCTGCGTCCTGCTGGCTAACAAGTGCGACCAGCAGAAGGAAGGTCTAGTCAATTCGCCGAACAAGATGGACGAATACTGCGAGGAGAAGAACTTTTCCGGTTGGTTTGAAACCTCGGCGAAGGAAAACGTGAACATAGAGGAAGCTGCGAAGTTTCTCGTGAATAAGGTGAACGAAACGTAACTAACTAGGACCCCGCAAGTACCGATGATAGAGACGAGCCCTATTGCTTGTGTTGAGAGTGTTACATTTTGGTTTCTTATCTCGTCGCAGATCCTTCAAAACGATCAGATCATGAAAGGGAACGGAGCTCAGGAACAGACGGACGGCGAGAGATTTGCGCTCAACCAGTCGCCCACGAACACAAAGAAGTCTTGTTCCTGCTGACACCGTTTGCTCACGTTGGACAATCCACCGAACGCGATCTGCCAGACCGTTGAATTTTTTTGACCGATCCCCACGATCAGCAGAATGATTGCTGATTCTGTGATTGTTCCGAGTCATCAGCCTGAAGATTATTCACGCGCTCGACAGTTCGCCGGAAGAAACTGAACATCCATGCACACATCCATGCACACGTCCATTCGAAGACAATCGTCCCATCTGATGAGCAGCGCCGTCGTTTTGCCTCGAGAGAAAAAGTCTCAAGCGTCATCTTTATCGCATAATCTTACGTGCATATGCAACATGTATGTCTCAGGGGTATAGAAAAATCCAGCATACAGTTAAACGCCTAGGCGGATTTCTCTACATGCCTGCGACGCATACGTATACACGCGTGTCCCATCAATCGGTCCTCGCAGATAACTCCGTAGAAACGTATCGTATCAAAAATTGGCTCCCACAAAACTTGTAGCATGCTGAAGGGGTCCAATAATGGTAACCTTAAATTTGACCTTGAGGATATTCATCGAGGTTGCGTGACACCAAAAATCGTTTGGGATAAAAGTTACTTGTTTTCGGGCGAAAAATACGAACCTGCACAGCAAAATCAGGCTGACCTTGAAATAACCCTCAAGGTCACCATCATTTTAGCCCCTCTGCATCCTACAAGTTTTGTAGCGGTCAGTTGTCGATGTCGTACGTTTCTACGTTATCGGCGTGGCTCCATGAAAATGAGATACCTTGTGTACATAATAAGCTTACATTCGAAAATGAAATGTGTACCTTTAGTTGAAAAGTGCCATTAGAAAAGGTCACGCGCGTCGTGGCCGAGATTTTATACGTTATGAGGCTAGTACCGATCGCATTGCCATGCTCGCTAGACCACGTCGACGAGGGACGGATTTGCGGCGAGGAAAAATAGTGCCAAATTATTCGAAAAGACTCGCTAGACGAAGCGTACGTTTTCGTATGTTCCAACGCGAATACAAATAGCAAAAATAATTGACGTGATCCTCGAAAGTCTTTTATACGGGTGGAACGTCGCAATTTCGGCGTACACCCTCTTCTTTCACTGTAGTGCCAAATACGTACCTAGATAATCCGTGACCGTAATAATCTCGAATCGGTATCGCAGCATTCGACCGCACGGAAGTAATCCACGCGTAGCAAGGATGTTCGTTGTACATACGTGAAAAATCTCTATCTATTTTACACTATTATTAATCGAGAGACCATTTATTGGTACGTTTACCAATTTCATATTTGACAAATCGAATCGCAATTCAACGTCCAGATTAAATCAGACACAGGCAACTCATCTACATGTAGACCCGTAAACTACGATATTAGTACCTACCTACCATTTGTGTGTCCCGCGCTCGCATCTCCTTTATTTTTATGTACCTACTCGTGTAGCCGAGATATTATTGAAATATATACATTTGTTACGCGACGCTTCTAGCGTCGATTATTCGTTTCGCGACGAAATTGCCCAAAATAACGCTGCAGCAGAGAAGTAGTACATTACGCCACCAGCGCGCAAAGTAGGTAGTTCCCGCACACCTGTGTGTTTTCACGTGAAATTCGACTATTCAGCATCCGACAATCAGGCTTGCTCGCTCTCTAACTCCAGCGCGCGGTAATGTACTTTGCGCCCAGGGCGGCAATGTGCCATTTTGCGCCCTCGCGCGCGGGCGCAAAATCCAACTTTGCGCACTCTGTCGGGAAAAATTACTTGTCACACTCGAATAGGAGCGATGGAAGTGATTCGAGCAACGCCGAATAACAGCAAACTAATGAGTCATGATCCGTCAAAATTAACAACCGGGATGCAATGCTGCTCGTTGTCTTCAGATAAGTTTATCAAATAAGAATACGATAAGCGGGGTCGCCTCAGTCAAACTCGTTACGCAGCTCGCAGTGTCACAATAAGAACCGAGGTCGACAGATTACACGCGGTACTTGCATTTTATACCGAACGAGTCAAAAAATCATCGAGGATGCTCTTGATGAGCGATGCAATTTGCGCGCTCGATGCCTCGCCGAGGCGCGGCTTATCGCTATCCTGGGAGAACGTCACGGTTCACGCAAATTGTAAAACGAAATCGTTCCTCCGAACGATTCACAATTATTTCTCAACGTCGAGCGTTATCGACAGTGGGAGAAAAATATTGTTGGATTCAGGTATTCGACTTTGATTCACACGGCGACCTGCTCGCGCATTTTTCTCGACGTTATCCTTGGTTTTCTTCTCACGTGTACCAGTAACAGGTGGCGTGGAGAGTGGCAACCTGGTAGCGATTATGGGCCCGAGGTATTTGATAAGTATAAAATAAAACACGAAGTATTTGCAAAACGTACATTTTTTACAGAACATAAATTTCAACCGTTCTCTTCGGCACAGACCAATACTTTCATCATGCCAATATGCCACTTACATATGCATCTCTGAAGCACGAGAACACTAGTGAATTTTTTTTATAGTAAAACTTGAGCAATGTATCGTTCGTTATAATAACTCAATTTCTAGTTTGGATCATTCATCATTATCCATAAACATAGCATCCTGTACGAAGCTTTTTGCACTCGCCGCATATTAAATTTCAATGCCATGGTCTGAGTCCACGCGGAGGTATATCATTGAGAAGACAATACTATTGATAAAACGAACAATAATTCGCTTGGGAGTGAGATACTATGTGCACTACTTTATAAACAACCTGCCTCCAGCGGCGCAGGTAAAACCACCCTTCTAGCAGCATTGTCTAGAAGAACCAAGTTCTCATCGGGGTGCATCAGGGTCAATGGATGCGACGCATCCGAAAGCGCGATGCTGAAAATTGCCGGATACGTGCCCCAGTACGACATATTTCCCGACGAACTGACCGCCATGGAGTACATGATATTCACGGTACATGATATTCACTAATTTTTCGAACTTCAATTTGTCAGCGTTGTGAACAATTGAATTTCTGGAACATTGAGATTATTGACGATTTTTATCATAAATTTGTTTAAATAATTTTCTATAAACAATTACGAGTGACGAGGTGAAAAAGCAGGGGTATTTTTCTTCTCAAAGTCCTATGAACGCTATCTAGCTCGGTGTTGGACCGATGGGTTGATACAAACGAACACGGTATAGCGTGTCTCGTGGATATGTTTCAGTGTGCGTTGAGATTGGATAAGCGAACATCTGCCAAAGTAAGAAACGTTAAGGCGATTAAGATCTTTGAGGAACTCGGATTACGAGAGAGCAGTGACACGTTGATTTCGCAGTTGTCAGGTGGCCAGACGAAGCGACTGTCCTTAGCGGTCGAGATGGTCGCAGAGCCAAAAATACTTTTCCTCGATGAACCGACGACAGGTAAGTACGGGAGAGAATTAATTGAATAATCCGAACGTATCGGGAAAAAAGTCCTCTTCTCTTCGCTCATTGGAGGAATGATGCTCTATCACATGATGCAGTCCGTGTGAGCAGCGCTCGAGATACGGTATAGGGCACACACTAGCAAAGATGCACGCAACCGCTCGTCTTTGTTGTCACGTACAACGTTCCTGTGTATACTTACCGTCCTTCTTTACTTGAGACCAAAAAAACCTGAAGGCTAGTGATTCAATAGTTTAATAACACCAAATCCCAAGTAGTCCGACCCTTAACGTTATGACATCACAATTGAGGGGCTACATCTAGTTGGAGGTCGGAAAAAGGAAGTGTTTTCGTGATTTTTTTTTCTTCTGCAAATCGGTGCAGCCTTCAGCTCTTTTTTTGTATAGCTGAGAGTATCATTACAAGTATCTTTAACAATTTTTTTATCGAAAAATATGCATGGAGATGCAGTAAATTCCACAGACAGCTGTGTGAAACAGTTCTTTCGCGGGAACCGCTCCTTCTTGGGAACAGCTCATTTGAAATCGAGCTACCAAGTGAATTTCGGTTTTGTACCGTAGTATCTAGTCCTCTCAGTCGGAGGATTCAATAAAGTAGGGATTTTTGAGGAAATGGTCTCCAATCTAAAGTCTGCTAATTGCCGGGCAGGTAAGAGAAAGGCAATTTCGATGGTGTATTCTTCCATGTGTGGGCAGTCTACAGAATGGAGGATTCTGCCAACTGCCTGCGACATATGCATAGGTGTGCACGGAGCGGATAGCCAATGTTGTACTGATAACCAGCCGATGTTTACAAATTCTAGGGCTGGATTCGTGCACGGCAATGCGAGTCATGGAGTTAGTCAAAGCCCAGGCGCGCAGCGGCACGTTAGTGTTTTGTACCATCCATCAGCCATCGATGGATGTTTACAAGATGTTCAGCCACGTGATACTTTTAGCTAATGGCAGGACTATTTACGACGGAACGATAGACAACGTGGAGTCATTTTTCAACCGGTATGCATTTCACGGATATTAGTTTTACATCTTGCCCTGAGAGACTTGGTAGAGTCTCAGTCCAAGGTCAACGCGAGACTCTTGACGAGCTGAAAAAAAGAAAACACGCTTCATTCTCTCGATGATGAATTATTCCAGCAAAGGATTTCGTCTACCGGAGTCGTTTAACGAAGCTGAGTATTACGTAAAAGTCGTAACTGACTCCGATTCGGCGCGTTCGCTGTATGCAACTAGAACGACTTCTTCGACGCCGAGAAAAATATCCTCGTGCAACGAAACTGTCGACTTTCAATCGCCGGGCACGTGAGTCGAACTTGCATGTCTGTTGAAATGTTTTAAACACTATTACACATACCACAAGACTGCTAGCTATTTAAGGATCTCCACGTTTTCATGCAACTTGCGTCAACAAGGGGAGTGCATTAAAGTGCGCGTGTTTTACGGAATACAAACCTCTCCGCAGGTCAAAACCCAATCAGCTCGTACAATTCTGGTGGTTAACATGGAGGATATGCCTGCAGAATCGCCGCAGCATGTTTCACGACATCACGCACCATTTCACTTTTCTAGTAAGTTGTCCATTCGTATCGTGTAACCAATGCAGAACGCTCGATGTGATTCCAATTTGCAGATATCAGCCGTGTTGGTGGGCCTGTTTTACCTGGATGCAGATTCGACCACTCAGAGAGGCATTCAAGACATCAGAGGTGCTCTTTACCTCGTGACATCCCAAGTCATATTTACAAGCGCCTATTCCGTAGTCTACGAAATCCCAAGAGTGATGCCACTCTACTTGAAGGAAAACTTACTGTACCAGCCGGCGGCCTATTACACAGCGACCGTGATTGGCTCGGTAATAAAAGCAGATATCGATGCGTACATACAGGGTGTGAGAAAAGTCTGGAATCGATCGAACATCTCGAAATTGAAAGGTTTTTGCGAAAAATGTTTCGAACTAAAGTTGTAGGGTTTTAAAAGTTCTATTCAATGATCATATCCGTTAGACCTTAGGTATAGACTTCGAGGCGATATTAAAACCAACATGATTTTTTTAAATAGAACACCCTATTTTTTATAGCACAGTATTAAAGATGGCAGCAAGACGTTTCCAAAACACTACCTGAACATCTATTTCTGATGAGAATTGTCTGAGCTATGAGCTTTAGAGCTTACTGTGCGCGACATGCCGCCCTCATTAGTGCCGAACATGTAGCGTCCGCGCGGTGCATCATGCATAACACTAGTGCTGGCGGCACCGTAAGTTCCAAAGCTCGTAACTCAGGCAATTCTTAACAAAAACGGGTGATCAAGCAGTGTTTTGAAAACGTCTCGCTCTCATCTTTATTACTGTCACATAAAAAATGGAGTGTTCCATTAAAAAAAATCATGTTGATTTTGATTTCGCCTGGACGCCTCTATTCAATATCAAACGGATACAAGCCTTAAATAGAACTATTAAAGCAATACAACTTTGGTTCGAAACATTTTTCTCAGAAACGTTTCATTCTCGAGATATTTGACCGTTTCGAGACTTTCCTCACACCCTGTACACCTTGGATAGTTATTTTACAAACCACGTTCAGTGCATTTTCAGTAATTATTCCCATCGATAGTTCTGATCAGCCTACCAAGAGCAACATTTTCCCTGATTTTCAAAAAACTATCTGTCAATAGATTCCCGGAGCTCTACTGCAGGCGTCCGCGTTCCTCGGTGTCCTCTTCCTCGCAGTCGGTGGGGAATGTGATCCCCTCATTTTTCTGCAGCTTGGTTTTTGCGTTGCAATGGCTGCGATCACGGCAAACGCTTATGGCACAAGTATCTCGAGCTGCATACAACAACCGAACGTCGCCACAGCTATAATGATGCCGATTGACCTCTGTTCACTCTTGATGGCCGGAATATTCTACAATATCGGGTGACTTTTTTTTCTATTCGTCTAATGTCTACGTGAAGCGATACTTTTCATATGAGAATGATGGTGGGAGGGGAATTCGGTCTCAGGATGGCAAAAGTCACGTAACGACATTGTTTCAGATCTATGCCACCGTACGTCGCTTGGCTGAGGTACATCTCAATTTTCTACTACACGAATGAAGCTTTGGCAATTACTCATTGGGCAAACGTCAAATCAATAGGTACATAATTAATTCGCACCTTTGCACAAAAAATTATCTAACGTTATCTTAAGATATGTCTTTGAAAGCATACATGTTTTACGTGAGTGAAGACAAGTTGTCGAATCGAACCGAAAAAAATGACTTTTCTTACCTAAATATTCGTAACTTACGCAAACTTTTGGAACAATATTATCGAGATATCGTACTTTACAGATCTCTAATTCGGTTTTGTGCAACTTCGTACCGAAACAGGCTGCATCGTTATCGTGTTTACCGTGTTTCTGACTTACAGAATGCTATGCAGACAAGGATTTGCCATGTTTCAAAAATGGGCTCGAAGTGTTAGCGGATCAAGGATACAAGGAGTCCAATTTATTGCTGGACATAGGTGGTCTGATGGCCTTGACGTTGACGATGCATTTCGCCGGTTACTTGGGAGTGCGAAGACGGAGAGCTGTACGGTCGATATATTGAATGCATCCACCCTGCGATTATTCTGTGATTCTTAAATTATCCGCACAATAATAATAGTTATTGTCGACGAACGAATATCACTGCATGTCACGACTCGCCACGACAGCGTTGGATGTTCTGGGATCTTTGAAGGTGGAATAAATAGCGGAAATTATCGTTCATCGATTCCTCAGTTTATTCAACGACTTATTCGATCGAGTTTTCAGTAACATAGCTGAGATTATTTTATTCGCTCTATTCTACAACTAGCAGTAGCTGCACTCGTACGTGCAATTATCGTTACCTATTCCTGTCCGAATTACCGCTAAGCAGCTTAGACGAGCCAGTATTCCTGTAAAGACAAAAATTGTCATCAGTATCGCGATTTACATCCACCTCCTTCGTTGTGAGACGACGAAGAAAGAAATTAAGAAAAATCACGCACGTCAGGATTCGACTTGAACCAGCACAGGTTCAAGTTCCAGGCGATGTCGCACGGATCGCTCCCAGCTGCGGACAATTGATCATTTTAGGCGATTTGCGTATAAATAAAATCGATCGATCAACGTCAAAAACGAGTTCTTACTTGTGCCGCGACAATCGTTCACCATTTTCGTTCCAACCTCCATGAAGTCATCCGGCAACAGTTTCATCATGGCGTCAAAGTCGGGCTGTCCATTGGGCATCTGGTAACAAGTGTGCATTTACCAAGGAGAGTTCCATTCAGCGGCGATGTAGCGTTTCACATGCTGCGACCGAAATCACTTACCACTTCCGCTGTGGCCAACAGACATTTCAGGTAACACTTGAACTTCTCGTCCGGGCTGAAGACACCAGCTTTTCCCTGAGTAATGACCTCTGAATCAAGAAAAAAATCGGTTTTCGGGGGCCTCAGTGTTCAGTCACCCCATCACAGGGTAAGCTTTCCAAAAATGTTCCCTCCCAAAAAACATGTTTATTATTCTCAGAAATATTGGGTGTAGTTTGGGTATCCGTTTGAAGATCTAGTGGCTGTGTGAGAGTGCCAACTTCTCTCTACCATCAACAGCGGTAAGTCCAAACAATTCCTACCTCCCACCTTATTTCCTTCCACGACCCCTCGTCGTTAATTTTGTCATCATCAAAGCACAAAGAAATGTTCGATACATTTTGGCCAGTGCATTTTTCATAGGACACTCTCCGTAATTTGTAATCGAACGTCTAGTCATGACGCACATATTCTCGTACACGGAGAGAAAAAAATAGCAATATCCACAATGTAAGATAGAAATCATTAGCATGTCACATTGTAACCAAGATTTATAAGCCAGCAGAGTAGAAAAATAGCAGTAATTACCATGTAAGATGGTAACCGTTACCAGTGGTAACGAGTCCTGTTCAACGTATGTATAAAATGAGTCTGGGTACTATGTTAACGTGGTAATTATTACTATTTTTTTCGCTTCGTGTAGATTGTCGTATGTTCAGCAATGCATCATTGAAGGGTTGCACTATTTACAACTCTGCTCGAAGCATACCTTCAGCCACACCCGTCTCAGCCACACATCTGCTATGGAGGTTCTTCGTCAGCTCCACAAACCCCGCGGGAACATCCTGACAGAAAAAACACCGAGTCGGTTAGTGGTTGGATATTTCCGCAGATCACGACGATACCAAATCAGATGTCCATCGCGCACAAGGTTACAACATTTCAGGTATTTTTCAGGTAGAGTCATTCGGGTCTAGTGTGTGCACTTAATCATGCAAAGTGGTGTCAGAATTAAAGAAAAATCTAGTCACGTGTTTGATGATATACGAATTTAGAAATAGCGTGTGCAATCTTCGCGATTCAAAAACTCACACCTACCCGCTGCGCACAGTTACCCCGAGTGACTCTATCTAGCAACATGTCGACCATGTTGAAACACACCGGGGTAGGACGCAATACTTTGAAATTTAAGGACGCGAGACACAAAGCTTGTTCCACTTAGTTTATATTCCAAAAATTCAAGTCAGATCAATTTCTTGAGTGGTCCGAAAAATGATAAAAAGTCCATCGACTTTGAGTACTCCCTCGTTTTCGTAGAGGTTCCTCTTTGCTTCCTCGATTTGACGAGCCACCGAAAAATTTCCCTAGGACAATTCACCGTGATCTTTGCGTGGAATCAACTTACATCCTCGACTGGAAACTGAGAGGGTCTGTAACCGAGCTTTTTACAAAGGTGCGAAGCTGCCTTACCCTCACGCTGTGGGCAATCGATGCCAGACAGGAAAACAACACGACGAAACCGAAAACGTTTGCCATCGTGGTGGTGAGGAGCAACGGATAACTAGCGAAGGATATTTCTTCATCGTGAACTGCGCACCTTTATATACGATGCGTGGATGTTCCGATGGCATACGTGAGAAATAATGAATACCGGTAGAGAATCCTTCCCCGATGATTACTAGTCATTACATCGCTTAGGATATTTGCCGTTAACTCGTGGACAACGCCCAGCGTTCAGCGGGTGTGTTTCTAATGGCACGTCTCAACGTGACCTCGGTCCTCCACAGTGTATTCACGAGACACACCGCACGATTGTTACGAGTGTTCATCAATATCCGTAATCAGGACAGCGTTACGCAATCCCATTGTCGTAGTCCGTTTTGGATTAGTTGAGGAAACAGAATTTTCAAACATTGTTGAATATTGGTGATTCTCTAATAGCTACACTGAGAACAAGGATAGTTGCAGCGAGCATTCTTTGGATGGGCATCGGCCTATCCGTATGGCTGCGAACGCCAGATTATAATGCTGACGAGCAGGGCTGCGTGGCATAGACGTGGTAAGCATCAATATTGGCGCTCGAGCGATCCCTCAGTATCTGTCACGCCTATCCCAGCGATACGAGATTAATTTGCACGGAAAATTGGTTTTTCCGTTTCACGGTTAAAGAATAACGGTTGACGTTTAACAGACCGGTAATCACGAGAACGCATACTGTACTTAATGGTTAATTGAAAAAATGACTGGGAGCAAGAATTAAGTATCTTGACTAGCTGATGCAACAGACCTGACAAGTCAAATAACCGTTGTGAAACACGAGACAAATGTATTATTTCACTTTTTTCTTAGGAGCCTCCGGAAGCAGGTCGTACAGGCAATTCACTAGTGAGAACATGCCCAAGACGTTCGTAACAAATACAACTTGTTGGCATCAAAATTGGTGTGGTGCCCCCGTTCTGCACTATTACCGAAATAATTTATACACAGTGTGAAGAGACTCGAGGAAACGTGCTTTTTGCATCGAAACCCATGGAACCCCTTAATTCTTTCCAGAGTTAGCCAGTAAGGAGAACGCGAGAGGTTCGTATGAATACATATATAATCGAATATCGTCGTCGTAAGAGTAAATACAAGTTTATTTCTCAATGGTCGATTTCCAGATTCACCTTAAATTTAGATATAAATGTAAACGCAAAGTCACACGTAGCGTGCACGGTTATTCAACATTCGTTTAAATGTGATCGGGGGAATTGGGCCGCTTCCCAGACCTCTTTCATCCAGGGATAACGAAATCTGATTAGATCGGATGGAAAACGTTGTTAACTTTTTTTCGGCGTAACAAGGTCGAACGAGCCGAGATTTGAATGGGCTTGCGAGTGCTTACAAGCATGCTCCCTATTGTTTCGTCTTTTCTGCATATCAACCGCGACACATTCGGCGAATTGAATCTTGAGCAGCATCCTAGGAGTTGCGGACGGTCCTTAGAACAGATAATACGTCTGCAACGGATAGAAATATCGTTTCAATATCAAGGCCCAGATTTTTAGATGGAGATCTTCGCAGTTCGCTCCGGTAGAGAGGCGGAGAGCAACATTTGAACTACAAGCTCAACTTACGTTTGGCGATCTTTCCGCGTAACACTTGTTGAACGTGTAAGCATATTGGCAATTGTCACCGTTCGCTGAAACAGTGAAAAAAACCTTGATTTATCGATCGGTTGCAAAATTTTCATTCACGACGACGAAAAAACAAATGAACAACGACACAGTAGATACCAAAGTGTTTACCGATCCTCTTGCACTCGTTAATGGCTCGCTGAACTTCCGCTCGATAGGCCGGCATCCTTTGGAAAAACGTGAGCATACCGTTTATACTCAGCTCACGCTTGTCATCGACTAGTCCAAATTGTTCCCAAAGACAGTACATGTAACACTGAATGGAACAAAACGTTAATTAGTAGGGATATTCTCGTCTGGAACAGGCGTAGATCCAGGATTTTGCTCAGGGGAGTGGGGGATTTTTTCTGTGATAACTTGTCTTCCGGAGCTTTGCAAGTGACAGACGTCAGGTTTCAACGGTTACTATTGGGCAGCTCGCCCAGCCACTTGTGGGCCAATTTACTAGAAGCGCAAACGTGAAAAGAACGTATGGTATAATAATAAAATAAAAAACTATTAGTATTCATTATTCCATTACCATCAGTGGTTTGCCTTCGCGCCATTCTCCATTTCGTACAGCTTCGATATCCTCTGTGGATAATAAGAAATGTCAAGCGTTTATCACGTTCGTACAACAGTAGAAAAAAGACCATCGAGTCTCCTCGATGCTAACTTTTTAAGAACTATTCGAATATAATCGAATTTATTATCGAAAATAGTGGCTAACAAGTTAAATACGAGAGGAGGACGCGGACCTTCGTAGGGGGGAGAAATAGACGTCTGTTACTGAAATGATCAAATCTGTTCGTCTTCGACTGATTTATTGTGAAGCACACGAGTCATAGGTGAACATATAATCCTTGTATTTTGCAATAATAAAGAGATATGCACATACATGTTGACAGATACTGCAATAGTAAGTGGAACTTATGAGAGCTTTTTTTTCACTGTAGAGCTTTTCTTATTTAGTTGTGCGGTATTTTTTTGGGAGTGAACAATACGTTAAATTTTCATCTTGTCTGTGGATTGAAGGAGGTGGGGATGAGAGCTTGAAGCGGCATATGTATAGAGGAAGAGAGAGAGACGGTGTATGTATAACATGTCGAGAGCCAGGCAAAGCACAGTGTTTCAACGTAACGTACATTTGAATAGAAATTTTAGAAAAATTCCGAGAACGTAGGTTATCCATATCTCGTGTAAACCTACCAGTCGCCACTCCGGTCTGTGTTTGGCACGCGTTCACCACGCTGGCAGCCCTCGCGATCACGTCGTCGGAGACGAAACTGGGCCGCGTCTGCAACGTATTGATCAAATACCTCTGTCAGGGCTCCGAGGACCAATCCGCCCTACACACCTGTCCGAACCGCGATGTTACGCGAGACGACTTTGTCGAAAGAAAATGTCGAGCGGTACGACGAATCTAATAATCTTGGTTTGCAAAAAAAAAAACAACAAAAAAAAATGCTTTTTTATAGTTTGAATACTGTGTCTCGATGCTGATACATACTATGGGCACGTTCGTTACTTTTTCAATGTATGCCCCACGATTAAAGAAAGCTCGCGACCGAATCGTGATGGAATCCGTTGGAATAACTTACTCCCGTGTAAACTATTGTCACTTGAAGTAGGACGAGCATCACTAACTGCACTGTTAAATTCTTCATGGTGTCCAGCGAATCTCACGGATCGAAGCTGCGTTCACCAGCAAATCAGCGACAGACGTGAGAACGGAAACGACTGGTCGGGTTCTGGATCGCGAAGGTTCGCTTGGTATGGCCGGTGCACTCGACCAAGCGATAAGGGTGCGACTGGTTGCCTCTGCGCAGCGAGCGCGTGGATCTGCGGGAGGCCTGACCCCGCTGCCCGATACCGCCGAATCAACCACCGCGCTAATCGCCCGACGTACCAGCGATCAAGCGGAGAAAGTGTAATCGTATAAGTACTTTCTGGTCACGCGACGTTTCGAATCAAGATTTTCACTCGCGTGTTTCGGCAATCTTCATATCTCGCCCCACCGAAAATCAGACTAGTCCACCAGAGTCTCAAGGACGTCGGTGCATGGTCATAAATCATGCATCAAGTTTTTTAATGCACTCAGATTTCTATCCACCATAAGCTATCAAATTTCACGAATTAACGTGTTATTTTTTCAGTCAACATCTCACAACCCTGTTATGGCGTTGGATGCTAACTTTGGGAGTTCTACCAAACAGCAGAAGAATGCTCTACCAAACGCGAGCTGAAGTATTTTTTTTCGTCCAGACATCACGTCTCCGATCAGCTCTGAACTCGCCGCGGTATACGCGATGTTCCCGGAGCGAACGACTATCGCTTGCGCGAGCGAGGCGCCGTGCGCGCCACCTGTTGGAGGCCAGTGGAACTAACCACCCGACGCTCGCGCTTCCTGCACAAGAATCGGATCGAACTTTCCATCGTCACGATATTACCACGTTTTATCAATAACTTTATAATTGTCTGTATCTGTTTCTTGTTATTGTTATTGCTTATTTTAATAAACATCTATAATTATTGAAAATCCGGGCTCGCCGAATTTTTCTTTTCACTAGAAAATAGAAACGCTCTCAGCTGTTCTTGCCAGCGGGTTATTTTCGGACAAGCGCAATAATAATAATTGCACGAAAATAGTAGAACGCATTGACTCGTCATCATCACGATCAGTATGGAGATTGGCTACGTTACAGTCTGAATAACTGACCCAAATCGTTTTTGTACCAAGTAATTTTGATCAACGAACGAATTGCTGCACAATTTTTAACGACGTGTACAATTTTTCTATCGAATGACGTCAACAACCTCGATAAAAATTGCTTCATCTTTTCTAGTTCGAGATTTAGTGGAAAGACTACAAAAAACTCGGCACCCGTCAGCATAGAAATAGGACCGTGGCGAAAATCTGGAGGTTTACGTCGGAGAATACAGAATGAAATGGTTTCATCTTCATGTCGAGAGAGTCGGAGTAATTTTTGTAGACTTTGTTTGAAAAATACGAGCTCTGGTCTAGTTTTTTATGCGGGCTTTTCTGATCACGTCACTCGCAAAATACCGAGCGACGTCGGTTGTTTTCGTACGTTAAATGCACGCGTCATTCTTCGCCGGCGAGCTTCGTTGAGCATCGGCGACTTTATCGAGCGGATACGACTAGTTAATACCCGACCCTATCTATTCCATTGCCGTCATGATCGTCGGCGATATGTGACATGTGCATGGCTCTTTACGGTCGCGACACAAAGGAGCCTGCGACAAGAAACGCAATTGTAATTGCGGAATGAGTTGAGAGACTTGATTTCACGACCGACGTTTGTCGGGGTAAGCATGTGGAACGGACGCCCACTTCTACATATCGCGAGTCTAGATTCAAGGGACAACTTTTGCAGGATGTTAATAACAATCGGTCATTATATTGTTTGAGGAGCGCGATGAGCCTGCCCGACAAAGAAGTTATGAAGCGACTAATGAGTCAAGAGGATGGAAGAGCAAAAGTTAACAACATTGTCACGAGGGGTACGGAAACTATGAAGGTGAATTTGAGAGAAGGTATCAAACATCTTGACAAGAAGCGTCGACAAATAGACATGGCGTGGCGATTGCGAAACGAACCATCGCTTCTGAGTGAAAGATTCTGTTTGATGGATGTAGAATATGGAATTATTGAATTGTCTTTGAGCTTTCGAGAAACGGGGAATAAAAAAGCGTTTGCCTGGCCTCTTTCAGATCGCTGAACGATGAACCAACTTCCACGATCGTGGAAGGCATGATTTTTATGAAATGAAATTACAACTTCTTTTTCTGCTTTTCAATTTATTTGGATTTTGATGTAGTAATCAGTGTATGGAAATATCGGCGAAATAATGCTTGTATTAATTGACGAACTTGTTGTCTGGGAATCTAATAAAGAGAATATCAAATTTAACCGCATTATGTGTTCTTGATTTACGTATTGGGAGGCACGTTACGTGCAAAATGGATGTATTCCCGTGCATCCGGGATTTTAGAACGTAAGTTACAGGAGAAAAGCGCGCATACCGGTATACAACTGACAATTAAGGTAAGTTTATCTGGACAGAAAAATGTAAGGCCCTCTGAGGTACAACTCGGATTCTCAATGAGTCTGAGACCTCGGAAAATCTTGTGGAAATCAAGAAACGAGAAGCCTTCAGAAATGTCAGGAGATCGACGCATCTCAGAATCAATTGCTGCTCTGTTTTCTGACGTATTTCAGAGCGTAGAATCGATTCCCGTTGGATTCAGGTCGATAGCTCCATTAGAAAAAAAGTTAGAGCCAAAAAACCGACTTTTCAAAATCTCAAAAACGGCAAGGCTATAGCCTTCAGAAATCTCAGATTCTGGACGCATCTCAGAATTGATCTAAACTTCGTTCCCTGATGTATTTTGGTGCGTAGAATCGATTCCCGTTGGATTCAGGTCGATAGCTCTATTAGGAAAGAAGTTACGACAAAAAAACCGACTTTTCAAAATCTCAAAAACAGCAAGACTATAGCCTTCGAAAATCTCAGATTCTGGACGCATCTCAGAATTGATCTAAACTTCGTTCCCTGATGTATTTTGGTGCGTAGAATCGATTCCCGTTGGATTCAGGTCGATAGCTCCATTAGAAAAAAAGTTAAAGCCAAAAAACCGACTTTTCAAAATCTCAAAAACGGCAAGGCTATAGCCTTCAGAAATCTCAGATTCTGGACGCATCTCAGAAATGATCTAAACTTCGTTCCCTGATGTATTTTGGTGCGTAGAATCGATTCCCGTTGGATTCAGGTCGATAACTCTATTAGGAAAGAAGTTACGACAAAAAAACCGACTTTTCAAAATCTCAAAAACAGCAAGACTATAGCCTTCAAAAATCTCAGATTCTGGACGCATCTCAGAATTGATCTAAACTTCGTTCCCTGATGTATTTTGGTGCGTAGAATCGATTCCCGTTGGATTCAGGTCGATAGCTCCATTAGAAAAAAAGTTAGAGCCAAAAAACCGACTTTTCAAAATCTCAAAAACGGCAAGGCTATAGCCTGCAGAAATCTCAGATTCTGGACGCATCTCAGAATTGATCTAAACTTCGTTCCCTGATGTATTTTGGTGCGTAGAATCGATTCCCGTTGGATTCAGGTCGATAGCTCCATTAGAAAAAAAGTTAGAGCCAAAAAACCGACTTTTCAAAATCTCAAAAACGGCAAGGCTATAGCCTGCAGAAATCTCAGATTCTGGACGCATCTCAGAATTGATCTAAACTTCGTTCCCTGATGTATTTTGGTGCGTAGAATCGATTCCCGTTGGATTCAGGTCGATAGCTCCATTAGAAAAAAAGTTAGAGCCAAAAAACCGACTTTTCAAAATCTCAAAAACGGCAAGGCTATAGCCTGCAGAAATCTCAGATTCTGGACGCATCTCAGAATTGATCTAAACTTCGTTCCCTGATGTATTTTGGTGCGTAGAATCGATTCCCGTTGGATTCAGGTCGATAGCTCTATTAGGAAAGAAGTTACGACAAAAAAACCGACTTTTCAAAATCTCAAAAACAGCAAGACTATAGCCTTCAAAAATCTCAGCTTCTGGACGCATCTCAGAATTGATCTAAACTTCGTTCCCTGATGTATTTTGGTGCGTAGAATCGATTCCCGTTGGATTCAGGTCGATAGCTCTATTAGGAAAGAAGTTAGAGCCAAAAAACCGACTTTTCAAAATCTCAAAAACGGCAAGGCTATAGCCTTCAGAAATCTCAGATTCTGGACGCATCTCAGAATTGATCTAAACTTCGTTCCCTGATGTATTTTGGTGCGTAGAATCGATTCCCGTTGGATTCAGGTCGATAGCTCTATTAGGAAAGAAGTTACGACAAAAAAACCGACTTTTCAAAATCTCAAAAACAGCAAGACTATAGCCTTCAAAAATCTCAGCTTCTGGACGCATCTCAGAATTGATCTAAACTTCGTTCCCTGATGTATTTTGGTGCGTAGAATCGATTCCCGTTGGATTCAGGTCGATAGCTCTATTAGAATAAAAGTTAGAGCCAAAAAACCGACTTTTCAAAATCTCAAAAACGGCAAGGCTATAGCCTGCAGAAATCTCAGATTCTGGACGCATCTCAGAATTGATCTAAACTTCGTTCCCTGATGTATTTTGGTGCGTAGAATCGATTCCCGTTGGATTCAGGTCGATAGCTCCATTAGAAAAAAAGTTAGAGCCAAAAAACCGACTTTTCAAAATCTCAAAAACGGCAAGGCTATAGCCTGCAGAAATCTCAGATTCTGGACGCATCTCAGAATTGATCTAAACTTCGTTCCCTGATGTATTTTGGTGCGTAGAATCGATTCCCGTTGGATTCAGGTCGATAGCTCCATTAGAAAAAAAGTTAGAGCCAAAAAACCGACTTTTCAAAATCTCAAAAACGGCAAGGCTATAGCCTGCAGAAATCTCAGATTCTGGACGCATCTCAGAATTGATCTAAACTTCGTTCCCTGATGTATTTTGGTGCGTAGAATCGATTCCCGTTGGATTCAGGTCGATAGCTCTATTAGGAAAGAAGTTACGACAAAAAAACCGACTTTTCAAAATCTCAAAAACAGCAAGACTATAGCCTTCAAAAATCTCAGCTTCTGGACGCATCTCAGAATTGATCTAAACTTCGTTCCCTGATGTATTTTGGTGCGTAGAATCGATTCCCGTTGGATTCAGGTCGATAGCTCTATTAGGAAAGAAGTTAGAGCCAAAAAACCGACTTTTCAAAATCTCAAAAACGGCAAGGCTATAGCCTTCAGAAATCTCAGATTCTGGACGCATCTCAGAATTGATCTAAACTTCGTTCCCTGATGTATTTTGGTGCGTAGAATCGATTCCCGTTGGATTCAGGTCGATAGCTCTATTAGGAAAGAAGTTACGACAAAAAAACCGACTTTTCAAAATCTCAAAAACAGCAAGACTATAGCCTTCAAAAATCTCAGCTTCTGGACGCATCTCAGAATTGATCTAAACTTCGTTCCCTGATGTATTTTGGTGCGTAGAATCGATTCCCGTTGGATTCAGGTCGATAGCTCTATTAGAATAAAAGTTAGAGCCAAAAAACCGACTTTTCAAAATCTCAAAAACGGCAAGGCTATAGCCTTCAGAAATCTCAGATTCTGGACGCATCTCAGAATTGATCTAAACTTCGTTCCCTGATGTATTTTGGTGCGTAGAATCGATTCCCGTTGGATTCAGGTCGATAGCTCTATTAGGAAAGAAGTTAGAGCCAAAAAACCGACTTTTCAAAATCTCAAAAACGGCAAGGCTATAGCCTTCAGAAATCTCAGATTCTGGACGCATCTCAGAATTGATCTAAACTTCGTTCCCTGATGTATTTTGGTGCGTAGAATCGATTCCCGTTGGATTCAGGTCGATAGCTCTATTAGAATAAAAGTTAGAGCCAAAAAACCGACTTATCAAAATCTCAAAAACGGCAAGGCTATAGCCTTCAGAAATCTCAGATTCTGGACGCATCTCAGAATTGATCTAAACTTCGTTCCCTAGTGTATTTTGGTGCGTAGAATCGATTCCCGTTGGATTCAGGTCGATAGCTCTATTAGGAAAGAAGTTACGACAAAAAAACCAACTTTTCAAAATCTCAAAAACAGCAAGACTATAGCCTTCAAAAATCTCAGATTCTGGACGCATCTCAGAATTGATCTAAACTTCGTTCCCTGATGTATTTTGGTGCGTAGAATCGATTCCCGTTGGATTCAGGTCGATAGCTCTATTAGGAAAGAAGTTAGAGCCAAAAAACCGACTTTTCAAAATCTCAAAAACGGCAAGGCTATAGCCTACAGAAATCTCAGATTCTGGACGCATCTCAGAATTGATCTAAACTTCGTTCCCTGATGTATTTTGGTGCGTAGAATCGATTCCCGTTGGATTCAGGTCGATAGCATTATTAGGAAAGAAGTTACGACAAAAAAACCGACTTTTCAAAATCTCAAAAACAGCAAGACTATAGCCTTCAAAAATCTCAGCTTCTGGACGCATCTCAGAATTGATCTAAACTTCGTTCCCTGATGTATTTTGGTGCGTAGAATCGATTCCCGTTGGAATCAGGTCG
Organism: Arge pagana; assembly: GCA_963969455.1. Classification (NCBI taxonomy): domain Eukaryota; kingdom Metazoa; phylum Arthropoda; class Insecta; order Hymenoptera; family Argidae; genus Arge; species Arge pagana. Next base: position 2,359,182 of record OZ018313.1, on the reverse strand, counting down.
ATAGCTCTATTAGGAAAGAAGTTAGAGCCAAAAAACCGACTTTTCAAAATCTCAAAAACGGCAAGGCTATAGCCTTCAGAAATCTCAGATTCTGGACGCATCTCAGAATTGATCTAAACTTCGTTCCCTGATGTATTTTGGTGCGTAGAATCGATTCCCGTTGGATTCAGGTCGATAGCTCTATTAGGAAAGAAGTTACGACAAAAAAACCGACTTTTCAAAATCTCAAAAACAGCAAGACTATAGCCTTCAAAAATCTCAGCTTCTGGACGCATCTCAGAATTGATCTAAACTTCGTTCCCTGATGTATTTTGGTGCGTAGAATCGATTCCCGTTGGATTCAGGTCGATAGCTCTATTAGGAAAGAAGTTAGAGCCAAAAAACCGACTTATCAAAATCTCAAAAACGGCAAGGCTATAGCCTTCAGAAATCTCAGATTCTGGACGCATCTCAGAATTGATCTAAACTTCGTTCCCTGATGTATTTTGGTGCGTAGAATCGATTCCCGTTGGATTCAGGTCGATAGCTCTATTAGGAAAGAAGTTAAAGCCAAAAAACCGACTTTTCAAAATCTCAAAAACAGCAAGACTATAGCCTTCAAAAATCTCAGCTTCTGGACGCATCTCAGAATTGATCTAAACTTCGTTCCCTGATGTATTTTGGTGCGTAGAATCGATTCCCGTTGGATTCAGGTCGATAGCTCTATTAGGAAAGAAGTTACGACAAAAAAACCGACTTTTCAAAATCTCAAAAACGGCAAGGCTATAGCCTTCAGAAATCTCAGATTCTGGACGCATCTCAGAATTGATCTAAACTTCGTTCCCTGATGTATTTTGGTGCGTAGAATCGATTCCCGTTGGATTCAGGTCGATAGCTCTATTAGAATAAAAGTTAGAGCCAAAAAACCGACTTTTCAAAATCTCAAAAACGGCAAGGCTATAGCCTTCAGAAATCTCAGATTCTGGACGCATCTCAGAATTGATCTAAACTTCGTTCCCTGATGTATTTTGGTGCGTAGAATCGATTCCCGTTGGATTCAGGTCGATAGCTCTATTAGGAAAGAAGTTAGAGCCAAAAAACCGACTTTTCAAAATCTCAAAAACGGCAAGGCTATAGCCTTCAGAAATCTCAGATTCTGGACGCATCTCAGAATTGATCTAAACTTCGTTCCCTGATGTATTTTGGTGCGTAGAATCGATTCCCGTTGGATTCAGGTCGATAGCTCTATTAGAATAAAAGTTAGAGCCAAAAAACCGACTTATCAAAATCTCAAAAACGGCAAGGCTATAGCCTTCAGAAATCTCAGATTCTGGACGCATCTCAGAATTGATCTAAACTTCGTTCCCTAGTGTATTTTGGTGCGTAGAATCGATTCCCGTTGGATTCAGGTCGATAGCTCTATTAGGAAAGAAGTTACGACAAAAAAACCAACTTTTCAAAATCTCAAAAACAGCAAGACTATAGCCTTCAAAAATCTCAGATTCTGGACGCATCTCAGAATTGATCTAAACTTCGTTCCCTGATGTATTTTGGTGCGTAGAATCGATTCCCGTTGGATTCAGGTCGATAGCTCTATTAGGAAAGAAGTTAGAGCCAAAAAACCGACTTTTCAAAATCTCAAAAACGGCAAGGCTATAGCCTACAGAAATCTCAGATTCTGGACGCATCTCAGAATTGATCTAAACTTCGTTCCCTGATGTATTTTGGTGCGTAGAATCGATTCCCGTTGGATTCAGGTCGATAGCATTATTAGGAAAGAAGTTACGACAAAAAAACCGACTTTTCAAAATCTCAAAAACAGCAAGACTATAGCCTTCAAAAATCTCAGCTTCTGGACGCATCTCAGAATTGATCTAAACTTCGTTCCCTGATGTATTTTGGTGCGTAGAATCGATTCCCGTTGGAATCAGGTCGATAGCTCTATTAGGAAAGAAGTTAGAGCCAAAAAACCGACTTTTCAAAATCTCAAAAACGGCAAGGCTATAGCCTTCAGAAATCTCAGATTCTGGACGCATCTCAGAATTGATCTAAACTTCGTTCCCTGATGTATTTTGGTGCGTAGAATCGATTCCCGTTGGATTCAGGTCGATAGCTCTATTAGGAAAGAAGTTACGACAAAAAAACCGACTTTTCAAAATCTCAAAAACAGCAAGACTATAGCCTTCAAAAATCTCAGCTTCTGGACGCATCTCAGAATTGATCTAAACTTCGTTCCCTGATGTATTTTGGTGCGTAGAATCGATTCCCGTTGGATTCAGGTCGATAGCTCTATTAGGAAAGAAGTTAGAGCCAAAAAACCGACTTATCAAAATCTCAAAAACGGCAAGGCTATAGCCTTCAGAAATCTCAGATTCTGGACGCATCTCAGAATTGATCTAAACTTCGTTCCCTGATGTATTTTGGTGCGTAGAATCGATTCCCGTTGGATTCAGGTCGATAGCTCTATTAGGAAAGAAGTTAAAGCCAAAAAACCGACTTTTCAAAATCTCAAAAACAGCAAGACTATAGCCTTCAAAAATCTCAGCTTCTGGACGCATCTCAGAATTGATCTAAACTTCGTTCCCTGATGTATTTTGGTGCGTAGAATCGATTCCCGTTGGATTCAGGTCGATAGCTCTATTAGGAAAGAAGTTACGACAAAAAAACCGACTTTTCAAAATCTCAAAAACGGCAAGGCTATAGCCTTCAGAAATCTCAGATTCTGGACGCATCTCAGAATTGATCTAAACTTCGTTCCCTGATGTATTTTGGTGCGTAGAATCGATTCCCGTTGGATTCAGGTCGATAGCATTATTAGGAAAGAAGTTACGACAAAAAAACCGACTTTTCAAAATCTCAAAAACAGCAAGACTATAGCCTTCAGAAATCTCAGCTTCTGGACGCATCTCAGAATTAATCTAAACTTCGTTCCCTGATGTATTTTGGTGCGTAGAATCGATTCCCGTTGGATTCAGGTCGATAGCTCTATTAGGAAAGAAGTTAGAGCCAAAAAACCGACTTTTCAAAATCTCAAAAACGGCAAGGCTATAGCCTTCAGAAATCTCAGATTCTGGACGCATCTCAGAATTGATCTAAACTTCGTTCCCTGATGTATTTTGGTGCGTAGAATCGATTCCCGTTGGATTCAGGTCGATAGCTCTATTAGGAAAGAAGTTACGACAAAAAAACCGACTTTTCAAAATCTCAAAAACGGCAAGGCTATAGCCTACAGAAATCTCAGATTCTGGACGCATCTCAGAATTGATCTAAACTTCGTTCCCTGATGTATTTTGGTGCGTAGAATCGATTCCCGTTGGATTAAGGTCGATAGCATTATTAGGAAAGAAGTTACGACAAAAAAACCGACTTTTCAAAATCTCAAAAACAGCAAGACTATAGCCTTCAAAAATCTCAGCTTCTGGACGCATCTCAGAATTGATCTAAACTTCGTTCCCTGATGTATTTTGGTGCGTAGAATCGATTCCCGTTGGAATCAGGTCGATAGCTCTATTAGGAAAGAAGTTAGAGCCAAAAAACCGACTTTTCAAAATCTCAAAAACGGCAAGGCTATAGCCTTCAGAAATCTCAGATTCTGGACGCATCTCAGAATTGATCTAAACTTCGTTCCCTGATGTATTTTGGTGCGTAGAATCGATTCCCGTTGGATTCAGGTCGATAGCTCTATTAGGAAAGAAGTTACGACAAAAAAACCGACTTTTCAAAATCTCAAAAACAGCAAGACTATAGCCTTCAAAAATCTCAGCTTCTGGACGCATCTCAGAATTGATCTAAACTTCGTTCCCTGATGTATTTTGGTGCGTAGAATCGATTCCCGTTGGATTCAGGTCGATAGCTCTATTAGGAAAGAAGTTAGAGCCAAAAAACCGACTTATCAAAATCTCAAAAACGGCAAGGCTATAGCCTTCAGAAATCTCAGATTCTGGACGCATCTCAGAATTGATCTAAACTTCGTTCCCTGATGTATTTTGGTGCGTAGAATCGATTCCCGTTGGATTCAGGTCGATAGCTCTATTAGGAAAGAAGTTAAAGCCAAAAAACCGACTTTTCAAAATCTCAAAAACAGCAAGACTATAGCCTTCAAAAATCTCAGCTTCTGGACGCATCTCAGAATTGATCTAAACTTCGTTCCCTGATGTATTTTGGTGCGTAGAATCGATTCCCGTTGGATTCAGGTCGATAGCTCTATTAGGAAAGAAGTTACGACAAAAAAACCGACTTTTCAAAATCTCAAAAACGGCAAGGCTATAGCCTTCAGAAATCTCAGATTCTGGACGCATCTCAGAATTGATCTAAACTTCGTTCCCTGATGTATTTTGGTGCGTAGAATCGATTCCCGTTGGATTCAGGTCGATAGCATTATTAGGAAAGAAGTTACGACAAAAAAACCGACTTTTCAAAATCTCAAAAACAGCAAGACTATAGCCTTCAGAAATCTCAGCTTCTGGACGCATCTCAGAATTAATCTAAACTTCGTTCCCTGATGTATTTTGGTGCGTAGAATCGATTCCCGTTGGATTCAGGTCGATAGCTCTATTAGGAAAGAAGTTAGAGCCAAAAAACCGACTTTTCAAAATCTCAAAAACGGCAAGGCTATAGCCTTCAGAAATCTCAGATTCTGGACGCATCTCAGAATTGATCTAAACTTCGTTCCCTGATGTATTTTGGTGCGTAGAATCGATTCCCGTTGGATTCAGGTCGATAGCTCTATTAGGAAAGAAGTTACGACAAAAAAACCGACTTTTCAAAATCTCAAAAACGGCAAGGCTATAGCCTTCAGAAATCTCAGATTCTGGACGCATCTCAGAATTGATCTAAACTTCGTTCCCTGATGTATTTTGGTGCGTAGAATCGATTCCCGTTGGATTAAGGTCGATAGCTCTATTAGGAAAGAAGTTAGAGCCAAAAAACCGACTTTTCAAAATCTCAAAAACGGCAAGGCTATAGCCTTCAGAAATCTCAGATTCTGGACGCATCTCAGAATTGATCTAAACTTCGTTCCCTGATGTATTTTGGTGCGTAGAATCGATTCCCGTTGGATTCAGGTCGATAGCTCTATTAGAATAAAAGTTAGAGCCAAAAAACCGACTTATCAAAATCTCAAAAACGGCAAGGCTATAGCCTTCAGAAATCTCAGATTCTGGACGCATCTCAGAATTGATCTAAACTTCGTTCCCTGGTGTATTTTGGTGCGTAGAATCGATTCCCGTTGGATTCAGGTCGATAGCTCTATTAGGAAAGAAGTTACGACAAAAAAACCGACTTTTCAAAATCTCAAAAACAGCAAGACTATAGCCTTCAAAAATCTCAGCTTCTGGACGCATCTCAGAATTGATCTAAACTTCGTTCCCTGATGTATTTTGGTGCGTAGAATCGATTCCCGTTGGATTCAGGTCGATAGCTCTATTAGGAAAGAAGTTACGACAAAAAAACCGACTTTTCAAAATCTCAAAAACAGCAAGACTATAGCCTTCAAAAATCTCAGCTTCTGGACGCATCTCAGAATTGATCTAAACTTCGTTCCCTGATGTATTTTGGTGCGTAGAATCGATTCCCGTTGGATTCAGGTCGATAGCTCTATTAGGAAAGAAGTTAGAGCCAAAAAACCGACTTTTCAAAATCTCAAAAACGGCAAGGCTATAGCCTTCAGAAATCTCAGATTCTGGACGCATCTCAGAATTGATCTAAACTTCGTTCCCTGATGTATTTTGGTGCGTAGAATCGATTCCCGTTGGATTCAGGTCGATAGCTCTATTAGAATAAAAGTTAGAGCCAAAAAACCGACTTATCAAAATCTCAAAAACGGCAAGGCTATAGCCTTCAGAAATCTCAGATTCTGGACGCATCTCAGAATTGATCTAAACTTCGTTTCCTGGTGTATTTTGGTGCGTAGAATCGATTCCCGTTGGATTCAGGTCGATAGCTCTATTAGGAAAGAAGTTACGACAAAAAAACCGACTTTTCAAAATCTCAAAAACAGCAAGACTATAGCCTTCAAAAATCTCAGATTCTGGACGCATCTCAGAATTGATCTAAACTCCGTTCCCTGATGTATTTTGGTGCGTAGAATCGATTCCCGTTGGATTCAGGTCGATAGCTCTATTAGAATAAAAGTTAGAGCCAAAAAACCGACTTTTCAAAATCTCAAAAACGGCAAGGCTATAGCCTGCAGAAATCTCAGATTCTGGACGCATCTCAGAATTGATCTAAACTTCGTTCCCTGATGTATTTTGGTGCGTAGAATCGATTCCCGTTGGATTCAGGTCGATAGCTCCATTAGAAAAAAAGTTAGAGCCAAAAAACCGACTTTTCAAAATCTCAAAAACGGCAAGGCTATAGCCTGCAGAAATCTCAGATTCTGGACGCATCTCAGAATTGATCTAAACTTCGTTCCCTGATGTATTTTGGTGCGTAGAATCGATTCCCGTTGGATTCAGGTCGATAGCTCTATTAGGAAAGAAGTTACGACAAAAAAACCGACTTTTCAAAATCTCAAAAACAGCAAGACTATAGCCTTCAAAAATCTCAGCTTCTGGACGCATCTCAGAATTGATCTAAACTTCGTTCCCTGATGTATTTTGGTGCGTAGAATCGATTCCCGTTGGATTCAGGTCGATAGCTCTATTAGAATAAAAGTTAGAGCCAAAAAACCGACTTATCAAAATCTCAAAAACGGCAAGGCTATAGCCTTCAGAAATCTCAGATTCTGGACGCATCTCAGAATTGATCTAAACTTCGTTCCCTAGTGTATTTTGGTGCGTAGAATCGATTCCCGTTGGATTCAGGTCGATAGCTCTATTAGGAAAGAAGTTACGACAAAAAAACCAACTTTTCAAAATCTCAAAAACAGCAAGACTATAGCCTTCAAAAATCTCAGATTCTGGACGCATCTCAGAATTGATCTAAACTTCGTTCCCTGATGTATTTTGGTGCGTAGAATCGATTCCCGTTGGATTCAGGTCGATAGCTCTATTAGGAAAGAAGTTAGAGCCAAAAAACCGACTTTTCAAAATCTCAAAAACGGCAAGGCTATAGCCTACAGAAATCTCAGATTCTGGACGCATCTCAGAATTGATCTAAACTTCGTTCCCTGATGTATTTTGGTGCGTAGAATCGATTCCCGTTGGATTCAGGTCGATAGCATTATTAGGAAAGAAGTTACGACAAAAAAACCGACTTTTCAAAATCTCAAAAACAGCAAGACTATAGCCTTCAAAAATCTCAGCTTCTGGACGCATCTCAGAATTGATCTAAACTTCGTTCCCTGATGTATTTTGGTGCGTAGAATCGATTCCCGTTGGAATCAGGTCGATAGCTCTATTAGGAAAGAAGTTAGAGCCAAAAAACCGACTTTTCAAAATCTCAAAAACGGCAAGGCTATAGCCTTCAGAAATCTCAGATTCTGGACGCATCTCAGAATTGATCTAAACTTCGTTCCCTGATGTATTTTGGTGCGTAGAATCGATTCCCGTTGGATTCAGGTCGATAGCTCTATTAGGAAAGAAGTTAGAGCCAAAAAACCGACTTATCAAAATCTCAAAAACGGCAAGGCTATAGCCTTCAGAAATCTCAGATTCTGGACGCATCTCAGAATTGATCTAAACTTCGTTCCCTGATGTATTTTGGTGCGTAGAATCGATTCCCGTTGGATTCAGGTCGATAGCTCTATTAGGAAAGAAGTTACGACAAAAAAACCGACTTTTCAAAATCTCAAAAACAGCAAGACTATAGCCTTCAAAAATCTCAGATTCTGGACGCATCTCAGAATTGATCTAAACTCCGTTCCCTGATGTATTTTGGTGCGTAGAATCGATTCCCGTTGGATTCAGATCGATAGCTCTATTAGGAAAGAAGTTACGACAAAAAAACCGACTTTTCAAAATCTCAAAAACAGCAAGACTATAGCCTTCAAAAATCTCAGCTTCTGGACGCATCTCAGAATTGATCTAAACTTCGTTCCCTGATGTATTTTGGTGCGTAGAATCGATTCCCGTTGGATTCAGGTCGATAGCTCTATTAGGAAAGAAGTTAGAGCCAAAAAACCGACTTTTCAAAATCTCAAAAACGGCAAGGCTATAGCCTTCAGAAATCTCAGATTCTGGACGCATCTCAGAATTGATCTAAACTTCGTTCCCTGATGTATTTTGGTGCGTAGAATCGATTCCCGTTGGATTCAGGTCGATAGCTCTATTAGAATAAAAGTTAGAGCCAAAAAACCGACTTATCAAAATCTCAAAAACGGCAAGGCTATAGCCTTCAGAAATCTCAGATTCTGGACGCATCTCAGAATTGATCTTAACTTCGTTTCCTGGTGTATTTTGGTGCGTAGAATCGATTCCCGTTGGATTCAGGTCGATAGCTCTATTAGGAAAGAAGTTAGAGCCAAAAAACCGACTTTTCAAAATCTCAAAAACGGCAAGGCTATAGCCTTCAGAAATCTCAGATTCTGGACGCATCTCAGAATTGATCTAAACTTCGTTCCCTGATGTATTTTGGTGCGTAGAATCGATTCCCGTTGGATTCAGGTCGATAGCTCTATTAGGAAAGAAGTTAGAGCCAAAAAACCGACTTTTCAAAATCTCAAAAACGGCAAGGCTATAGCCTTCAGAAATCTCAGATTCTGGACGCATCTCAGAATTGATCTAAACTTCGTTCCCTGATGTATTTTGGTGCGTAGAATCGATTCCCGTTGGATTCAGGTCGATAGCTCTATTAGGAAAGAAGTTACGACAAAAAAACCGACTTTTCAAAATCTCAAAAACAGCAAGACTATAGCCTTCAAAAATCTCAGCTTCTGGACGCATCTCAGAATTGATCTAAACTTCGTTCCCTGATGTATTTTGGTGCGTAGAATCGATTCCCGTTGGATTCAGGTCGATAGCTCTATTAGGAAAGAAGTTAGAGCCAAAAAACCGACTTTTCAAAATCTCAAAAACGGCAAGGCTATAGCCTTCAGAAATCTCAGATTCTGGACGCATCTCAGAATTGATCTAAACTTCGTTCCCTGATGTATTTTGGTGCGTAGAATCGATTCCCGTTGGATTCAGGTCGATAGCTCTATTAGGAAAGAAGTTACGACAAAAAAACCGACTTTTCAAAATCTCAAAAACAGCAAGACTATAGCCTTTAAAAATCTCAGCTTCTGGACGCATCTCAGAATTGATCTAAACTTCGTTCCCTGATGTATTTTGGTGCGTAGAATCGATTCCCGTTGGATTCAGGTCGATAGCATTATTAGGAAAGAAGTTAGAGCCAAAAAACCGACTTTTCAAAATCTCAAAAACAGCAAGACTATAGCCTTCAAAAATCTCAGCTTCTGGACGCATCTCAGAATTGATCTAAACTTCGTTCCCTGATGTATTTTGGTGCGTAGAATCGATTCCCGTTGGATTCAGGTCGATAGCTCTATTAGGAAAGAAGTTACGACAAAAAAACCGACTTTTCAAAATCTCAAAAACAGCAAGACTATAGCCTTCAAAAATCTCAGCTTCTGGACGCATCTCAGAATTGATCTAAACTTCGTTCCCTGATGTATTTTGGTGCGTAGAATCGATTCCCGTTGGATTCAGGTCGATAGCTCTATTAGGAAAGAAGTTAGAGCCAAAAAACCGACTTTTCAAAATCTCAAAAACGGCAAGGCTATAGCCTTCAGAAATCTCAGATTCTGGACGCATCTCAGAATTGATCTAAACTTCGTTCCCTGATGTATTTTGGTGCGTAGAATCGATTCCCGTTGGATTCAGGTCGATAGCTCTATTAGGAAAGAAGTTACGACAAAAAAACCGACTTTTCAAAATCTCAAAAACAGCAAGACTATAGCCTTCAAAAATCTCAGCTTCTGGACGCATCTCAGAATTGATCTAAACTTCGTTCCCTGATGTATTTTGGTGCGTAGAATCGATTCCCGTTGGATTCAGGTCGATAGCTCTATTAGAATAAAAGTTAGAGCCAAAAAACCGACTTATCAAAATCTCAAAAACGGCAAGGCTATAGCCTTCAGAAATCTCAGATTCTGGACGCATCTCAGAATTGATCTAAACTTCGTTCCCTGATGTATTTTGGTGCGTAGAATCGATTCCCGTTGGATTCAGGTCGATAGCTCTATTAGAATAAAAGTTAGAGCCAAAAAACCGACTTTTCAAAATCTCAAAAACGGCAAGACTATAGCCTTCAAAAATCTCAGATTCTGGACGCATCTCAGAATTGATCTAAACTTCGTTCCCTGGTGTATTTTGGTGCGTAGAATCGATTCCCGTTGGATTCAGGTCGATAGCATTATTAGGAAAGAAGTTACGACAAAAAAACCGACTTTTCAAAATCTCAAAAACAGCAAGACTATAGCCTTCAAAAATCTCAGCTTCTGGACGCATCTCAGAATTGATCTAAACTTCGTTCCCTGATGTATTTTGGTGCGTAGAATCGATTTCCGTTGGATTCAGGTCGATAGCATTATTAGGAAAGAAGTTACGACAAAAAACCGACTTTTCAAAATCTCAAAAACGGCAAGGCTATAGCCTTCAGAAATCTCAGATTCTGGACGCATCTCAGAATTGATCTAAACTTCGTTCCCTGATGTATTTTGGTGCGTAGAATCGATTCCCGTTGGATTCAGGTCGATAGCTCTATTAGGAAAGAAGTTACGACAAAAAAACCGACTTTTCAAAATCTCAAAAACAGCAAGACTATAGCCTTCAAAAATCTCAGCTTCTGGACGCATCTCAGAATTGATCTAAACTTCGTTCCCTGATGTATTTTGGTGCGTAGAATCGATTCCCGTTGGATTCAGGTCGATAGCTCTATTAGGAAAGAAGTTAGAGCCAAAAAACCGACTTTTCAAAATCTCAAAAACGGCAAGGCTATAGCCTTCAGAAATCTCAGATTCTGGACGCATCTCAGAATTGATCTAAACTTCGTTCCCTGATGTATTTTGGTGCGTAGAATCGATTCCCGTTGGATTCAGGTCGATAGCTCTATTAGGAAAGAAGTTACGACAAAAAAACCGACTTTTCAAAATCTCAAAAACAGCAAGACTATAGCCTTCAAAAATCTCAGCTTCTGGACGCATCTCAGAATTGATCTAAACTTCGTTCCCTGATGTATTTTGGTGCGTAGAATCGATTCCCGTTGGATTCAGGTCGATAGCTCTATTAGAATAAAAGTTAGAGCCAAAAAACCGACTTTTTAAAATCTCAAAAACGGCAAGACTATAGCCTTCAAAAATCATAGATTCTGGACGCATCTCAGAATTGATCTAAACTTCGTTCCCTGATGTATTTTGGTGCGTAGAATCGATTCCCGTTGGATTCAGGTCGATAGCTCTATTAGGAAAGAAGTTAGAGCCAAAAAACCGACTTATCAAAATCTCAAAAACGGCAAGGCTATAGCCTTCAGAAATCTCAGATTCTGGACGCATCTCAGAATTGATCTAAACTTCGTTCCCTGATGTATTTTGGTGCGTAGAATCGATTCCCGTTGGATTCAGGTCGATAGCTCTATTAGAATAAAAGTTAGAGCCAAAAAACCGACTTTTCAAAATCTCAAAAACGGCAAGACTATAGCCTTCAAAAATCTCAGATTCTGGACGCATCTCAGAATTGATCTAAACTTCGTTCCCTGGTGTATTTTGGTGCGTAGAATCGATTCCCGTTGGATTCAGGTCGATAGCATTATTAGGAAAGAAGTTACGACAAAAAAACCGACTTTTCAAAATCTCAAAAACAGCAAGACTATAGCCTTCAAAAATCTCAGCTTCTGGACGCATCTCAGAATTGATCTAAACTTCGTTCCCTGATGTATTTTGGTGCGTAGAATCGATTTCCGTTGGATTCAGGTCGATAGCATTATTAGGAAAGAAGTTACGACAAAAAACCGACTTTTCAAAATCTCAAAAACGGCAAGGCTATAGCCTTCAGAAATCTCAGATTCTGGACGCATCTCAGAATTGATCTAAACTTCGTTCCCTGATGTATTTTGGTGCGTAGAATCGATTCCCGTTGGATTCAGGTCGATAGCTCTATTAGGAAAGAAGTTAGAGCCAAAAAACCGACTTATCAAAATCTCAAAAACGGCAAGGCTATAGCCTTCAGAAATCTCAGATTCTGGACGCATCTCAGAATTGATCTAAACTTCGTTCCCTGGTGTATTTTGGTGCGTAGAATCGATTCCCGTTGGATTCAGGTCGATAGCTCTATTAGGAAAGAAGTTAGAGCCAAAAAACCGACTTATCAAAATCTCAAAAACGGCAAGGCTATAGCCTTCAGAAATCTCAGATTCTGGACGCATCTCAGAATTGATCTAAACTTCGTTCCCTGATGTATTTTGGTGCGTAGAATCGATTCCCGTTGGATTCAGGTCGATAGCTCTATTAGGAAAGAAGTTAGAGCCAAAAAACCGACTTATCAAAATCTCAAAAACGGCAAGGCTATAGCCTTCAGAAATCTCAGATTCTGGACGCATCTCAGAATTGATCTAAACTTCGTTCCCTGGTGTATTTTGGTGCGTAGAATCGATTCCCGTTGGATTCAGGTCGATAGCTCTATTAGGAAAGAAGTTAGAGCCAAAAAACCGACTTATCAAAATCTCAAAAACGGCAAGGCTATAGCCTTCAGAAATCTCAGATTCTGGACGCATCTCAGAATTGATCTAAACTTCGTTCCCTGATGTATTTTGGTGCGTAGAATCGATTCCCGTTGGATTCAGGTCGATAGCTCTATTAGGAAAGAAGTTAGAGCCAAAAAACCGACTTATCAAAATCTCAAAAACGGCAAGGCTATAGCCTTCAGAAATCTCAGATTCTGGACGCATCTCAGAATTGATCTAAACTTCGTTCCCTGGTGTATTTTGGTGCGTAGAATCGATTCCCGTTGGATTCAGGTCGATAGCTCTATTAGGAAAGAAGTTAGAGCCAAAAAACCGACTTATCAAAATCTCAAAAACGGCAAGGCTATAGCCTTCAGAAATCTCAGATTCTGGACGCATCTCAGAATTGATCTAAACTTCGTTCCCTGATGTATTTTGGTGCGTAGAATCGATTCCCGTTGGATTCAGGTCGATAGCTCTATTAGGAAAGAAGTTAGAGCCAAAAAACCGACTTATCAAAATCTCAAAAACGGCAAGGCTATAGCCTTCAAAAATCTCAGATTCTGGACGCATCTCAGAATTGATCTAAACTTCGTTCCCTGGTGTATTTTGGTGCGTAGAATCGATTCCCGTTGGATTCAGGTCGATAGCTCTATTAGGAAAGAAGTTAGAGCCAAAAAACCGACTTATCAAAATCTCAAAAACGGCAAGGCTATAGCCTTCAAAAATCTCAGATTCTGGACGCATCTCAGAATTGATCTAAACTTCGTTCCCTGGTGTATTTTGGTGCGTAGAATCGATTCCCGTTGGATTCAGGTCGATAGCTCTATTAGGAAAGAAGTTAGAGCCAAAAAACCGACTTATCAAAATCTCAAAAACGGCAAGGCTATAGCCTTCAGAAATCTCAGATTCTGGACGCATCTCAGAATTGATCTAAACTTCGTTCCCTGATGTATTTTGGTGCGTAGAATCGATTCCCGTTGGATTCAGGTCGATAGCTCTATTAGGAAAGAAGTTAGAGCCAAAAAACCGACTTTTCGAAATCTCAAACACGGCAAGACTATAGCCTTCAAAAATCTCAGATTTTCGTCTCCTGCCAGTTTTGCGTCAATCGTCCCCGAAGATCCAACAGCAGGTTGAAGAAGAAAATCATAACCAAATTTGTCGCAAATAGGGAGATTTCACCAGCTCTTTCGCAATTGCAGGCAAAAAAGGCAAGAAAAAATGCGTGAAATGACATGAGAAAGTGGACGCGCGAGGATCAGGTAGAGAAACAAGAACAAAAACGAAATAAAACATGGCGTGTTTATAATATATTATTATTTTATTTTTTTATCTGTAACTATCGTTATAACTTAATGTCGTATATTTCTTCTAATTATAATCGCTTGAAAGACCTATACGCTGCTCATTTAGCATGTAACGTTAACGCGACGTTTCTTAAAACTAAGTACTCGTCTTTCTGTCGAATATATCTGCTTGTTTCGGTTACAGAGGTATCGATTGGCTTCACCCGCTTCGTACCGCCGTCTCGGTTTGTATATCCGCTGGTTCTTATCGCCTAGTTCATAGGTAAAATAATTACTCTCGTATGTCGTTGACGCCGCAATGGTGAGAGCGGCGCGAACAAGCCCTTAAGTTTAGAAAAATATGTTACTTTTACCGCTTGATAAATTGTCATATGTACAATCTTTTACGCCACGCGAATCGTGGGATTATCGGGTCGTTTCCGTTATCCGTTTACAATTACATTACTCTCCCTCTGTGGATTTAACGTAATACATCTCGCGTAGATGAATGTTTATACACCTATGATATACATGCTACACGATACACTAGGGTATACGATGTACCCTGGTAGCGTTGAGTTGTAGAATCTACGGCGTTTCGCAAATCTCGTTTCCGGAAGCCGTCATCCGGAAGCGCGTGTGCGCCAAATTTTTGGCGCCGTATGACGACACTTCCGGCAGCTCGCATCCGCAACACACATACGTGAGCAGATGCAGCGGCAGTCGCTCGTGCATCGCGAAAGCAACCGCTACCAGGGTGATACGCTGGTCGACAAAATGAAAACTCGAAACGATGCATGAAATTTCCACGATCACGAAACAGTTGACCTCAGGTTCGGCTAACACTGGGACCAAAACGAGCCCGCTAAAAAAAAATTTTTTTAATTTTTTTTTTTTTTAAATGGACCCTCGAAAATGATTGGGCAAAAACCGACCTCCAACGTGAAATATCGAGTTCAAAAGTGGCGTTCCCGTGTTTGGAAATTCGTGTTCTAAATACCAGTTCGAAACCAAAAAAAAAAAAAACGGAGCGCGCATATATTTCTTCAGCATACATGGGAGGTGATCGAATCTCTACTACTTCGAAGTTCTACGCATTATCCACAATTCTACCTCGATCAGAAAACACGACATACTATATTTCGCAAAGTGCGATCGCAAATTTCCACTCAGGTGGGAAGAAATCGTTGAAAAACGAACAACAATATCGTCGAATTAGTAACGCGAGCACCGAGAATCGATTTTCTGTGTCTCTTGATAGCATGTAGCACTCGAGCTGAAATTCAGAACCCGTTATCGAATGAATTATTCCATGATAAGAAACTGCGGAAACTCCACTTGACATTTCAAGTTTGCATTTCATTTATCCGACCACGGCGAGTATCGAAAATGATTAATATTATCGCTTTTATCAGTATTATCATTATCATTATTATTGTTGTTATGATTATGATTATTATTATTATTGTTATTATCGTCGTTATTATTATTATCATTATCGCAATTGTTATCATTAGTACTACGAATATTATTATTATTGTTAATGGTATTATTGGTATTAGTATTTAGCGTTGGTACTAATATTATCGGTATTAGCATTAATCTTGTTATTATCCCTATCATCGTAAGTTCAATCTTAGAGCCGATGTGTAGTTTCTCCATTTGTTACAATTGTTCGTGATCGGTGCGTACGAACAAATGTTCGTTATCCCTTGGCAATACCGTTCTATCATCCGAAAGAGCGACCGATAAATCGTTATCTATAAAACATTGTCTGCCCGCAATTTGAACAACTGGTAAAAGAACATATTCTTGCTTGTAACATAGTGTAGATATGAATAGCCCTCCGTCGCAAACTCCGGAGGCTAATACCGCGATACGTTAATGAATTATCAACTACTTAACTCTACTTATGCATATCACTCTTGTGTAAAAGAGCCAATGACCTTATATATTATGTTTTATATATATATATATTATTCGTATTTTATACATACATATATACACATATATGCATATATATGTATATATACATGTGTGGGGGGGGTATCATTTATATATTTATATATAAAGTCATTTACAAGCTCACAGCTTCGTACTCGTGCATGGGAAAATAATGGATCCTGTACTCGTTTTACGATACGTTTCCGGATGTTTCGCCGCCGAGTACGGAGTGAAAACGAGTTTTTCACTCATGGTTAATCACAAGGCCGGATTGCTGGTACGCTTTGGAAGCTGCAGCCTACGACCTGGGAGCAAAAACATTTTTTTTCCTTTTTATTGATGCCACGTAATAACATCAACAGTTTTCGACCAAAAGGATTCGGGATGGTCGTTCTCTGCCTCCAAAGGTATTACCAACCAGCCGCCCTTGTCGAATCACTTACTGCTTTATGCTTAAAAAAAATGTTGTACTTATAGTTAATTTCTTTTAAATATGATCAATTTTGCAAATTGAAATTTGAAATAGAAACTTATAATTTAGATCCATTCCGTACCAGCTGTGCTGATGCTATGTATACTGCTATGGTCAGCTATGTTGATCAGCAAAGGAAAAATTATCGAAGGCAGTGTGATATTTTTATTGCAAGTCGCTGCCGCTGGGCTTTCCGGAAATCGAGTTCCAAAAAGCAACGCATTTCCGACCGAGTTGAAAACTATTTTTCATCCGTTCCAAAAAAACGTCAGCGCTATCAGAGGCGTCGGCTCTCCTGAACTACTAGCTAGTTTACCAAAGTTGAATATATTAATAAATTATAATTCGCGCGGACAATTGCGTTTCGGCAATCCGATAGTACGATAGTAATAACAATTGTGTCCTCGCTGCTGGAATTACAGCTGCGATTGTAGCGCGCGAGGAAAGGATTGCGAGAAGAATTTTAATACTGGCATACCAGCTGCCTTCCACACTTTTTCTCATTGTTTATGAAATAAATAACGAACGGTGGATTCACCGCGATTGCCCGTGTGTCGAGTATTCTGGTATAATTACAAGCAAACGTATTTTAGCATAATCGAAGATGTTGCATCTTATTTCAATTAACGATATAGTAATATATGTATTTATATGATTCGACCGGTCGAAATTCGTTCCGCGAATCGCAAAGTCCACCGCTGTGACAATACACGTGCATAGACCCTCTCCTGACTTCAAACAGTAGATACGTCCGTTCGAAATGTACACCAGGGCAGCGAGTTTTCGGAGGACCAAGAATTCGAACCGCTGAAATGCACGTTCGTGCGAATTTTCAGCCAATAATCGCGAAAGTCGAATCACAAAAATAGTGGGATTTGCGACAAGCATCACGTGATTCGCCCAGTCGTATCTAATTGCATTTTTCTACATCGATGAGATCGTTGTGTATGGTATATCCCGGCCATAGATTTTTCAAGATTTATTTTTTTTGTTTTTTTATTCAATTTTTCATTTTCGTTTTTTAAAATATTCTTTAACGTCGTGCTAGACGTGGTAAATCAATGATTCTCAATTCGTGTTTCGCGATAATCCCGTATTCGGTGCGTCCGTCACCTAGCCCAGTCGAGATAGACACAAGAATAGCTCGACCTGGAATTAATCAGGGGCAGCCATCTTGATTTAGGTTGAATTGTTTGTTTTTCCGGAATAACTCGCTAATTTACAACTTTGGAGGGAAAATGATAGAATCCAAAGTCGTTGGAAATCTAATTTCCCACAAGTTTGGTGATTACGATTTTTACTCTAGGATCGATATTTGCAGAGTTATACGCACTATAAACTTTATCGAGAACATAGTCATACATGTATATACATGTATCACTGCACAAATAAATGTCCATTCGACTGATTCGAGTATAAGTCCGAAAATATTGATCCCAGGGTAAAAATCATAATAACCAAAGTTGTAGGAAATTGGATTTCCAACAACTTTGGATTCCTTCATTTTTGCTGTAAACTTGTAAATTAACGAGTTATTTCGGAAAAACGAAAAAATCCAAACTTAAATCAAGATGGCGGGGAGCGCAATGGCGGAAATTTCCCGAAAATCGAGACTTACACTTGCAACCATCCCGCCCTTGGAAGTTGAACGAAAAATCGCTGCCGCTAATTATTTCCAAGGGAATGTCCATCTCGACTGGACTGACACGTTTGCGAGGATGAAATCACTCGTCGATTCGAATACCAACAACACCGAGACATTCACGTGCGAGGACGCGTCGTGTCGCGAAGCATTAATTGCCGGGATCGTTGTTGTCGTTAAACTCGTTGAGAATTAATAAAGTTGTACTTTATACTCGACTGCATTACGGCTCGTTATATTAATGTACAGAATGTTGAGAAAATGCAGCGCGTTCCGCTTAGTCCCCGCTTAGGTCCTCGCGAGCACGGCGCAAGTCGATGATTAAATTTAAAAAAATATATGTATAAAATCTTAGGTACCATTCAAATTGGATAGATTTGGCCTATTGCAACGTACGCGGCAGCCACCAACTTCGTCCGCGGGGCACCATATGAATACTCAGGAGCGGCGCGACTGTGACGGTAACGTCGCCGACCAATGTAACATTTTCAACCGAGGGAATCAAATGAATCGCGAGACGAACAGACAAATCGTCAAAGACTAGATGATTCTGACCTGGCAGTTCGCACGGATCAGTCCTCAAAAATTTCACACGTTTCAGCCAAGGTAAACGTTTCACAACACAAACTTGCAAATGCACCCATTTCTTATCACGCCGATAGCGTTTTCAGCTGGCTGGACTCCTATTTTTCAGCAGAACAAAGCTTCTAGTTTGTTTCAACACAGACGAATAAAAAATCGAGTCGCAACTCTGCAAACGTAGGAATTTTTCAACGAGTCTAATACAACGTATCCAAATATCATATCTTCGTCGCAAAAATCTGTGGTGCGCAAAATGTTCGTCAAGTTCTACAGCTGTCTCGCGTTTAAGAAGACTGATCCGTGCACCTCAAATTTCCCGTGGGATACTTCAAAAAAAAAAACGGAATCAGATATACAAAAGAACCGAGACGAACGATAGCGCAGATTGTAACTAACGCCAGTATGTTTTTTTCGCGACATTGGTAGGTCCAGTCGAGCTGGCTTGTTTATCTCTCGAAACAACGCTGAAACTCGTCTTCGAAATGATGCATAGATTAAGACATTTTCGCGCCATGCGCCTAAATAGAACGTGCGAAATACCGAAGTTAAGGGTTATAGCCACTCTGTTTGTACTTGGTTGATTAGAAACGAATTCGCATCCTCTACGAAATTAAAAGCAAAGCTGAAATCATCTCTCCCGACATTTATACCCTACGGATTGCGATATTTTACAAATAATATCTCCGTCGCGCTTGATTCGAGTCGTTAAATATTAGGATACCCACGTTAATACTTCACCGATGACCTCCGTTTCGCATCAATCATCGAACTGCTCGCAATAGCAGCCGAACCGAGCAGGTCAGAGTCACGTCACCTCTGATTTCGATTACCACGAGGAACGGAGTACGGAATTCCTAAATATACAGGGTAGTCCACGTAACTTCCAAAGTATAAATTGCACGAAAAAACATCGCATACAAAAGTTACCTAGTTCAAAGGGGTGCACTACGCGTTGCGTCCATTTTTTTTTATAAATCCGTCCCTTTCGAAGCTTTGGACGACGACTTTGTTTTTTCAAATGGAAACCATATTTGTTATAACAAATTTTGGTAAAGAATCGAATTCTGAGTAAAAAAGTATCCACCTATGTCAGCCCTAAACCTCATAGCTAACCAGTAATTTCGCTTAATTAATTACTTGACCATTTTCCTCACGTAATATCAAATTGGAGATTCGACCTTATAATAGATTTCCGCAGCAGCGATGTTTACGCCACAGCCAGTGACTAGTGGCTTATCGCACTAACGCAAGTGTTCAAAGTGAAATCTGCGATAAGGTTGAATCTCTAATTTGATATCATGCGAAGAGAATTTTCAAGACATGACCTGAAGTACTCGTTGGCGTATTAAGTTCAGGTTCAGGGCTCATGAAGTCGCTACTTTTTTACTCAGCTTCGATTCTCTACCAGATTTTGCTAAAAAAAATATTATAGTGTTCTGTGGAAAAAAAACAAAGTCGTCCTTCGAATCTTCGAAATGACTCGACCTGTAGAAAAAATGTGTGTACCACGTAGTGCGCTATTTTGAACCATGTAGCTTTTGTGTATAACATGTTTTCGTGCAGCAGGTACTTGGGGTGTTGTAATGATGCACGCGTTGCGTGGACCAGCCCGTATAATAATTGGACTGTTTGCCGAAATGACCGTTGTCCATTTGATGCTGACATCGGTGCTTTCCGTAAGGCATGTACACAGTTATCAATCGGCAATACTGAACAAAGATCACTGGACTTGGGATGACCCTACTCTTCGGATATGAAACGCGGGATTGGTGTTCCGTGCCTAAAATCGTGGATTAACGCGACCCTGCCCTCTTCTCTCGCGTTTCCCACAACTCGGTCTGTATTACAGATACCTATATTAACAAAGTGCACAATGTCTGAATTCGCTTGCAATAGGCCTACTAGAGAGCTTCGTACCTGACGATGATTTATTATCCATCCAAGCCTAACCGACTCGTGGCAACGATCTCACGGCTCAGCAGCTCGCGGACGGCCCGTGCGAGACTACGAATATCTGGACTCGAAATTCCAGTCGAAATACTCGCGTCCAATCGAAGTACTCGAAAACAAACATCGAGGCTACGATTTATCTCGCGGTTGCAAATGCGCGCAGCAATTGCTGGAAATAACATATTTACAAGAATGATCGATGGCACGTCGGTCGTGCCGTCCTCCGCGAGCTCAACTCTGGTGCTCACCTTCGCGCTGCGTCGCGAACGTTGCCACAACTCTGATTCTATAGATTCGGAGGATTGGTGTGATATATCGAGTAACGGGCCGAGGTACCTGCGTGCTGCCGATGTAAGCGTGATTAATGCGAGCAGCACCGTACAATTGTCGTACAGCGACGGCCACGAAGGCTGGACTATACAGCGACGACGTATACAATACGCAACATTACGAAACTTGAACAACTTTCATTTGTCTGGCAGTATAGATCAGTGTAAAAAATCTATGTTAAGTCCGTATTTATTTGTTTCTCTTCCGCTTCCGTTTTTCTTTCCCTAGTCCCGCGGGAGTCGAATAATTTAGACAAAATATCACAATTTGCTATTTGTTTTTTGTGTTTTGTTTTTTTAGTGTTTTTTTTTTCTTGTTTTTTTATTTTCTTTCCCCTCTCCATCAGGCCAACCCGTTCCGTTTCTCTCGATCGACAAGCTCCCGGTATCCGAATTCCTGGTTTTCTAGCCGCTGGTACGGGCTTCTCGTGGCGTGGCGTCTGCATCCGCTACCAAATGCTCTTTCCTCGACGCCAGCCTCCTCCTATGGTCGCAAAGCAGCACGACGCTACACCTCCTGAAGAATACTCCTTTATCGTCTAACGTAATTTTTGTATTTCGCCGAGAGACCCCATCGCAGTTTGCCAAATGCTACGTCGAGTTCTGCTTCGCGAAACATCAACGGCTCTAGGCAAATAATTCGTGTACCGTCCCGATTGTGAAGTGAGAAAATGTTGTAATCCAGCAAGCGCGAGATTCGAGGTCCATTCTCGGCGTGCCTAGAATCCGTCATGGGATTAATGAGATGCGAGCGTAGAATTCAATCGTCCTCGAGGATTGGCTTCTCCCGTGTTTGAAAATATATAACAACTATGATATTTTCTCGCCGATCGCCGCGTTTCGTGTCGCGGCCCACCATTTAATTAAGACCTGGATAATAATATTCTATTATGTCTTCGGAGGAAAGCCTCGCCGCCTTTGATATAACATAACATTGGCAAACTTTGGGGTCAACGCGATGCGTCTGGAGATCAGTAATTGGCGACGATCAACGTTTGCCTAATCGCCGAAGCGACTGCAAGCCTTTTTCCACTTGCATTGCGTGCACCAGAGCTCGCGATGATCCATTCCGTAGACCTTGCGGCACTTCTTCGTCTCCCCGCGCATCCGACGCGGCGAGGCTGGCATTTTCGTCGTGACGGTCAATAATCCGTTGTTGGGTAGATACGAGGGAACGGTCCGCGGGGACAGCTTTATGTGTTTCACGGGAGAGTTCTGTAATACATAGTTAACAATCGGTCGTTATCGAGCTGGGCGAAATATCTTGGCAAGGGAGATAGAAAATAATAGATAATAGTTTAATACACCAACAAACTGCATCGGGGAGCACAATTCTCATAAAACTAAATTCGAAGCTAACGCAATGTCAATAGTAGCTTATTTAATTATTATCAACTCCGAATTTATAAATAAAATCTCTACGAACAAATAGCTTTATTTTAAAAATTGAAATAAAACTAACGATATTTATTATTGTTACATGAAACTCGTTGTTGAAGGATTACTCGTCTTACAAATTGCTCATTGGATATTGTTAAATAATTGTAGATGAATGGATGTTTTGTCCAAACTTGATTTTAAAAAAAGAAGTACAAACTGTTTATACTGGATCATTGTTCAAAAATTGTCAATGCAGGTGATTAAAAAAAATAGCAGGATGAAAAGAAATTCATTTTCTCCATAAGACTATACGTTCAATTTTTGGTGGAAAGTTTCTTGAGGAAATGATATGTTTGTATATATAGCTTTTGTTGGGGTAAAAAAATGTACGCTGCAAGATTTTCAACGGAGTCTGTTGAGATATGATTTTCGGAGGAATCGCTTACCGGTGATGGAGCGATATTGAATGTGTTGCTTCTGTCTTTCATTGCTCCGGCAACGTTCTCAACGGGACCGGATTCGAGACGCAATTGTTTCTGGTACTCCGGATCTTCGTGGGGTGGACGCGCCATGTCCCGGTGAGACATGGTCGGCGGAGAGCTCGTATGATACCCAAGAGCAACCTCCGTATAATAGAATTCCTCCTCGTGGTCCGACATGTCGTCGTCTTCGTTATCGTCGCCGTCTTTTGCATTCTTAGGCCTTGAGAGAAAAGGAGAAACGAACGTTATACGAATTCTGCGTGCGGGACGAATGTCTGTCGAGAATTTCCTCGCGTTACCGAATTCTCAATGGCAATATACCCCGGGTAGAAATTATTCCAGCTTGCCCCGAATGACGCAGCTCCTTGATTGGCGAAGTTCCGCCGGTCCGGAATCCGTCCGGCGAGAGATGATACTTTCATCTCTCATATTTATATTTCAATTTGACGATGTAACACGAAAAGTATACTTCGCAAATTCGTGCATGGGCCATGGTAAGGTTTCTGGTCTTGCCAGGGCCTTGAGAAACCCCCGGAACGGGGGCCACGAAGACAGGAGTGTTACGTTCCAAAATGGCTCCTGCCAGACTGTTCTCTGAGGTCCGGGAACACGAATGTCCTGTGTCTCGATGTGTAATACCTAATTTCTACCCGGGGCTCGATGAAATTTGTTCGCATCGCGCGAGCGGAGGGCAAGAATCAAGTTGAGGGCGGAGACTCACCCGAGGTGAAGTTTCCGTACGTGTTCCTCGATACCGGCACACGTCGTTTGAATTTCCAAACATCCCGGCCAGGTGCACTGGAACACCATGCGCTGCGCCTGTGAACATAAAAGGCTGGCTTGAATATTTCCAATAGCTTTGAAGTACCGTTATCGCGGAAAGAGTATGCGCAATTCTTTGGACTGCGAATACGTCGGCAAGCGCGAGTTGCCCAACAAAAAATGAGCCTTGCATACAAGTTGGCGAGGATGCCAACTTGGCATTAGTATTTCATACCGTCGTCCAGCTTTTCTTGTCGCAATAGCATCATAGATGCTATTATTAGCAAGTTGTCAAGTGCTACGCAATGTGCACGCGCATCAATGCTCTTATATCACGAATTCAAGTGTCCCTCGTCGTGCTCGGACGTCGCGCGTAATTCACGCTGGACCCCGTGTGCTCTGAAAATTCGAACGTTCGTGCGAACTCGACGAATGAGAATCGCAATCGCTGGTCCAGCGAAACTGTTTGCGAACGAAAATAGCGGATACTGTCAAAACGTTCGGGAAATTCGAACAACTATGAGTTTGGGTGGATAGCAACTCGTGATAAAAAGGTTCCTATCGAAATTGCAGGCTGGAGCGAAGCGGAAGGCTGGCGATAGTGCAAATAACGAATTGAAATCATGCCAAAACCATGTTCTCCCACTTCTATATCCGTCAAACGGTTGCGACAATATTTCTGATTATAATTGTAATACATGAAAAACGATTTCCGAAACACGTGCTTTTCGGCGTGGTACTCGGCGTCTTTCTTTCATGATTGATAGCGAGAATTACGGCCTTCAGGATGCCTGCTTGGAATTATTATTAGTACGATATTATGTCAGATAATATTATTATTATTCATGTGATACACGAAGATCGTAAATCAATCAGTCGTGAAACGTGGTAAGTGAAACATTCCCGACTAACCGTTGGACCTCCATCTGTCTCATTTGCTCGTTACGCTGTTCCTACAAACTCCGCGCCATCCATTAGTATAAACGTACATGTACGAATGTGTACGCGGAGAGACAGTCAGCGGCCAGTGACGTCACGTCAGCTGTTGGCTACGCTTCGATCGACTGTGGCGCCACCTGTCGTGCGAAGCGAGAACTGCCAGTACAGCATGGCTGTCCCGTTCCGCGTAGTTCCGCCGATTCTCCGACAGATGGCGCTGAGGTCGAACAACAGCGAGGTAAACAGATGACTCGACGTTATCAATGATGACGAACGTATTTAAGAAACTCTAAGTACGGCATTCTGCTATGCGGACGTACAACAGTAGCCGATCCGAGAGATAAGCTTGCGAGAATCCGATAGTAAATGTAGTAAATAAACGCACCAAAACGCCCGGGGCAATTGATCGGAACGCCGATGCAGTCGCCGTAGTTTTCCCGATCGCGATGTGTGTCCACCGCATACATTCGAATTTGGGGAAAGAGCAGACGCCTCGTACTCGTGTATAATGCGTTGCAGGTTTAGTTTCCCGGAATCGAGGTTCCCCTGGAAGTTGGCCGTTCTCGAAACAGGACGAAGAACGTGAATGCATAGAGAGAGAGGCGGAGATAGAGAGTGGATCCTCTACTCGCGCTTTCCTCGTCCAGTGCCGGCCAACGACTCCTTCCACACATCTCGTCTGTACGTCGCTCCGTATACGTACGTATGTCTATGCTGGTGGCACGGCGGGAGACAAACAAAAGAGGCATGCGACGCCCACGCCGCCTGGCGAGGCGACCGCTGAGTCATTGATTTTTCCCGTGGCAGAAGGAAAATGCGGACGGTCGCGAGCCTGCGAGCACCGATGTTTAGAACGGTGGAATGAAGAAAGAGGAGAGAACGGACAAAGATTGGATGTAGCTCGCAGCTGTGACAGACGTTGCGCGTAGTTCGGAACGCTTTGTTTCCGAAGTGATGCGATACTGATCGACCGTTCGAATGATGACTCGGTGTAACTACTCGATGTCACAGGGTTCAGGGATTCTTCGGGTTCCGTCACGACGCGAAATGAAAATGAATGCGATTCGGAACGGAGGGGGGGGGGGGAGATCCCGTGGCAAAACGCACAAATTCCGCGTATCGCGTCGTTATATATACATACACGCTCGCGCGTAGGCAGATGACGGCGGAAATATTCGCATGACGTAATGAACTGCGCGTCGCAGTCGGCCGCTGACGTTAGTTCCATCGAGGCAACAAAAGGCTGGCGAAAGAAAAATCCATAAATGACGATACGCGAGTTACACGGCGAATGAGTAGCCGTACACGCAGCGACGGTGCGCGACATCAATCTTTCTGTACGGTTGCACGTGACCATGGTTTGAGACTTCGTCACAGCAAACGATAATTCACGCGCCATGTTTGGCGCTCGGTCGAATAAAATAGGATTAATTTCTTGTACGATTTCAAATAAAATATTCGATATTTCTGATGGAAATTCAATTTTCCTCAACGTCGCAAACTAGCGTAGTCTGAAAAGGTAAAAGTCTCGATAAAATTTACCCAAATTTCGCGAATTTGCTACTTTTCGCGTATACTTCTCGTGTTTTTGAGTACGATGGTATTCATCTCGATGCTCGTACCAAAACTCGGGACCACGTCGTTATCCAGCGAATGTTAATACTGAATCCATGTGCGAGTACGCCGAACTAAACAAGAGAGGAAATTAGGTCAGACGAAATTCTGCGGAATCAACGACGAAGCTGTGTTGCGTTGGCATTTAAGACACGAGATGTAGAGGCGCATTCAACATTCCTGCCACCCTAGACTTGACTAGGGTTATCGACGAATGGAACGGGATTTGCTGTTCGATACGTGCTTTTGATTTCAATAAAAAGAGATTGAATGCAATCGAAAGTTGTTAGATCAATAGACACCTGTTACCAATGGCTATTTCTAGAAGGGTGAGACCCAAAATACTGATGACCACTGTCTCAGGTATTCGTATTAGCCCGCGCGGAACAATACAATGAATGTAACGTCGCTGTGACCAATGAACGACGACTCACGTATCTGTGGATCCTTCCGGGTCAAATTACGAGTATGCCTACGGTAAAGCCAAATTCCTGATCCTGAAGTTTCCGTACCTAGAAGAAGTAACGGGAAAGTTTCTGAATATGTGCTGTTTCGTAGCTCTCTAAGACATGTTCGTGGCGCACGTGGACGAATTCGTATAAAATGATCATCGCTCATCTTCGACGGGGACGATGAAACTCAGGTTTCTTTGCTTTCATGTTCGGCGAAACGGAACGAAACAACACAAATGCGAACCGCGAAAGATCACCACGAAGTGGATCACGAAGGAGCGCGTACCGTGATAGTTCCAGCTTCTACTCGACGTACTTTCTAGGCGAGAAATGAAAACGTCCACCGAGCACGAATGTTTCCCCGGAACGTTTTAATACTTGTACCTAGTTTAATTTCGGACCTTGGCGTATTATTAGGAGAAAGTAAGCTCGACTGTCGTTTGAAACGCGTTGCGGAAGTTTTTCACGATCGGACTTGAGCATTGCGACGCGGTCCGTTGCGAAGGCAAAGGCGTTGCGCGAGAACGGAGAACGCCAACTTCCGTTCGTCACGAGGCCACGGACCTCTCTACCTCTCGGACTCGCCGGTATTTCCTAGGGCACACATAAGTCAAATCTTTGCCCTCTTCAGCCTCCTCCATCGTGCAGTCATTTTTTAGCCGGTCTAGTTCATCGTCCACCTCTGTTGCCTGTGAGCTTCGCATCGCATCGATATCTCGCATCCGTACACGTAAGCGACTCGTTATCAGACTCCGATGAGCGGAAGAATAATACTAGAACTGTATTATCGCGAGTCCTGGAAAGTTCGCGGACTACCAATGAATTCGATGATGCGACGAGACTGCGCTGCTGTACCTAAGCGCGGATCGGTAAGTTACCGCGCGTAAGTTGTAGGCGCAGCCGAGTGCGCCGCGTACGCGATGCACGTAGCCTCGTGAAAGTATACAATGCTGCCAACGTAACTCGACGTACGATGACTCGATGCGATTCGCGCCGGACGAAATAAAACCAGTCGACTCGTCAACAACAAAGGATAAGAGGGAAACGATGTAGGTAGGTGGTAAGCCGCAAACTGTTGAGCAGCCGAATAACGGCAACTGTTTTACGGCCGATAACAAAACTGAGGACAGCAAGAGTAACGGTACGCGTCGACTCGTCGCGCTTTCCTATCCGTTATTACCCCCGCTGATTGTGCTTCTCGACTTGCTTTCGTTCAGCCTGCCCATTCTTCGCGGCGATACCAGTTTTCGCGAGGTTCTCCCATCAACTTTTGCGTTGACACGCCGCGATAGCGCTACGACTCATTATTAATAAGCCACAACACCGTACGCCCGAGATAGGCCAAAAGTGATCCGACGACATTTAGGCGCGTGTAGGAATGTTTACTACTCCCAGCAGACTTACGTTTACTCGCGTCCGTGCTTCGTCGGGGCATTTTCATGAACATAGTATCCGAAACGTGGACTCGCACATCGACGGGATACGAATTCGAGTTTGGAAAAACGCAATCGATCTTTCGTTTCACAGGCTGTGTACGCATAGTCTGCCGTGGAGGAGAGAATAAATGAGATGGTTTGGTCTGAAGATGGACCATACGCCGAGGTGCATGCTCTCACCAGCTCCGAGGCATCACGCCATGCCCAAGGCGTATAAGATGTAGCTACGCGCGGGCATAGTCGTGTACGTAGTCGGGTCCGTCGGAACAACACGCGGAGCTGCTACTCCCCTCCTCGTAACTGTGGCTGGTTTCGTGCCGGACAGCCCGGCCCTGCCCCCCCGAACATGTCACGGTGTACCAAGGGATTTCCGTCCGCTCGCGCATGAGACGGATCCGAGTGCCATCTATGCCGTACAGCGCGGTGGCCATGGCGAATCACACCGCATCGCGCCTTACCTGAACGTACGAGGCACACATGTATACCCAACTGAACCCGACTAAACCCAAGAGAACCCGATGCGATGAGAGGCGAACAACGGCGACCACGCAAGTCACGGCAGAATGGCGAACGGAGGCAGCCGAGCCGAACCGAGCAGAGCCGAGCGGAGCCGAGCAGCCACGGGAGCGCCGCGTCGTAGCTAACAATCTTACGTGCAAGAACGTGGTTGTAAGTAAGGCAAAGCAAAATATGGCGCCACGAACAGACTCTCATCGTCGACTAGGTCCAAGGCCTCGCGAACGGGTTGCCGCCCTCCTCTTAATTTCTCTCGCGTGATTTCTCGTACCGGGTGTGCTCCGCATTCGTAAACGTAACGAACAATGGCAACGCTCAACGTTACGCGAGAAATAATCGCACGTTGTTCGTCGTTTTCTTAAATCGCTGAGGAGTAAACGCTCGTCGAGATCATTTATACGTATGCGAGGACTCGATGGAGGAATTGGTCCGCTAACGGGTCATTCGTGGACGAAGAAGAGGTTATTACGAGTCCGCGTTATCGGGCTCCAAACATTGTATGTACCTATATTACGCACGTGCAGAGGAGGTGTTGTTGCCCTCGCATGTGAATAACTCTCGAATCACCCCGTGCGCATAGCTTCGCTCGTGTGCCAGTACGGTCTTGGTGGAGGTAAGTCGGAAGGGTCAACGACCGACCCTCGGCACACTACTAGAACGCACCAACATAAAGGCCTCGTCAGTTTGTTTTGATTCTCCGGGCGTTACTCCGTCGAGCGACCGATCGCCAGTTGCAGCTGCCGCCTGTATCCCTTTAAGGACCGTATTCCCCTCAATCTCGTAACCTATACTCGACTCGACTAATCCTTCTTCTTCTTCTTCTGGGTCGACGTAGAAACCGACGTTGTAGATTCCTCGAAAGCGACGGAGCAACGGCAGCGACGCCGGAGGGAGAGGACCGAGTTTCCTTTGTTTTCAGCGTGCTCGGTAACATCCACAGGTTGTCGGACGGCCCTGTCGCTTGCACCCAGAGTACGCGAGTTACGGAAACCGGCTATCGATCCCGCTGCATGCGAAACGCCGATTATTCCAGATGCTAAGATAATCGACGCGGCGAACTGTTGCTTTTCCACGGGCATTGCTTCGAGTCGTGGGATGCAATATCGGTGGCAGCTGGTACTGCGTGAACTGTTACTAGATTTAATGGCTCTTCGCGAGTAGATCTGCATTCAGCTTGGCAGCCCTGACAAATAAACGAGACTGGCCAGGAGCGAGAGACAAACGAAACTCGCGCGGGCTTCTTTGTTCCATCGCGCTTTTTCAAAACAACTATCGTTGGCATCCTGGCTCGACTGCCCCCCCCCCCCCTGCCCGACCATCGTTTATCGTTGTTCTAGCCTCTTCGCCCGAGTTGTGCTTCCCCCGTCGTCGCATCCACGGAGAAACGTCCACCGTACAAATTCGTGGTTTCCAGCCTACTTACGTTAGTCCCAAGGCTGGTCGATACCTCGTCTTCCGCGTCTTTTGCACACCCCTCCTCGACCCACCGTCACATCCTCCGCGGTCGTGTCTCAATCGACCGCTCTGTAACGTTGAGATTGCACAACTTGTCGCCATATTGATTTGCCGTTGAGTACTGCATACCGTTGTTTACCGAGATCCTTTTCACGCATCCCAAGTCCCCCGCAGCAAATCGGTCAGGCCGAAACCTCACGTTAGACAGAAATAACAACCGAGTCTGTTGTTATTTGAAATGAACAACAGTTCGATTTGGCAGTTTACAGCAGAGTAGGGTTACTCGTGAGAACACGTTGGGAACGTGTATTATCATTTCATGATCGTAATGCAATTCGCGATTCCATGACGCTACAGCGGTAGGACAACTAGTCTGAACGTAGTTGAGATCATCCTTGACTTTTTCATCTAGTCAGTATCGTAAGAGGTAGTCTAGTTGAAGTGCCGTGGAAAAGTAGTCGTGGTAGCTATGTTTTCACGCCGCTGTAACTTTTTCATCAGGCTACAGCTACCAGGTTTCAGAAGCTAGAGACGAGATATACGAATGATGTTCAGCTCTTAATAATATTTGTAACAACGGTGCAACGACTTTCAGATCTAGCTACTGCTACCAGATTTCTCGCGTTGCGGCAACCAAATGAAAAAATCCTCTTCAACTATAAATGCTAGTTGCGGCAACTTCAACATTTTCAGAGTTTCACAATGCGAGCAAAGATCGTGATTTCGTGCGTCGAATGGTACTCGCGGGTAGCGTTTCGGCAAGGGAGACCAGACGAGGAAGTGCCGCTGTCGAACTCACTTCGAGCTATTGAACGTTGATGTGTCATCTTGGTTGGAAATCTTGAATCAGCGAGGCGTTTCTCGTGCTCGGATTTGACAGGCGAGCTAAAATCTCGTCTCGATCTTGTTTACACGCCAACGCGGTCTTGTTTACGCGACGAGGCGATATTCGAGCCCCGGGTAGGAGCAGCTACGATTTCAAAGCTACATCAACCATATTTTCTCGGTATAGCAACGATATTACATAGTCAAGGACAACTTAAACTGTGTGAACCAGTCATGATGCCAGAAAGCCCGAATCGGTTACAGTAACTACATTCGCGGGGTATTATTACCAGACATGTAGTCGCAGTAACTAGAAGAAGTAGTTCCAAGTGCTGTTCTGGAATAACCTTTTTTCTAGTTACCCTGACTAGGTACCGTTTCTCTCGGTGTACCGATGTATCAAGTTCTACGATATTGACTCACAAGCAAGCCATGAGCAAGTTGGGCAATCACAGGCTCCCTAGTCCTTACAATCGGGTGTTCGGACAGCCGGACAACCGTTTGGTCGTAACGTTAGGTTGATTATCTTTTGTCATTCGTTTCCGCACCGACTCGTCGCAGCACAAAAGGTTCCGTTACGAAATGCCGAAACTCTCGCCGCGTTGTTATCATCGCCTGCGCTTCGCCGATCATATCTGCGGCGTCGTTCAACCGGCCGCTAATCCAGATCGAGATAAGTCAATATTATTTGAGAATCGAAACTACGTCGTTGAAAAATATGATGGTCGTCCTCCGTTTCCCCACACTTGAGTCCATAACAATTTACCCGATTCTCAAATAACTCCGGGGAACTATTTTCTACGTACGTACGTCACGGAAGAACGGCCATGAAAACCTTATCGGAACCACTGAAAAACACCGTCAGCTACTACGCGCAAACAACCGAACGCGCCACGCTGATTGGTAGTTAATTCGTGTTGTAATATTTCCGCGCGGCGGAATGACATCATCGTCTGAACTTGAATCTATTCGTAACAACCGAGAAAACAGTGTGTTTGTACAGCGCTCCCCATCGACGCGTCTCTCCCATTCGCCGAAAAATCGACTTGCCTGTGGACTCAAACTCGGTACTTGGTGCCTACGCTGTTACATTCCTACTACAATAATTGTATTTCTGCAGCAGAGAAACGCGAAGGCGCCGCTTTCGACACTCGGCGAAGCGTAAAGAAGAGTCTTGGATGATTCGAATGGTTCTCAATTTCCCTCAATTTCCCTGATGCTGCGGTTTGGATCTACCAATATAGATAACTTCGCCTTACTTCTAAGTTCATTTACTGTCTGTCACATTCATTCAATGCTCTCCTTCGTTGCATAGGTGCCTGAAGCAAGAGTGAAGGACATTGAAATGCCAATGCATGGATAGGTATACCAAAGCAGACGACGCACAAAACGAGGGCTACATAAACTTGGCGACCATCTTCTTACCATTTGTACCTATACGTTTCCCACGATCAGTTGACGATTTTTTAAATTGTTTAGAAACTGGCCAGCTCGCCATTTTATTTCGCGAATTTTCTTACAGGGTATGTAGTAGTTTTCGTCCCGAATTTGTTTCACAAAAGGGTACCTCACTTGGCGACTGTACTCTACTTGGCGCTGGAGTCAACGATCATAGTGCAAAGTTTCCCAGCGTTTCCCTGAGGGCATCGATCAACGACGAATTATCGAGCAGATAATTTGCATCCAAGTGAGGGTGGAAGGATGCGGAGGCGAGGGAGTCGAGATGCGTTATATTATAGATTGTAAACTTGGAATTGAATCCACAGGCGCGCTATCCTCGGTACCCGGAATGGATTCTAGGACGTACAACGAAAGAACGTGAACCGGTGTCGAGATTCGCGAGAACTATTCGAGATGACGTTTCGCCGTTATCTTTGTTATGACAGATAAGAAAACTCGGTCGATGGACGTACGACGGCCCCGGAGCAGCTGCTCGACGTTGGAGGATAAAAGAACGATGAACGCGGTGGGAGCAGTGCTATAGTTCATCGACGCTTTCGATCTTTTCACGCAGCTGGTTCGTGCCGTTTCGCATGCAAGTGCATACAAGTGCCCGCGGCGTGGCGCAAGTGCGCAAGGACGCCCACGAGTCAACTGACCTGTAAAGTGTCGGTTGACTATCCTTCTTCGGCATCGCGTGGGTCGAATTCGCGAGCGAACGAAAAGCTGCGCGGCGCGAATGGAACTGTGGAAGTCGAAGGAACACGTCGTCAAGTTCGCGTCGAGGGCGAGCAACATTGAGCCTGGACGAACATGCCTCTAGGTGAACGTCAACGCTGCCAGGGAATGTGGTAGTCTGCGAGCCCAGGGACCAAGAATGCAACAGTACGAAATACACGTGCGTCTTACAGACTGTTTTACACAGTCTGTAAGATAGTTTGTGGATCGTGAGACAGCCACGAAAATTACGTGTACATCTGCAAAATGTTGGGACAGTACGAGTCAGCAAGTGTATGTTTTATCAGGCTCTTGCTTGGTGAACATTAGGGTGCCTTTATGTTCGAGACTTTTTGTCAATTTCCGGTCCCAACTGAAGACTTTGCAGGAGGAGAAGAGGCCTCGGTACTATCGAGTTTCTGCCCCGGTTCGGAAAAATCGTAGGCTGAGAGTAGGACGGATTTTCACAAATTCCTTAGTGGGACCGATTTCCAGTGGTACGGATTTACAGGACACCGCTGAAATCCTAGGCTATTAGCTGCTCTATCGTGGAGAGCATTGAGAGAGCATTGTCGTCTAGCTGACGGCACAGGTTTCCATCCATTTCAGCTACCGACCCGCTATTTTGCGAAGGCTCGTGAAAAGCCTATGAACAGGCAGCGAAATCTAATGGGCTTCTGGTTCGATTTCACACGCCAACTTTCTCGCGCCTTTCGATTTCGTAGCGCGCTCGGCAGTTCGTATCGAGTAAGTTTTTTACTCGTCGTCGCCGGCTTATTTATTCACGACAGTCCGCGTCAGGTCATCTACTTTTCAATTCGACCTCTGCCCACAGATTCTCTCCACTGTTCGACCCGCTTGGAGATGACCGGAGAATCGAATTTTCTAGAAAACAGATTTTTAGCAGGCTTCAATCGTCGAGATTTTGCTCCATCTTGTGTCGGAGTATTCTATCTTAAGGATTCCCAAATGGACCGCGAAGTGAATCAACAAATTCTGATTTGGGTGGCGTAGCCAACGTACATGTCGCGCATCATCGAAGCACTGTGTCAGCATCAGGGCGCGCGACATGTCTGTGGCCGGGGCGCGCGACATGTCTGTGGCCAAGACACGCGCATCTTTCGACCGTCACGCTCGCGTTCGCCTCGATAAAAGTAACTGTTACGTCCTAGCGGGGGATAATTCGTGGGTCGCCCAACTTTTTCAAACCTGCTCCTCCGACTCGTTCCAGTCAGCTTTGCTCGCGTGTACGCGTTGTCGGTAATTCGGCACGCTTCGTTAAATTCGGTCCGATACGTGATTTCGAACTGAAAACACCTACGGCATCTGGTTCAGAAACGTCGGAGGCCCAACAGCTTGGAAATTTCACGGCCTATTTTTCGGAGCGACGTTCACCTGAGTCGAACTGCTAGAAGAAGAAACAGGGAAGGAGAGAGGGCCGGGGACAGGAGAGTGGGAGAGGGAGACGGAGAGAATCATTGCACGGCAAAATGGAAAGTAGGCTACCAACCGAGGAACGTTTCCAAAGTTCCGTTACCAATCTGCCGGCAGTCGTAGGTTTCGGAGACCGGATACGAATGGTTCTCCAGCAATGCGCGGGGCCTCGCTACCTCGCCACTCTTAGGCGTGCGAACACGTTCTCCAGATTTTCAGTTTCTAATGGCTATACGTCTCGGTGTGTTGTACGTTTCACAGAACGGATTTGGAACTGCCTGAGAACACTCCAAGAATCTGAGAATATCACTAAGCGTACTCTTCGCGACGTTCCGCTCGCCACTCCACGATTCACGATCTGCTCATCGCTAGTCTACCACGAGCAGCTGTAGCGAGCTTCCATGTTCCCTCCGTCATTCTTTCCTATTATTCCCCAGCCTCTCGAGACGTAGAACCCAGCTGAGGTAACCACCGAAGCACGCAGCTACGCAACCAGAATGGAATCCCTCGAAATGATGCGCGCGGTATCTATCATCGGAGGAATCGATTCTTCGAAGAGTCAGCCATCTTCCGGAATACTATACGTAAAAATCCAGAGTAACCGCTGTCCTCATTTGTCACTGCCCTCTTCGCGGAGCGCGCAACCGAAATCCTACATACAAGCCGCTGGACATCCTGCTCCCAACGCAATTTTAATACCGTGATTCAGCAAAGTGTGAGTACCTACGTGTACAAACCGGTCTCGCCGGCAGGTACGGCCATGTTGTTATTGTTGTTGCGGCCCTTTGAATTTTTCGTGACGCGGAATCCTTGGGAGTCCATTGAACGTTAGACTTCGCGGACGCGCGAACAACTACGCCGAATTCAACCTTCGACGTAGGAAAAAATACGTGGCGTTTCGCGAACTTTGCTCTGTCGAGCAAAAATACCGGGTGGCTGATACGAAAGGCTCGTTCTACGCGTTTGATTTTTTTCAACTTGATTTCACCAAGATTGTCAAATTATCACCATATTCGTTGGACCCTCAGCTTTGATGTGACCATCGTCACATTACACTGACTTCTGTAACTCGATGAATCAAAAAAAAAAATAGTTCAATAGTCAATCGAAGGATTTTTTGTCACTAAAATTTTTGTGAGCAATGAAGTAGGGCATTTTTCCTAGAAAATTCGTGAGCCAGCAATAAGAGGCCGAATGAATATTTGTTTTTGAAATCTTGGTACCTAATATAAAATAAACATAAAAATAAAATTATTACTCCAATTTATTTGTATTTAAAAAAAAATTAAAATGTGAAAATGATTGAAAATAGTTATTTTTCCAAGCCTCTATATGTGTATATAAAAATAGTGTGAAGATGGTCGACTCGGAATAACATTTGTTTCGCACTCGAATATTTCGTCGCCGTCTCGTTCATATCGCGCGATAAAAATGTGCAAGGCCTAACTCTCGCCGCGATGTGTCGTACCCCTGGAATGTTGGATCCAATTATAACAGTGGGTCCTCGTTGTCAGAGACCGCGTATATATATTGGTACGACGCCGAATCTAAAAAAAATCGCCAGCCAAACCGTAGGGGACAAGAGTCGCATTTCGTTCAGCGCGCGACTTTCGCGAGGTAGCAACAAAATTAGACTCCTCTCGACGATACATATAGAACCGTTATGCAACTGGCGTTTGTCCACATTCGCACTCGCGTCACCTGGGATTATGCATTCGTATCGTTTGCCGCCGTTGGTGCGTACTGCACGACGATGTCGTGGCTAGCCAGGGTGCGTCATTTTTTCGCATCCTTTTTTTTCTGTGACTCGCAAACAGTTGGCTACTTTGAGGGGGGTGAGAACAGAAGTCTGTCGAAGTTTGAGCTCCTGATATTATCATATCAGGTGGAGAAAAATTAAGATCCATCAATGCAGGAAGTAATCGTGATCAGCCCCGGACGACTTGAAAAAAGAGCTGACATTGCATTTAGGTAAACAACAAAGTATACCATTTGGGGCACACCAATCATAGACAATTAATGGGTAACTATATACAATTTGACGAAATTTCATTATTTGGCTGGTTTTTTTTTTACTACTTTTTCTGCATGGATCTGGATGGCAGATTGTGGGGGCAATCCCGCTCAGGTTGGAGTAATGCTAAAACCGGTGGGTAGATGCGCGTGAAATGGCAAACCAATAAGTAGGATGCGTCGCGATGGATTCATCGCTCATAGACATATGTCTCCTCTGGTGCTTAAGGGACAGGATATTTAGGGTTAGTTGCACCAAAAGTAACACCCTTTATTCCGTACAATCTGAACGTTGGTTCTGACCGAACAGTGTTATGATCTAGTCAGAGCAACCGGAACAAAGCGAGGCTGTTTGCACTTTCCGCATGTGACCTTGATGTTTAATCCACTGATGTTTTTTCCATCTCACTGTACACACTCGACCAAAGTCGGAGTGGTCGAAAAAACGAGGAAGAAATCCACGATTCTGTAGTGTTTTTCGGAAATTCTCTGCGAGTTCTCGAGAAGAGTTCATTTTTTTTGCGTAAAACGCAGTGTTTGTTTAGCGGCGTCCGGACCCGAGGGACAGACACGACTCCATGTCTCCGGAATTTTTGATAAAAAATGAAAATATCAAGATCAAAAAATACTTTACTCTCCCCCTCATGTTTACAAGCTCGATCGGCGTATTCCCACGCGACCGAGAACTCCGGTGTTATATTTGTCGGGTGGCAAAGGTCGGAGACTTATGTTAGTCAAGGTCGCTGAACCACGTCATCGCCTATTTGTTGTTGTAAAAAGAATAAATTTAGAAGTGCGTTACGACCGGGCCAAAGCGAGGCGCGTTTTCCGTTCAGAAACTCGCAAGAGACTTCGCGACGAGATGAGTGTAACATGACACGCGTCCGAGAAGCGTGACAGAATCGAAATGATTAGATCAACAAATTCGTAACGACTTTTACACTGGAGAAAAAACTATTTGAGATAGAAAAATTCGCCATTTTTGGCGATTCTGGCCATCGGACGCCATCGGGATCGCTGTGTCCCAATGCTATGTACTCGCGGAACACTGACAAATAAAGTGGCAAATTGCTTATCAGGTGACGCGCCAAACTGATAAATTCTCATCGCGTGATGTATCTCGCAAGTTGGTATCGAGAAACGAGACAATTCGGTTTGTCACTCCGAACGTAACTCCGAATTCGTCACGTGTTTTAGAACCGCGATGCGCAATCGTACAATCGTAAAGTAAAAATTCGCCTCCGCGCTCCTCGCGAATATTACTTGCAACGGAGCCAAAACAGAGCGAGATACATATTCGTGTGAAGAATTACGAACTGGCTTGGCTGGTGTCAGACGGATGGGAGAATTGTTAACGAATCACTTTTTTCTATCTTGCAATTAAGCGAGGCACTTTCATTTTTACAGATTCTGTGCAGCTCGCCAGACTTTCTCCTTTCGGCGCAGAGTGGTCGAAAACGAGCACATAATAAATTTTCACCAAATTGGGGTACGTTTGTTACTGCAGAGATCGCGATATCATCAACTTGCGAGATAATAATCTTATAGACTCCATTTCTAGGTCTACAACCAAAACCTGAAAAACTGAACCCACGTACCTATACACCCTCGAAGCTCGGTTTACAGTTTCCAAGATTATTCGATATGGCGCAAGTTGGTGTTCTGAAAAATCGCAATTTCCGCAGTAACATATATATATATTTTTCAAATACCCAATTTGGTACAAATTCACGATGTTGTCCGGAATCCGATAGCGCGGCGCACACTCCGGCAAAATGGGACGAGAACGGAAAAAATGTAAAGCTACCTCAACTAAACCCTAAACACTTCATTCCAGGGCGAAAAAATCAGTCTTGGCAATCGACAGGTAAACTTCGTTGATCACAATTTAGTGGTCCAAACCGCGTCAGAAAACTCGATATATTAGGATAGGAGCACGTGGGGTATGGTTGTCCAGGCATTTTTTCACGCTCTGTCGAATGCAACTCGTCCCAGATGTCTAGAATGCATAATTAGGGGAAAAATGACTACCTTGTAATAAAAAACGCGCAATATCGGTCGTATTCATCTGGACAATACCTCAACAATTGCCACTGCAAATTTTTTGTGCCCAAACAAAGTAAGTTCGTCGTTATTAAACGTAACTAGATATCGTTAGCGATCCTTCCAACAAAATCCGCGGTGCATGGTGCTCTTTCCAAAAGCGCCTACTAAGAGGGTGGAACGTCAGGAAAGTATGGCCTTGAGAAAGTATTACCTCACTTCAGAATTCGCTCATCCAAAAAGAGGCCTTCGGTAAAAAAAAATTCAGCACTTGAAATTCTCACGTTTGGAAAATCGAGTTTTTCCGCGTTTGCCCCGCGACGCGCAGAAGCTTCGACCGTTAGTTTCGCGAATTCGGCTGACGCGGCCCACCCCAAGGTCGTTGATCGGCGAACTTTCAGCTGTTACAAAACCTCTCGCATCTCCGGCTAGGGGGGGGGGTATTCGCGACGTGCAGCGTTTGCGTAGAACGCGAGCACGAGGAGAGGGGTACGGCGGAGCGACACGTTGCCTCGCGAGAGGTGGGAGCGCGGAGGACTCTACAAGGATAACGTTAGCCTAGGCCAAGACTATCAACACCAGCTGTCCGAATTATCTAGCGCCCGTAGCGCGCGGTGTACAGCTACGCGCGCATAAACGTGTATGCGCGCGCCAATAAACCCGCTAAATCTAAGAATATCGGCGGCTCCGGCAGATTCGGACGCTACTCGCGATACTTACCGCGGGAAGCGCGATGGTGAAATCAGGGGGAAACGCGCGATGCTTTTTCCCCGTGACGGAGACGGCGCGTTTTTTCTTTCGTCAATTTCGGCGACAATGATGATAATTCTAAGCCAAATCCTTGAGCAGCGCGGAGCGTTACGTAAATCGTTTCACCATCGACCGCGTCGTTGTGGCTAACCGCTGTCTGTAAGGAAACTTTCTCCGCGATCGTACCCCGCGCGTTTGCCTTGACGCGGCCTAAATAAGTTGGCAGTGAACCGATTAGCTGGCCGATTGCGTCGACGCGTGAGCAAAGAACGGTGCTCGACATATGACGACACGATGCGAGTGCCGACGGATGAGAAGGAAAAATAGGGTCACCGCTGCAAATTCTCGACTCGGATTTCGCACCTTGTAGCTTACGAATCATACGTGCATACTACTCCAAGCGGCAATTAATTTGACGTTGGCAAAAAACTGTTACAAATTTACCAACGATACGAAATCGGCAGTCTCCAATGGATCGTAAAATACAGGGAAAAGAAATAGTACGTTGTGTATCTAGGGCGGAAAAGAGGCGATCCCCTCCCGAGTTTTTCCACGCCTTTGTATACAAAAACAGACTTCACGTCCTACCTGCAACAAAGGTACGCTCTTTCGTGCGTATTTCGTGGGTGGAAAATGCAGCCCTAGGGCGGGAAGTAAAGCCCTATGGGGAAAAGTGCAGCCCTAGGGCGGAAAAATGCGATTTTGGTCATATTAATAAATGATATTTGAGCCCAAGCTTGCGCCACGCTTATATTATTTCGATGTCCGCATTTTACTTGTCATGAAGAATATGTTCTGCTTATACGGGGTGAGCAAAAGAAAAAGATACAGTCAAATAACTCGAAAACTACGCGAAATCAAAAAAAAATGTTGAAATAAAAGTTACATGGTTTGGAGGGGGACATTCGATTGTGAGGTTGAAATGACCTTGAAATTAGTTTAATGGGGTTTTTTAACACATATTTTTGACATTGGCAATCGAAAGAGAAGGAAATTTTTAGTCCGATTACGATTTTTAAATATTAATACATTTTGACCTTAAAAAAATTGTCACCTTTTAGCAGATTTTTAACATTAAAATCGGCATTATTTAAAATGACATTGAAATGATCTTGAACATTGTTTTAAAAAGATCTTGAAACTTAAATGACAAAATTATCATTAAAACTACTTTTAGCACTACCCAGAAACAACGGCGGGAACGTAGTATAATGTAGTTACAGTAGTCTTTTTTGCCAAATCAACGGACCAGATGCAGTTGACTGAAGAGTGAACAAGACGTGGAAGACATACATGTAGTATATCGAAACAATGCAAAGGAGATTTGAAATGGGAGAATAAATGTTTTTAGTGCGATTGCGACTACTATTGACTCGACCATCAAACGTTTTCACAAAAGTAATCCAATGGAAATTTTGTTCTTCGCGGAGAGGTGTGCTGAGGTGGTGTCGCAGCTTCCAAGGAATCTGGCACTAGAAACTTGTTGGCATAGGCCGAGGCTACCCATTGGTTGGTACGTTACATATTCTGACAAAAATTCGTTTCGATTCCTAGCGACTAGGACATTAATGTTATTAGCTGGCATTATCCACGCATTCGCAGGACTGGAATTAGACGATTTGGAGATAGATGGTTCGCGCACGAACTTTAGAAACCGACGACTCCGGCGGCCTTATATATGCTGACGGATACGTTTCGCCGCTCGCGAAAAAACGGGTCAGTTACTGCAACATACGTAAATATTGTAGATCAAGTAAAATACTCATCATTCCAACTAATACTCTTGTGCTGCAACGGACAATCAATTATTTCGATGCAATACTCGTACCAAATCAATTGTTCGCATTTATAGGCACGAGGTCGTTGTTTCTGCCGACTTTTTCCCCCAGTCAGCGTGACATTCCCGGATAATTGAATTTACGTGCAATTGAAAATCTACGAGTTGGGAAACTACACCGTCTTTCTTGCGCAACCCTCGCCGCGTTGTTTTTGTAACGCGAAGCGAAAAGGGAGCTTTCTCGCGTATAATCGAGAATCGCCATTTTTGTTTGCCTAACGTTTTCTATGCGTACACGAAACGCGGATCGTGCGTGTCACCGCGGACGAGACGTGGAACGGCGCCCATTGAAATTCCCGTCGAGAAATCGCTAAGATTGGTTTACCTGTTCAGTAGCACGCGGAAGAACGTTGCGGATTGTTTGGCGAGGCTTACCGTTAGAATTTGGCGGAGCGTTAGCCGACAAGTCGAGGTCACCTGGTCGCGAATTTCGCGGTCGGCCATTCGCGCCGAATAGTAGATACTCCATGACCTAGGTTACACCGCGGAATGTAATAGCGACGCGATGCAAAAATTTGTTGCTCTCCTAGTCGTTTCACGTACAAAAAACGACCGACTGCGAGATGTGACCACCGATAGCAAATTGTCATCTCTCTGCGAGGCTTCCTGGCCCAGCGAATATTGTACATACGAAAAGGTATGAGCATACGTACAACGAAGAATTCAAGTGACCAAAGAAAACCTGGTAAATAGACAAAAATCGTCAGTTTTTAATAATTTATTTTGGACACTAGGAATTTCGTCAAACCACTCGAATGCTACCGGCTTTCATATTTATGGAATTTTAGATATGATAGTAATTTTGGGGGAAAAATTGCGAACCTTTCAATTTTATAGTCTCGTTAACCTACGATCCTTAACCCTTACTGGTCACTCGGGGTTGATTCAACCCCAGCGGTTTTTCGAACTGCGCTACCTCCTAGAGTATTTGTGAAAAATGGGACACGTGTCGTGATCTGTGGGTAGTTTGAACCATTTTTCATCAGAAAATATCGTTCGTTATAACAAATCTGGCGTATCATTTTTCCGCACTTCAGATGTTCAAATAAATATAGTTTTTGGAACGGCCACTAATTTATTCTCACCCACCTGAAAGTATGCTATTTCAGATTTATGAAACGATTTTTTTGATTTTTTTTCGTTGAAAATTGAAGTCTCTGCATGGCTGTTCATGAAAAAAGTCATATTTTACGATTTTTTTTCGACTTTTCTTTTTTGGTATTAAAAATTACACGACTTGAAAATAACTGACATGGCGTTACGCATAAAGGTTGACGTTACATTGTAGTATTTTGATATAATTTTTTTTTCAATTTTTCAGTTATTTATCACTTTCCAAAGTGAGTGGGGTTGGTGACACCCCATGTGACCATCACGTCAGAATCCGGAGGTGTGACCATTAAGGGTTAATGAGTAATTATGCTGATCAGGCATTCAACTTTTCTGCGCTGGACTGACCCATGACTCGGTATTTGGGTCTCGATTACGGGACCCACCGTTATTGGAATAGCGGCACATGCGTGAAAAAATGGTCGCGTGCGACGGCGTTGAATTGGTAGCGCAAGACTGCCCCGACTTTGATATACCGCTGGAGATTTTCTCCGATGATGGGAACCAGAGATTGAGATTTTTCTCGCACAGGCGAGAGGATTTTGGCGCCCACCGTTCGTTTCGCCGCTCCGCGGATTGGGAGAAAGTGCTGCGGCGCGAAAGTTGACGAGGGCAGCGCTGATACGACGAAGATCAAGCGATCAGGAACTTGACGGTTTTTTTTGGGACGCTGATGGTTTTTTCTCACTTTGCGAAGCGTGAAATCGGTGGGAACCACGTCGCGAACGAGGAATCTCCGTCTCCCGGAGTACGAGGGGGAGTTATCACGTAACAAGGTCAACGGTCGTCGCGCGAGGAAGGCATAGTAATGCAATCTGCTCCCACGCGCGTATCAATCGTTTCAATTACTGCCCTCGCTAACGACGGAGTAGTTATCGATTCGAGGTCGAGCTACGCACGGGACAATTAAATATTATGTCAGATCCCTCGGATGGGTGCGCGCGTTACCGGCATACGAATCGAACGATTCGCTACGATTATCTTCACAGAGACGTACGTGTTGGTAAAGAGTATATTTATGCGCTGGTGCTCCACCGGAAGTACCGGCGCATACCCGTGGCGCGCACGGTAACGCGGCGCGGTCCCCACTGACGCGCATGTACACCAGGGTGCATCATTTCTAACGAAATTTTTTTCATCCGTTTTTTGTCATCCGCTGCCCCATGAAAATTTAGTC
The DNA here is from genome assembly GCA_963969455.1 of Arge pagana. Lineage (NCBI taxonomy): Eukaryota > Metazoa > Arthropoda > Insecta > Hymenoptera > Argidae > Arge > Arge pagana. The sequence continues at coordinate 2,316,016 of OZ018313.1, read as the reverse complement.
CCTCGTATTCTCTCCAAATTCGCGCCCTCAATTTCAATTTTGAGTACCTCGTCTGGATCGTCGTCCCATCTAAATAACGTAAATCGTAGTCTTTTTTTATTTTAAATCGTTACAGCTCGGTTCGCTTTTACGATTTTTCATCGCGATTGGTCGCAGTCTATAGTACATTAGAGCCTCTTTGAAAGTGTCCCCTAACATTTTCGTGTAACTTGAACCGTCTCGACGCTGTTCGCCTCGAAAGCCCAATTTCCACGAAAATTGTCATATTTTCCTTGTTATCAGCGTAACGAGTGGAGTGACAATGAAAAAGTTTAGGAAAACTTTGTAGGAAATCGTATTGCCGACAAAAAATGTCTGATTGCTTATTTGGCTCAGATGCGCGATTCGCAAGATATAGTCACGTTGATGTATTGAAGATTGAACGTTCATTGAATTCAACTTGTGTTGTATCATTTCGCAAACTTACAAATTCGAATATATCTTGTGAACCGCGCATCTGAGCAAAATATATAATGAGACATTTTTTGTAGGAAATCCGATTTCCTACAAATTGTTTTTGAACTTTTTCATTGTAACTTCAACCGTTAAGCTGATAACACAGAGAATATGACAATTTTCGTGGAAATTCGACTTTCAAGGTCAATCCCGACGAGACGGTAGAAGTTACACGAAAATGATAAGGGACACTTTTAAAGAGTCTCTAATACACTGCAGATTGCGACCAATCGCAATAGAAAGGCATGAAACCAAACTGAGGTATAGCAATTTTAAAAAAAGAAGACCGTGATTCGCATGTTGTGCTGCTTCATCATAGCACTTACCGCGGTAAATAAAAATGGCCAACGATAAAGGAAAACTGCGAGTGTCGAATGATAATTAGGTAGGAAGGCGTGTTGTTAGGCAACCTTGAAGTCAATTAGTAGATGTTATTCGAGGATCGGTCGTTTCGTTAATTAAACACTCGAGATTATTGGCGAGTCGATCGCAAGTGAACGGAGGAGAGATGGGGAAAGGGAATGAAAGGTGAGAAAGTTTTCTTCGTCGGATTACTACTGCGATACTTGTCGGAAAGTTGGCCGTGCTGGTCGCTAGCAATGACTTGGCCACACTACGAAACTTTCTGTCCGAGTATTTTCGAATGGAAAGCGAGAAGGATTCGCCGTCTCGCGACTCCTCTCGTTTTCGAGGCACAACGCTGAGCGGGAGATACGTCGCCGATCTTCGGGACATTAGATCTATGTGCGGAGTATTCCACGAAAAATCGGACCGTTCCAAAAAAAATTATTTTACATTTCCCCAATTTTCTCTTATTTCTCGTACCCTTAGAAAAAAGATTCGGAAAAGTGCGAGCAACAAGTTAGATTCGAATTAAAAAACTGTCAGGAAGTGGGTCAATGCCAGCGTCTGATAGTCGGACGGAGAATTCGTTGGGAGTTGGAAACCTAGACTATACAGGGTGAATCCTTTAACTCTGTGTACACGTCACGGGTATGTTGGGGCTGCTCAGACAAGCATTTTCAGGTAACACGCTTATGGTCGGAAACTCCTCCTAACGGCTGTGGAGGAGCATTTTTGTGTAGCGAACATTTTTGAGTCAAAGTCTAGCACGATTACTCGAGAATGTTCCTCTTGGACTTCGCCACGGAATGTGGTTACAACGTGACGGGGCACCATGCCACTACAGTCTCGTTGTGCGGGAGTACCTCGACGAGAAGTACCCAGGTAGATGGATTGGAAGAGGTGGGCCCGTTGCATGGCCTGCTAGATCCCCGGATCTGAATCCCTTGGATTTTTATTTTTGGGGCAGAATGAAAGATCCGGTGTACCCCGAAAACGGTAGACCTGTAGCCACGGAGATGGATTTGGTGGCAAGGATTATGGCTGCAAGCGATGTCGTTCGAGACGAGCTCGCTAGAATACCCGAGGAAATGACCAGACGTTCCACGGAGTGTCTTCTTCAAGGTGGCGGACACTTTGAACATCGACTGCGAAAGATCAGTTTAATAACGTGAAATTTCCGTACCACAAGAATTGTTTTTGTTAGTTTTTTCATTGTTATAAAAGTTCTTCAAAGTTTATCATTTTGTTGATATCACGTAACAAATTTGTAAATCCATCACGCCTGAATGAAACGTTGGGTCGCGAGTGATCACTTCTGATTCATTTCCCTACGAGCAACCCCTGGGTACCAGAAAAAAAAATCTTCAAAGCCCTCCACAGCCGTTAGTACATATATATATATCAGTTTTTTAAGCAGTAAGCCCGTAAGATCACAGTTGCTGGAATCGTCTAGTGGATTTTATCGGATGACCGAATGAAATGTTTGGTTTGAATCGCGCAAAAGCAAGAAGAGCGTCGCGTGCCGTCGACGATACCAGAACGAGGAGGCGTTATCACGAGCGCGCACGCACACTCGCGCGAAAACAGACAGCCACGAGTATTAGCACGCAGGCGGATAGATCGCGCACGTGTAGACCGGCAGTTATGTGATGTTTGCCGAGCCAAACAAATATTATGTAACCGCGACGTACAAGGAAGAGGAAAACGGCGCTGAAAATGCGAAGCAAGTGAAACGAGTAGCGAGGAGTCCGATCGAGAGTCGAAAACAACGCGAGTGAGGACAAATAAACAAATTCGCAACACCTAATTGAAAAGTTTGCGTAACTCGAGAAAAAGCGTCGAATCAATGCACATGGACGGAGGCTTTGTTCGATTACTGAAAAAATCTTGAGTCTCGTAGATAATTGTGCGAATGTGGCGGAATTTGCGCCGACGCATCGAGTACGATAGATTGCTGCCGCGCGAACAGACGAACTCTGAGGGAACGCAGTGCCAGGGGAGTAGGCGTCGATGCGAGGCACAATGAACAAATAAATACGGCGAATCAGGAAGCAAATTAGCGTTACATCACGGATTTCCAACTATCTCGGGATGACGACTCGTCCAGGTGACGTCACGCGTTTCCGTCGACCATCATCCGAGAACGGATGCCCGTACCGTTGTGGCGTCATTTCAGGGCCGAATTACCGCATAGTAAAGTATAGCTCGCGAGCGCGGAGGAGTGCCGTGATGAAACATGTTCTCTCGAAGATCTACAAGGAACGATACTCGCAATAAATACGGAACAAGTGAAAACGCGAACGCGATAGATTCAATCGTGGATTTGGCACGATCTGGTCGCGCCTGACCTGGGAGCTATTGCACTTTTTCTGGGTTTTTTCTGGTTTTTTTCTGGCACCCAAGTAGTATGTGAACAATTTGGGAAGGTTTCGAGCAATTTGGAGTATCCTCCAAATGCACCATCGGAGGTTGTGAAGTTCTGAAATTCAATGAATGCAAATGACTGATAGTGCTGGTTACAGGTAGTCCAACTTTGGTCGTTCTTTGCACGAGCTTGCACTGAGAGCAAGGCCAGGTTGGGCCAACGAGAAATCATCCTTGACTTTACTATCTAGTCAGAATTGGAAAAGCTGGTCTAGTTGAAGTACCGTGGGAAAGTAGTCGTGGTAGCTAGGTTTTCACGCCGCTGTAACTTTTTCATCAGGCTACAGCTACCAGGTTTCAGAAGCTTGAGACGAGATATACGAATGATGTTCAGCTCTTAATAATATTTGTAACAACGGTGCAGCGACTTTCAGATCTAGCTACTGCAACCAGATTTCTCGCGTTGCGGCAACCAAATGAAAAAATCCTCTTCAACTATAAATGCTAGTTGCGGCAACTTCAACATTTTCAGAGTTTCACATTGCGAGCAAGGATCGTGATTTCGTGCGTCGAATCGTACTCGCGGATAGCGTTTCGGCAAGGGAGACGAGACGAGGAAGTGCCGATGTCGAATTCACTTCGAGCTATTGAACGTTGATGTGTCATCTTGGTTGGAAATCTTGAATCAGCGAGACGTTTCTCGTGCTCGGATTTGACAGGCGAGCTAAAATCTCGACTCGATCTTGTTTACACGCCAACGCGGTCTTGTTCACGCGACGAGGCGATATTCGAACCCCGGGTAGGAGCAACTACGATTTCAAAGCTACTTCAACCATATTTTCTTGGTATAGCAACGATATTACATAGTCAAGGACAACTTAAACTGTGTGACCCAGTCATTGATGCCAGAAAGCCCGAATCGGTTACAGTAACTACATTCGCGGGGTACTATTACCAGACATGTAGTCGCAGTAACTAGAAGAAGTAGTTCCAAGTGCTGTTCCGGAATAACCTTTTATCTAGTTACCCTGACTAGGTGCCATTTCTCTCAGTGGGGTTATTGTTCAGGCCGGGTAAATGATTGGCGGGTAAATGACAGGCAACTTGTTGGTACCGAGCCCGTGTTGGACCCAGGTCCAAACTGCAACCTTGAGTTTGGACCACTGTGCAGCGTGTGACGGATCACTAAAGCCGGGAAGCGGACTTCCAGTGAACCTGCGCGGATCACGAGTCGTCATTCGTTTCTTCATCTTTCGATCGATGAATAAAATGGGAACGCAGGCCGAAAATAAACGGTGGCCCGAAGAAACCGTTCCTGTTGCCTCGCGCATCTTCGAGATGCGGCCGCCTGATATTTATAAAAGCTCGACTTTGCTCTCGAAACTTTGTGCAAGGATGCGCGTCCGTCAGGCGGTTCTGCATCGAGCGCGTACGTTGGTGTTGTGTAACCGGCAGAATCCAAGTAAGTTGGGTTGACGGAGACAGGCCTCACCCGCAGCGGCGAGACCTTCGGATGTCAGCGCGTGACATACGCCACGCGTGCGTGAACCGTGCACGCGTGGGCCCCGACTACACGTACGTGGAGACATGTAGGCGCAGCGCCACGCGTACAATAACAACAACAACAATAATAACGACGATGCAAACGCAATTCCGACGAGGTGAGCGGCTGACGACGATAAATCTACGTTCCTATCGGAACTCCCATGTTTTCTAGCTTATCTGCAAGTGCGAACGTTGAGTTATTCGGAAGGACTGTCCACCCACGTCTTGGCGCAAATACTGTACCGCTTCAGCTATAACACTATCCCATATTTTTGTTCTCGTTCAAATCAAACTTTTCCAAACAGGAAATTTGAAAAAAAATAGCGGATACCAGGGACAACGAAGATACCAGCTAACCGCAAGCTCGATAACGCGCCGGGCAGTGTTTGTCGAAATGTGGAGCAAAATGAGGAATAAACAAACGGCAGAAAAATATGGCGGACGAGCGAGTAATCTTGTTTTTCACGGCTGTGGTCTGTGGGGTTTGAGGTTTTTGCTGCTACGAAAAAGCGACGAAAAAATATTGGTAAACATTCGCGGATAGGAGCGTGATAATCTCAGGCTTAATCGCTGGGTCGCCAGTGATACGAGTCAACGACGGTGGAGTCGACCGGCCGAATGTGCCGTGATCCATCAGCCAGCTACCGAGCTGGTTCATCTGTATGCAAGCAAAAGGTAATACGGCAAGGCTAGACAGCTTGGTGCCGCGGCGCAACCGAATCAGCTTTTATTCCTGCCGACGTCTCATCGTACGCGATACGCGCCAGTGGATCATTAGCGCGGAAAACATTTAATCGTACCGATTGAGCCGACAGCCTCGCCAGATAACGACGAATATACCAGCGCGAATCGTTTTGACAAATTATTACCGTTCATCGGTGAAATATCTCGAAAACGAGACGTTTCTGAGAAAAATGTTTCAAACCAATGTTGTAGGGTTTCAACAGTTCTATCCAACAATCATATCCGTTTCAACTTGAGTAGAACCGTCACGGCGATATCGAAACCGACATGATTTTCTTAAATGGAACACCCTATTTTTTATGGAACAGTATGAAAGAGGGCGGCGAGACGTTTCCAAAACACTAGTTGATGACGTATTTTTGTTGAGAATTGCCCGAGTTACGAGCTTTAGAAGTTACGGTGCCGCCAGCACTAGTGTTATACATGATGCACCGCGCGGACGTTACATGTTCGGCACTAATGCGGGCGACATGCCGCGGTACCGTAAGCTCTAAAGCTCATAGCTCGGGCAATTCTCAACGGAAATAGGTGTTCAGGTAGTGTTTTGGAAACGTCTCGCTGCCATCTTTAATTCTGTGCTATAAAAAATAGGGTGTTCCATTGAAAAAAATCATCTTGGTTTCGATATCGCCTCGACGCCTATGCTTAAGGCCAAACGGATATGTTCATTGCATAGAACTTTTGAAACCCTACAACATCTGTCCGGAATATTTTTCTCAGAAACGTCTCCTTCTCGAGATATTCCACCGTTTCCAGACATTTGCAAGGTTTATTTTACCATGAAAAATGTTTTCACGATCAAATGTTAGTTTTTTGGGGATAATTCCTTAAAAATTTCAGAAAACGAAAAGTGATGCTCACTTAGGGTTTTTAATGACGAGTGCATAACGTATTTCTACACTTTTTTCCCAAGCAACAAAAAATAGGCTAACCTTTCGGTCACATTTCCATAATTCTGCGTTCCGTTTTGAGGAAGAAATCCGTGCGAGATTTTCCAGGCCAGTACTGTACCGATGTCGGCAATTTATCAACCGTACAGCCAAACGTTCAAATTTAGAATTAAAACTGCTACATTATTCACGACTAATTCTTCACGATGAGTACGCATGCTCGCAATTAGCGCTAACCAGTTGGCTACCAGATGATTCGGACGTCTGGTATTGTTAAAAAAATTCTCATGGACGGTGATTACGGGACTCGGGCCGGCGGTATAACAAAAACGCGCCTGGCACCTTTAATGAGGAATCGAACCAGCGGCGGCTGCAGGACTAACCGAGCCGCGAATCACGGCATTTCCGCATCGCTGCGTTTCTTGTATCCGGACAATAATGAAATAGTAATGTATTTTTTAAGTAGCCGCTGCTCGACCTCCCGAATTTTACCAAGATAAAAATAGCACAAAAAATCACGTGCTATTGTGTACTGCAAAATGGAATCGTTCAACTATATATCTATATCTATCTAAACGTTTTCACAGGATCGATCGAATGATTCTTAAAGAATCACGATTCCCGTTTGAATTATTATTCTCAATTGAATGTATATTCCATTATTCCAACTACTAATAGAAATGACGAGGATTACACTTATTACGCGGAAAATCTCTGTAATAAACTCTTAGTACCTAGTAAAATCACGTGTTTAACGTTAACATCTTTTTAAATATTTGTATATCTTATTTTGAAATCATGAATAACATCTGAAAGTTATGAAGCTAATGTCGACTTCATGTCGAGCAAAATTCAGCTAAAGCATTGATGAATAAGCCCGGTCATTTTGCAAATATTACGAATATTCTTGTGTTAATTACTCAACAAGCAGCTCAGTTTGTTCAATCGATCATCGATGCCGAAATAATCAGACCCTCAACGATCGTCATCCAACTAAACCGACTAGCGACGTGAATCGCATTGTTTGGCACTGGCAGCCTCGACTTAGCATGCAAATACCATTCGCTTCAGCAGAGATGTACAGTGCGCGCTATAATTCGTACATCCAACGTAAAGTGTTGGCAATAAAATTGTACGTACGGTGCCAAGGTAATAAATTCGCAGTAGAAAAATTCTGCACGTCAATTTGTCGAATAACAAATGCGGTATCTTCATTTCGAATCGTGGCAATGATTCGTGGGAGATTGACGTTTGCATTTATAATTTTGCGAAAATTTCACGAAAATCGTTCGGTTGATTCGAATGCCGAGTCCCATTATCTCGCGTCCCTAGATCGGCGAACGGAAACGACGGAGCGGTAGCGCGATCCGAGTTTAGACGAAGGTCGATCCGATCCAAGGCCGCGGATTGGTCATCATCGGGTTTGGCGAAACGCTGGTAAGGTAGGACTACCGTAAGCGAACCAGATCTCTCGCCGTGTTACCACCTCGCCGCGGCATTCCCGGTGCGAGAATTCAAAATTATGCTCGGCACGACCTCGCGGAACCGCGTCGAGTTCCGGTCGAGGTTACGCGAAGGTAAATATATTCTCGGCCGCTGAGATCGATTTTCCGAGTCTTCGCAAGGCGAGAGCATGCACGCGTAGAGAGCAGCGGACGCGAACGCAACATCGGGAACGATGGCGAAATTCCTAGGCGAGGAGAAAGACGAGAAGTCGGTCGCCATCCGATTGTGAAACCCACGATGATGCCGGGTGAATAGAAAAAAGTCGAACAAATCGTTGCAGGAGATTACTCAACTGCCAGCAAAAACCCGGTGACGACGGGGTAAGACGACCGGATAAAGTTGTCATCACGACGTAGGTACTTGCGATTCATAATTATACTAATATTATTAAATTTACTCATTATTATTAACCCCAATGCCCTGGGAGATCCAGATAATTTTATCCCGGCTAACCCAATAAATACACCCCCCACATTAAACCTGAGTGATACTTTCTATTTGCGTATGCCTAAAAAAAGTAAGTAAAGTAGGTAAGTAAAGAATAAATTAGGGGGAGTAATCGCTTTATTCTTATCTATTATTATATTAATATTCTTACCTGTCTATCAACCAAATAAAATAAAGGGAATAACATTTTACCCAATAAATCAATTCTTATTCTGAAATTTTACTTCAATTCTTATCTTAACTTGAATTGGAGCAAGACCAGTTGAAACCCCATATATTACAATTGGAATAATTTTAACAATTCTATCTGCGCTAATGCGAAGAAGAAAAAAGTTCGGAATTGGTCGTACCTAATCGCCGCGCATATGCCAAAGCGATAGAATATGGAAATGATCCGGTGATGTGCTTAAATAACAATAACAATAACAATGACAATGACAATGATAATGATAATGATGTGACGAGGACGAAATATCAAGCAACCATCGGATCATCGAGGACAAAGATATTTTCGTTCAATTGCATCGAAACGCGGAGACCGGTGTAGGTACGCGTAACGCGTCCCTGCGCGAACCTCTATCAGCCGCATAGATGCGCGGCACACGTGTCCGTATATTTCTCTGCGTAGATTTCCGTGTACGTGCGTATATCCCGATATTCGTGTCTATGCCAGTGAGCATGCAGTCGCGTATGCGCGCCGCACGCTCCCGGCATTTATAGCGCTCGCGGAAGGCTTGCGCGTGCACTCAGGGTCACGATGACCTTAGTGCCTCCGTCCACCTCGCCCGAGGCGAGTGCCACGTGCCGTCGTGACGTAGGCACTGCACATGCACATGCGCGTGTGCGAAGCCAAGTAGGCCCGCGCGCGCGGACCGGGGCAGGAGCATGCATGTGAACACGATCGAAAATATACCGGGTTACGTTATACGTTATATGCACGCGTGTGTGGGGAGAAAAGTTCTTCCTGCTGGCTATGCGTCGCCAGCGATATCTATGACCGCCAACGCTTCCCGGCCATCCCGCGACCACTACGCGCGCACGAGCCTACGTACCACGATGATATGCGCTTGCCCCGCGAGCTTGGTGCTCTTAAAGCGGTGATTTCAAAATGACGAGGCGGACGTTATAATGACGAATATTATAACGAATATCGTGGGTAGCAATATTTTGGAAAAAAAAAACAATGAGTTGGCGAGCTTTGGCAACTCTTAGCTGTGCACTCTTGCTCCGCGACGATGCGGGAAAAAATCGCTGATTCGCTCTCTAGCCGAGAGAACGTTATCGCGGATTACTTCGGTTAACCTTGACGAGACCGGCCTCGAGGGTCGTCGTGGTACCACCGCCCGTTGATTAATCGACGACGATAACCTTATCGCTTTGTTATTCAACGTCAGCGAATGTCAATTGCATTTGCTTGAAATTATCGATCTCCCGTTGGCCAACGTACCACCGTTTTCCCGACTTCACCGTTCCGCGATTCAGCGTCGTTATTCCGTTCCGCCTAGTACCGCGATGCGATCGATGGCGCGTGACAGAAAACTTGGCGCGACCGGATGACTCCGGAGAACTGACGATGATAATTCTCTAGCTACGCCTCGAACTTTTTTTCTCGACATGCCGATTGCAAGAAGGAGCACGATTTCTGATTTTGATGAGACCACGGGTCGGACAATAGGTACATTTTTTGGTCTCGATTATATCAATAGTATAACCCTTACTGGTCACTCGGGGTTGATCCAACCCCAGCGGTTTTTCGAACTGCGCTACCTTCTAGAGTATTTGTGAAAAATGGGACACGGGTCGTCATCTGTGGGTAGTTTGAACCATTTTTCATCAGAAAATATCGTTCGTTATAACAAATCTGGCGTATCATTTTTCCGCACTTCGGATGTTCAAATAAATATAGTTTTTGGAACGGCCACTAATTTAGTCTCACCCACCTGAAAGTATGCTACTTCAGATTTATGAAACGATTTTTTTGATTTTTTTTCGTTGAAAATTCAAGTCTCTGCATGGCTGTTCATGAAAAAAGTCATATTTTACGATTTTTTTTTCGACTTTTCTTTTTTGGTATTAAAAATTACAGGACTTGAAAATAACTGACATGGCCTTACGCATAAAGGTTGACGTTACGTTGTAGTATTTTGATATATTTTTGTTTCAATTTTTTAGGTATTTATCACTTTCCAAAGTGAGTGGGGTTGGTGACACCCCATGTGACCATCACGTCAGAATCAGGAGGTGTGACCATAACTCGCAAACGGTGGGGTTTATGAAAAACTTTATCAGAAATAAAAGATGGACAATTTTGCGCTCTACAATTATGGTTATTATGATTTTTGGTCTCAGGTGGGTAGTTGCCGAGATATCGGCCGATAAGGCTCTTTCAAGATGGCGCGTTACGCACAATCGGAATTTGTTCGCATTTCGTGATTGTATAGTCAACAAGTGATACTGCATCCGATAAGACAGTCGGTGGTGTAATTTAGAGTCGAAATCAAAAGAGTGCAGAATTCCGTGTTGACTGGCCGCCAAAGGCGCTCTTCTGATAGGGTTGTACGCGGTACTGGAAAAATCATCGAAATGCACGCGATCGTAGCCGCTGGTTTCTGAAACTCGTGAAATCAATCGGTCGATACCCAGGACCGATACGCGATACGCCCGATGATAGACGTGTAGGCGCGTCCACTACCGCCGTTCGCGAAGCCGTACTCATCGACACGCATCAACAGCCGATGTTTTTCTACGACATCCTAAAAATTTCGGAGAGAGGAAACGTCGATACGAATATACGTTATAGGTAGGGTTGCCGTGCGTCTCGTATTGCTGCACTTTCCATTTGTCCCGTTTTCCAACAAATGCGCGAATTCTATCGAACGTTTGTCACCCTGAATCCGTCCCGAGGGAGATGTGAAAACTGCGCGCGGGTCTTCGGAGAAAATCTCATTACAGAAATGATTCTCGTTAGATCTGCGCAAAATTGTCCAGCTGTAAGCGAACGTCTGCGCTATATCAGTTGCTTCGCAAAGTTCCTAGACGCTTCCCATTGTTTTTGCGTCTTTCATATTACAGTCGTGTGCCGCGTAACAAGGGCACGAGCGTCGATTGATCTTTGACATTGAGGTGACGGACGGACGTAAGAAATCGACGGGAACCGCGATGCGATGCAAGCTCGCGCCTCATTTCGTTGCGCTCGAAATATTTTTGTCGCATCTCCTTCGATAAGAGGCGATAACGTAACGGTAGATAGCTATATACCTATAGAACTGCGTTGGCCAACGTCAAGGAGCACTGGTGTTGCTAGTGCCGAATAGGTATGGGAAACGAATTCGCGAGTTGAAGTTGGAATGAGAAGTAGTACATATTCTGATAAGCATTTCATTGGGTATTAGTCGATATGTTTGTGCGGTATTCGTATCGTTTTTCAGCCCATAAGATGGAAAGACACGAAAACTGTGAAGATTCGAAGTCGACAAACCGAGGGTCAAAGAGACCCACGATGTAGAACTCGAAACAGACGTTTATGGTGAAGCTCATTTGGGTAGAATTAGCGTCCGGCTGGGTCAGAGCGTCAGGAGAGATGTTTCCTCTGGGAAATTCCAGGTTAGACCGACTAGTCTCAACTTGACTTTACTATCTAGTCAGAATTGGAAAAGCTAGTTGAAGTACCGTGGAAAAGTAGTCGTGGTAGCTAGGTTTTCACGCCGCTGTAACTTTTTCATCAGGTTACAGCTACCAGGTTTCAGAAGCTATTTCATAACATTTCATAAATGGACCGCCATTCGCAATGGCTCAGAACATCGAAGCATCGTAACCCGCATTCGCGATGATGCCTTTCCAAATCGGAGAGTCTGACAACGAGCAAAAGATACGGAATAGCGGTGGCAGAAGACTTACCTTTTTCTTCCGAGGATGATGCTCTCCGAGATAGTCGAGGACGATACCTTCGTCGAGGGTCGTCGTGGATCCTGGCGTGCTGCAGGACGACGATCCGGACGTGTTGGCGTTACGGTGCGCGGTTGGCTGGTGGTGATGAGGCGTCGATGACGGAATCGCGGGGGTCTGCCACGGGGAAGGAGTCATCGGTGCACCTTCATCGCTGAGCGGCGGACTCGGGGTGCCGCTGCGCCAGGACGCACCGCTGCTGCTGCTGTTCGAAGCGCCCCCAGCTCCCGGAGAACCGATGATGACGCCGCCGCCTCCTCGCCCACCCCAGGACCCTTCGTTTGGGCAAAAATTTCACATGAAATAAACATCCGATCAATCTACCGCGGAAGTACAGAATTTGTACCGACGAAATGATCTTATAAGTAAAGTCCTCGCAGTAAGTCGCACATACAGAGTATATGATTCAGATCATTTTGTAGCAATGTTATAAAAAACAAAAGTCTTTTGGAGCGCAGCTTGATTTGACTTGAAGAAACAAAAAGTTTGCCTAGTAACCTGCCGAGGACTGACCAGTAGTCGGCTGTCCCCCGGCAACATTTCTACACAGGGCGTCAGTTTTATGCTTCTATTAGTATATTAATCAAGGAAATATGAATACGAGTAACGGCATTATCTTAAGCTCGCAAAAAAAAATGAATGTTTGCCGACATTCAAACGGTCAGGCTTATCGCACACCGCGTTACCCGCGACGCCGGATCTTATCTTTGCCGAAAATCCCAGGCCCAACGAGCCGCGTGTTGTGATATTGTTCATCAGTCGGCGTCGAGGCCGTGACGCGCAAACGAGCACGCTCCTCGGATACATTTTCGTTTCGTTGTTTTTCTGATAAGAATTTCATCGTACGCAAAATTCTATGCCGTGACTACAACCGGCGTCTACCCAAGTCCAAGGTCAGCGTCGTATACTCGCCGCTAATTATAAGACAAGAGGACACTTTTTTGTTCCGCCTCCTTCCATCTACCCATCCGATACGTTTACGTAACGCGCCGCAGTCATCCGACTCACGCGTACTACACGTTGACGTAGCTCGCCAGGCGAGCGAGTCTCGACAAGTCGAAACCTGCAATACAGCGCGCGACGAGGAGTAGCGCTGCGCCGAACATTGCACCGCGCGCGATGCTCGATTGTTTCGCGGCGAACGAACATAAGATGGAGACCACGGTCTTACGTACAGGTCCCAAAATTCCTCCAAACTTTTCGTGGTGGGGGAAGTCCACTAAATAACATTTTTTGTCCATTGAACCCGCCACTGCTCGGCACTGTTGTCGCGTCGGCGAGAAATAAACGTAACCCTTCATTCTTAAACAACCTCGTGCTTGAGCTATTAACCTGCGTGGTGGCGATATTTGTCGATGGATTAACGATACAACGTGTGTACTTTGATATGGCTTTGGAGTGGTAAATGGTATTACTTCGCGTGATGCGATTAGGTTATGCTACTGGAGGCATGACATGCGACTGAGTTTACGTGTATTTTAAATGCAAAGCTGTAACTTACAAGGATTTTTTTGCGACATATACAACGAAATTTCAGGTGGGGACGGAAAAAAATAGTCGCAACAAATCACCAATATATATATATATATACACAGTATATACAGGGTGAATCCTTTAACTCTGTCAACGCGTCACGGGTATGTTGGGGCTGCGCAGACAAGCATTTTCAGGTAACACGCTTATGGTCGGAAACTCCTCCTAACGGCTGTGGAGGGCTTTGAAGATTTTTTCTTTCTGATACCCAGGGGTTGCTCGTAGGGAAATGAATCAGAGGTGATTACTCGCGACCCAACGTTTCATTCAGGCGTGATCGATTCACAAATTTGTTACGTGATATCAACAAAATGATAAACTTTGAAGAACTTTTATATCAAGGAAAAAACTAACAAAACCAATTCTTGTGGTACGGAAATTTCACGTTATTAAACTGATCTTTCACAGTCGATGTTCATGTGTCCGCCACCTTGAAGAAGACACTCCGTGGAACGTCTGGTCATTTCCTCGGGTATTCTAGCGAGCTCGTCTCGAACGACATCACTTGCAGCCATAATCCTTGCCACCAAATCCATCTCCGTGGCTACAGGTGTACCGTTTTCGGGGTACACCAGATCTTTCATTCTGCCCCAAAAATAAAAATCCAAGGGATTCAGATTCGGGGATCTAGCAGGCCGTGCAACGGGCCCACCTCTTCCAATCCATCTACCTGGGTACTTCTCGTCGAGGTACTCCCGCACAACGAGACTGTAGTGGCATGGTGCCCCGTCACGTTGTAACCACATTCCGTGGCGAAGTCCAAGAGGAACATCCTCGAGTAATTGTGCTAGACTTTGACTCAAAAATGCTCGCTACACAAAAATGCTCCTCCACTCCACACAATGATCATAAGTGTGTTACCTGAAAATGCTTGTCTGAGCAGCCCCAACATACCCGTGACGTGTTGACAGAGTTAAAGGATTCACCCTGTATATGTATACACGTTGTATGATACGTAAATAGGAAATGGGCTACGATATCGTAGTGCATTCGCTGCACGCTCATCGTCCCGATGTCTTCTACGCTGGAGTGTACACAAGTGGTGTTTGGTGTCACGCAGGGACGAAGATGCGTGCGGCGATCCTCTCTCTTCCAACGATCGCGAGAGGATCAATCGCGTCGCGTATCTTATCGCCGGTCCTTCGCGCCCCGGCGTCGCTCGTCACATCCGAGAACCCGATAAGAGCGCGGGATACAGGCTGCTCTTCTATCTGCACACCCCACCGCAAAACGCGGATCCTATTACCGCGAGCCGTGGGCAGCGGATAACCGGAATGTAATCGTATTTCACGGTATGCCTTCGGAAACAGCGGGAAGGGGACGTCGCGCGTGAGCGCGTGCATCGAAGGACAACCTTTCTAGGTGCGTACGCGAGGCATAACGAAGGAGGGAATCGGCAACGATTAACGGGAAGTCGTCTCATTTGGATTCGAACCGAAATCGCCGTTCGTATGCTCGTTCGCGGTTCCGAGAAGCCAGCGGCGTTCGTGTAGCTGAAATGGAAGTTGGAGAATCCTCACGGGATTGCGGCAATCCAAACACTTTTGGTCGAATTCAAACTCGATAAGTAGGTACCGATTGTCCAAGTGTATCTCCAAAAACAAAACGTCTACTTTGTTCACGTACTATTGGTATTAATACACGGTTCTGCTACTGGGCGTTCGCACATTTTTTGTTGAACAAATATCACCATTCGGCAGTACAGTACCATTGGTAACGAGATCACGTTCGAATAATCAGGATTGGGGTGAGATGCGTGCTTCGCGACGGCTGCACCGAGAGAAATGGTACTGTTACCAGAAATTTAGTCGCAGTAACTAGAAAAAGTAGCTCCAAGTGCTTTGCTCGAATACCTTTATTTTTCTAGCTACCCTGACTAGGTGCCATGTCTCTCAGTGTAGCGAAATGGAGGTAGGTGCGAAGACTGTGTGAAACAAATGAGGGGATCGAGCCCGCGTGGCGAAGGAGCTTCCAATCGCGAAAATTTACCGACCGTAGTTATGCTGGCAGTGTAGGGGCAGGGGGTTGTGCGGGCTGTGCGGCGAACAGGAGAGAGACATGAGGACCAGAGCAGCGGTACACTCGTCCATGCAATCGCCACGCTCGTTTGTACGGCATCCGTCGCGTCCACAACCGTGAAGGGGTCTGTCCCCACCGCCGTAAGACCGCTCCGAGTCATTGCTGGAGCTGGGTCTTCGCTTCCGTGATCTGAAACACACCAAGAAACGAGGATCTCGTTAGCTCGTAAGTATACGCCGCGTTCCACGCGCAGCATGCTCCCTCGATCATCCATTCCATCCGCGGAAGAACCTCCTCGGTCCACGCGCGTGCGTGTAGCCAGGTAGGCAACCGCTTCAAAAAACGCACGCAGCACTCGTGTTTCGTTCGGAAGATGGGGAATTTTGTTCTCTACAATGATAGTTCTGATGATGATTTTATACTCGGTAAGTGATACTACAGCGGATAAAAAAAAATCGACTCCTTAAGATATTGCACGACCAAGTTGCCCGTTGACTGGCCTACATGTAGCGTACGACGAGTGCACGCGGCCGGCCTCGAGTCGAAATACAAGGAAGACGTCGCTAGGCGGGCAACGAACAAAGTAATCGGTTCGAACAATATATATCCCTCTTCCAACAAGCTCGACATACTTGGCTGCCCTTCGTCCATCTTCCTCCATTATCCGCCTATCATCGCCTTCGCCGCGAGTTCCTTCTCTAGACTCGTATTCAAGTCCGCCGCGAGTAATTGCGCGAGAATCTATGTGGGAAAGCCACACGATGAAACGCACGCAGCCACGCACGAACCGTTGTTCATCGACCGAAGGGTTATACCCTCTCTGTAAGTACTGTAATATCGTGGTAAATTTTACCGCGGTCGTAGTTCTAACGGTGATACTCGCTTACCGATACTATCGCGCGAATAATTATCATAAAATTGGAAAAGAAACGTTGGGAAGCTGGATGTACGGCGATTCTGTTGCACGTACCTGAACGAACGAATCGCTCGACTTGTCGTTTCGATTCGATTCTCCATTCTTCCAAAGACAACGCTCGAACTTTCGCGCAGGTTAGTGCTAGACGCGGTTGACCAATGCCAAAATTGGGTGCCAAGTAGGTGCCAACTCCAAACATCAGGCGCTCGCTAACTTACACAGCAACACTGCACCCAAAGTTGCGAGCAGAGCAACTTCGAGTGTAGTGTTGCGGTGTAAGTCGAAGAGCACCCAATTTCCGAAGTTGGCACCTAATTAGCACCTGGCATTCAAGTACTTTTCGAGCAGCGTAGCATAATAAGAATATCGATATGCTAGCTCTTGTTCGCTGCACGTCGAAGTTGCGAAGCTTATTCGCCATTCGTGTTCGCGACTCCGGTGCTCATGGCGCGACCACGTGCGGTGTGTCATTTTTTGGCTCGGAATCAGATCTTACGTTGGCACCTAATAACACGTATTACGTTACGACACTCACTCGTGACAGGATATAAACCAGCCGCGAAACATAGTCGTAGTAATGTCGAGTAAACAGATAGACGGGAGTAGCTTGCCCCATAAAAATTGCAGTGCACTGCTGCAAGTTGTACTAGCGTGTCCAAATTTCGAGACATAGGTGTTTTACCCGTGATGGTCACATGGGGTGTCACCAACCCCACTCACTTTGGAAAGTGATAAATAACTAAAAAATTGAAAAAAAAATTATATCAAAATACTACAATGTAATGTCAACCTTTGTGCGTAAGGCCATGTCAGTTATTTTCAAGTCGTGTAATTTTTAATACCAATAAATAAAAGTCGAAAAAAAAATCGTAAAATATGACTTTTTTCATGAAAAGCCATGCAGAGACTTCATGAAATGAAGCCGCGCGGAACAGTAGTAGTAGTAGCAGTAGTAGTATTAGTAGTAGTAGTAGTAGTAGTAGTAGAAGTAGTAGTAATAGTAGTAGTAGTAGTAGAAGTAGTAGTAATAGTAGTAGTAGCAGTAGTAATAGTAGTAATAATAGGAATAGTAGTTGTAGTAGTAGTAGTAGTAGTAGTAGTAGTAGTATTCGTAGTAGTAGCAGTAGTCCGTAAACGAGAACGAACGGTACGAAGGCGAATTACGCGAGTAGCGGGTGAACCGCGAGGAGGAACGAAGGAAACGATCAAGGTCGACCGGTTCGAGATTTCACCGCTATTCGGTAACCACGCGGCTGCCAGGTGTGCCGGAGTGAAAGGCGACAATTTCGCGGCGAGCGTATATCGGCAACGATCAACGCGTAACTCGCCTCGGCTCCGTTGGGACTCGCTTCGGCACGCGAAGGTGGCGAGTCGACCACCACCACCACCATCGCTACCCCGTCGGCGTCGTCGTCGCACCACCCGCGACGAGACCACATACCCCGGTACGTACTCGGCACCCACCTACGGCGAGTGAAAGGGAAAAGGATCCCTCGGCGATCGCTTCTTCGCGCATAAGTGTTCTCGATTAGATCGAACGACGCCAATCGTTGCGATACCCGGCAACGTGGACGGCGTCGTTATCGCGTGGCTGTTCCGAACACCGGCGATTATATTACACGGGATAGAAACGGCGAGATCGTTGGTAAACTGGTCTCCGGCGAAATCCCTACGTCACGAGTGAAAGTCGCAGTCGCCTGGAAGCAGCCGAGTATAGAGGCTCCGTAACGGTCGCCAGCCGATTTATACACGATCGTATCGAGGACTACGAGTGTACGCGTCTAATCGCGCCACGCTTATCACGATTTTCAGATCATTAAAAAATAATCTCTCACGGCCGCCCGAGGAGTTTCATTCTAGGAAGTAATTGGGGGCTCCCAGCCAATTTGTGAAGGAATATTCAAGTTCGTACGATTTCGTACAGAACTGGAATTCTGAGATTTAACACCAGCTCTGAACGTATGGTAGCAGTTTTGGTACCATGATAGGAAATTGTACCAAGTAAGAAATCTTTTTATTACTCCTCCCCCGTTTTGCAAGAGTGCTCGTGAGCTCAAAGAGATGCAGACATTGATGTCAACAGCTGATATTTTAATATCGGTTGTAAATCAATAGCGTCCTTAGGAAACTGGCGCAGCAACTACATAGTAAAAAGGCATATTTATCGCAAGTGTCGCATAAAAGCTGGAAATTAGTCTGTGGATGATAACGCTACCAAGACACTACGTGGGTATGGTCAGTCTGCAAAATATTGGGACAGCAGCGCGATAAGCTGATGAAAAAAAAAAAAAAAAAATTGTTTGTTGAAAGTGTTTCACAGAATGAAAACAAGTCAAACAGTCGGTCCCAGTTGTCTAGGAACAAAGGCCATCAGGACTTTTTTACCTGATGGGCGCGTGAAGATTCGACCCAGCGAAACGGAAACGGTACTTCGGCGCGGAGCATACTTGCTCGGGCATCGAGTGTTCTGGAAATGTGATTGCTGCCGTGCGAAATCGATCGTCGTTCGCTCCGGCTTGACCCATGGAGCCTTTAATGCAAAAGAAACACTCTCGAGTTGGCGTATGGCGTGTCCGGCTCTCGTGATGCAGACGATCGATCCAGTGAATAAACGGAAAAGGAGGGCAAACTAAAGACGACGAAACGAGGGAGCGGGTAAACCTGTTAGTATCATGGTTGCGCGAGGAGTAATCGTTGACGAGTGTCACAAACGGCCCAGCGGCAGACGCATAACGAGGCGCGATGCAAAAACGCCGGAAAATATTTGTTTCCGGGAACAATCTCGTGACCTAGATGATTGTAACACGGGACGCGTGACCCAGTAAAGAGACTCCCACCGGATTCCCGGGAGCCGACCGAACTCCCGTCGACCTGACCTGGTTTCGGCTCGTTCAACGACACCCGGCCGCCCGCCATCCCGTTGACTGTGACCCAGTTCCCCGTTCGTACTCCGACACGGAAGAGGAATGACGAGACCCACCCAGCTGAACAATCAATTAAGGGAGAAACTGAAGAACCAACGAGTCTCACGCCTGAACATTCTCCTCGCGTATCGCGGAGAGACTGTAGCATTCCCCCACAGAGGACTCTGCGGGGAATCCCAGAGAGACTACAGAGTTCTACCGATTCTGCGTCATTTCCACCAAGTTACTCGAATTTATCCATCCGATCTCGCGAGGAGAGCCTTCGTGGCGCGTGAAATAAAGTTGTGGCACTGCGATTGGGTTGTGGAACTTGTCGTTAAACTTCCTGCGAAGGAGGCGAGGAACGCAGCTTCGTCAGCGTTGCTGAGACGACGTTGGTGACTAGGCACCACTGACTCAAACGCTCCTAATCCCATCGATTCAACCAGCCTAAGCGCACAGTTTTCCGGTCGTTTGCGATATGCCCGAGGGGAAGCGTGTGGATGGACAACAAGCGGTCCACTGTTCGTAACAACTCGAGTGGAGGCGGATGTAAGAACCACTGTCCTAGAAACATGCCTGTAGTCGATATATAGCCATGGGCACTATACATCCACCTGACCTATTTACCCGCGAGGGCACTCGAGCCCGCGCTGCATCGATCGACCCGAATCTCGGCACGACCCTCGCCAGGTACGACCAGGACGACACCGGCACGCCGACCTTTACGCGGATCCTCGATTCTGGCGAGTTGAAGCTAACGACACGGTGGCAACCGATTACGACCCCGTCCCTCCGTATCTTTTACCCCGCAGTCGACAAATCGTTTCATCCCTTCTATTAATAACCCGACTCGTTCGTAACGCACGACTGGAAGACCGCGTTGCCAATAATCGTTTCAAAATAAGTACACCGGAAAAAAGGATCCCTGGCCAAATTACGACGTTTGAGAGCAACGCTGCATGGGATAGCAGTGGTAAGCATGAAGAATGTGGAACATTGAGTAGAAAAGAGGAAGCAGAGGGAGATGAAGAGGTGAAGAGGGGAAGACGAGGAATAGAATTGAAAAACACACCTACGTAGGAATGTTAATGTATACGAACCATTTTATGATTATAACGTATACACAACTAGTTTCTGAATGAAGGCCACTAGTATTAGGACTAGTGCATACGAATAGCGTCGTCGTGGTTCGGAGTTGCTGAATTTCCTCAGAAACTGTGTTGCGAGCAGTGAGTCGCGATCGATTTTAATTTCGACTGCACCAACGAGATTCAGATAGCGAAAAGATGAAAATAAACGAGCTCGAGACACGCGACACTGATTTATGCGAGTTTCTAGACTCGAACGGATGATTCCATCATCGGCGCAAGTTGGGCAAGGTCTCCGCATCGTTCAAGGACTCGCCGCAACGTCGGACGCCTCTCGCAAAAGGAGTCGTCGTCGGATCTAAATCGAGTCGTGATAATTGACGTGTCAATGGCAATCATATATATATATATCGATATTTAACCCGGAACCGAATATAGGTTGTAACTGTCTCGCGTCCTTGAACAACATGCGAGCAATCGCCAACGGGAGTGCTCCCAGCTCTTTCCGCGTATTGATCTTCTCGCAAGCGCAACAACGTTCGTGGTCCTGATTGCGAAAGGTCGCGATTCCTGGCACGGTCGGCGCGGTTAGCAGTTGGATCTAGAAAAACGTAACGCGATCGCGAATGTAACAAGATTTTTGCTCCAGTCAACGCGAGCGTTTACCGACAGAACAGTACGCGGTTAACGACGATGAGACATCGCTTCTGATCTCAAAGATCCAACTTTTGAATCATTTCCAATTGCTGATGTCACAAATGTTCCCAAAAAAGGACCAGATTGGGGCACAGTGGACTATGCCTACTGGTTAGAAGAAGAAAAAGAGTACTGCTCAGTGCTCGCAGTGTATACCTGACCCTATCCCTCATTTGACATCCCTTTCTGGTGACTACATCAAATTAGAAATTTAGGGGTGCCGCACTCCATTCATGCCCCTAGACATCAGCAAGCTAACTGTGGCACTGTCAGGGCGCTGCACTATTCTATCAAGTAGGGTCTGCTCCACGGAACCGTCTGCTTAGCTGCTCGTGTTGTCATCTGTGTCATTATGTGTTTTTTTTAGCAGGCAGTTATGGAGCAGACGTGTTTGACATCGTAGATGTCTCTATGTGATCTAGATATCTCTCTGATATCTCTGTTTGTCACGCCACTCTATGTTTCTTATTTAAAAAAGATTTTCGCGAGGTCCGTCGTGCCTCGGGGACCCGATGTGCCCCGGATTTTTGTGGTTGGAGTTTAGCAAACCAATTACGTATTCGATCAACATAGACCAAACCAACTCGTACTGGGTGTTCAAAAACCGCAAAGATAATCAGAAGGCTTAACCCTCAATGGTCACACCTCCGGATTCTGACGTGATGGTCACATGGGGTGTCACCAACCCCACTCACTTTGGAAAGTGATAAATAACTAAAAAATTGAAAAAAAAAATTATATCAAAATACTACAACGTAATGTCAACCTTTATGCGTAAGGCCATGTCAGTTATTTTCAAGTCGTGTAATTTTTAATACCAAAAAAGAAAAGAGGTGAAACAAGATGTAACGCGGGGCTTTGCGTACATACAGAGCACAATATGTACGTAGCTTCTACGGTAGATTCAGCCGACTCATCCCAAAGTGGAAGATCCACGCGCGGCTGTACAACGGTGTTTGGAGATCAGCAGTCGTAGACGCGGGAAAGCTGCACCCGACCCATATTCCCCGAGTTCGTATTGATCGACCCAATTTTCGAGCGCCGTCCGACCCGCGCAACCCATCGTGACCCGGCCAACCGCGCATTACGCAACCACGACCGACCTAGTGACTCTCGGTCGTTTCCCCGCACCCGTCCCACCTGCCCTCGTGGTCGTAGGCGTCGCATCGTATCGTCGCCAAGGACGCGAAGGCGTGTAGAGCCATTCGGCACGAGAATAAGAAAAAATATTTCACCTTTTATCACCACCAGCGTCTTTTATCACCAGCTACCGTCTATACTACTCGCGCACAGCTGTGCGACAAAGTTGTCGAACAACTCCCGTACTAGCCTTTTGTTCTTTGTTGCCTGTTGTCTTCCTCTTTTTCCTCCTCAGCTCTCTATTAGCTGTCCTCTGGCCTCTTCCGGAGGACCCATACAGTTTCCTATTTCCGATGTAACGCGGTGCACTTCCACCCTCGAAAACATCACACGTCGGCCATGATAGGCTTATCAATTCTCGACCATCGTTGACGATGTCACGCCCTTGCTGGTCTTCTACACGCTGGTTGTACGTGTCCGACGAAGCCATTTATATTAATTACACACGTCTCGCTTGACGAGCCGACCGCTCGGTCTAAATTGTCCCTCCGAGCAGCCGAACGCCTCGCCGTACCGCGGAATGCAACGTCCATCTCCGTCTCACTCCGCGAGTCGTGTCTCTCCCTGGAATGGATCTTTTCCCTGAGCGCGCAAATTCCGAATTGGGTGCGGAAAATAAAACGATGCCGCGCTACCCGGCTAGAAGTCCTACTAACCCTTACTGGTCACTCGGGGTTGATTCAACCCCAGCGGTTTTTCGAACTGCGCTACCTCCTAGAGTATTTGTGAAAAATGGGACACGTGTCGTCATCTGTGGGTAGCTTGAACCATTTTTCATCATAAAATATCGTTCGTTATAACAAATCTGGCGTATCATTTTTCCGCACTTCGGATGTTCAAATAAATATAGTTTTTGGAACGGCCACTAATTTATTCTCACCCACCTGAAAGTACGCTATTTCAGATTTATGAAACGATTTTTTTTATTTTTTTTTCGTTGAAAATTGAAGTCTCTGCACGGCTTTTCATGAAAAAAATCATATTTTACGAATTTTTTTTCGACTTTTCTTTTTTGGTATTAAAAATTACACGACTTGAAAATAACTGACATGGCCTTACGCATAAAGGTTGACGTTACGTTGCAGTATTTTGATATAATTTTTTTTTCAATTTTTTAGTTATTTATCACTTTCCAAAGTGAGTGGGGTTGGTGACACCCCATGTGACCATCACGTCAGAATCCGGAGGTGTGACCATTAAGGGTTAAGCAAGGTCCTTGCTTGTCGAAGGCCTTTTTGGGCCTGACGTGAGAATATTCCTGCATTGGATGATTCAATATTTTGATAAGAGATAACTTCACACGTTATCTAGAACTAGAAACGCGCGTTCGGAAATCATCATCGAATAAAGGTTGACGACCGACCGATGACCTGAGGTTATTTGTAGTAAGCGAAAGTTAATGTGCCACCTGGAATTTACAAACGCTGCGCCGTCAGCTTATCAATGAGGCGTATTTCGAGCCTCGCAATCAGTCCGATAACGCTGGTCGGAGTGTCAGCGTAAATTCTCCCCAAATTTCTGGAGACACTTCGCGCACGAATGGGCACCGAAATTTTGGCGGCACCTTGTATGCGCGTGTACATCTGCGAATGACCTCGCGCATCAAGGTAAATTCCTGTTCGTCGTATTGCCCCACAGGCGCGCATTGTTTGGTGTTGGGAATTATAATATGAATGGAGTGCAGCGTGCTGCGCGTTACTTGGAGGCACGCGCGACGATGTGCGACTCTGTCAGGCCGCGTTCAACGTTTTACAAATTCATTCGCCACTTATTCTCGTACCCCTCTTCTGGTCAACATGTATATTCTCGGCGCTTTTATTGTTTTATGTAGAGGGCTCTGTGGAGCGCTGGAATCCCGAAGGATAGCTTCGTAACTTCATTACCAGGGAACCATTGTAAAGGTCGAGTTCCGAGCTTCCGCGCGAAAATATTTTTCCGACGTTATTCTTAAAGGTACACAGTTCTCGGTTCAACATTTGAAAGATGATGATTTCGAATCTAGTAGTGCGGAATGGCGTTACAGTGTAGTCCTGAGACTTACTGTACAAAGTTCCCCAAGGTTGCGCCCCAAATTCGCATAGATAATGTAGAGTAAGTCATTGGCTGTCTATACACCTATTTCAAAACTCGCTACCCTCTTAAAAATTGTGGAGAGCCATACGTTCTCAAAAGTAGTCGCAAATTCAGTCCCAAATCGGTTTCAGCACCGCGAGAAACGTTAATGTAATTTTTTTAATATTTTTTCACGATTCTTCTAGATTTGACCTTGAAACTGAGGTGATAGAAGGTAGCAGACCTCGAATTCGGAATCAGTGCCCGCAAAAAGGTTACTATACCCTCGCGGATACTTCATTAATAAGATCTAACAAGATTGTTATCTTCCGCTTAAGAGCGAGCGGATGCATTCAAATAGACAGAAATGTGCAACGAATCATTGCTCCATTACTTTTGTAATTCGTAATGAAACACATTCATTCTACGTCACGCAGTGTAATGTGTAATGAATACGGTAGTGCATTATTCACAACTCTGGCTGCAACAACGTTTCTCGTCATTTTCGTCTCCATCGCGAAGTGATATCGTTGAAAAATGTAGCATCGTGTTTACACTGCTATATACAGTTTGCTTGGCAGTAACTCGGCTTCGCCCAGGCACCCGGCAGTCAAGGTCCGACACGTGTATACATGACGCCTCGAGGCAACCTTGACGGCCCTCGGTTCGGCACGCGCTGATAATGAAACAACAAAAAGCGGTTCATCACGGCGTAAAGTCGCGATGGGCCCTACGCGAATGGCATTTGGTCCGTCTCGCTTGCCGGTACTTTGGCATTTTAAACAGCAGCCCACGGAGCATTCTGCACGAACTTCCATGGCCCTAGGAAACGACGCAAGACTGTACCAGTCACCAGTACCAGTATCGTGTTTGTGCGCGTTCGCTTCGGTTTCCGCGTTCATTGTGTTATCAATTCTTTTCAATGCCAGCCAAAATATCCTGGAACGTTCGTGCGTATGCGTAAAACTTTTTATCGTACTTTTTTTTTAATCGGAACTGAACGGGGGTATTCGTCACACACTGAAAGTCCGCCATTTTGTTTAGCGTTTCATAGAATTCGTAAGCCGACCCGCTGACATCGGTTGTTCCGGGAATTTCGAAGATCCTGGACGACGATCGCGGACCGGTATGACGTAACGGTCCTCGGCGGAGTTACATACGTGAAGGGCAGCGAAGAGCACGCGTGGACCGGTCGGCGGACCAGGTTCAAAATTCCGCGCTCAAGGTCAGCCGGAAATGGTCACAGCGGGAGGTTGCAACGAAAGGGATCGTTTCGTAAGAAGGATCGTCCTTCGGGGCTGAGATCGACGCGTGGCCTTATCCGCGGAGATAAACAGTGGCCGAATCGTTGAGAGCGTCGCGCGCTGTCTGCTGCGAGTAGGTAAGTGGGCACGACTCTGGGCGCAACGGCGACTACGGGTGCGTTCGATCAAGTCAGCGTTGAGCAACGTTGAGCGTCGCGCATCGATTTGCCCTCGCTATTAATCGCGGCCGAGACGCTATTTCTAGTCGGCGCTGACAATCGCAAGCGAGCGATGCTCGAGGCTGACTTAATTTCTTAAAAATAAAATTTCTAATGCAACGAACCATCGGACCGAAATTCGGCCTTATCGATATTAATTCAACTAGGATTTTCTCGATAATCTCGAAGTCGAACTACAAGCTGCTTTGACCCACAGAGATTAAGCTAAGCGATATCTACAGCTACGCTAGGCATGCTCGCGTCGTTCTTGTACGTCGTAGGAATGGTCTCGCGAATCGTGCGTCAGACAAAAAAAGGTGGAGCTGATTCTACCTATCTACGAAGGTCCCGATTTGTTTGCGGAATCAAAGTCCAACGTTACCACGCACTAAAAAAGTTTCCGCCATTGTGCGAGGTATACAAGTTTTTGGGTAGAATATCCAACATCAAAGTGTGCTGATTCAACACAATCCGTGTTCTTCGCTCAGTCTGTTTTTCAACACGCAAAAATGTTACTTGATGCTAGAGTAACACTTTTTAAATGCTACTCCCCAACATTGTTTGTGCTATTTTAAATACAGAGCTGTGAAGTAACACTAATTTTTTGTGAACAAAATTGTTAACACAAATATTTGTGTTAATGTTTTTGACAAAAATGTTTTTAAATTTTTTGAATTCTTTAATTTTATTTTTAATCAATAGTATGTCCTTGAAAAGACTGGATCTAGTTAGTTTGCGATGATTGATCTCGAACGGTTGATTTTGTGAGCGTTTTTTAAAATTCAGAAATTGAGCAAATAACGGGAAGTTCGAAGGCTGACTCACTCTCAACTCAAACTTGCTTGTTTTTCCTAGCAACGCTGCGAAGTTTTGATATTCCGAATGTGAAATTAGTTACCTCGGTCGACTATTGCAAAAAAGTGGCAGAGACAAGATATCTGAAATCAGTAAAAAACTGTTCAAGGAGAATTCTTGATCGGAATCGATTCAATATGCATATGCTTGACGTTTTGAAAGGAAAGTTGTTTTTAACGGATGTTTATTAACACAAATAGCAAATTCCTAATAACGTCGTCCCGGGTATTAGGTAACGATATTCATGTAACTTCGCCTTACTCTTAGGTTTATCTCCTACAACTGTTTTCTATCTTTATTCAATATTTTCTCCTATTTCACAAATGCCAAAGAGAAAGCTTCGCGTCCTGAAGCAATCACAAGAACTGTTAAACCTGTACGAACGAAAGATTTAACTGTACAAGTAGCCTGGAGGTTTAGAATGACTCGAGCCATACCAATGACCGATTAGATATTGTAATATATTTACTAGATAGAACTTTTTTGTAATAATTGTTATTATCAAGACAATTGGAGTTTATGTACTTAATGCCTGTGAAAGAAAATTCACTTTACTATGGTCGTCTCTTTGCTAGACCTATTCTCGGGCTGCGATCACGATTCTCAGCGTAATCGTGCCCCAAGAACCATCTAGTCTTGTAAATATCTTTGAAAGTAAGACAATCTGTGTTGCGGCGTGAAAACTTCACACTTAAGGTGTTTCAACCTTTTGACTATATCTACGCAGGCATTTTCACCCGTGTACCAAGGGATGAGACTGACGCAACCTATATGAACCGCGCTGCAAAGTCAACATTTTACTGAGAAAAGCGATACTATAGCCTCGAAGAACGTAATTCTACTATCCAATTCATACGAGGGGCTAATTCAAGTAGCTCCATATCCAACAATGATGCCACCATGTTGTTTAATAATAGCTAATCAGGCACACGCTAACAGAATGTACATATGTTTATAGGATTTCGCATAGGTATGTACACGGTTATAAACCGGTAGGCGTTATAACCGGCCAATCTCGTACGGGGAAGAAATCGGGAAGTCACGAAACTTGACATATCTTACGAAAACGCGGTCGCCACTCGCTGTACGCCGGCGCACAAAATGGCTGCCGATCGGGCGGCAAACGCGCGGAAACATCGTCGGCTAAAAGACGGGTTTTGGGGGACATGGGGATAGTTTGGGGACGCTGGGGGACGGAAAAAGAACTAAGCGGAAAAACTTACATGATCTCGTTGCAATAACACGATCAAGTCTCTCACAATTATACTATAATACTTCGATATTCAACTTTCACACGCGGTCATAGGAAGCTCGGCCCGAATCTGTTTGTCGCTCTCGATCGGTGTCTTCCGCCTCATCTCGGGTCGGCTGCTGGTTGGTCGGGCTTGAGGATACTGACGATGCGCGGGCTCGGATTGGCTAGGGAAGTTTCTCTGAGCTTCGATTGGTCGGAGAGGAGAGTCAGTGCATCGGCGTCGGAAATGAATCGGCAACGAGCGAGGTTCAGCCGGTGGTCTAGACGTTTCGGGATTCTTCGCCGCAGCGAGCTTCAGCCATGTTTGCTGCGGCAGTATGGCGGTGACTTCGGTCTGTAACAACGCCGTGTCGTTGCGTTCGGTTCATTCTCGGACTGGCAGGCTGGCAGGCAATAGCCGACGCGGCAGGGCGAGCGGCATATAATACCTGATAATATCCTTTCACCTGCGCCTGCTCGACTGCCGAGCGTCATGCCGTGCTGGAATCTAACGGTGAGTAATGGGGGACGATGACTGCGTGGCGAAGATGACAGATTCGAGCTTCGCGGGTAAAGGAGAAATGGCGAGGGGCGGGGAAGACGCGAAACTTACTATGAATACTAAAAAAACGTACTACCGGTGTCGCAGGCGAGTAACAAAGTTCGAGCCGAGCCTGGGGATATCGTTACAGCGTATATAATTTCTTGACAAATTATAATTCACTATATTCTACATGGTATCACCGTATTGGATGAGCAAGGTCGCCATGTTGAACTAACGTGGCGCTACCTACCGGACCAATCTGCTAACTTCAACAAGATTGTTTTCTTACAAGCGTAGATCGATGCTCGAGAAAAAAACCAAATACATTATCGATCCACCCTGCTCAACGTTTGCCTCTCATACGAGGTTTCGTGATTTGAAACAATTGCTGCGAGAACATTCGAATATTTTCAGCTAACCGAGGTAATCTGTGTGTAGTGTGAGGAATAACTCGCGGAAGAGCGATGCTGAGGGAAGAAGAAAATCGGCGGCGCGAAGCTGTTGGATGGCTGCTGTGATACGAAGGCAGGTCGAGGTTATGACTCGTAGGTCGGTCAAATAACCTTTGCCATCAACCTACCTGACCTTGGCAGTCGGTTCTCAATTCCACCCCGCGTCGAGAAGCAGGTAAGTGTTTAGGTATATGCATGATATTCAATCCGAGGCGTCGGGCCACGCGAACCTGTTTCGCTCGCGCGTCTCTGACGATGAGTAGAAACGGGGAGGCAGGCAGAAAAAGCGAGGGGAAAATCGAAAATAGAAGAAAGGGGCCGGCTAACCTGCTTCCCGTAGAAGCTTTGGCCAACGTGACGTCGAGAACTTTTCTCCTCGCGTCTCGCCACCGGCGTCTAACCTTCGCGCGCAACGACCTTTGTCAACGCGCGCCGAATTATCGAACACCGTCGACGCGTCACCTCCCCGCGTCTAGACGCCGCGAAACTCTGACGCGAAATTCGCACGCAAAAAAAGAACGCGAAAAAACGAGTGATAAGCCAGACGAGCTTTGCAGGTTACGAGTTTGCACGAAAAACATACCACACAAACGTCGGTAATACGCAATAATCTCCGTAACAACGAAGAAATTTGACAAACGTTTCGTATAAAAGTCCTAGATATTAAAATTTCACATGGAACTTTGCCTTCAAAAGTTAAATTTGACCCAATTTTAACAAAATAACATGGATTTCCCGAAACCATGTATATAAAAATAATTAATGTAATGTAAAATCGTACTTTACGCATAGTAGGAAGAAAATCAGTGTTCGTCACTCGGGCGTAACGACCTTTACACCCTCGCGTCATCGACATACAGACTCGGGCTGGCTTGGGCCGGGCCTCGCGTGTGTTGCTCACGGCTCGGTGCGTAAGGTTGGACTTTACGCCCTAGTAACGAAAACTACTATTCCCAGTATACTTCTGCCCTGTTTGTCTTGATATCGGTCTGGTGCAAATCTTATGAAAGAGAAGTGGAGGGAAGTATGAAGTGTCCACATCCTGCCCGTGCCTACGGTCTCTCCTCTTGAGCTGCACTTGCGCTTCTCCGAGCACGCAAGCTTCGAGAGCAATATAGTCCGGTAAATATGCTCGGGAGTAAGACAATTTTGTGTTATGAGCGTGAAAACTTAACGCATACGGCTCTTTGACATTCCGAATCGCTCTACACAGGAATTAAACCTGTAGTCCTGTATTTAAGGGTGAAAAATCTACGTTCTCTCGAAATTAGTTTCATCAATCTTGAAATTTGTAGATTAGCATATTACAGATAGTACAGCACGATTGATCGGGAATCGCGATCATGCGTTGATCGATTCAAAAGGACGAAAAAGTTTACTGTCGATGTTATTTCGTTAACATTGGGTCAAATTCAGCCTTTGATAGCATATTTGGATACAAAATTTCAATATCTACAACTTTCATACGAAAGATTTTTCAGAATTCTCCACGGTTACGGAGATAATTGCGAAAAACGGAAATTTCTGTGTTTTTCATCGATTTTCGGGATTTGCGAACCGATTCGCGCCGTGCAAACTCGAAAACCGAGATGCCGTTCAAGAGTCATTCTTGCACATTTCGAGTCGATTTTTCGACTCTAGAGGCAGGAGCGGCCGTTGCCAACGATTTCCACGATTGGAGTTCACTGACCTCCGATCCGACGACGATCCCAACGTCGTCGAATCTTCGCAAGCTGTGTCAACAATTGGTTCGCGACAGACAAACAAGTCGCAATCCTCCGTTGATCGTCTCGCCGTTGAAATTCCTCCTCTGTTGCAAAATAATCATATTTATCGTCCGAGCGTTTGCCGTGTCGCGATGAACCGTATTCGAAAACAACGAAGTCAATCGTCAATTGTTTGCCGCGTTACACGAAAAATTCTGCGTTAAACGCTCGCATACGCGGAAATACGAGAGGAGAACAGAGAAATTGATCGACTTACCCGATAACGTGTGGTACATCGATGGAATGGGACGACGCTCGCTTGCGATCGCCGGCCATGTCCGCGAGCCGCGCGAAATCAGTGTCCTGATCGGCAAGCCTAGCGCTCTTCCTCGACTCCAGTAACCTGACCTCGTCGATGCGTTTCGTGAGCATTACAGTTCCCTGAAACAGAATCAAACGACGCGCTCAGTATTTACGAAAGTGGGGTCAGAAATATCAACGAGTCGAATATCTGCGAGGACTTCGATTCACCTGTTTTATAAAAATTCGCGAATCGTTTCACGATTGGCAAGCGAGAACGGCGCACGACGGACCCCCTTAACAATTTCCTAAACAAACATTTGTTTTCCTCGGCAAGTTTCCATGAATTTGATGTATTAAACTACATTGCAGAGAGTTACAATATACGCGGGACATGACGGACCGCTTAAAAATTTGGGGAAAAAAATTATAAACGCGGAAGATTGTCTGTATGTATGGATGTTTGTTACTCTGACATGCACAAAACTATTGAACGGATTTTTACGAAACTTCACAGTATTATTGCTTGTACATCAGAATAACATATAGGCTATAATTGATAACGATATTGCGTTAATTGACCAAATTATAATGATAAGTGTCGAGTAAGTCTGAAAATATCCTGCGATCTGAGAGTTATTTCGGTAGGCAGACAGACAAACACACAGGCAGGCAGACAAACAGACAGACAGGCAGGCAGACAGACAGACAGATCGGCGGGCAGGCAGATAGACAGACAGACATACAGACAGATCGGCAGGCAGATAGACAGACAGACGGGCGGGCAGGCAGGTAGGCAGGCAGACAGATAGCTTGATAAATAAATCGCAAGGGCAGTCGCTAAATGTTTACCATAGTATTCTTTTTCAATAATCAATACATTATCAAGATATTTATCTAACCGCAATAATTACGCGGCAAGAAAATAAATGCATTGTTGGTTTTATTTTGTTTTCATAACCGAGAACATTGAATCTTCAATATGTAATGGCTGGAAGACGTACATAAATACGAAATTGGAGCGGAGAACTAAACTTTGAAATAGATGTCGAAGATATGATTCATTCAATCACGTTTCTCTCAAAACTGTATATTTGAATATTATTCAAATATCTTGCACATCGGTCTTGGCTCGATCACTTTCATCGTTTGAACACACATATTCTGGGGCATATTATCATTAAATTTATGGATTCTGAGGCGGAACGAAGTTCGCCGAGTCTACTAGTTTATTTGAAATTTGGAATTTTTGAATTATGGCAAAATAATCATGAATTTGTTTGAGACAGATCAAAACAACTTGTACGCGGTGTTCACGAGCAGCAAATAATAATTTAGAGGTCGTGCCGGGTCTTCCCTATATCTGACGCCATAAGTCGATTGCAATTGTGAAGATGAAGAAAAAAGAAACCGAAAAAAAAAATACATTTCCATAATTTGTATCGATCCGTAGTTATACTCTTCCGGATCTAGCGTGGAAAATGTACTTCGAAAATGATGTAAAACGCCTCGATCACATTTTGGTATGGTGAAAAGCTGCGAAAATAAAAATCGCGAATAGCCAAACTGAGTCGTAATAAAAGACTGCGAGGTCGTTGGTTAACAGCGCGATTAGATTCTCCATAGTTCGTCCCGTGTCACCTTTCGACGCGATAATCGTGATAGCGGCGATAATGACGACGATAATAACAACCATCATTCTCACTATTCCTGTTATCGCCTCGTAAACGTCGGCAGTGAGAGCTTCTCACTATCGTGCGTGCACGTGCGTATGTACGTATAATATGTTCGTCCTCGCATTCGGATCGGCGTAATATTACACCTACTGTGATGAAATATCCGGAAATAAATATTCGTTGATTTTGTTTTGAGATGTGGGCATCCAGCCGTGACCAAATTTACAATCAAAGATAGCGCGCGGTCGACGAATCCGTCTGTTTATATACAACGAATCTGTCTCTTGCGAATAAGCATCGCGAAGCACGCATTGTAATCGATACCCCTCGAGGGAAATGTCGCCGTGTTCACAGTTCTTATTTCGGTTGATCGCTCGAGGTTCTAACAAACGTGTATACGATTTACCTGAAATCGCTATGTTCGCGACAAATCTCAAAGATGAGCTCTTGAAAAAAATATTTAAAGGCGGTGATTTGCAAATTTTGATTTCCCATTTAAATAACGTAGGAAAATTTGTCTAATTTGCACCTAATACACGGTTTTGAGACTTGTCGCGAAAATAGGGATTTAAGTATATAGTATACCCGAATAATTCGATTATCCGTATGAAAGTGAAAAACCCAGTATCCTGAGGTCGAATCTGCAATAGTTTTCTAGTAATCGTGCGCGAATCAAGCGATACCGATACGTATGTAGAACGCAGAGCAGTCTTTGCTCGGTAAACTCTTCGAGCAATAATATCTTTGCTGTTATGATACGCGCGATGCATGCGATATGATACACATGCCGGCGAGTAATGTTCGGAGAACAGCGTGTACTCAGAGTCGGACTAAAACGAAACTGATTTCTCAGCTTTAATTTCATTCCAGACAACAATGGGGCCACTCGTACTAAGATTGTACTTAGTTTTGCTAAAAAGCGTTTGACATAAATCAACGATTGTGCAACATTCGTATTATATTTGAACGCTTCGAAATGTGTAGAAATATACAAAATTACGACTCCAAACTTTTTAAAAACAATGAAAAAATTTAGGATAATAATTTGCGAGTGAAATAGTAAATTGAAAATATAAAAATACATCTCATAGTGGCTCTCGCGTCAGACCAAGGTCACTCTACGCATTGCAAAAGGCATATTCCGACTTGTCGTAAAATTCTAGGTAAGAATGGCTTTTACCACTCTCCCTTCCGCCGAGGTAATGTTATGTAGATTTTTAACGCCCCTCCGCCTCGGCGCCCTTACGTAAGTAACGAGTGGCTGAACGAACAAAGATTCGTATGTACCTACTTCGCGATCGTAATTGATTCGACGACGAACAACGATCCGGTCTCGCGACGCTTGGTAGATCGCTCTCGAGACATACCGAAGTGTCTGGCGAGGCGCATCTCTCTATCCCTAACGAGTCAAGTTCGCAAATAAAAGGGCTACGTGATAACGCGCGAGTCGTCGTTCGTGTACGATTTGCCCGCTACGGAGTGTAGGTAGCGGTCGATCGTGATAATTGGGGAGTCGCGGGTATCAGCGTCGCGTCGACAACACAAAATACTGGCTGGTACGATTAACGTCACCGTATAGCATCGGCGACGCGTCTCTCGCTCGCCTGAAGGTCGAGCCGCGTGACGTACAGCGTACACGTCGCGTCGTGTCTCGACGCGTCTCTGCGCGAATCGAGCGAGCGCGCGCACGCCAGCCGTTTCTCGCCGCGGGGAGCAGGTATAGACTGGCAAAGACGCGAAGGACGCGAGAAGGTTGACAGGGATTTCTGTCGCCGGCCGGGGCATTCGTAGTTCCGCTGCACGACAAAAAAAGGGGCGTGCGCGAGGCCGACTCGCGAGCGCATCGACGTTCGTCGTTCACGTCGAATCTACCCGAACGAGTCGATGTCACCGCGCAACCTAGTATCTTCGCGGAGATATGTACATATGTAGATTTTGGCGGAGACTACGTGCACCGGAGAAGAGGGCGCCCGCGAGCGTTTCCACGCGAGACAGCGGCACTCGGACGCATCGAACAATAAACAGTGAGGTGGGTCAGTTTAACGCTTCGCCGAATTACACGTCGACTGCTGCGACGATTACGAGCGCCCGCGTACATCTTTGTTTCTTTTCTTTTCTTCTCTGTCCCGTCGGCGCGAGTCAGCGCAACGTTGCGTTTCGCTACCAAAGTCGGATTCGATGCAGCGTGACGTACATACGTACTAGGTTAGGCGCGAGACGAAGCCTACGCATGCATCAACGTCAGGAACGAATGTTGACCCCATTGCTTCATTTCGTACCGCGAAAACGAGCCAAACGGCGTTTTACCAATGTTTTCTTCCGAAAAAGCGGGGAACATTTGGCGTTCCGTGTTAGGATAATTATTAAGTGAACGCGAAAGACGACGTTTGGCCCGGTAAACGAGAGATGCGATTTGAAAGCCGGAGAAAGCAGCGGGGAATGCTCGCGCTCGTTGCCAGCCGAGTCTCGAGAAATTTTCCACGTCGAGTTATGAAAAAAGGAATGGACATTCACGCGCCGAATTGTTTTTCGAACGAAGTTCTTGATCGTACGTTACACTCGAGACACTGCGAATGAAAGCTAGACCGAAAAATGTGCAAGACTTCGACCGTCACGACACTTCTGCTATGGTAGGTTACAGCCATGCAGTTATGTATGTGTCTTTGCAAGCGTATGTTCTACGCGTAGGTACATCACTGCAATATAGACGGACTGTCACGAAATGGCGGAGAACAATTGACTCTCGCGCCAAATCTGTTGCTAGCTCAATTGTTTTTCATTTGTTATTAGACGTTCGATCAACATTTTTCTTTGTAATTATTGTAGTTTATTTGTGCCTGTCATTCAATAGATAATATACAGAGGAACTTCGTTCCAAGCGGATGTCTCACCTGTGGGCAGACTAACAGAAAAATGGGCAGAATCTAAAAATTGAGTATTCTCATTTTCGATTTGTATATATATATACATCATTTCACTGATCAGGTGTGTTGTGCGTTACATTCTAAGCAAGCATGTAAATTTCATATTCCAAAAGTAGTATGAATATAGTTATGGTCGCGGGAGGTTTCGGACTTTTGAAAATTGTAGTCCATTGATAATGTTAATAAGATTAGACATCGATGAAAACTTTCACAGAATGTTGCATATCTGGCTTTGGGAGTGGAAGTGCCATGTCGCGCAACGCTCGCATATTTGTTCAGGCTGGGCGCATAGTCGGTTATACCAGCCGGTATAACCTGTACCTGCTGTTTTTAAGTAACCGTTTATCATACCCGTTTTATTCTAGGTTGACGTGCCACGGATTACACCTGCACTTATCAGGATATTTTTGGAATGATTAAAGAGAAATTTCAACTGTGCCTCCATGCGCAACTTCAGATTCTCGAGGAGAGAATTACTCTCGAGCAATGTAAAGGATTCGTTGAAAACAAAATTCTTCGCAAACTTTCCCTCACTTACAGACAAACGTTTCATTTTCCCCAATTTTCATCCAGAATTTCCACCCGAAAAAACAACATTCAAAGCGCAACAATATTGATTTCTGGCAGAAAAATTCCCTGCGAGTAGGATAAAGCTATATTTTCGGTGCGCCATTTTGTTTTTGCGAAAGTTTCGTTCCGGAATTAAAATCAGCGCGGTCAAAAACTGAAAAATCACTTTTGCCTAGTTTTGCCGATTTTTCAGTAAATCTGTCCACGGCGCGATTCGAGAGTGGATCGCGGTAACGTGATCGAATATTTTTACTCCGAGGTTAGTTCGCCCGTTATTCACGGTTCGGCGGAGCAGAGACGGTCGAGCCTCTCGCATTCGCGAAACGTGTTGAGTTGGGCAGGTACGACGCGTGACGTGAACGCGCGAGAGAAATCGACTCGCCGGAGCAAAATGCGTGTTCCTCGCTGCTCGTCGCATCCGCATCGCGAGGACCGAGCGAGAAAAGCGTACGCGAGGCCGTGCGGAATCAATCGTGTCGCTGCGCGAAAAATTATCGGACCGTCGAACATCAATGTTTACTCGATAAGAAAATCTGGAGTAGAATTAGAAAGTGAGATTAGACGGCCATCGCGCTTTCCTACATCCTGGACATAATCTTACTTTCCTTTCTAACTCGCCGCGCCAGGCGGCATCGCTGATACGTATTCAATAATTGTATGCAATTATTGTATCGTGTGAATTTTACATATAGGATCGAATATTCTCGCCCACAACATTCACGAACCAACAAATAATACAGGGTGTCCCATGTTACATGCCGGACGTAAACATATCCGACAGCAGGGACTTGCACAAAAAACTTGTCTGACGAAAGTTGCAGGGTTTCCAGGAGGACATCCAACGGCGACCTTGACTTTGACCTTGAGCCCAAATTTCAAGATCAAATCAACGTCAACTTTGACTTTTTACCCAAACTTGCTATTTTTCATTGCATATTCCTGTTTTTCACACAAAAACACGTAGGTTTTGTTCTACATAGTTTTCTTGATAACGCTTCGTTCTCCCGCTATAGGGTGCTAAGCGTCAACATCCCGGGCCTCATATCTTTAACGTACTGCAAGATAACGAAGAACGTTGGCTACGAAAATGGCGAGGACTCGAGGGGGTAAAATAATGGTGGCCTTGCCGATGACCTTGAGTCTAAATTCCAAGGTCAACCCCGATTTTCGATCCGGGAAACTGATTTGACCTTGGAATTTGGGTTCGAGGTCACAGGTAAAGTCGCCATTGGATGTCCCCCTCGAAACCCTACAACTCGTGTCCGACGAGTTTTTCACGACAGTTCTTACCTCCCCCGGTTATATTTACAGCCGTCATCAAAAATGGGAGAGCCTGTGTGTACTCGTCGCGATTTTTTCAACGATCGAGCTCCTCGCTCTTCTCGTCGCCGCGTTCCGACGGCTGCCTTTAGGTGTAGCCGGGCCGCTGCCCCCATGCATCGAGTTACGCGCGCCACCGTCCGACAGCTCGGCCTTTATCGCCAGTTTCGTCCTTATCTGCAGCGGGCGCCCGATTGTACAAAGAACACGAAGACAATTCGAAAGTAGTTCATCGGCGTGGGGCGACGAACGGAGGCGGCCCGGCATTAGATTATACGTCCGCGCATACGCGTGCCACCTGAACGTTTCAAGGACTTCTTTGTTCTCTCGCGTTTGTTTCAACTCTCAACTTTATACGGTATATAGTATCCGCTGCAGCCTTTTTTTCTCCTATCGTATACCTAAACCCGATCCGCGCTCCGTTTTTTCTCCGATCGCTAGCGCAACGCGCAACCAGGCTGCACGTGCACGCTGCACCTGGCGGCCGCCACCACCGCGAGATATAGATACCTCCGCGGATTTTCCAACGCCGTTACGCGACCACCGCGGCGTCTCGCGCGCGCGGGGACTCGAGCGGGCGCAATGAAACAGCTGAATCGCGCGATCGGCTAACCTCGTTTTTCTTCGCTCCGCATGGAATGCGGATGGAAAATCCAACCTAAGCGCGTGAAAACGCGATTTTCGTTTCCGCCCCCTACCGCGAATAAATGCAACGAACGAAGCATTCCACGAACCCTATTTGCCTCTCGAGGCCGGACGTCGCCTTTTCTGTCAAATGTCCATATGCCCCATTGTAAACGCTAGTGACGCGCGCTATTCCTTTGTTTCGCGTTCCGTTCAAGAGAGCCATTGGAAGTGAAAACGTTTCTCCACTCGATCAAAAGGAATATCCTAGCCTGCGAAAACATACTAGTGAACATATCAGACACGTGAGTTGATTGCGAGCACGATTTTCGCATTACAAACAACAAATAATTAAAACACGATAATTAGAAATCTACCTTACCGACTGAACTGCACGCGATTTTGTCGCTACCGTACTGACAGTTTTCTAACCTAGGTTCGTTTTTCAAGTGAAACGTAACGAAGCGGATTGCGGCAACTGATATGAGTTAACCTAATTTCATGGACTTCGGAATAGATGAACGATGCGGAAAATCTACCACGCGCAGCGTGCGATTTCTTTGTGATACTCGGAATCCTTGGCAGTGTGAAAAAAAATGCCGGAGTGGTTCGTCACCCGACTATGCGGAAACAAAGATTCGACTGATCAGATTCGATGTCGTTTTTTTTCACTCGTGGTTGGCGGAGATATTGGATTGCGAGCGAGATAACTCGGCTTTGTTAGGTCACGCGTGGCGCGATGCGCGTCTGCTGTCGATACGCCGCGTCCGCGTGTCCCCCCTATCGACCGGTTGCGCGTAAAGTTCTCGGAATTTCATTGCCAGTTACGCAAAATCGACGAAGAATCCGGCCCAATTTTCACGACAATGCTTTCACAACCAGCTCGCCGACCAAGTTGCGGATGATTCGGCGATTTCGCCGAAGTTCCAGCACACCGGACGACCGCGGTGATAACCGATCGCTGACGATGTCATCGAACTGGTGACATCGACGGCAAGAAACAACTGCAACGTCAGCGAACACGCGTGGAAATCCCGACTATTTCGACGCGCTTCCGGTTTTTTACGCCTCATTTCGCGGCGCGACCGCAAAATGATAAGAGACGCGAAGAAACGCGTCCGTCGGGTATTCGGACACTCAATTTCTCTGCGAAATACAACAAAGGAATACGCCGAATAGTCCAGTCGATACGTGCAAATATTTGCTCTGAAATATCAAAAATTCTGTCAGCTTTTTTTTACTGGCAGTGAACATGTTTGGATTTGATGAAATAAAATCGTTTTTCTCGAATAACTCGGCCATTTCGAGTTTGAACGAAAAGTTGTGCGGGCCAAATTTCTAGAAAATTTAATTCCCTACAACTTTGTTTCCCACAACTTTTCTTGTAAGATCGATATTTTATCAACAAAACTAATCGGAATTTCATGTTACATGGGCAGTCAGTATGGAATGTTCCACGAAAAAGTATCTTTTTCCTCGCCGTTGGCGTAATATCGATCTTAGAAGAAAACTTGCGAGAACAAAGTTGTAGGCAATTGAATTTTCTACAAATTTGGTTCGCGCAACTTTTTGTTCAAATTCTAAATGGCCGAGGTAGTGAAGAAAAAACATTTTTTTCACAAATTTCAAAGCAGCGAATATACGCAACTGCACGATTTGGTCGCCATTTTGAATTCGCACTACCAGTGAAAGAAAAACAGCTGAGCGAAATTTTTGCAAGATTAAGAGTACATATTGGGTCTTCAGTAGTGAAACACTGATCGATGAACGATGATTTATTGGAGTTGTGCTCTCCTCGAGAAATCAGACAGATTCAAGTGCACGCATCTTTGACAACGTCAGAATTTAATTTTCACTCCACCATTTCATTTCAATGGAAATGCCAATGAGGCAGTACTGGCAATCACTGTGGAAGCAGTAACGGAAGACCGATAGTTAGTTCGCGCCAATTGGGCGTAACAAAAAATGATACGGCAGTGGGACTTGGCTGGAAGTATCCCACCGGATTTTGACCGGACACCAATCATAGGAACGATCCTGATTTCGCGACCTAAATGGTTCGCGTGAAAACTATCCTCGCTGATCTAACTTCCAACTTCCAATTTTCTATTCAAGTTTCAGACTTTCTTTAATGACCATTATTTTCGCAATCGAAAACCGGATTTTCCAATAGATACAACTCCTTGCCTTGGAAGGGATCGGTAAACCTTAGAGGCTGGAGAAAAATATTATCTTCAACGGAAAATCGTCTTGATTCAATTTTTTGGGCGGTCATTTTATTCCAACAAATGTTCGAAGCGTTAGTCATTAACCTCGACACATTTTCGGAAACGCCGAATTAATGATTCTTACACGTGTATTCTGGTGAAAAATCCCTTCAAGGTCACGATATTATATGGGTCGTCGGCAAAAAACAAAACCTTTCGGTTTCCAAATTCCTTCCAGAGAGTGTCGAGCACGCGAGGACCGACACTTTGGGATCTTGGGAGTCTGTAGAGTTTACACCGCCGCCGTCTTCGGCGATGATCATATCGGAGATGCGAGAAAAAGGAAACAATTACTACCCGCGTTGTTTTTCTTACCGACACCTAATTGCTTTCGAACGACATCACCTCCAGGTATTCGCATCGCGAGCGGCAGATTAGTCCATTCGGTGTACACATTAGAACATCCGAGGCCGAAAGCCGGGTAGAAATTATTCCATGGGACATTCGGTAAAAAAAAAAACAAAGTTAATAAAAACACTGTACGGTTTTGCTACTTGTGACGTAATAAAATACAGGAAAAATCTTGGAAACGCCAACCAGATTTGAGACACGTCGACGAGTTCGAGACAAACAGAGGGGCGAAAAAATGCTCGTTACGCGACAAGTCCGCGATCCAAAATTACTTTGGCGCATAGTTCAGAGTGTAAAAATAAGTTGGCGATGTCGCCAATTTGGAAAGCCCGTTTTTGCGAATATCTCACCAACGCTGGGTCGCGGAACAACGACCTTGAGCGCATTTCTACGCAAATTAAAGTCCCCAACCGTTTTATTCATTTTTTCCCTCCTCCAAAATTAACGTTTCCGCGGTTACAACAAAATGAAGCTTTTAAACAAACTCCGAGGAACCTGCCCACATTTTTTTTGCAGAGAATCGAATCCTCTCAAAATTTGACCGAAGAAGAGTAGATGAAAAAGCAGTCTTCAACTTTCTACCCTACGAATCTAAAATAACCGTTTGGCGACGCACCGTTGTTGAGGTGTTTGCAAAACACGCGTTTTCCAAAATGGCGGACAGTGCGAAACGCACAGAATCCCGCGAGTTTATTTTTACTTTCGATGCCACCTCCGAAAGAAGGTGTTGGATGTTTTTGCTCAAAAACAGTCGGGATACTCGAATGGAACGATAACCCCGCGTTTCGATCTGACTTTGCATCCGCGTTAGCGACACGCGTCATCACGAACATATGCCACGCGGCTACACATCTACACATCGTTTTCCAACTTACCGTTCCCAGAGAGATTGTAACGACGATTCGTCGCTCGGCAGCCCGATCGAGGGACGGAATCTGTAAACGAAGAGGAATGCAACAGCTGCGCCGCGAAATTATTCCGGCCGCGACGATCGCGATTCGTGTCAGCGTGTCACCGTGTTACCGTGTCACGCCGGCCAGTGACGTCACGCGCGCCATTGGCGTTACCGGCGCGTCTCCGCGTGTCCGTGATTTTGATTGGTCGAGGGGGGAACTACGCGTAAGATGTTGAAAAAAGTGATCGACCAGGCGAGGAGCAGCTTATTGGACAAAGGTGTTCTGCGAGGCTACCGCAGAACAACGTTGCTGATTCTATACGTGCATTAGGTAGGTAGCTACGTGCATTGTATCTCGATGTAACCAAGCTTTAACCTCTTCGTTCTGTTCTTTTTAGGTTAATCTACGAAGTAGCGTCACGGCGTTGTTTTGGTTTCTATTTTCGAGTCGGTAGAACCAAGGCTACGAGAAAGCTCGTAGCCTCGCCGCGACCTTCCCGGAGAATTCTAGTGTACATCCGCCATTTTGGGTCGTTTGAGTGAAAGGAATTTTTCGCCGCTTTTTGGAATAGGTACGAAGGAATGGTATGCTGATTTCGGAAAGTAGGGGGTAGAATAGCGCGACGCGTGGTTTTTCCATTGGGTAGGGAAATTCGAGGTGCAGAGAACTGCATCGAGTTCTCTGGACGGCGAGATGGCGTCGCGATGACGCGACGCGCGTACCTCGATCCGCAACCTCGCAACTCCGCGGCGAAAGTGTCAGCGTAAAGTTCTCGAATCGAAAGTGAATTTCTGACGAAACGCACGCCGCGCAGTAGGGACCGGTTTACATTCTGGGTTACGACCCACTTTACGCGGGCATTCGGAGCGCTATGCTTCGGATCGGCACGCGGTTTCGACCCCGCTGCCAGCGGCTTATGCCGCTCGAATCCGCGCGCACGCGAGAGGGCGACCTAGGCCCCGTTGCGTGGAATTGGAATCGGCGATCGAAAAATCGGTTTTCACCGATCGACGGGAAGACCGACGGGTGGACGCGGGCGCGTAGGAACGAGCAACGCGCGGACACCCCAGGTATTCCCGATCGGGACGTTGCGTTCGGGACGCGGAGTCAAGGTCATCGTCCTCGTGCCCCCTCGTTTCCTTTCGCCACGAGCGCGACCTCTGCGCCCTCCGCCGCGGTACCCGGCCAACTTCTGTGTTCCCGATCCTGCACGTAACACGCGTAATACATCTCTCGTAACGTTGCGTCGCCGATCCCCGCCCCGTGCCAACTTGATTCCCGATGCGTCGAGCGTCGCTCAGCTGACCCGTCAGCGCGGGACTTTTTACGTTTGGCAAACTTTTGCGAGGACCGGTGGACAACGCCAACGATGCCGAACAACTGAGTGTATTCTACGCCTGATTTAGAACCACCCAAATGCGTAGCACGCGAATCCCGTATAGAAATTGTAACGGGCTTGCCCGATTACAAATTTGGGCCAGATCTGGCTGATGAGTTACGGCAGGGCCACACCATAACGTTCGTCGTTCAGATCCTGCCCCGCAACACCGCCAAGTTGGGGCTATCATGAAACGGCCACATCCACGGCGCAGTTCCCCGCAGGACCCTAGCTAGACCATAAATATGCGATAGAACATTCGCGAATAGCCTTTTTTTTATTTTATGAGAAATTCATGTAGCATGCTGACTACATAAGTATTACGCTGGTATATATCTGGTACCCACGACTAACGATCAGATTCAGAATATATTTAAGCGCCTTTGCGAAGCATGGAATAGGAACATATAGAACCTCCTGTCACACGACTCAATTTGTCTTACCAAGCATTGCCTCCAACATCTCTCCTTGTTTCCGTCTGGTTCGATTGACTTTTTCTTGTTCATCGCACATTCTCACCCCAAGACACTTTGTCGCGTTCCATAGCCGAGTGCGAACTGCTGACTATTCGCAGAGTAAGGCTAGCTGCTTTAAAAACCGGCATAACTGGGGTAAGCCCTATCAGAACCTGGCTACAGTACCACGTTATTTGTAATCATCTCTAATCAATCGCGAATCCATTGAAATAGCAAACATTAGGCATGTAATGATTCAAAAACGGAGTGGACGTGCAGAAACGCTTCTGGACGTATTTCGAGGCTTTCACGGCAAGCCACGTCAAACGTCTACACGGGAAACTAGAAAAAAGGTACGTATTCTAAATCCAAGATTCGCACATGCTTTGAGTGATTATCGCGTACATGTTGCAGGTACGTCGCATACGCGGTGATTTTCGATTTTCGCCTACCGCCGCGACAAGCTGCTCCGTGACAATTTCGCAAGGAAGGCAAAGATAAGGAGACGAGATTTCGACAGCGGAGCGTTGATTTTTCGAATTCGAGGCGGGTGCATCGCGATGTTATCGGGACGCCCGTGACGGCCAACGGAATAACAAGTTCGCTGCAGGCGCGTGACGACGAGATAACCACTTCCTAGACGGTAAACCGGAGGCCTCGTGCAGACGTACGTGCGTAGGTACGAGTTCCGCGTTTCTTATCGCGACGACGATAAATTGAATTTAATCTGTTCCAGAATATTGTTACGGTGCACTTGGCCATTTGTCGCACGTATGTGGTGTCGACCTTGCGCGAGGCAGTGCGTTATCGCTCCGAGTGAAACTATTATATCGCCACGAGCCGTGGAGTGATTAACCTAAAATCTTTGAACTATCGGCTCTCGCGACGCTAGATGCGCGATTATTTCCACTCGTCGATTATCGCATGACTGTTATTATC
The DNA here is from genome assembly GCA_963969455.1 of Arge pagana. Taxonomy (NCBI): domain Eukaryota; kingdom Metazoa; phylum Arthropoda; class Insecta; order Hymenoptera; family Argidae; genus Arge; species Arge pagana. The sequence continues at coordinate 2,271,432 of OZ018313.1, read as the reverse complement.
TGAAGTCAGCTGCACACAGGTGCGCGATCGAGGGGACCGCGCGAGGTGGATTCGAGAGAAAATTCAAGCGAGCACTTCCCGGTGACCTTTGGTAACAGGAAAAGATGAGAAGAAAGGAGATGAGGAAATGAGGAAATGGATGTGAGAAGAAAGCAGGTGAAAAGCAACGGCACCTGCAGTTGTTGCATACTCTTCGTCGACTCCGGCAAACTGAACGCACGTTCGCCAATTCTTTGTTTCGAATTGACGTCCGATAATTCGTTCCTCGTTACGCTGCGCGACAGAAGCGGCGAAGAAAAAAATAACTACAATAAGTACGGTGTACTCTTATGTATAGCATAAAAACTACATCTACAGTGGTGCAGTCAAACGTATAGGTGTCGATTTAAAAAATCGGTGCAGCTGTATTTTTGCAGGCTCTTTGTAGCTAGCTAAAAACATTTCCGTGTATAATTGGATCCATTTCCCAACAACTCCGGTTCGTAGCGTGCGGACAACGTGAAAGTAACATTTAATATAACATGGGTAAGCTTATTATTTACAACATGGGGAAATACTTGTTACACAAGAATGTTATGTAACACGTTCTACAAACGAGTGGGCAGTCACAACCAACGTATAATCCACTGATACACCTGCATCTTATATCACGTCGGTGATTTAAAATTCCCCTCGCGAACTCGGAAGGGTGGTAGGGGTTGGTAATTGAAGCATTTTGGACATAGGAACTTGGGGTCGCCAGGGTCACCAACGATCATATCATAGATCCTTCCGTCTTCCGAAGTTTTCTCGCGTTGAAACAAAGAAAGAATATTTCATTTTATTTTGATGCACACGTTCTGAGAGGAAATTTCATGCTGTACAAAAAAGCTCTGAAATAGTTTTATCGGAATCCTAATGGGTAAAAAGTTATCAGGCCTTGAATACTTAATACTAAGTGCTTCGTAACTATTTTACAGGTCTTTCCATCGACTTTGCTACCGCGCCTGGGTCGCCAGATCTGATGCCAGACTCGTCATCGGCGACCCCAGAAACATGTATCTAACTAGGTAAAAGTATTGGGCATGTCGGTTTTTCCAACTTCAATTGTTTATAACTAATTTTGAGAAAACAAATCTACAAATTACAAAGACTTGATTGCAGGGAATGAAACAGCTGAATTTACCGGTACAAAGTCCAAAGTCCAAAGTACAAAAGATGTCGAGACTGGAATGAAGATGGATATGTAGTGCATACGTATACACGTAGCACCGCTGCTGAGAGGGATGAGGCAATGCTGTGCACGCGTTCGTGTACCTACGCGCATGTAGGGAAAGTGAGCGAAAGAATGCGCGCCCAAAAGCACTGATGACGATGAGCTTACATTAGCGTCACGCCGCTTCCCTGCGCTGAGGTCCGGTTTGAAATCGAACGCGACATCTGGTCGCGGTAAATGCAGGTCCCCTGACGTCAACGAACTCATTACCCACGCCTTGGGCCTCGAGATTGGACAAAAAGCAGCTACGTTTTCAGATTTCGTCGTTGCTCCGAATCGCGATGGATGTGAAGGCAAGGAAAATGGAATTTATATTTAGCAATATACGCAGCACCAACGCGCGCGTGGATACGTTTGCAAGTGTACGTGGAAGAGCGAATCAAGCGCATTAGAAGAGTTGTATGGTGCAGCGAGGCAAAACAAGATGGAGCGAGACCTCGAGCGGCGAAAGGAAACAGCGATATCTTCAATCGCGATGTAACAAAAGAAGAGCTCGACGCAACAACTATAGTCGACAACATGTATAGATGCACGGCGCGCGAGAGAGGAGGCGCGAGAGAGGTGGCGTGAAAGGGACACGACGAGGAAGTGATGTGATGCGGCGGACGGGCGTTATTTTTAACTCGAGGCCCCGGAGGTTGATGTGACGCGAAGTGCATAGCAGCGAGTCGCGTGCGCGGGTGTGCGGGCGCCCCCCACCCGATAACGGTCGCGGGTATGCAACTCCTCGGTCATTTCCTAGGGGCCGTGACGTCACTGCCCTCGATTGCTGAGTATGGGAACGCGATTCGAAACGCACAAGTGTGCCCCGCGCCGTTCGTCCCAGAATTCTCGTGTACGCTGGCCGCTGATAGGACGAGGGACTCGACGAATCAGCGGAGTATAGTTTCGATTAGCGACGATGCGTAGGTATCGCGCGACGTCGAAGTTTCCGATCGCTTAATCGAACGTGTCAGCAAATGTACAGCCGAGCAATTCCAACCAGCCTCGTTACGCGGTAAATATTTCTGGAATACGTTAACGTGGCCCGCGATGGTTGTGAAACAACGACAGCATTATACACAGGCTGGGCCACTTAACCTGACCACCCCAAACGCAAAGTTCGAATTTCCATTTGGCCAATTTCCGTTTGGACGGTAATCATGGCTAGAAAACGTTACCGATCAAAAATCGCTATAAGGTTTCAGAAACATGAAGATACGAGCTTCATAAGCCCGAAATCGGTAGACGATAAAGTGTCCACGGACAAAGTCTCTAGAAAGAATGTTGTCGAAAAAGGTTGGTGCGTATATCTCACTTCAATGCAATTATTCGCATCGCAGAGTTTTCACGACTACAAATCGAAATGCGATTTTTTTCTAGGGACTGCGGTGACCCGGCGAGAGTATTGGAAAACGTGTCAGAAGTGTGACCAGGCTGATACCAGGACTTTGTTAATGGACGAGTATTGAGATATTGACAAATTCGTATCTTGGCGGCGCGAAGAAACATCGGTAACTCGTAAAAAGACGCTTTTCTTTAAGGATTCGCTTGGATATGATGTTCTCAATATCCTTGCTCGTATACGGAATTTTTAAGTGCTGCGGTCACGTTTCCAATCAGGTACTACAGTATTTATAGCTTCCGTAATGCCTCGGCGCTGAAGTAATGCAATACCCGCAGGCAGGCAAGTATATCATGATCTCTTCTGACCAGAGATGGCGAACATCTACGACGCGTTCTCGCTAACCAATGCTCGCTCGAATCGACGTACAAAATCGCAACACGAACATCTGCGTCAATTTGTCCGGATCGAACACTAATCGTTCTTCTCTGCGCGGACTCGTATGCATTTATCTTCACCAATTCCGTCGACACCTTACCGAAAAGTGGACACGTTACCTTGCCGAGCAAAAAACAGTCCCGTTAGACTCTTACTTCGCTAGGAAACACCTGGGCGACAGCAACTTATGGCGAAACGAGCGTGCGACACTCTCGATATACGTAGTTATAGTATTTGAATAAGGGGCTTTGTCTCCGGTGCACTCCTGCTCGATCTACGAGAAAATTCCTTATATGCCGGCTTACATCAGGTCGCCTCTGCCGGAGTGCGCTGGGTGCTGACAGACTTTTTTTCCTCTACCATGTTTCGTACCTCACCGTTTCCTTATATGTTCGAGGACATTTGTGCATCTTAACAACCAAACAGAAAAGCAGTCTCTGATCCTAAGTCGAAAGTCGTTCCCTAAATGAAAGGTGATCGAGAATCTAGTAGCACAAATGTGAAGTGAGTGATAGAGTTAGTTTTATAATAATAATTGAGAGGTATAGTTAATTTTTCCCAAATTTAAGAAATAAACGCTCGTCGCGAACGAGGAAGATATGTAATATCACGTCACGCGGCCAGACCCAATGGGAATGGGATGTTGGAACGAGAGGCATTACCAACGAGCTCTCGCAGGGGGATTATTAAAATCGTCCATTTGCGGAAAGGGGATCATCGTATACTGTAAATACTCCGCGAGAATAATTCACGGTCGAGATGATTCCGAGGATGTTAAGCGGGAATATCTGTAATATCAGCTCGAACGGGAGAGGATAAACAAGCGAAGAAATGAGCGCGGAGATTTTGCTGCTCGGTTGTCGAATAGAAAATTAGACCGGTCCAAGAAACAGGTTGTATCGCGTAGTATCCGGCCGACCGTTATCCACGCCCGGCATTACATCGCGTACCTTCATCTCGTCGTTCCTCGTGCACGAGGCATCGCCGAGAACTTTCGAACCACGGCGCGCGCGAAGCCTATTCTCCGATTTCAACCACGTTTAGTAGACGAACACCGATGAACTGCAAACCAAGGAGACCAACTAGACAAAAGCAGCACCACTAGCCGAACTACCCTCTTCAGAGCCGCAATAGTACTCTTTCACAAAGTACAACTCCGCGATTCGTTTTTTGTGCGTGAAGTCGAATTTCCCGCATAGTATGCGTACAGTTGAGTTATTAGTAAATTATAATTTTCTCATCGCTTAAATTTCACTTTTCCATTAGCGAGGAATCTACTAATTGGATATGTGACCATTTTGACTAATTAAAAAAGTGGTTAGCTAGTAATTACGAGTGGTATGCATTTGACACTTTGGAAAAGTAAGTATTGACTATTAATTAGTGGGTTACTACTGATTCGGTTACACAGAGTACATCCCCGCAGGATCAACACGCGCGCTTGAGACACGCGTGCGCGTCGATCCCGACTCGGTGCGTAAAGTTCAACTTTGCGCCCTGGTAACGAAAACTAGTAGTTTCATATCGAACCAAACTCCTCGGACAACCACAACCTGAGTAATCATTGCAAGGGAAATTGACTGTAATCGAACCATAATAACCAGTCTGTTGTTTTTTTATTTATTTTTTATTATTATTTCACTTGCGATTTACAGAACTTACATCGTTTGACACTGCGCGAAACGGCACGAAGGTGTTTCGCTACTGTTTTCAAATTTTGGATTATTCGTAGCGTAAAAAATGGAACGGCTTTCGTGAGAGAAATTCTACGCTAATCAGATATCGTTGAAAAAGAGAAAGACCATCCGTTAATCGTGTATCGTGGAGTGTTACGCAAATTGCTTATCTTCGAACTCCTCGCTCGTGGACGTACTTGCAGCGGACGCTTGCAGCGTTACGGTACGCGTACTTCGCGTAGCATAGATCGAACGGGCACCGTGCATAACGGGAATTGGTTAACGCTAGTTATTATATTATGCCAGGCGACGCGCGCAACCAGGTCAAAGTTAGCAGCAGCCAGCTGGTAGCTGGTAGCTGTTCCAATTTCAAGCCACCTACTCTCACTTTTGCTCGATAGCTGACCTATGCCAGTTGTCCCAGTTGCGCCCTCGATGCTGAAACGCTGTACATCCGCGCAACTCTTAGCGGAAAGATGTTAAAAGGTATAGTAATAATCGCGAGGCCGCGTGATCTCCCGACTGTGGTCGTCGTAAGACGCACGCGTAGGACGCATATGCATGCACGCAACAGGTCTATTGCTAGCCGTGCAACACGCCGCGCGGCTCGACCCAGTCGAGGTGTGCGAGCGTGCATGGAGAGAAAGGAACATGCATTCGCTCGGTAACGTCGCGTAAGTATAGCGTGCATCCCTCGCCGTGCCGACGAAAACAAAGGAAAACCGCAGCCCGGCTCCTCTCAAGTTAATCCGTTTGGCCCGACCAGAGCCCAACTCTAAATAACTACCGAGCCGACCCAAACACCGATGAGTCGACTCCTCTTAGGACTGCAGAGCGGGCTCAAACCTCAATGGCACGACTCCTCTCGTATCGCCGGTGGACTTACGTTGGGAGAAAACACTTCGCGCATTTGTCATAGTCATGTGGATGCAGTTCGCGGTGTAGAAAGATACGTAAGCTACATACCCCACTACGAGGGCGTGAAATGTCGTATCGCGCTACCACTGGTGGTATGAGAGGAGTCGTGCCATGGAGGTTTGAGCCGGCTCTGAAGGCTTGCGCGGAGTCAGGCCATGGGATTAGAGGATAATCCGGGTACGGCAATAAAGTTGAGGGAGACGGTAACTCCGGATCTTAGTATTATGGTGTAGTATACACCGTTCGGTAATTATCGGCGGATGAATTGTCGTAAACAAACCCCATGGTAGGGTTCACGTGCAGTGCTGATAATTTTTCCTTCTCTCGTCTTCCGAAGGTTTCCGTACGCGTGCCTGTAAACTTCCGGGGCAAAGGGGAGAGGATGACGGTTCCGGACATTGACGCATCGTATGCGGAGCATTCCACGCGACTCGCCCCACTACAAGTATGACATTTCGAAAAAATCGGTAATTTTATTCGCGTGAAATATTACATTACTGTCGCGCATCCTCTCGCAAGCAACGAAATAAACGTTTTATTCGAGTCGCGTCGCGTTATGATATTACAGTATTCGAAACAGTACGTCCCACTTGCATGGATGGAGAGTAAGAAACCGCAGTTTTTTTATACCACGAAAGATTAGCCAATTCGCTGGTATAATTTACAGAGGAGAAACGGCAAAATATCGATGTTTACATCGAGAGTCGTTTCGAAAGAAGAAACAGCTGTTCCGCAGTCGTGTCAAGAGATTGGAGAAAATGGAAGTTCAACCCGCGCAGAAGACTCGTTGGAAGCGATTAACGCGTTCTAGAAGATTTTGTAGCATGGTTTGTAACGTGGAGTGTGATTTTATGCTCCGACGCAGCGACGAACGAGCGTAGGAAACCGAGGCGTAACGCGTCTATTAAGACGCGAGTCGCGCGTGTTGCCAATCGCATCGTTTGGAACGTCTATCTATACCTTGTTCGTGTTTTTATCCGCGCTACGTTGCCTCGCGTGAAACCTGTATTCTTTGTCGTCGATGCGCGTGATTCGGGGGGAATTCGGTGTAGGAAATTGTTGGACGAGAGACTCGCGTGCGGAGGCGAGGCTGGTGAGCTGCAAACATGGACTATCCGCGGCTCGCTGTTGCGTAATGTATTTACCGCGCGTGCGAGGCGTAGAGTATAATATCGAACACGCGAGGCGCGGGGCGGCTCCCACTTGTTGTCGCGATCTCTTCGCTACTCCCGCCGTCGACTCTCCGACGCGTAGTAGTACGTGCGACCGGCAGCGTCGATGGCTCCGACGCGAGCATAAAAGAGCGCGCGATACGCGCTGCCTTCCGAAACGTGGGTGCCAAGGTACAGGTTAGGCATGGTACAGGTTAGGCAGGCTACATCACCAGCGTATCGATCCGTGAACGTGCGCATGCTTACGCAAATGGCGCGCGTGGGTGCAAAGTTACGATAGAATGGTAAACACGTAGATAATAACCGGATTTATCGCGCAAAATTAACGATTGTAGCCGTTTCCCGCTCGCTAGCTTTCGATTTCACCGCGAAACTTATCCAGATCATTTTTCGCGTCGTCGTCGTCGTTCCAGCGATTACAATTTACCGATGTAATCGTACGTATTTCAACATTCGCGAACGGATGGATGTTCGTGCGCGATGCGCGGTCGCTGATTGGTCGAACAAACATGGATGATGATCGGCCACGCGAAGGGAAGAGGCGCAACGCGAGTCCGCGGCTCGGAACGGCTCGATTACGCGAGAGTAACCGGCAGATAGCGTTGTGACGTCAGGAAGCGAGCGCGTCGCGCATGCGCGTTGGCACTGTTTGCGCGGTGCCGCGAGAGAGAGAGAGGGGGAGAGTGGGAGAGAGTGGGAGCGAGCGAGAGGGGGGAGAGAACAGCGCGGACCGGTTTCGTTCGCTCCTATCTTTAGACTTCTCGCTTCTCGCGGCTTATACTTATTCCTGCGCGCATCTTTCGCTTCTTACGACGACGATCCCCGCGCCGACATTTTCGCGATACGGCTAACCGCGCTACCGTCCGTTCCTCGATCCCGCGCTCCCTTCGTCCTACCATGTTCATTTACTCCGCATCCGTGGCAACGACGCGCGTTTTATCCTCGTCGGCGATCCCTCTTTCGCTTTGGTCGAACGACCCAACTCAGTTTTCAATACTACGTACTCACCGCTCTCCCCATATAAAACACATTCTCTTTCCTTTGCACAAAAAACGATCTCCAAAAGAAAATAAACGACCCTGATGAAGTACGGATGATTAAAAAACGAGCAATCCGACGACCGGAGTCCTATCTTAGAATCTCGCTCAAGCCCTTGCTTTTCCATCCGTCTAACGTCAAGGGTGCTTCCAAGACAGATATAATTTTCGCCCTGCAATATTGTCGCACAAAACCAGTCAAAAAGGCCATTTTTTTGTATCGTTTTAATTCAATATTGAGCTTGGTAAAAAAATGTTGTCCAGAAAATACTTAAAGAGACTTGTAGAGAATTTAATCAAGTTTCCGAAACCGACCTTCAACTCGCTGTACGATCAGTAGTTCGCGAAATATTGGTGATCGAACAAAAAAGCTCATTTTTTCTTCGAACGCCGATATCTCGGCGACAAAAGGTCGTACAGAGTTGGAAAAGCGACAGTTTCAAAGCGGAAGAATCAGGCTACTTGGCCCCGTCATTGATGACGCGCAAAAAAAAATGCGTCGAGTCGGTAGACAGTTTTGAAAAAGACAAGAATTTCGAAAAATCGTGGTTGGCTCTATTTCTGCTGCTGGCGCTGAGTGTGTAGGTTGGCGAAATGTTCACCGGTGAGATTCGTAAACTAGAGATTTCAAGCTTCAAAACCCCGTCTCGTTGTTCCCGATGCGACCATTTTTGCCGCAGATACAGCTTTTCCAAAAGTCGTAGGAAATTTCTGAATTTCCCCCATTTTTTCCGAGTGTATTTCGATGCGATGGCGTTGCCAATTCCTCGGGGGAAATTGTGCCAACTAGACGCGAGAAATTCGCTGATGTCGCGATCGCGACGACGTTATTTAAGCGGTGCGAGTCCCGTACGCATGATTAATAGCACGCGAATAATTCGTTTTCTTGACAGTACGCGTAAATACATTCACGCGTCGGAGGCACGCGGCGCGACGCAGGTGTACGCGCGAAAATCCACGGGTTCGAGAGCACGCGAGGGGACAAAAAAGCTCGATTCGACCGGCTCTATAGTTCTCCGGCATTCGCCCCACGGTTCCGTCCGTTCAGCGACCCCCGTGACTCGAACGGGCGTTCAACCGAATCACCGAATACGGCGAGAGTCGATGGTTCGCGCCGGTCTTCGCTCTCTTTCCGAAGCCACGGTGAATAGACGACGGGAAAAAACAGGTCGGTTCAATTTCGTACCCGCTCCTATCGCTCCAGAGACGATAAGCACATCTGCGAACGAACGACTCTGCTGGCTACCGTTTCGCCGGCGGTCTCGCAACATACGTACAATAACCACGACGTCGCCGCGCGCGGCGTCATGCGACGACGAATTTCGGTGCAGAGGAATAGAGAACTCGCGCGCGTAAACACCATTAATCAGAAATGTTAATTTCCGTGACCTCGTTCCTCGAGTGTATTATTAAATATATGCCCTATTTACTATCGCGCGTGCGTCGACGCCGCAGAACACAGATTCGTTCGGGCGACGACGAGGCCCGCGTCGCCGGTCTTCGCGCGCCCAAGACAACGAAGAGACGTGCCAGTCGTCGCGGAAACGTCGAATTTTCCTCAACCAAACGATGCGGAATGAGAATCAGTTGAGAAGTTGAAAACCGTCGCTGGAGTAGATTCCAGGCCACGCGATGGCTGCGCAGCGTTGTTATGGGCGCGGCACTCGCGACACGACGAAGTCGCGTGGCCAGCGACTCGCGCGATAGAAATTAGAATCGGCCGGGCGTCGCGTATACGGGTCGAGCAGCGTATTCTCGTCATTCCGAATAGAAACCGTCCTCGCGGAAGCCGCCGAAGAAGCTGTACGATGTACACACCGACGCGCGATCACGGAACCCTGCACACCGGCCGACTTCCTTTTCGTATTTTGATCTCGATGAAAAAATCGCTTTTCCCCTTCTACCAGCCGACAAGAAAGTATTTTTTTCGAATTATCAACCGGCGAGGAATCGCGAGTTCGAGGTGCTGCGAAGATTTCGAGCGCAAATTAATGGCAGGAGGCGAAAAACAGCGTCTACATGGTATAAACAGCTATGTAAACTAGGAACCCGGCTTTGCAAACATACATCTTCGAGATACGGATTTGACGACGCTTCGTTTGTACCATCTTTGATTTCGTTGGTTGCGTTATTAAGGGTTGGAAAAATCGTCGGCACCCCACTTTGGGACTCTGCAATTTTGTTCGTGCATCGTTGCACTGCTTTTCGTTTCGTTTGTAACCCTGCTCTCTAAACCTGAATTAGTGGAAAATCACTAATTAATAGTCAATGCTCACTCTTTCAATATTTCCAATGTATACCACTCCTAATTAGTAGTTACCCACTTTTTCAATTAGTGGAATTGGTCACATTTTGAATTAGTAGTTCTTCACTAATTGAAAAGTAAAATTCCACAAGTGATTTTTGTACTAATTGCACAGTGAAATTTAACCGATGAGAAGGTTATAAATCCAGTAATAAAAAATTTAATTTTCAGTTTGTTTAATGAGTAGTAAGTAAATTTGCTGTGTACATCAATGTTGAACGTTATAATTTAATTTGTTTTTCAGAATTTTAACCTAAATTTTTGGTTGGTAGCAATGTTAAAAATATTTTCATATTATGAAAAACAGGAAAAAGGAACTAGAATCCTGTCACGTTTTGCTGTTAGTCCTGGATTACGCTAATCGCAGGAATGCAATACAATTGTGCAATACACTCGTGTTAATCGGACTCCAGAGAGTGTAGCACTACTGCGATAAGATAGTAGTACGACGTGAAAATAGACCACGCGTACAAACGTTGATAATGGCAGAAAATAGCCGAATTCTTCGGATCATCGATATTTTCACCCTTCCATTTCTTACCTCGTGGAAATAGAAATGATTCAGATTATTAAAAATTGATTATAAATTTCGATTATATACGACTTCTAGTAACTTTTGACAGCCTATATATTTGTACCTGTTAAGATACAAACGAATAGCTCCGCGGTAGAACCGGATACCGGCGCCCCTCAGGGGGACAAACGAAACGAAAAGCGGTACAAACGATGCTGACAAACAAAATGACGGTATCTCGAAGTGGACCAGCGACGATTTGTTCCAGCATTAATAAGTCGCATCCCTGCGAGGTACGAACAAAATCAAAGACGGTCAAACCCATTTTTTCAAGTTTCTACGTCACAGAGCTGGTTTAAACGCGCGTGGACGGTGATACTACACGCCAGGCGTGATGTCACCGGGAACTCGCATCGCCGTGCTTCCCGTTCGCGGTCGCAATCCGCGTCTGCTGTACGGGGAAAAATCGTTTGAAAATGTAGGTACAAGGTTCGAGAGACCCGGGTCGACGCGAGGCGAGAGGTAACGGAACGTGTTGACATCCGGTTCGAGCGAAATGATTCTATTTATCGAGGTTTAACGTTCGGTACAAGGGCCTCCTAACTAGCTGCTCCGCGACACACCGTGATTCACCGCGGCGAGCACCAACAGTTTGTTGGCCTTGCCCGACGACGACGGGCGTATATTATGCCCCGGCGTGATATTGCCTCGCTCATCTGTTTCCCGGGTATTGCCGTGACGACAGAGGCCGGCGAGTCCGACTCTTGCCGCTCGTGTCAGTCTGCCGGAGCCTCGGTCATCTACTCCGTCGGCCTGCTCTTATCGCCCTCACGTTCCGCGGCTCCTCGTAATTAAATTACAACGACGACGATACGTATTCCCACCGCCGAACGCGAGCAAATTTCCATGTTCGTTACGCGCGAGTCGCGTGTCCGTAGGATTCCCCGTCCGAGGCGAAGGAGGGAGGTTGGCAGCAGCAGCAGCAGTAGCAGCGGTATTTCCCCGTTTCCCACGATGCACGACGCTCGATCGTTCGTCGTGCCGACTTTCCCGGAAGTTGGAGAAAAAGCGGAATAGATATCGCTCTACGTATTTTCAAACGCTCTGCCTACTCCTCGACAACCGTGTTTTCTCGCGATCTCTCTCGGCAATCCGCATCTACGCGCGTCTTCGGGGGACGACGAGGAAACGGACGACAAGGGCACTCCGCCCACGCGAGGTAGCCAATACTCACCTCTTGTCCGGTCGGAGCAATGCGAACGTCGACCTCGTCAACGTCGTTGCGATGACGCGTCACTTCGGCGTGAATCTCTCGCCCGTTGAAGGTCAGGTATACCTTCTGGCCGGCCACGAGGCGGGCGCCGGTAACGGATCCAAAACCGGGACCAATCAGGTCCGAGTCGGAGTACTCGGTCGTCGGGCTCGGTGGGCGTCCGCCGGGCACGACATCGAACCTCACGGAGTATCGCGTCTTCGAGGTGATGCTGAGACCCGGCTCCGACGCCATCGAAGCCGGCGTCTTCACGGCGTGAATCACGCCGCTGTAATATTTGCCATCCTCGCCGGGAGCACAGACACGAGTGCCTATGATGCTGCGCTTCGCCAATCTCTTTCCCGTAGACATCGTGCCACCGATTTCGCAAGGGATTCGAAACACGGCAACGCGTAACCTTTTATCGCAATTAACTTGCCACTAGGTACGCTCGAACGAGCGGCGCGCGTTTGGAAATCGCTTTACCAACTATCGAGAATGATCAGGATCGGATCGATTTGCCCGCTTTTCGAGAGCTCTGGCACGTTGAAAGTTGTTCTTTGTTTTTTCTTTTTCTTTGTCCTCTCTCTCTCTCTCTCTCTCTCTCGAGGGGCCGGCTAGAACGGGGCGAGCGCGCTTCGTTGCGAGAGCAAGGTAACGGCGAATCGATGGTTGGCCGCTATCTCTAGATTAGAACACTGGCGGATGGAAGAATAAAAACGGTGAGGAAAAAGAACGAGTCAAAGGTCAACGACGAGCGATGATAAAAAAGATCGCGCACTCGTTGTTACTATTATCGTTCGTTGTTATTCCGCTGTACGGTTGCTTCCCGCGAGAAAAATTCGAAAGCCGCGAGAACAAAGCGTCAGCTGTAGAACCGCGCGTGCGACGTGCAGCGACGTGGCACGCGAAACATCGAAATTATATACTCGACTCGTTTGAAATCACGCACGTACGCGTATATACGCCCGCGAGACGTATTCGCTCGTTCGCGTGCAAGTTTCGCGTTACAGCGTTGGTGTGTACTCCAGCGAAGAAAAATCACTCGTCGCACTCGTAGGAAAACACTGACAGATAATCTCACCGGCACTGTTCCGTTGGCTCACGGTCACTCACTGGTACGTTTAAAAATCGATTCCCGTATGTTTTTACGCGTTACTCTTGTCAAATTTCTCTTTCGAGTATTACGTTCGATTTTTATTATTCGTATTTCTTTATCTTTCGCGCGCTGTCGAACGATATGTCGGAGATCGCGAACGAATCTACTACTACTGCTACTGCTATACTACAACCTACAGCGAGCGAGGCGGCCTCCGCGGCCTGTAGCCGCCAATCGTGGCGTTCACTGAACTCGTATCAACAAAGCGGCGTGCCGCGCGACTCGTACTTGTCAGGCTGTCCACATGCTTTGCACACTTTGCGATCGTATTAGAGATGTTTAATTGTTCGCGCTTCGCAGACAGCATAATACAAAACGGTGGAATCGCAACAGTTTCGTGATCGTCGAAATCTCGAGGACGAATATGTACGGTGAAGCGAGCTGCGAGCGCGGTGTAAAATATGTCGGGCGACAGCGTATGACGCACAGCTGAGCGACCGGGAGGGACTGAGACCAAGCGGCTTTCACTGCGCCGGCCGGCCGCCCGAGAAAAACAGCTGATAGATAACAACAAACCCACGTGACGCGACCCCGTGCTACGATTGGCCGCAGCCGCTGACCTAATTACTCCGATTGGTTGCTCCCACCGAAGACACGGGGCAACGCGAAAAAATTGCAGCCTAGAACTAGGCAAATACCGCGACGCGTTGCTCACCAAGGCCTTCCCACGATCTAACCAAGCGGCGAGTCGAAGCAACGACGAGGCGTCATTATTTTCAACCCGTACGCACGACCGGCACCACGATACTCTTCTACGTCGAGGAATTTCTCGCGAGGCTCGGCGCGACCGCGGACCTCGTACGTGGCGGTAGGCATACTCGTGTCGGAGCAGAGGGAGTCAGCCGGCCGAACGTGGTGCCGAACGGCTGATGGTAGGACTTCTCGCTCTCGGGTCAGCTGTCAGTAGGAGACGGCCATTTTACATCAGCTGAGACGCCGGTTGTACGGTTACGAAACGCCGCGGCGCGGAGCCACCGGAGCCACTTGCACCGTGCTTGCACCTCGTACCGCCCTCCACGGGCCGAGGAGCGAGCGAGTCTCTCTCTCTCTCTCCCTCTCTCAACCATGTTAATCTGTACCCACTTGGCACACCACGCACCATTATAGACTGCTTAGACTACAAAGGACCTCGAGCCTTTGGTCTTCCCAATAAAATTCTACTCTCTCTCTCTCTCTCTCTCTCTCTCTCTCTCTCTCTCTCTCTCTCTCTCTCTCTCTCTCTCTCTCTCTCTCTCTCTCTCTCTCTCTCTCTCTCTCTCTCTCTCTCTCTCTCTCTCTCTCTCTCTCTCTCTCTCTCTCTCTCTCTCTCTCTCTCTCTCTCTCTCTCTCCCTCGCCTGCTCACTCTCCCACTCCCACTCCCACTCTCTCTCCCACTCCCTCTCCCTCTCCCTCTGCCTCTCCTATTCGCTCTGACGGGTTTTAGTTCACTCGTGCTCGCGGCCTTAGGCCTAGTTCGCGGATGGCGACCGCCATTCGTTGCCGGCGATGTTTCGGAAATCACCGGATCCTCGTCCCGTCTGCTCGCTAAATCGCAACGCTCTCGATCGACGCTGTTGGGAGGCAGCGTCGTATTTCCGTTGTCAGGGTAAGCATGAGCGCGAATGTTAACCCTATCGAACCGGCAACGACAACGAAATCGCGGAGGAGGTCGGAGCTTGGCGCGGCCGCTTCTAGATTCGAAATTTATTTCCGTGATTGTTGCGCAACGTCGCGCGTTGGATGCCAGCTGTTGGCTCGATCGCGCCGCGGAGTTGTTGGCACGATATCGAAACGCGCGTGTACTACGACGGCCATGACTGTTGTTACGCGGCGGCAATCTACTTCTCGCGTCGTCCTCGCCTCGCGACCGCCAACTCGCGGCGTACGCGTCTCGTGAAACCGCGCGAAACAGGACCGATGTAAGTAAGTACGAATCGCATACGCGTCGCGGGGCAACGGGTACGCGCGTTTCATGCTGCCGATCGTGAATCCAATAGCAGGAATGATTCTCCGTTGGTTCCGCTCCGAGTCGGCGATTAGACCGCGTCTTTGGCGAAAATATTCGAACCGATCGTCGTGCCAGAGGAACGCGCGAGGCCCACGCCACGCCGCCGTTAGACCAAGGAATGCGAATTACGTAAGGCGAATTCCCCGTTACCTTTTCAATTTATTCGGATCGGACGATCCGGGCTAGTCGACACTCTTCGGATTACACGTCCAAACTAATGACGTCGAAAGTTCGTTCCTACCGATGCAAAAATAACTTTTCTCGCGATTTTGTCCAATACGCGGACCGCAACAATAATGTACGATTCAACTTCGCGCCTAACAGCACGTCGCGACGCGCCTTGCGCAACATCGACCCGATACGACGGTATCGAACGGACGGAAATTCGAAATTACATACCTACGTCGAAATAATCGACTCCCAACGTATACTTACTATACAGCCGCAGCGAACGCGGTGCAGGAACACTGTCCCACCTAGTTCGTCGCAGCGGTGCCGCGAAAATACCCTAACCACCTCCTCGATTGGCAGTTATTGTAAACCGCGAACACGCGAACGCGATCGGCGGCATTCTATTCTCCGTCGGCGCAGAGACATTCTTAGGCGTCACTGCTTCCTTTGACTTTGCGCTTTAGGGGGACCCCTCGTGTACCCGCCGGAAAACAGGTAACATTTGGGAATTTTTCTAAAGAAAACTACCCCGTCGAATGTTTTCATTTTCATTGTAAGGATACATTTGTGCATATAAAATAAATACATGATTACATTTTTCTGAAATCAAATAATCAAAAAGTTTCTTTAACTAAAAGGTATTCCAGACAGCACTATGTCTTACAGTTGTCGAAGAGACATCTTTCTCAAGTGATCCTTTAGGCAAATCGCTAAGATGTCCGATAGATTAGATGTCTATCAGAAGATGACTAAATTGTAGCTGACTAAAGCTGAAATGGTTTTTTACAAATCAAAACATCAAACCCCATATTTTCAACGCTACATGCAACGCTACCTATAACGTAGCGACCGTGCCCTGTCTCAAACTACTTGCGACTCGAGTCATTGCTTTTCCGTTCTTCGACGAATACGTAGTATTTCTTACCAGTTATCCTTCGTCAGGGAAACTTAACCGGCGAGATCGAATAACAGATATAACGACGAGTCAAAATCATGACCATGCCATTTGTAATGTTTCAAATGCATTAGCAAACCTTGCTAATTGTAACGTTAGTCGTAGCCGAGTTTCGAGTAAAATTTCGAGGGTAAGTAACGACAATTACCCCGGTGACGGGGCTTTTACCAGCGTTTTTCAAGAAATAGCAGAATAGTCGAACCAACGTAGAGCTCGCCGGGTTTTCTTGGCAGTACGACGACGTCTATCCATTGCATTTCTTCGCCGTTTCCATGACCGCATTGACCAAAAGATACCATTATTTTCCTCGATTCGTAGTGTTCTCCATTTTTTTTTCGCCTCGACCGTGATCCAATTGCCACACGCGAAAATTTCCCGTCCCGAATAAATGTGCTTGAATCGTTGAATCAGAAAAATGAGTATCGACAAATTATCTATAAAAAAAAGGAAAAAAAAGAAAAAAAAGGCGAACGTAACTCTGTAAATTTAGCGATGTGTACAGCTACGCATATAACCTGGGCAGCATGACAGGGTCTCTCGTTTTCTATTCGTTCGAGTTAAATTGTGAGTCGATGACGATGCACATCGAAAGTGGAGTTGACCGTTGAATATTTAACTATTGACGTATTTTACCCAATACAGTTACGTATCGTCAGGTACACGGCGTGATGACGCATAAAACGTTATTTTCGATCGAACCACGTCGATCTGTTGTAATGCCGGTGAGCATCGATCTCCGAGCGTGTAATCGCTCGAGTTGGGTTCCGCTTCGTTCCAATTTCCAAATATCGACGCATAAGTTGTCCTTCTCCAACGATCGAGACGAGCGTCTCGCAACGATTCGTGACTCCGATTCTCGGTGCACTTACGATAAATGCGACTGACTACGAGGTAAAAAATGCTCCGTCAAATTTAACGCAGAAATTTGCGCACAAACCGATGTTAAAATTCTCCAGAACTGGTTCCATTGTTGTCACACAGAGAAAAAATTGTCAACAACAATTTATCGGAAAAATGCGTATAAGCTGTTTGTAATTTGTTTAAATAATTTTATCAAAAAAATTCGAAATGACAAAAAGAAAAATATGAGCAGGTTTTTTTCGATCTTAGTTCTCATTCCAATAGTTTATTTCATGTGTCTATATCCTGCATTTAGTACATGCTACGAGATTGGCAAACAACGACGATTATCGAGGGTCCTCGACGTTCTCCGAAGTTTTGACTAATCGGAACCAAGATGTTGCAATGTTTGTGAACAGTAGAAGTAGTCACAAGTGTTTTAAAAAAAGAATCGTTCGAATCAGTCTACATTTGTGCAGTCAGTCGAACAGAGCCGGATTTGAGATGTGGCTGGCTTGGGGCCCATTTTCGTGGAAGGCCCATCGTTTCAAGGTATTGCACTATGTAATGCGAAAAAACGAAATGAAACGAACACACGTTCAGTTTTCATATTTTTAGTTACTCGTGCTGAAAATAAATAATAGTTATTTTCAACAGCATCGATTATTCTTATTTTCTTCGAATAAAATAGGTATGGCTTAGTTATTTAATAAACGAAGACCGATAATTTCTATTTGAAGATACCACAATATATCATTAAATAATTATTACTGGTGTAAATTAGTAAATCACCAGCCATGGTAACCGAATTTAATGTCCATTGGTATGTTGTTGAAAGAAAAGGCTAGTACAGTAACGTTGAATAATTTTAACTTATTCAAAATACAACTTTTGATTATTCCATTTCTTATCAAGCTAGAGAAGTGACGTAGAATATATGGACATTTTTGTTCAATGTTCCCTATTATTACGAACAGTTCACAGCAAAGAGACGTGTATTTTTCCTGTTTCGTGATATTTACCCCTATACCGGTGAGAGGCTCACTTTTGGTGGGTGGCCCAGGGCTCGGGCCCTCCCTTAATCCGGCACTGCCGTCGCATTTCTTGTCAAGTGATTCCAGAATCGGCCACTAGGCAGCGCCACGACGTATGTCACGTGGCGCCACCGCGCTGCACTATTCGTAAGCAGTGGAGTTCACGCATCACGAGCGTCAGCTGTGGAGTCGAATAATGGCGTGCGCACCACGTGCTTACATTGATAAAATGAGCTACGAAAACAGTAAGAAAGCTGCGGAAGACATTAGGTGAGCGCATTTGCTGCGTTGTCGAGTGTAAATCGCGAAGTACAGTGTACCGTGGGTTGAGTTTTTGCGAATTTCCCTTTCAACCGTGGAAGCGAGAACGTCGAGAAGAGTAGGTCGCGTCGGTGCGTCGTACGACGCAAGTATTCGTTGTTGACATTGCTATTCTTTCCTATCAATTGAATATTTAACTAAAGTGCACGTATGAAAGTTACCGTATTTCGCCTTATACAGACGTGCAAGACATTTTCCTCCGTGGTGTGGCTCACTAAAGGTGGGTGCTGTTTTTAAATTTTCAGCAATGATGGTACACCTTCGAGGTTAAACAAAAATTCGAAAATCTGTGAATTACACTTTGTTGGGAGCAAAAATTCGAAGATCCTCGAGAGGAGGCCTGCAATCCAACGATATCAACACTCGATTTCGTCACTGTTATAGTCGTCGTAGAGAGGTATATACTTAAACTTGGTGGCTGTTATCTTTTTCAATGTTTCAGCCGGAGTTCACGGATTACCTCTCACAACGGAATATCAATACGTGGACGTTTGTTTTGGCCATTCTTGGTCCTGTGAGGCGACGGGACATCGATGCATCTGAAGGCTACGCAGAAATATGCGGACCGAGCGATCTGGTAAGCTTCAACATTAGCAGTGCGGGTTTTCTACGAAACTCGTAGGAAGTTTTGTAATAAACCGCAATCGTTACTTTCTGTAGTACTATCTTTCACTCCGTTACGGGAGAATAACGATTACTTTGATTAGTCGAAAGCTAATTTATTACATATTATTTTATATTTGTTGCAATTGGAAAATTTGAGACAGGGAAAAAATTACTTTCAGTGAAGTTACTTTAACTTTTTTCACGGAGTGCCGCAACTTCACAATCGCTAATCTACAAACCTGACCTTATAGATGTGCAGAATACTTCAATTCCGGACGGACCAATGAGAGAACGTGGTATGGATACGACGGCAAAGCCGAAACATCACTCCGAACAACGACAAATTGCGAAAAACGACCAGCCACCCATCGTGGACCAGACCTCAAGTCAGATGCACTCCACTCCGAGGCTCGCCGGAGCCGTCTTTGTACGGCAACCCCAACGCAGACGTTGTGAATCATTTTATTAAAATGAGTTTGATTGCGCAATCGGTAATCAATGAACACAGCATCAGTTGGGTAGATCATCGTATAAATGTGTAACATTGACTTAGTATTCATTTTCAATAAATGATATTTCGTTGAAATAATCGACAAACTGTTTTATTCACATAACTCCGCCCGCGTCCTTAATTTTATTCCCATTCCTTAGCATATATTGAGCGTGTATGTTGGGTTGCCGTCAAATGACGTCATAGGCGCGCGGCAAACTCGACTACCTCCTATGCTATCATGTTCTCCTGATACAAAGTCTTAAAATCGGCGAAAATTTCGAATTTGCGGGAAAAGGTGTTTGTTGGGTTGCCGTCACGTGACGTCATAGGCGCTCGGTAAACTCGACTACCTCCTATGCTATCATGTTCTCCTGATACAAAGTCTTAAAATCGGCGAAAATTTCGAATTTGCGGGAAAAGGTGTATGTTGGGTTGCCGTCACGTGACGTCATAGGCGCTCGGCAAACTCGACTACCTCCTATGCTATCATGTTCTCCTGATACAAAGTCTTAAAATCGGCGAAAATTTCGAATTTGCGGGAAAAGGTGTATGTTGGGTTGCCATCACGTGACGTCATAGGCGTTCCGCAAACTCGACTACCTCCTGTGCTGTCATGTTCTCCTGATACAAAGTCTTAAAATCGGCGAAAATTTCGAATTTCTGGGAAAAGGTGTATGTTGGGTTGCCGTCACGTGACGTCATAGGCGCTACTACATACAATTACCTCGCTGCATATGACTGATGTTAGCTGAACGATATTATTTGGATGGAGGAATGGAAAGAGGGATAAATAATAAACATGAACTTCATTATTGTGAATCACATGAAAGTGCATTTATTGACGCAAATACATACACTTTTATACTAATTGTGAATACGAACAGTTTTATTTATACATGAATTATCGAAAAATCGTTTGTCGTCTGCTGACGTCATACGCGCCCGGCGAAAATATAAATAGCGGCGTTTATGAATAATAACAATGAACGACGTAAATCTATGACAAAATTTAGCGCGCTGATTAAATAGCGAAAATAGTGCGTTCTACCAGTTCGTGTTCGGGCGTATTTTGGGGCGTAGAATCGATTACCGTTGGATTCAGATCGATATCTGGACCACAGAAGAAGTTACGACGAAAAAACCGACTTTTCAAAATCGTCAAAAATGAGAAGTCTATAGCCTTCAGAAATCTCAGATTTTCGACGCATCTCAGAATTGGTCGGCGCTTTGTTTGCTGACGTATTTTAGGGCGTAGAATCGAATGCCGTTGGATTCAGATCAATATCTCTACCAGGAAAGAAATCATGACAAAAAACTTACTTTCCAAGATCATCTGCCATTCGAAATCCAATAACCCAACACAAGAAACGCCTCGGCGCTGCTCAACCGTGTCGGTCTATACTGTAGCCGTGAAGCTCCGATGAAACCAGCCGTTCACAGGATTACGTGTATGTTCCGATGCCTGTCGTTAGACGCGTGCAATTACTCCGTCTACCAATTCGCAGTCCACGCTCTTCGGATATCGACGGAAGTTGCAACTGCACCGAATCCGCCATTAATGATTACTGGTCGTTCCTGACTCTCTCGCGTCCACCCGGTTCGGTGGATTCTTGGCCTATGGATTTGAGACTAGAGACGGCGCACTAGACAGTCAAAATGATCACTCGTTATTACGTGTGTATCTATATGTATATTACTTATGATACACAATAGTGTGTTTCAGAATACATTGGTAGAGTGCAATACATAACCTCATAAAGAAAACTAATTCCCGTATCCTCAACAACATAGAAGTATTCCGATCCCATTGAATAATTAAAAATGAAACCAACCGTCGTAGCCGATGAAATGTTCCCGGAAGGTGCTGGGCCATACATGGATCTTGAAGAGGTGAGAATAAACACGAGTCGTTGTTTCTGCTTGACCGTGTGGAACGAACCAAACAGGCATCATCGTTGATCGTCCTTACATTTTCTTGAATAACGTCAACGTATAGATATTTGTGAAGCTAGATATTCCGAAAGTATGTCACGAAAGTAAACTAATAATATACAAATTCTACATTTATGAAAACATAACCCCATAACTTTAGCACCTGATTAACGTTATTGTTTTTTTGAGGTGGGAGGATCCAGTGGATTGTTGATGGATCTTGCGGCAAATGAAAAGGCGGTTCATGCTGATTTTTTCAATGGTAAATTATCCGAATTCCTCACTATTCTCGATACAGTGTTTTCCGTATAGTTATATACACTTTTAATTATTTTTCAGATTTCGATGACTTGTACGATGATGATGACTTGAACTGATGGAAATTCTAAGAATCTACTCCCTTTATCATTTCCATGTTCGCTGACGTGATTCAGTTCGGTATTGCTATAACCCAATAAAACTTTCCATCAACAATTTTACATTCGGTCGCATCTTTCGTATCTGAAAATAAATGTCATTACAATTATTAATTGCTCAGCTCAAAAACGTACTAATTTGCACAAAAAATTACCAACATCTTTCCAAAAGAAAAGTATTGCATCAACGAAATTTGTAAAAATGAGGATACAATGAAAACATTACTTAATAACATTACAATTTATTGAGTCTGAAATGTAGGTAGACGCGTAACGCGTCTATATTTGTAACTCTATATTGTGTCCTGCTGCATTTTTGCAGTTTTAATATTTATAAACGTGCCATAAGAAAAATGAGTAATAATAGTTGTTTGTTTTTGTGGTTTTTTCATCATATTTATACATGTAAAGTAAGTTATTGTAAGATTATAATTGTTAATCATTATAATACATACATACTAGTTGTATAAATCCACGACACGACGCGTCATCATTAAATTAGCACCGAATTTTTCTATCAGTTTCTGCACACGTCGGCATGGTTATTGAATTCGTTTGTTTTTCATTTTTTTGTCAAACGTTTCCAACGTTTTTTTATTACTTCAACGTTTTCATTTATTCACAACGTCTCGCAATGATCGTTGGTACTTTGTTTCGATAGAAAATGAAAAAAAATTAAAACACCCGTCGTACCGTTCGATCAAATAAGTTTCAATCGAATATTGTAGTACATATTAGGGATAAGAAACTTTCCCAGCACTTCGATTCCTTAAAATAATTATTCGCTGTCCGTTTCAAGGGACCTCTGAAATTTCATCTGATATCTGATGAAATCAGACTTCATCAAACAACAATATATATACATATATTGTCGATAAAACCAAGCATTTATTCCTAATGTTGCATTAATTACCAACGAATCAAACGTAGTTGCTCTCAAAAGCTCCACTGTTTGATGTTAGTTCACTTCCAGATCACTGTCTGCTTGGTCATCCTGGTCGCTTTCATCCTCGTCGTCTTCTTCTTCCGAAAAATATTGGGAGGGTGGGGACAACGGGTCTTCCGATAACGAGGTATGCGATGACGACGGCGGTCGCGAGCTCGATTCTTCTAATTTTATTTCCAACTCGTCCATCGATGTACTCGGACCAGGGATCGTGACAGGTATAAATCTCTCCAGGTCACCCGCAGCTAATTCTGAAACCATGAAAGTATTTTAAAGAAATACCAATACAATTTTTTCAGTGCTGGGAACAAAATAAAGATAAACCAAAAGAATAATCAGTACAATAACTGATCAGATTGGTATGGTTTCGATCAATTGGAGATTGAATTAGTATTTTAAAATTCTTAATCGTCTAACGAATGAATCAATTACAAATGGTATTTCATATTAAGGTAAATAGAGAAGAACATGTAAATGATAACTCACGTTCCACATATTTTTCCAACGATTTCGGTACCATCGACTTTGCTTTCCGTAAATCTTCTTCAGAACATTCTCCTTTTTCTAGTCCTGAAAAAATGTAATTCGTATCTTCAATTTCTATTTTGTATAGTACAAAATAAAAAATGAAAATGAAAGTGTATGGTTAAAAGAAATTGATCTTAAGAGAAAACTTGCCAAATGCTAAGCCCATGCGTTTCAAGACTTCGATGTCGTCATGGATCTCGAATTTGTCATTAAAATTAAACAGGTACTCGGTTCTGAAATTGTGGAAACAAAATTCAATGAAGTTCTGTGATTGTTAGTTTCGTCAAGTAGAGTCAAACGACTTACTTATCGTTTGAAATGCTGCAATCGATGACGGTCCTTTTACTCGTGTTGACTATGATGAAAGGTAATTGTATAGCAGAATTAGGTTTGGGTGGACCATGAAAAGTTTCTTGCTCGTGGTTTCGTTCGACGAGATTTTTAAATGATATATGCTGCAGAATGAGTTGATGAAGTTGCTGGGTTTTGGCCTTGATTCGCTCGATTTTCTTTTTCTTGTCCTTTTCTAAAGCTAAGCATTCTTGAAGGGAATTCGTGGGAAGTCCGAGCCATCGTATCTCCTTCTTTTCTTTCGAAATAATATTCATTGCCATGAGGACATTAAGCGCATCATAGACGCGTCTTCGAATATTTTTCTGATCGTATTGCTACAAAATACATAACATTTCATTGGTATCTGCGAAACAAGGGTAAGCCAAATATAAATATTATCAAACCTGATCTGTTAGAGAATTTATGTGAGCAGGATTTGTAAATTCTCCCACCAATTCGTCAGCGACTTCATTGTACGACGTCGTACCCTTTTTCTTAACCTTTTCACAAACTTTCATAGAAAAATGACGTAGTCCTTTTCCAACTTTTTCCGTTTTTCGTCGTTTGCTGTGAAAATTAATTTCTTGTGTCAAGTATCAATTTTCACAAATTAAATTCAGAGATCTATGGATCGAAAGGCTCACTACTCTGGAATGAAGTCGCTGGTCTCAACATCTTGACGTTTCCTCGAACCCGTGTGATCCAAAATTGGACTGATAAAAGTCTTGCCCGTTTGGTCTTTGGATAGTTGAGGTTGGCTTCCAGTTTGTTGCTGTGGCTGTGGAACTATAGTTTGCTTGAAGTCCCCCTATGAGAAAAATTAAGTAGTAGAAACAATTCGATGTTAGTCATTTTGTCATGGTTCAATTACGTGGTTGTGCTACAAGATAACATGTTACGAGCACTACGGTTTAATCTTTCAGAACAAACATGAAAATGGACCATACATGAGTGAAAACGTGGCATATTCGATAATAGTATGCATTGACAACAGCTTACCATTCGTGTCGTTGTCAATTGTATCGTCTTTGTCATCACCGTGTCTCCCGGTTTGGTTGTCGTCATTTTTGCACCTTGTACAGGAATCGTAACCAGTCCTAATGAAAATCACAAGAGAATAAAATGAAAAATAAACATTTACTTTTGAGTCATCAGCTTTGACTGGGGATTATACTCACTCTGTCCAGGAGTTGATGGACTTTGAAGACTGATAGCTCGTAGAACTTGTGTTCCAGCTGACAATATCTGTAGTGGAACAGAGATTAAATGAAAAACAATGAATCCATTTTCATCAATCAAGATTCTTTGATAAAATAAGACAAATAATAAGATGAACCAGTGTAAGGCGATTCAGTAAACATCGCAGATGGAAATAAAATAGAAATAGCAAAACTAAAAATCGATTTATGAAACCAATTGTGGATTATCGCAATGAATTTTTCAGAAGAATATTTTTATTTCATATCATGCGCTTTATGAAAGCACGAAACAGAGAGCAAACCAGTTTTCCTATCATAGTTGTCTAGAAAATAATTACCATTCAATGAAATCACAATGAAAATTTAGCAGCTATGCCGTTAGAACCAAAATATGCATTTGTATTTATGTAATGCGAACTGTTACCATGATGCGTATTATTTGTGCTCAGTTAAAATCGTTTATTTGCCGATTTCGAACATCAACCGGTTGGCAGTCAAACATATTTTTCATTTCAATTTATCTCTGTTATGTGAGCTGATATTTGCCAGTAGAAATCAAATGAAATTGATTTTAACGTCGTTGTGTTCTAGCATTTCAATAAGACTAAAATATTCACTAACTTTGCTCTAGCTGCAAGTGGTAGGTTAAAGTGTATAGACCTTAGATATCTAGTGTTTCCACGAGATGAATACGCGTTGATATAATAAATAAGCTGCGATCTCAGTGGTTAGGATATAGACAATCATTACCACTGACTTATCGTCACAGACTACTCACATTTTTAAATGAATTTAATAATAGTAATTGAAATTAAGAAGATAATAACAAGAGAACTCATCTACCTGCCCATCTTGACCGGGTGTTTTGAAAACCTTCAAGTTCCCGGCATTAGCAGTACTCACTAACCCACCGATCGTTTTGTTTTGCGTACTTGGTACCACTTTGATAACCTGTGGCTGACCTATAACAACACAATTGTCATTACTTTCGCATTGTGCCATGTCGTACGTGTAAAACAAAATTTATATGGATGCAGCGTTGTGTAGTCTTATTGTAAATTTTGAGCAATTACCAAAATACAAGGAATATAAAACAGATTACGAAAATCTTAGTTCATCTTTGGATTGTTTGACACGATAGATGAATTTGTTGCTTCATAAAACAACACGATTCGTGATTTTTCGACCATGCAGTGAGACAGTGACACGTTTTTTACACGGTATCATTTTTTATTGTAATTGGCGCGAGTCTAGTCGAATGAAAAATAGCCGACCGTTGCAGAGATGAGCTGCGGTTAGAGAGGAATCGGCAAATTTATTTATATTGAGTCGTTCATATTAAAGGAAAATTGAATTGCCGATGTAACATTACGACACGATAGTAATGCATGCCGCTCGTTGTCGGCGACTTGTCTGACTTACCATTCGCATCGTGTATCAAGAAATTCATCGTTTTATTTTGTTGTGTCATCACTGATGATTGTTAATATCGAATCTCCGAATTCTGTGTCCGTATGTACAACGAAAATGCGGTAAAAATAAAAAGATCATGAGTGGTATAGCTTCTTGGAGCTCGACGTATCACCAAAATGGCGACTCCGGTAATGCACCATTTGGGAGGTAAATAAAACGCGAAGGACCGTTGCGAAAACGCGAATAACACGATATTGATAAAATAAACGAACAGCACTATCACGAAATGCAACGTCTTACGCGTTAAACGTTATCACAACATCGTAACGTTGCACGGAAATACAGCTTTTTCGTGCAAATAGTACGGAGACGAGCTTGGCGGCAGCACAAAGCTAAACAGCTGATTGGTTATCGTATAGTCACGTGACTGCGCTCCCATTCCGCCGTTCCTCGAGTATAGATATCTAGGATAATCGCAACAACGAGAGGCCAAATCTGACCAGCTGTGCAGAAACATTGACATGTCCACCTATCGAAATGGAGAACAATAGCTTTGTTAACCATTCACGAACGTGAGAGGGGCACAATCGTGCGGGATGTATGAGCGGCATGAAAACAGACAATCCCTGCCAAGTCAATCCGTTGTATCTGGGAAGGAGAGCTGTGATTGGCTGTTTCGTTGCCGCGCGTTGATCACGCACGCGCCATGTCGCTACATGCATTGGCAGCTTTACATGTAGAACTGGCGCTAATTTTACAAAACGGGAATCTTACAACCAACGAGAGTTGAAATATTACATGCAAAAACTGCAATGTTTCGCAGTGCATTCTGTACGTAGTCATTATCCTTTGGCATATGGACAATGCAAATCTTAACTTTCCCGTCGCAACCGATCTTATTGGCCCCTAATCAGATACATTATGTTGTCGCTAATTATTTTTTGCGACAAATAAAAGGTTTTTGGATATGGTCAAAATCGCATGTGACATCGAAGAGGATCACATTAGATCCTCTTTGCTGTGACACAAAGCTTTTTCCTCGCAATATAAAAAACACGACTATCCGATAGTTTAATATAACATGAATATAATGTGAATACCAAATGGGAAACGCTAAGGGTTCATTGGAAAGGAATACTTTTAGTTGCTGTCGATAGCTTGATGAGAACACCATGATTCGAACAATTGTAACAAGAGTCTCGAAACAACAAAGTTAAGAACAAAATTGATCCGACTACATCAGAATCAACAGGATGCATGTAAAACATTTCAACAATTTCAGCCCAGTGGTCCTACATGTAAACGAGTATAATAACAGCATGATGATATTTTTGATTTGTTTACCGTAGTACTTATAATGGTTTGCTATATATTTCATAGAATTATTTGCAGTCGTTGAAGAGCTGTAGGTACCGGATGCCTTGGAAAATATCAATCACATTTCGGTGGACAATCATCAGGGTCGATGCAGGGACCCTTTTCCTGTCCATTAATGTATAATCTGATGGTCTGCTTGGTACACTCGCAACCAATGTAAGGATCCTGAATTATGAAAGAAAAACTGTATATAACATCATGCAAGACTAGACGATGAATTTCTTATAATCGAGTAACTTGGAAATATTTGATTCATTAATAAAACGAATTGTAGCAAGCTTACAGCTACGCATTTGATCAATGCGCCTCGAGTTTCACACGTCAGCGGGCAAAGCGTGCCATGATCCGTCCACACTTCATTTTTTCCACACGTCTTATTTGTTATGTAATTTCCTGTAAACATACCAAGTCGACTTGTCAATACGAAATATATCTGTTCTGCACTTGTAATTTGAACGTGTCTTATGTACTATTCAAACCTGGAATGAACCATTAAGATTATATTTTTGAGTAAAGATCACTCGCAAGAATACAGAAACATATTAAACAATCACAACTACGCAACGATTTCTTATATTCACCTGATATTTCAGAATAAAACAGAAATGTGAAGAGACACACCATAAACATCATCCAAGCATTTGCCATGATGCTATTCTATTGCAATACTGAAACTGTGGTATACTATCTTTAGACGTTGTACTCTATATCACATTCAACTGTCCCACAATTGCCATTCATAATATTGTTTCAGTATTCAAACTTGGCAAACTTATCGAGTAGATCGTGAATAATTCATTGGTTGGCGTTCAACGGGTTTGTCATGATCAAGGACATACAGTCATACGTGACGTCATGCATACTCAACTGGCCATGAAACATGGTCAGATATTCCTTACGAAAATGCTTGGTATGCTTCTGTAGTACGTTCATGGCGTTATACGTGAGCGTTTTATGACCATTAGATAGCATTAACGAATATCTAGCACGGGACATATACATATTTTACACAATTGAAATTTTTTCAAATCTGGAAATCTCAGCAGACTGTTAAAACTAAATGGTATTTCATAAAAGTTGCAGAATGCTTTGATCCCTGTATTTGTACATAAAAGAACGTAGATTATTGATTATTGTTTTTTTTATCTTCATTCTTTATTTTTTTAACATCACAAGTAAATTTATGGTACTGAACCACATTTGGCTACGAAAAAAATTACAATATTTGATCGCAACTTAATCTTTTCCATCTCGACGATGAAAGATACATCAATAATGACTAATTCACTTTTTATTCGGCTATAATGTTCATGTGATCGTCACAATCTTATTTGCTTCATCTCTTCTGGCTTATTTATTCAACTGTGCCACATTAAGGTCAAATGCTGGAGCAGCAGTCACCAGACTGTGTTTTGTCGATCTGAACACATTTTTAAATAACATGCAACATCATCTCGACTTTAATCATAAATTTTATCTTCCTTTATGCTAAGATATTTAAAGGTCATGGTCTTACAGTAGACATTTGTATTGGCCAGAGTATGGCAAAAAACCGTTCCCTCAAACGGAGCCCTTCCAGAGATCTTTATTTTTCACCACAAAATAAAAGATCACGAAACGGCGAAAAATGCATTAGGAATTCGATGCCAATAGAGCTATGTGAAGGGAATGGCTTTCCCGTAGAGCTTTTCAAAAATACCTCCTGTATCATAATCTTGTTTAGTCGTAAACGTGTTAAAAGTCTTAATTTTATTAACCATCTCTTCTCATATCTGAACTTGCGCCTGTCTCTGTTCCTGGACTTGAAGGCTTGCTTGTCTTTGCTCCTGATTTTGTAACTGCAACTGTTGTTGACCTGTTCGGGATTGCATTTGTTTTTGCAACTGTCCGTTCATCACTTGTTGCTGTTCTTGTTCTTGTATTTCTCCTAGTCCTTCTTGTACTTGTTTCTGCACTTGTTTCTGTACTTTTCTCTCTACATGTCCGTCTGGTTGCTTCTCCCATTCGATGTGCTTATTTATTGTTTTCTGTATTTGCCTTGGTTTTTGTCCCGGCTTCTCTATCAATATCTGCTTTTGTATCTGCTTGTTTATTTCCTTCTGTATTGGACTATTTTCCACACCAGATGCCGGTGTTTTGATGTCGATCTGTAGCTGTTTCTGTACATGTTTTACTACATCTCCTTCTCCTGGCTCATCTACGACCCATTGAGATTGCTTTTGTATCTGCTTATGGGTAGGTACCTGTACCTGACCCTCTGCAGGGATGGGGGACAGGCACTGCTCCTGTTGCTGTGACTGTTCCTGTATCCGATGCTCATTCTTTTTTCGTCCGTGGTGGTGTCCACCATCTTTTTCCTGGAATTGTTTCTCGTCATGTACTTGCTTTCGGTTTTCACCCTGCTGCTGCAGTTGTGCTTGTTGCTGCTGCTGTACTTGCAGTTCTGCCTGTGGTTGCTGCTGTATTTGCACTTGAGTCTGCTGTTGTGCTTGTTGTTGCTGCTGTATTTGCAGTTGTTTCTGCTGTTGTGCTTGTTGTTGTTGCTGTCCGATTTGCAATTGTTCTTGCTGTTGTGCTTGTTGTTGCTGCTGTATTTGCAGTTGTTCCTGGTATTGTACGTGTTGTTGCTGTTGAGCTTGTAGTTGTTCCTGGTATTGAGCTTGTTGTTGCTGTTGTATTTGCAGTTGAGCTTGCTGTTGCTGCTGTATTTGGATTTGTGTTTGCCCTTGTGTTTGTTGTTGCTGCTGCATTTGCATTTGTGTCTGTTGTTGTTGCTGCTCTATTTGCAATGGTTCCTGCTGATGTGTGTGTTGTAGCTGTTGAGTTTGCAGTTGTTCCTGGTATTGAGATTGTGGTTGCTCTTGTACATGTGTTTGTGCCTGTTGTTGCACTTGTTGTTGCTGCTGTATTTGCAACTGTTCCTGCTGATGTGGGTGTTGTTGTTGTTGTTGAGCTTGTAGTTGTTCCTGGTATTGAGTTTGTTGTTGCTGTTGTGCTTGTTGTTGCTGCTGTATTTGCATCTGTGTCTGTTCTTGTGCTTGTTGTTGCTGCTGTATTTGCATCTGTGTCTGTTCTTGTGCTTGTTGTTGCTGCTGTATTTGCATTTGTGTTTGTCCTTGTGCTTGTTGTTGCTGCTGTATTTGCATTTGTGTCTGCTGTTGCTGCTGCTGTTGTTGCTGTTGCTATATTTTTTGTTGTTGTTTAGGATATTCCAAAATTTCATGTCAATTTAACAAGCTACACCTACCTCTGGAGAAACGTCATTGGCACTGTCGTGATACCGACAGGAAGGATCGCAATGTGCAAGACAATCCGAATGTTTTTCATCGCAACATTGGGGTGATGCAGGACAATCATCGAAGCAGATACAAGCACCATGCGCATTCCTCACGAATCCTGGTTTGCAGAAGCAGCCCTGCAATCCGAAATTCAAAATTGGCAACAAGACATTGTCAACTGCAATTCGGAGACAATATTCAAACAACGTTACAACGAGCAGATCTTATTCACTTACTTCTGGACAAGTATCACCGCTCCCTTTTGGATTCTTGCAAGTAGAATCACAGGGTGACGGACAGTCAAGATAAATTTCATTTTCACAACACTGCGGTGTGGGTAGTTTGTTTTGACATTCACGTGGATAGATACAAGGACCGATGCTAGTTTCATTTTTATACAGCCTGACGTATCCTTCCTCGCAACCACAGCCCCACTCGCAGTCCTGTATTCCAGAAGAAAAAACATCATCTCAAAGATATAGAAATTCAGATATTTGGGAGCCTTTGTACAAGCTTTGATCATGCGTTCACACTACGGATAATTTCGATCCATCATATTTAGAGTTATCGGTCTGGTGTCTGGATTTGTTGAAGGTCTAAGAAAATTTATCAAGATTTATCGAGCTGAATTATTACCGTTGTACAAGTCTCGGGTTCGTCGTTCAAAGTTTTGCACGTTCTATCGAGAGCTGAACCACATAGCGAACATTTTTCATTCGTGCCACACTTTCCACCGCATTCACTGATCGGTCCTCCATCTAAAAATCATAAAATTATCGAAACATTCCAAGTCTACCGCAGTTATAAATAAATTCAAGCTCATAACGGTTGAAAATGTAAATTCTGGATATGTACGTTACCTGTGAACTCCAAGGTAATTACGAAGATGACTAAAACTACTAGTCTACTAGTAACCCTCATAGCGTTCGTCTTTTTGCCAACACTAGATGCTCACTCATTCCGCGCATTATATATTGAAATCAATTGTTTGTCTACAGTCTACGTATCTACATCTGACCATAATATATTATTTGTTGTGAAAAATCATCAGTTTTCACATTTGTACAAGTGTTTATCTCGACAAACATCTTGCCATCAGTCTATTAATAATTACCTTTAGCTCCTCGAATCCACATCACGCCTACGCATCACCTTTCATTTATTCAATTTGCATTGCACTTTCTCATAGTGAAAGAAATGAAATGGGCGTGCAACACATCTCACCGGAGCCTCACTGGGATGCCATGTCCCTCCCGAAAGATTTGCTCCTTGGATCGGATAGTATGATTAAGGGCAAGTGAATTTATGAGCGAATTCCTATTTCACTGGTATGATTTTCTTGGCGATGAAGTGTTGATTTCCGCAGCATTGCTGAGTGTTCGTTGGATGTATCAATATATTACATTGTATCGTTCGGCAGACCACTGTTTGTTGCTAATCTCATATAATTGGTTAAAGACAACGAAGCCAAACCCAATATATGATTTCATTTGCATCGTCGCATGCACAAAACATTAATACAACAGTGTTCTGTAGATCGAGACTAAATATATCATTTGGAAATTCAAACATGGCACTGAGTTATTCCAAGATTGTAGTATGCTAAGACTACATACAAAATTAACGATAAAGATGATGACGATCATCTTACGCTACCATAATAAATACATGACCACTTATTTAGAAACTTTCCATCTCATGGAATAAAAAGGATGGAGAGTAATATGTTTTTTCTAACTTTTTCGATACGACATCTTTTTATTGCGTTCAGTTCAAGGGAGTTTTAATTCGGTAATTTACCGCGAACGATCCCTCTAATTACCAACGAGGCTCGATCAATGTCATACGAGTGGTTCTGGAATCGGAACACAACATGTCATCGGATGTGCAGTCAGCATACATCTGTTCGCTTAGACTAGCAAATTTTAGGACATTTGGATCGAAGGATGCACTTTCCATTTACTTTGTCTCTGACATAGCCATCTTGACAGAAACATCCCTCGACGCATTTCTAAGAAGACAGAAAATTATACAAGGATCAGTTCAACTAGATTCGCTAACCATCGTTACGGTGTCACTTATTAAGAATAGATATTTTATAAAAAGCTGGACAAAATTAATCCTTCAACTCACATCTATACAATTGACTTTGATGCCACACGTTTCTTGACACGCCGAACCACATTTCTTGTAAACCTCGTGCGGACCACATTTCTTGTGAACCTCGTGCGGACCACATTTCTTGTGAACCTCGTGCGGGACACATTTCCCCGGTTGCTGACAGTTCTTAGGACAATCTGTTGGACGGATACAAGGACCGGTACCAGTTGCATTTTTATATTCTCTCACAAATCCTGACGTGCAGAAGCATCCCGGTACGCAAATCTGCAATTAAAAAAGGTACATTGCGAAGGTCTGTAAATTTTTCAAGACTGAAAGAACTTTTCTCGGATCACTTCGGTACAATGTAAGAACGTTTTTATACAGACCTGTGGACAAGCTAGACCCGTTTGATGCATATTCTGACAGGTCACTGGACAAGCTGTTCCACAGCAGTTGTACTCTTCGTTGCATCCGCATTGCGATGGTTTCAATGGGCAACTATTCACCGGAATGCATTGACCATATTTGTCTCTCACGAAACCGGGTTTGCAGAAGCATCCCTTTACACGAGGAAAAAATTATTATATTACATTGTACAATAAAGATACTGAATCAAGCTATTATTTTCAGCTCATTACTTTTGGGCAAGTTTTGATACCAGCTGGGTAATCACAGGTGCCGTCGCAAGGTAAGGGCCAATCGCTATAGATTTCATTCAGCCCGCAAGTTATTTTCTTGGGACATTCTGATGGCAGGATACAAGGACCAGTACCTGTAGCGTTCTTATATTTCCTGATGTATGGTGGCTTGCAGAAGCATCCATCAACGCACAGCTGTAGAAACAAACGTGGAATTGGTTAGGACAAACACGAGCGATGATCATATAATGCTATAATTTGAAACTACAATTCATAATTTTGGACAATACTTACCAATATACAGGGTGAAGGTAGATCATCTTTGTTATCGCACGTCTTCGGACAGGCTGTACCACACGTTTGGTGTTCTTCGTTTTTGCCACACTGCGGTGCACAATCGGTTGTGCATACACACTTGCCATGCTTGTCTCGGACGAATCCAGGAGCACAGAAACATCCCTAATACACATAATTGTTAAAATCAGTGCGACGTGTTGAGGTTTGCAGTTATCGATGAGTTTAGAAATCGAAAACTGTTGACTTCAAAGTATTTAAAAGTCGCACCTTTGGACAGATTGTGCCAAATTTGTTGGGGCAGTCGCACGTGCCGTCGCAAAGCGACGGCCAATTGTTGTAAACTTCGTTTTTACCACATATCGGTGGTTTGTTGGGACATTCCCCTGGGAGGATGCAAGGTCCATTCTTGTATTTTCGGATGTAGGGAGGTTTGCAGAAGCATCCCGACACGCATATCTTGAAAGGAGTAACAGGGTAAATTTAGTCAGCACGGTCAACGTGCCACGAATAATAGCAGAATGTACTTACTTCGCTAGCGACAATGGGAAACTGCGATAGTAAATGAGTCTAGATACTTACAGCAGGGCATACTAAGCCCGTAGTATCTTTATCATCGCACGTCTTTGGACAGGCCGTGCCACACTGTTGGTACTCCTCGTTTTTACCACACTTAGACAGACAATCGTCTTTGCATACGCAATGACCGTACTTGTCTCTAACGAACCCAGGAGCGCAGAAACAGCCCTAGTGCACATAAGTCTTTATTGGCATCAGACATTCGTGACTTTTATATTATTGGTAAGCATGCTAGCTGAGAAGTAGAATGTAAGATCATTTAACACTCACCTTTGGACAGATTTTGCCAAAGTTGTCGGGGCAGTCGCACGTGCCATCGCAAGGCGACGGCCAATTGTTGTAAACTTCGTTTTTACCACATATCTGTGGTTTCTTGGGACATTTCTCTGGGAGGATGCAAGGGCCGGTGCTGGTAGCATTCTTGTATTTTCTGATGTAGGGAGGTTTGCAAAAGCAGCCCGACACGCATATCTTCAAAAGAGTAACAGGGTAAATTTAGTCAGCGCGGTCAACGTGCCATGAATAATAGCAAAATGTACTTGCTTCGCTAGCGAGAATTGGAAACTGCGATAGTAAATGGTTCTAGATACTTACAGCAGGGCATGCTAAGCCCGTAGCATCTTTATTATCGCACGTCTTTGGACAGGCCGTGCCACACTGTTGGTACTCCTCGTTTTTACCACACTTAGACAGACAATCGTCTTTGCAAACGCAATTACCGTACTTGTCTCTAACGAACCCAGGAGCGCAGAAACAGCCCTAGTGCACATAAGTCTTTATTGTCATCAGAAATTCGTGATTTTTATATTATTGGTAAGCATGCTAGATGAGAAGTAGAATGTAAGATCATTTAACACTCACCTTTGGACAGATTTTGCCAGAGTTGTCGGGACAGTCGCACGTGCCATCGCAAGGCGACGGCCAATTGTTGTAAACTTCGTTTTTACCACATATCTGTGGTTTCTTGGGACATTTCTCTGGGAGGATGCAAGGGCCGGTGCTGGTAGCAT
This sequence comes from Arge pagana, assembly GCA_963969455.1. Classification (NCBI taxonomy): domain Eukaryota; kingdom Metazoa; phylum Arthropoda; class Insecta; order Hymenoptera; family Argidae; genus Arge; species Arge pagana. The sequence continues at coordinate 2,235,928 of OZ018313.1, read as the reverse complement.
TCTTATATTTTCTAATGAAACCTTCTTTGCAGAAACATCCCGATACGCAAATCTGTGGAGTAAAGAAACCAAGATTAGTCAGAACTCTCGAATGTATCAGCGCAACCCTCTGGTTTAAGGTGACGGCGTAACATATATTCTTATACTTACAGCTGGACAAACTCTGTCCACATCATGTTTATTAGCGCACGTTGTCGGACAAGCTGTGCCACATTCTTGATACTCTTCGTTTTGGCCACAATGGGATGGCTTCGCATGGCAGTCACTTTTTCGGATGCACTTATTATTCTTGTTTCTTACGAAGCCTGGTTTACAGAAGCATCCCTAATACGAGCAAATTTTATCATAAATGAACATGTCTAGTTTTCAGATCATCGATAAACACGAAGTACGATTACAACATTTTACAAATCTTACCGCTGGACAAGTTTCATGAGTATCGTTTGGACAGTCACACCGATCGTCGCAGGGTGAATCACAATCTTTGTAAGTTTCATTCCTCCCACAGCTCGGGTGTTTTGAGCACTCACTCAGGCGAACACATTGGCCTTTGTGTCCCTGGTCTATAAAAAATTCTCTAACGAACCCATCTTCGCAGAAACATCCTTGTACGCAATTCTGGAATTACACACCGCGGTTGAATAGGGGCAAGGTGAATAATTCATACTATATGAAAAATCACACACAAAATTGTAAAGCAAAGAATCCAATTCCAAGCTGAATGAGAATATTGAATTGAATGAAATAAGAGTTTTATATTACTTTTGTGCAGGGTCTTGGTTTGCCATGATTTTGACACGTTTCCGGACATGCTGTGCCGCAATCCTTGTAGATCTCATGTGGACCACATTTTTGATTAGCCCATCCCTCTGGAAAAAATTTGCGAACATCAATGTAAAATTCCAGTTCGACACTTACAACCCTGAACAGGATTGTCATCTGTACCTGATGCGCCTATTACTGTTGCCAGTACCGCGATACCGACAAAGATCCACGCATCAATCTTCATACTCGTCACTTTTCAGGAAAGCGTTGTCGCTGGCTCCTTTATCCCAGTTTATATATCGTACCATATGTTTATACGAAGTCTACACTAATAAAATGTCTTGTTTATCATGAACTATCTATCATTTTCCTACCTATGGTGCGACGAAAGCAAACAAATAGCTGTGCTTCAGCGGTTTGTTGCAGGTGTACTAACAATTGATGCACCTCTTACGTCGCTGTTTGTTTTTTCTTCGTCTCATTGTTTTCACAGAGAATAGGGAACGTGCTTGAAGTATTGAATAGTGTCCATATGTTCTTTGTTCCTACTTGTCGCACTTAGACCCATAATTTTTCAAAATCTTGAAAAGAAACTATGACTGCCCATATGACTCTTATGGATGAGCAGCGTATCGTGTTTGGATACCCCATGAATTTCATATCTCAGGCACTTTGGACCTAATAAAAGTAATGGCCTGTTTCGTCTTGCTCTCTGATGTTTAAGAATATTAATTTCAATAAAATATTATCAAATACGACGAAGCATACACTCAATATTTTGGTTAAATGTAGCGAATGAAAATCAGGAAGATGCTTTTCAGTAGAGTAAAAAGATACACACATGGTATGAGAAACGAGCAGGGAAAATACCAAGTTTCGGGAGAGCAGCTGGTGTCCAGTATATTTCTTATTCGCTATGCTGCAAGATCATCGAAGAACGTCTTTGTTCGTATACGACACTGTTGAATTCAAGATCGAGGATTCCAAACTGTATATTTGCAGGTTTTCGACCGATTCGACTTCTGGCACAGGCTCGTTTCATGGCCATGAACTCCAAAGTTGTTCCATCAGTTCAACGTTGTTGACGACAAGTAGATTTCACATCGATGTATTATATCAATAATATCAATTGTTGGAGGACAGTTTATCACCACTTTACTGTGTTTGTACAAATGGTAGAGATAATGTTAGTTTTCGGACTTGACAGTGTTACTTTCATTACAATTGCGCAGCGATCAACAATGTTTATGGCATTGGTCAGGAAATCCTCCAAAGGACCGATGATATGTGTGCTGTTTGTCGTTGCTTCGCAGTTGCAATCTACATTACGAACGATCTCACGTACTCCATAGTAATGTAAATTGCAACCCCCAACTTTGTGGAGTATCAGACACTTGCTGTTCGATCCGCCATGCCAAATTTTACTCGTTAGAAACTAATGGTCGATAGCAAAAACTATTCCTTTTCAAAAATGTACTAAAATTATTTGCAGAGACATTTTCTATCATCAAGAACAAACGACTGACCAGATCTCATTGAAAAAATGTATCCAAGTTGATAATATCATGGATTTATTTCAAGGAATGTTAATATTTACCATCGACTAATAGAAAGAGAAATATGCTATCGGGTCAATTCTTCGAACAAACACCTTTGAATGAATAACTGTTTTGAAAAATATGTCAAGTGTTCAAAGATTTGCCTAACTAGCCGAACAATCTCGCAGGCATCGGAGGGATGTCTGAGAAATTCTCCGTAACAGCCAAAGGAAAATATTCTTCAATTGCATATCTTGATAACGATCGAGGAAGGAGTAATTGTGAGAGAAACGTAATTGGAAAAATATATTATTTAATATGGGTACGCAAGGCTAATTGGTAATAATTCTTCTCGATTATTGTTATTTAATTAATAATAATACACACCGCGGTCTGATGTTTTGTATTATGAAAGTATACGTGTCGCAGAAATGCAGTGGTACGATATTATTCTAAACGTTATTCATCACGCAGCGTCACTTAAGCAATATTTTCCTTCAGGAACATCGAGAACCGATAGAATTTTCCTTTTTCTAATGCAATTTCATTTTTCTACTTTCACAAGTGGAAAGCGTTTTCGTTCTCTTCGAGTTGAACTCATCGAGAAATCATTTTTGAGAATGTGTTGTACATATTTACATGAATGTTTGTAATCGTAACAAACTTGGGGCACGGAAGTGAATGATGATCGCAAATATGAGCGTCACAAATTGTATGTAATATGGTAGATGTTCCTGATACATAATCATAGAAATAAATATAAATAAATATGTAGGAATATGCAAGTCATTTATCCAGAATCTCATTAAAGACCCTGTACACTCCGCGTTATATCTAATGGAGCGATCCATACTCTAGAAGCGACGACCGACGATGGGGAATTTGATCTATGATCGCTGAAGTTTATCAATTTCTTTATTCTATAATAGTGAATACATTGTCGTTTGCTTTTTCCAATGTTCTAAAAAAGACCAATGACAGCATATTTACAGAATTCAGAACTCACATCTTCAGAAACCCATTGTCTCATATGTATTAATTCTAGGACTAGTGGAGAACAGTTTTTTCTCGACTCTCGACAATAAAAGAATGGAATTTCAGATCGATGTATGAAAAAGAAAGCAGGGTACACATTAAAAAACGTAGGAAAATGCAAACGAAAGATAAATGAAATGGCAAAATAAAGCGATGGAGAAGATCAGTCGAACGCTTCTATTAAATATATTCGAAAGAGCTGAGCAATTATCAATTCATTGAAAACAAAATGTATATTTGATTTACATTTGTATCTCGAATGGAATTGCAATTTATGTAACGAATTTTTAGTTCATTCAAACCTTCAAATTTTAAATTTACCCAAATTTTAGATACCCGATTGGTGTAAAATATCAATATTTTATCGGATCAATTTGATTCATTTTAGAGAATTGTTCACTTGATTTAACATACGTAATTTATAACAATTTTCAATTCGATCGGAAGAGCGGAATTTTTAATTCTTGAAATCCGTAAATTAACAAGAAGATTGCTGGCTACTTTTCACATCTGGTATGAAGCGAGATAAATATGTGTAACTTCTAGGAACGAAGACACGATGGCAAAAAATGGACTATTATCGAAGGATCTTTTAATTACATGAGGAAATTGTTGAAGTAACGCAAGAGTCGGACCATCACATTATCTATAATATATGAAACGGATAAAATATTAATGGTTAAATGCAACGTTAAGTAAGTAGGATATATCTTTCCGTCTTTTTCATTTGCTAACACAATATTTCAATCATACGTCACATCGAGCCTCATTTCTCGTAACACATGTATTTATATATGGCAGTTTCTTTGTACCATGAAAATTTGTTTGGCCTTGAACACAACAGAAAATTTCAGGGTATGATAACTGCGTCTCGCAGGTTGAAACTTCGAGCGATTAGAATTTCAGTCCTTTTGCTATCGACGAAGCTATGATATTTCTGCTGAAAGATTTTGATCTCGGTTTCATTAAAGGAAACTGACATATTTTGCCACTCGTCTTCTCAAATCTTTGCATATCACAGCAACTTTGTCTTTCATCGTTGATATATCATCGGGATGTCATATCGTTACGACGCGTCGACCCGACGTTACTATAATTCTCATGATCATAAAAACGCTTCGACGAAACAATTCGAAACGTTTTTTATACTAGAGACACACGAATCGAAAGTAGAGAGATGAGGCTGTACATTCGGTTAGGAATAATATCTTACGGTTTTAAAAACCAGCAATGATTTTTTGCAATACTTTCGAAATATAACAGAACTATAAAATTACATTCCATAATTCATTATCAAAATTCGATAGGTGAACTATTATCTCCAATCATTCATCAATTAAGTATAGTAATTTGACTGGGATCTCGCTGGCCTACTTAGGAACGGGGGAAGAATTGAAAATGAATGAGAATAATTCTTTGGCGAACGTTGATAGTATGACAACGACAATAACCGAGTATAAACGATAAAAAATAAATAAATATTAACACGTTATTATAGATATTTAAGGGAGATCTACGCGGTGTGAGAAGTTGTCGCGTCGAAGGTATTCGCATTTCTGAAAGGCTGATACCCAAGATATTCTTTGCACGCAAAGTGTCGAAAATTCCGAAACAGTATTCGTCAATTGTAACAGTATCGATGACTACTGTTGATAACATGTTTCCGACAACCTCTCAGAATCGAGTCGATTTATAATCAATCAATTAATTAATTGTATAACCTACCTACCTACCTATCTATCTAAATTCACATCATCAATAATTAGCTCGTGGAAAGTTCAGGAGTGCAGAGCTCGGGGTGAAAATCTTTGCTGCGAGGCATCGCATGTTCGAAGATTGTTGCATTTCCAACATGATTTTCCTCGAGAAAATATCTAACGCGATACGATTAAGTAGCTGCTTCAAACTAAGCACTTGAGGTCAATAACGATCGCTCGACGTCCTGCGAGACGATATCTAGTTCAGTCAAAATAATTTCTTCACCATTTTCTTCAACCCTGACGTCTTTTTGTTGTCTTTCGTACGCGACGGTGTCGTATTTCCACTCTGCGAGTCGTCCGTGTCCTCAATGCGCAGGCCATTGGCCCTCTCGAAAGCATCTCCGTTGGCTATTTCTGATGAACTCTGCATCGTCGTATCTTCCTGACTGGATCTGCTATCCGAATGCTTCGAATAACATTCCCAGTCGTCGGACTTGAGCCTTGGCAGAGTCTGCGTCGCCAAGCCGTTTTTTCGACTATTGTTAGTCATCAATCTTTTTTTTCGAGAGCCCAAGGCAGTTTTCATGAATCCATGGCTTGACGACAGATTTCGATTCTTCAAGATACCCATGGTACGTGAAACCAGCAAATTACCATCGGCAACCCCGTCGGAATCCCTAGATTCTGAGACGGGGGCTGATAATTCTTCGATACCTCGTTCGTGAGGGTCAACGCTGCTCTCGACGGCACTTTGATCCGTGTCTTTGTCGACAGTCTTTTGATCGATAAACCAACAAATCGAAGTTTCCGGAGCAGAATCTGGCCTGCGATTGAGTTCTCTGACCATCAGATGCTGAATCGGAGCATCCGAAGAAGAAGCTCTTCGCGATGGTAAATTTGTACCACCAGGAACATCCATGCGATCCTCATCTTTTGCAGACAAATTTGTTGTACTCGATAGATGAACTATCAAATCTCGCTTCCGTTTTTTTCGCCGCTCTTTTTTTGCTGTCTCGTTGTGTGCTTCGTTAACGGAATCATCCGCGATCAAAAGTTCCTGATACGTCCCAGAGATACGAGCAGCTGCAATTTCACTGGGACGTCTTCGTCTGCTCTTTCGATTCGTGGTGTACCCACCAGCTCCTTCGGCACTTCTTCGCCGTGAAATCTTCGTCTCGGAGCAAGATTCCGTCTCGTCTTCGGAATCTACTGACCGACGACAGTAAGAAATCACTACTAGTACGATGAGAATTTCTATTGCCATCAAACCGATGTGCTGCGTGATCAGCCAAAATTTCCCTCGCCAACTATCTTTATCGCTTATGAGTGTTTTCAAGGATTTTGTGAGGCCGACTACTTGTTCTCGAAGCTCAGAGATTTCCTCCACTCTTCTAGCATCTCGTTCTTCTCCTCGGCGCGATTGTTCGTTCATAGTTGTTATTGCACGTTCCAACGATCGCTGCATCTCTTCCACCTGTTTCTTATACCGACGACTAAGTTCTTCGAGATATTGACCGCTCAGCGACATATTTCGTTCGAGCGTCTGAAATGAAATTGCAATGTTGTTATTAGAGAGAATAAATTGATAACAACCGTTAGGGTAACAATAAGAATCTAGTTAAGAACCTTGATCCTATTGGAGAGTCGCAAGAAGACAGATTCTTTTTGCTGCGGCGTCGGTATGGTAGGTTGCGTTGGGGTAACGCTGGCCGCTGTTGGGTTATTACTTGGAGGTGTGGCTGAATCTCCATCCAAGTCCTTGAGGTCTGACAACAACGTGTCGAGGTTTATTTGATCCTGGACTGACATTTTCACTTCTTGATCGCGTTCGCCAATATTGTCAGTCTCAGATTCGGCATCCGACGCTGCAGCATCGTTGATTTCAACGTCGGTAAGGGTTTCGGAGGGTTCACCACTTTCACTCGACGGAGGATAGTTCGGAGTCGTCTGGCTCAAAGTATCCGAAGTTGTCATTTTCAGCTCAGAATCTTCAGTGCTCTGAAATGACGATGCAAGTGAGGGAATGCTAGGAAGTAGAGAGGATCAGAACAAAAAATCAAGAATAATTACTTGGTCCCCTGGGACCGGTCGCTCGGTTGTTGGCGGAACAGTAATGCTTGGTAATTGGAAAAGTACAGCTTCCTCGACGGGTTCTCGACTTGGTTCTAGAATTGGGACAGAAGCGTCAAATCTGAGGTCATCTCCGCTGGTCGCTTTGGTTGGTTTTATAAGATGAGCTGCGTTGTTAACGATCAGGATCGGATCATTATTAAGCACTGGTGTAGAAGATTCAATATTCAGTGAGGGCTCCGCGTCGCTGGACTTTGAACAGCTGGAGTCAGAGGTGCGTGCAGATTGATCCATCGACGATGAGGTCGATGAAGAGTCCACGAAGACTCCGTCGGGAGGGGTGATGGATTCATCTTGAACGTACACGGAGCCTCGGGAATGATTTCTCTTCGGATCAATAATCGTCGAGTTGACCGTAACTTTGGATCGATGAGCAGCTAACACGTTACAGAGAGCGACGATATGACTCGAAGGAAACATGGCGACAAGAAAATTGCGTTCTTCCGATACGTTCATTGCTTTCGCGTCGTCAAGCTTGTCGACTACCTCTACACCATGAGCACGACATAAATTTCCAGTATTCAAAGCTTGATATATGAAGGGAACGGTGAGAAGCGAGTTGATATATCGGTGATGACAACTGAGGAGGTGAAAAATTTGGTCGTATTCAGTATCGTTGCAAATGATCGAATATCTTGGTGTTTGGCAATCAGTAGAGAGAGAAATTTGAAAAATATCATTGGCCACATCTTCAACAGCTTCAGAATTGTTGGGCGAATTGCCAGACTTCACAAGAACTTGGGCAGCTTTTTTAACGATGCTTAGAACAGCGTCTCTGGCACTTCCGAATAGATTTCGGGGCGGAGCACCCCCATCGGCATCTAGAGATTCTCCTTCTTCTACGTCGTCGTCGTCGTCATCAACATCGTTGGCCTCTTGCATTTGATTTTCAGTTTCTAGGGCCTCGAATTCGCTGGTTCCATAGACGCGAAATAACGATACAGGACAGAAGTGTTCGGAACCGTAATGAGACTGGAATTCGACTTTGATGAACTTTCCAAATAGACGTGGGTCTAGAACAAAACTCTGAACGTCGCGTTCGTCTTTCGCAGTAAACTGTCCCACCGGACTCCAGTCTCGCGTCGGCAAACGATCACCGACGTAAACGGAGAAATCTTTCGGTGAGGAGCTGAAGAGCTCAAAATTTGCCAACTCAATCTTTTCAGCTTGCAACGCTTCGCACAGTTCTACGATGAACCAGATCCGCGACGTACACGTGTTCAGCATATATTCGTCCCTTGATGAACTTAGGACGCTGCTTGGACTGCCAGCTTCTGGATTCGCTGCCACTATTTTGGCACCGCAGTCAGGCGACGCGTAGTTCTTAGATCTAACTTTCAGACTTCCCGTGCCTCTATTACTGGTGCTTCCAGAATTTTGTACGGATGCATTTGGATGTGCTGTGAACGAAAGTTAATACGTTAATCACGTTAACTACATTTGAATGCAATTACCAAATTCTTCCGTACTTTTCTTTTTCTCGGCTTCCTCCAATCTCTTCTGGGCCCATTCGCTGAACGATGGAATATCCTCTTGAGATTCTGTCTTTCCTTTGATGGAAAATGACTCGGATGCGACCTCGACGATATCTGCTTCCATCACAGTGTCGAGGACAGCCACGCTACCATCTCGTTCTACGTTGTCGAACAATGTTCCTCCGGGAATATTTGTTCCTGGAAAATTAGCCCCTACTACGTCATCATCTTCCAGCTTCACCGGAGTGGCAATGGTAGTTCCGCTTTGATCGGCCCTGACTACAACGATTTCGAGTTGATCGTAAGTCCTGCTGTCTATGTCAGCCTCGTCGCGAGTTACATTTTCCAGGTTCTGCGCTATAGGTGTACCGCTTATCGTTTCAATGGGTATATCGACTTTGAGTGGAATTTCCGGTGGTACTCCGGCACCTAAGCTAACGCTGGCCAAAGTGAGGCTCAAATTGTTCGCAATGGTCTTTCGATTCCGTTTCTCTAAATTTATGCGCGGCTCAGCCAAATTGTGTAATTCGGCTGCCGCTGTGTCGACTAGCGTCAGTAGAACAGCTTGATCCGTTTCTGGAACCCTGCGAACACACAAGTAACAAAAAGTTGATGAATAAGATTTGATTTTCGAGCTTTTCCATGAAATACATCCCCCGGAATCATGACATCTGCTCTCCCGATTCTCACCGATAAGGTCGTATTGTTGGAAAACACCAGAGGCCACCGACAATTGTCAAGTAAAGTATGGCGACACGTAGTATTTGTCCAGGCGAGTCTTCCAGATGTCCAAACGGACAGAAAGCGGAATTTTTCTTGCCGTTAGTCATGCTATCGTAGCCAAGTATACGCAGAAAATCTGAACCGATCAATTTTACAGCGTCGCTGTTTTATATTTCATTTCAGAGGTTTGTCTGAAGAATTTCTTTCAGACGAGGTCAACTCGATGCTGCGGAACAATCATCTTTAGAAAGTGGAAAATAGAAATGTGAAAAACTTGTCTCATGGGAATCGACATGGATCAGCAGATTTTTCACAAGAAAGTATCTGCTGTCTTTCCAAAAGTGGATTGTAACCCAGATTTTCAACCGGACTCGTTACTTCGTTCTAATTCCTTACCCAGCTGTCGAACAAACATAGAAGAAAAAAAATTCAAGGCATTGGAAGAATCACTGTTTCGAGGATTGAACGAGATGAAAACAAGGAACCATATAACTTATTGTCAACTTGTGCCCTCCCACGTTCTATTTGTAGCAATTAATAAAATGCCCAAGGCCAGACATCGCGTCTCGTGGCTAGAATTACGCTGTTAATTGTACTTTGCTTTAAATAAAAAAAACTACTCTGATCTACAGGCTTGAGTCAATTGCGAACGAATGTCAATGCTGATTCCAAAGCTTCGTGATGGACGTGGGCGTTACGGAGGTACTACACTAGTAAGGCGCTGCTTCCAGAACTGACGTCGTCCACAGCTCGTCCTGTAATTCAATTCTATCGACCTAACTTGAGAAAGTGATCTCAGCGGTAATTGTCAATTAAAGTCCACTGCATTAGGAGTGGGGATTCACGAACAGAAGGAGCTGCACCGCTGAGAAGGCAAAATTTAGTATTTCTTCGGCTACCAAAAGTCGTACAAATTATTGTTCACCGCGAATTCCACAAAAAATAAACAATGTCTGGACGTACGAAAGACACGCCGAGCACGACGTCGCGCCTTAGGAAATTACTAGAGGAAAGTCCCTTCTTTTGCAAAGTTCTCGAACTCGTAAGTAAGGCCTCAAATTTTCAGTGTTGTTATATCGAAAACTTTGCGATGATTCCAAATAGTCAACTTAAAATTGTCGACTCGAAGTGGTTTACAATTAGTGAAAATGACCACAGTTACTACTGATTCTGAGTTTATGCGAGAAAACAGGTATTGACAAATTAATTATTGATAGATTTTGTGCGTCGTTAGCGTCGGTCTGATCGTGGATCCCTACAACCTCAATGTGACCAATGACACGAATCACAAAGCAATCGTCTACGTGTCCATATGCGGTTTCATCCTAATAAATTCTGTAATCATACTCTGCTACTTATTGGGCGAGCGACAGCCAAAAAAAATGGTAACAAAAATGGCAAGATACATTTTTTCTTCGCGCGTCAAAGGGCAGCGACTAATTAATAATTTCTTTGGTTTTAGTCGATGATATTCTCCATTGCCGGGGCAATTTTGTGTTGCGCTGCAGGAGGCGTTTTGATTCGGGATTGGAAGAAATTGCAGAAGCAGATGATGTTGCGGTACTTTGAACAATATTCTAATCAAATGATAGCGAGTGGTGTTTTTTCGCTACTTGCTGCTCTGGTGTTCGCGATCGACACGTTTTTAACAAATAAATATGAATAACAACGATTTTTCATGCATTTTAAAACGTATAACTTTGATTCTGTTACGACTTTTTGTTCTAACGCAGTAAAATTATTCCAATATTAAAATAACATACTTCCCAAGAAAAATCGTCTGACAAAATAGAAATACTCGTCAACCAATGTAAATATTACGATTATACCAAGAACAAATCTAGTTCAAATAAATAAAAGCAATTGTTTGTCTAGTATTTTTCAAACGATTACACTTCTGTTGACCCTTTCCTCGTGTTTTAATTTAATTTGTGGAAACTGTTTAACGTCGACCATCGGTAAACTTGACTATTCATAATTTTTGCAGTTAGATAATTGGAGATACGTAATCGTTTCAAATCGGGAGATCGAGTTTCAGATGTCAATGCCATGGTTGACGTCGTCTCAAGAAATCTAATATTAGACCAAACGTGCTCGGCTCTCTCGAGGTGGCGATTGTAGCGATTGTTTCTTCTTTGGTTTCGTCGTATGTATTTTTTTCTGAGCAGTTTAATCTCATTTGTTACATCTTTAAAAAGCTATTATGCAACAACTGCAAATATCCATCGACCAGCACTAGCAATAAATGATAAATGATTTTACATCGTTCGCTCTGTTTTTTGCTCTGTTACACGTATACTTTATTGGCCAGCGTTGAAAAGTATCACAGAAATTATAGATACGAACGTACATTCAGACTTTAAATAATATGCAGAATAATGACGGATATGCAAACGAAAATGTGTAAACATAGCAAGGATAGATGTGTACACGCGACGCTTGGAATAAAATTAAAACCGAATCCAGGTGATTTACACGCCAAACATTATTGTTTGATTGCTCAATATTGATTTTGATCGACCCTGAACTATTTATTTCTCACGTTATTTACCTTCATTGCCATAGCATCAGTGAACGATAAGAGAAGATCGATTGACCGATAATGTAAACAGATGCACATAACGCACGACAATGTATATAAGTAGAGGCAACTGAGAATCGATAAGGTAGGAATCTGTTCCTTTTTTTTTTTTTGTTAACCTTGACGTTTCAACACACCAAAAACGAAAAAGAATTAATAAAAATGGTGAAACGTGCATTGACATTAGGATTATGTAAGATTTGTCAACAAATATTTTTCACGCGATGCCGAGAATTCGTAAGGGATTGATGATAGTGAATATTTGAAAAAACGACCGACCGAAAAGTGTTGACAGGCGACTTTTCCTAACCGCAAAGTTACACATTTCGTCGGATTTTCTGACAACCAACGAGATTTTGTGGAAAATCTTTAATTCGCCCGTTAATCACGGTGAACGAGGAGTATAAAAGTATGCAATTATGAAAACCATCGATTGCACGGGACGCGCGAATTACTCGTCGTACGATGACCGCTCGTTGTTGTGGGTACATATTTTCACCTCGTTCCCCCTCGACAGCTGTTACGTCAACAATTTGTTTCGTTCTCTAATCGTATGTATCTCGAATACGAGCAATTGACACGTGCGCGATAATGATTCAATGTATTTATGATCGTCTTACTTTCTGACGTATATATATGTCGAGCGCGCGACGTCGTATTTATTATTCAACTTTGGTATTTCATGTGAAAAAATAAAAATCGAGCGAAAACAGACGGAGAAAAATAACAATGAAACGAATAACACAGACGATGAATTTATACGGACGTCGCGGCGTATCAACGCCCCGCGCCGCCGAGTTGCAACTGCCAGATACTGGCGCATATCCTCTCCAAAAGATCTTTGAGCTCGGATACATCCCCACTCACATCTGATTGTGAATGTGAGTCGGAAAACGATGCGCCCTCTTCCGCCGTAAGGATCTTTTTCTCTACATCTATAGATGTAGAGAAAACTTTCTGTCTTTCTCTTTTTATCTCTCTTCTTCTCTGTCCCTTTCTTTCGGTCTTTCTCTCTGTCTGTCGCTCTCTTTGCTCCACGTGCGTACGTGTCACGTACTTATATGCGCGTGTTTTTTTTCTCTGACGCGTCTTTCTATTCCACTACATGTCTGTTTTTCTCTGTACATTGGTGCCTCTTTCTGTTCGTATCTTTTTCTGTTTTCCATCTGGTAATCTTTCTCCGTTTATCTTTTTCTTTTGAAGTTTTATTATTTTTTTTAAATATTATGACGACACTGAACTTGAATATTGTAAAGGAATTCGCCTTTTCGATGATACGGCACTTGAATATTGAATATTTAACACGTCGCAATATGTATTGGTATGCTGTACGATGTAACGATAATTCGAGACCATCGAGACTGTCGTTTGCAAAATTTTAGATTAAAAATTATGATTCATTACAATTATAATCGATGTTTCAGTAGATTAATATCATTCTGGAAAGCGCATTTTTCTACTATTTCCAATATTTCTAATAAATGTTTCTAATGCAGTTGAGGAAATCCGATGACATATGATGGAAATTATTTCTCGAACTTCGTCGTCTACAATAACATGGGTCATATTTGATGATTGTGATAACGATAATGAAACGTATATTATGCAGAGTATTCTGTAGTAATACAGCGCTGTATGGTAGATATCAACAGCAAATAGACTCTCGACAATGACTATTAGTATTTTTGGTATTATTTGCATATGAAGAAGATCGACACGAGTTATAACTTCAACACTTGTATACCATATAATTAATAGCATGTGGAAATAGTGCTTATCATTGTTAGGGAAAAAGTCATAAAGATAAATGCTGGAGTGATTTTACTAGGCACAAAGTATGTGACTCTAAATTGTCATTGCTGTCGTACATGTTTTTGTGGTTGCATGGTTCATTTCCTGTAATGCCTCCTTCCTAATAATAATAGGTGGACTAGAAAATTTATCTATGATGATTGTTGAGGAACCTCGAGAGATATAAAGAAACAGGAAGTCACACGGTAGATTACAGAATATCACGACTGCTCTAGACAATACTGATATGAATTAACGAAAAAAAAGCTGGCAATAGCCGAGCAGAACAAACGTCAAAAACTAAAATGTTTCGAGTGATTTTGCACAAGTAATGCGCCTTACATTTCAGATATATTGCAGAAATTGAATGTAAAATACAATATTGCTTTTCTTAGATCCATCAGATTTTTTTACAAGAAAATCAGACCAATGAAATTTGAATTTCTGCAAAGCATGATATGTTTAACATTTTCCATGCAGTTCCATTTTATTCACAGTCGTTCCGGATTGCTGATCATTAGATTTTCGTTGCAAATCATGTTGCAATCATTTACAAAATTGAGAAATTATCGCACGCGTAACGAATCATAAAAACGTATTTGTTTATTTCCAAGGAAGCGAGACTGCAGGTTACGAAATTCATTAAAACGAAAACGTCGGCAGTTTCTCCACTATCTCGGAGTCTAACAGCGGGTATCACGACCGAGAAACATGTGACGTAAAGTCATTCATCGCGCGCAACGATCACTTTTCGTCATTAATGCACGGATTACGTCTTAGGAAAACGATAGTCCATAACAATGGCGAGTAATCTTTGTGGAATCTTCAGAAGCTTAGCTAGTCATTCTTTACTTTATTTTGGAAGTTTTTCGTCTCATAGGTCATTTATCCAAATTCTACTACTTACGCCAGTGAGGCAAAGTTCAACCTTCTAGTTTATCATCAATATTCGTGAAACGGAATTTTATCAGCACCATATGCGTCATGCTTACCCTTGAGAAAGATTTGGTTGTTGCGTTACCCCCTCGCCGTGTAATCCAATGCCGGCTAAATTCGCAGATTTGTCCACTTGCTGAATGGTCTGGAAGTTTTTCGTTATAACTGGAATCTCCTCCTGAAAAACATATACCTTTAATGCTAATATTTCAACATTACGCTGCTTATAAATTTTTATGGAATACAATCTGCTAAGTAAGTGGTCAGCAGCACATGACATTTTAACGTACTATGCAAATTCTACTCGAACGGCTAAGCCTCCTGCTGTATAAATAAATACCTAGACCACGGCTGTTACATTCTCTTCTATAACATACAAAGTATGCAAAATACATATTAAGTTTCTTACATCACTGATCAAATTGATTGCCAAGATGTATAATTCTTATTTGAAGATAATAAATTTTATAGGCAATATTAATTTTTCGTCACTAATAATAGAATTGATAAAAAACTCGTCAAATTATATGCAGGGTATGAATTGAACGAATAAAAATCACGACGGAATTTAAACAAATGAGTATTAAAATGTCTACAATCCGGATCGAGGTTAAGACTGAATACTGAATGTTCGCATTGACGATCCGTATAAGGAAATATTCTATATTTGTCATCCTACATGGGATGGACAAGTTACCATTTTGATTTCTCAGAATTGATAGATTAACTTCAGAATAGAAAATGTGCACGGTATCCCCATTAGAGACTACAGCTTTCTTATTTTGTGAATAATATTTATAAAATGAAATTGTAAAATACTACCTACATTTGATCTATCAACGTCTTTCATCATCTTTGATGACGTGAGATCCGAATCGGGTGATTCGTTCGGAATCCCGTGGCTATTTCCTTGGAGGGTGGCATTGTCAGAAGACGATATATCTTCAACAGGTGCGTTGATTTCATCCGTCGTGCCTCGAGCTCCTTCGGAGGCAACGATGATGAATAAAATGCAGCTGCGAAATGAGAGACAATTACCATTTGAGACTTGATGTAGGCATGTTCGGTAACTTTGAAGCGATGGCTCGTTCAGTGTGACGGGTATTCGAGAAATATTGTTTGAGGTTAAGTTACGTGTTGCTTCGAATTTGCTGTAATCTTGAGAAACAACGTCATCGGGGATTAGTAAGCATTCCATTGAAATTGAGATGGTATAGTGGAAATATCTAGCGATAAGTACATCAACAAGTGTTGGAGTATTGTAATATATTACCTTGAAACGACGGAAATTAAGAGCAGAGTCCAATATATATGAAAAACGTTGCAGCTCATTGTGATTGTTGAAATCACCGCATGTCAATAGTCTTGAAAATTTGTTTATTTCACGGTATTGAACATCGGAGAGTCGATCAGCGTTGAGGACATTTAAAATCACTAACACGACCACCGCAGAAGGAAACCTGACGTGTACTAAAAAACTTCCGGTTATATATCGAGTTATCCAATCGATCGAACAACAATCCGCGGATAAAACAACTTCGGGATTCTTGAACGCCTCTGATCATTCCATCTCACTCAGGTTAAATTATCCACGCGCTGCAGATACATTTTTGTGATTAAAATGAACTGCGAGCTGAAGTTTGCCCCCACGTAAATCAGCTGATCTTCTCGTTCGCGCAGACGCCGACGAAAATTACGACGAATTTCCCGCGTATCTAGATGGTCGTCTACTGTCAGTGAAGCACTGACAACCAATTATCACCAATGGCGTCCTTTGCATCTCATTCGTTTGTTGCTTTTCAAATTTGCACGATCACTGTTGTATTCGCATAAACGTCGCCACCCAACGTTTATAGAGTGTCTACCTTTGTCAAAGGCTTTATGATTTCGAGTTAAAATATTCATGAAAATTCCGAAGGTAACCGAGAGAGCAAAATAAGATCTAAATCTCGTGACTGAAATTAGGCAACCCAACATACCTACGCGAGCGATCGTATTGTAAGATTGACGACTGGCATCAGAGCAGACTATTTATGTGTCATTTCGAACGCACAAACGTGGTTCACTGGCTTCGATATTATGTTGTGTGTCAATGACTACGTCATATCAAGGTTAAACTTATGACTATCAGTTAGGATCGATATGATATATCGTGGTATATCGACCTTTAGTTTCATTGATGCACATCCTATCGATTATATCAATGCGAAATCGGCGACCTCGTCGTGATATCAAGCATATTCGTCGTATCGAAGATGTGAAATAGAAAATTAAACGATTTTATTTGCTACGATGCTAGTGGAGATTCCAATTTCATCAAATTTTAGTTAATGTACCGAAGTCGTGCTACTGCGCAGACCCGACTGATAACCTTACGCCACTGCGGAACGTTGTTACGCCACTGCACGCCACGACACGACACCAAGCAGTGGAGCCGGTGTATCCGCACGTCAACAATATTTTGAAAATTCGCGTGTTTAGCGAATATGGAGTCTATTTATCGCTTACCGTTCTTTGTTTTGCAAGTTCCGAATTTGAAAATAAAAAAACCATCATGGTTCGCGAAACCCAGTGCCATGGTCATGTTTGCTCTCGTACTCTTCAGCTATTTCCTAGTAACTGGAGGTTAGTCTTATCTTCTTGAATTGTGACCTGGACTCGTTGATTTTATTCACTAATGTCTTTATCTTGCCAGGAATAATTTACGATGTTATCGTCGAACCACCAAGCGTTGGTTCAACGACCGACGAACATGGGCATTCTCGACCGGTAAGTGTAATCGATGTTCCAAATACTTTCACGTGCCGGCGTGATTCCTGAAAAAAAAAATATTTTTCAGGTTGCCTTCATGCCATACAGAGTTAATGGACAGTACATTATGGAAGGTCTGGCATCTAGTTTCTTATTTACGCTTGGAGGGCTTGGTTTCATTATCCTTGATCAGACTCACAGCCCGTCAACACCAAAGCTGAACAGGATTTTGTTAATAAGCGTTGGTTTCATATGCATAATCGTATCGTTCTTCACTTGTTGGATATTCATGCGTATGAAATTGCCGTAAGTGTCGTTTCGTAATTTGATGTTGGATTTTTGTAACTTGGCATAGTAAACTGTCCGTTTCCTCTCGTTTCAGGGGTTATTTGCAATCATGAGCGTCCTAATCGTAAGAAGAGAACCGTCAGAATGATGAACATTCACCAAACCCAAGGCTGGCAAGATATTACTAATTTTTTACAAAAGCGATACGTATCCGTGAAATAAAATGACAATTCTCTCTGTTTCTCGCGTGTATTTTTGTTTGGTTTCCCCAAATTGTTGATCGTTTCTTTGAAAATGGGACTACTTTCTTGGTCTTCGTACGGATGTAATAAGATGTTAACTACGTCAGTAGTCGATCGATTCCAGGAAAATACATTCCTTTGTTCATTTTCGTTTGTTTTTTTTTTGGATAATTTATTAACTAATTTCGTGGAAATAGGTATAAAATATGTGAGAATCAAATCATTGACTTAAAAAATAGCAGCTCATTTCTATAAATACGAAATAAAAATCGGAGATAGTAAAGATCCCCGAGTTTGGCAACGTTGACCTCTCAAGTCTTTGGTGATTAGTCGATATATATAATCTATTGAATAAATGATGAACAATTGTAAAAAATGTTCCTTATAAATACTACGTCGAAACCGACGAGCGTCAATTATGGAATAAATATTTGAGCTAGAATATTTAAATAATATTTGATTAGAGATCGATGAAATAGACAACGGCAGTGTGACCGACTGCTGGTAAATTCGTCGTTAGGCTTCCATGGAGATTCGGTTATTAAAAATGTTGATAATTAGGCTATTTGAAGCTATTAGGCGCGTTGCACCATCTTTCCGCGATAATATTTCATTTGTGTTATACAGCTATGGCAGATATCCTGCCTTCCTTACAAACGTATTCGAAAGGACCTGAAAAATATAAATTAAATCATTCATTGAATCCTAGTTCAGGAAATCTTAATGAAACAACCCAAGACGAATCCTACTTTGCGAAATCGCTGCTTTTTTCAATAATATGTTCGAATTCGGCAAAACTTAATGCCCCGTCGTCATCTAAATCTGCTTCGTCAAGTAGACATTGTATTAATTGCTGCATATCGCTTTCATTCAAACGCTGTGGTGTGGTCAGCCTATCAACAACTTGTCTCAAATCCCCCACGTCCAACATATCGTCACCATCAAAATCTGTGGACATAACAATCAATCTACATGAATATATTTAAAAAATCCAATTTCTCTCGAAACAGAATTGGAAACATCTTTTTTCTGTTTCACGGATATCAAGCAGCAAAGAGAGTAAAAAATATTTTCCTATATTATTTGTAAATTTTCAACAGTTCCAAAATAAGCTCTTCTCCCGTATCAACCTGAGTAATCGAAACGAGACTAGCAAATTTCAGGAGTTGCAAGTGTAAATCTTCACATTGTTTACAGTACAAAAAAAACAGAAGAAAATGCGAACCCGTGATCGCTTATGTAATTTAAAGTCTGAGATAAAAAATAATATCCGTGAAGTTTCCACAGAACTAAAGAAATTGACCAGACACTGTTGGATACATAAAATGTATAAATAGATTGTGAATTGCAGACAAAAAGAATCTTTACCAAATATTCTGAACGCATGTTCTGCTTTCACAGATTTTGGTGCCGCGTCACTAAACACAGACATCATATCGAGGAAATCTTCGAAGGTACAATCTCCATCCTGACTAGAGCTAAATACTTTACAAATCCGATCGCCAAACGGATTAACTCTAAGTTCCGGATACTGTAGAACTTTGGCCATCGGAAGTTTGGCATTCCGATTATGACCAACTTTTTCCGGAGCGAGTGCTTTAAATTTCTGATGAACGCTAAAAAACAAAGGATAAACATTCATGCATGAAATTAATGTGCGTCATTCGATTGTTTTGCTCTTAATATCTCGTTTTTAATGGAAGTTTAAATTTTTTATACTCACTACATAACTTCCTTCTTTGTAAAATAAGTGAGATCCTGAAAATTCAATTAACAGATGATGAGTAGAATCTAGTTTCGGAAGACCGGATATCGGTTTAAACATATAAAGTGACGCTTGGTCGCGTTAGAATTTAAATGATTCATAGATACCTACCTGATAATCTTGGAGTTCTTCTTCCGTAAACTGACTCTTTCCGATACCCATTTTGTACAATTATTCGATATTTCATTCGTTCATTGCAAGAATAAGAAGCGACGATAACGTTATAACGTGATCACGGACATATCTCACCGAATCAACCACTCCGTTCGTCAACGCGAAGCACAATGACGGCTACGTAAAACGCGAGCCGAAGCCCAAATTGCCAGCAAGTACACGAGACGTTTGTGTATTGGTGGAGGGGACATTGAATCTATTCCATTGCTGACAAGATAGATAGATACAGGGTTGTTGGCCGACCCTGCCACGTAGGTATTATCGGTATCATCATATACGGTAACGATTTAGGTTACCTGTTGAGTCGAGGAAATGCAGATGGCGGTAGAATCGCCGAGCGCGGTAGGCTACTCCCGCGTTATCGACGCAGCGCGCTTTGGCGGGAGATTCAAACGCGTCTATGAGTTTCCATGTGTTTACAACGAATATAAGACTATTAATCTAATTAGCATCGTGTTAAATCCATGCAACGAGTTGAGATGACTCATTATAATCGTAGAAACGAATAAAATGGTAAAACGAGAAAATTATAATAGTAGAAATGAGCAGCAGATATTGACTCACTATTTTATCGAAATTCGAACGTAACTCTTGGTTGCTTCGACGGGAAGTTTAGCAGTCGAATCGTTGCCGAAGATTGGAAGGAACGAAAGAATTCCGAAGATGTCAAGCATGCCACTAGAACGTAAAATACAATGAAAACTTTTGAAACGAGTGTCAGTCTCGCCGAATACTCCAATTAGTCCCAGCACTGTAAAAGCAAAAATGCGAGGAAAAAGACGAGATTGAAAATGTTCTTCGGAACGGCGACAGCGAAATACGTAGTTGGTATACATCGTCGACTCGAGGCAGTAGAAAGTGCGAAGCGGTGAGAAAAGTTGGAAGTTAATTCGGAGGCGCGTTGAGAAGTTGTAATAACGTTACGAAGTGTATAAATGTATAAAATGGTAACGGCGAACCTTTGTTCGGTCACGACTCCATTGTAAATTGCGGCGGTCTCGATGGATAAATGAAGTTTCTTTAGTCGATATCGGAAATAGTTTCGGGAAGTTTTCCCAACCAGAAGTTTCGCGGTACGGAGGATGGTGGGCGCAGGCTTTGTTAGTGAAAGTTGCTAAAAGCATCCGAGAGCACGTCAACATCTTCGCGTATGCCATGATCCTAGAGCTAGCCGCTACTTCTCCCTCTCTCCATCTCCCTCTCTCTTTTTCTCTCTCTTTCTCCTCTCTCCGTATCTTAAGATCTTACCGGCTCCTCGCCATTATCAGCTCGAACGAACGTCTAGGCCCTCGATCTTTCAGAATTGCAGACCTGACACTTCCAATTTCGATGTAACGACTTGCCTACGGATCAAATTACTACCATCGATTAGATCACCTCGCTGGAGAGAGATACGCTCGTTTACGATCCAGTTTCAGCGTTAGGCCCGGTTGTAATTAACAGAACAATCCCCACGAATTATCTGTCTCCGTACAAATTTCGATGATACTCACGAATAGAAATGTGACAAATTATCTAGACGATAAAGTAAAAATGAAATGGGAATAGCAGAATCGTCGGACGCGTTTAAAAATTCCCCACAGCACCCGTTGGCAATCGAAGAAGCAAGATTGTCCAAGAGCTTACCTGGAAATCTGTCGGAGTCTCGGGTAATCCTTATAATTCGTCGAACTCGCTTTCGCAAACTAAATAAAGGAGTATGAAATTCTTAGCAAGATTCCACCATATTATTCGCGGTATCTCCACCCCGATCGCGAAGATTATATCTCGCAGTTTCCGCTACACCCAATTTAATTCTCTCTTCCGTGTGCGTGCCGTTATTCAGCTCGCTCTCTTCACCCCTGATGGCGAGACCCTTTCATACACGTGGCATTTTACAAGGACTCGCAAATATCCAGCTTTCTCTGCCTCCCAAAAGCTTTTCTACCACCAGAAAACGGAGAAAAAAGTAAATCCAAACGAAATTTGACGTACAAAGTGCGACTTTTTTTTCAAGGTCACGCGCGATTTCCCACATATCAGTATCCATATCATTATCGAGGCCATAGAAACGTAGTCCGCGTAAAATTCATGGAATATCTGATCTCGACAGGTCCCAGTATCCCTGGTCTATCGTAAGTCGTGGAGACTTTGCTCGTCTCTCGAGGGATGCATACGTGCCTCGCGCACTCCGCGCAGGTGAGCCGAGCAGCATAGTAGTAAAGCCCGCGAAATAGTCGGACGCGCGTCGAACAGGAGGTGGAAACCGGAGGGAAGAACGAAGGACACTTTTTGCAACCATCAGGTCACGGTAATAGGCTGGGCAGTTTGCCATTAGGGTCAACTCCGAAAAAGCTGGAGAAGTGCGAGGAAACAGATCGCGTTTCGCGGATTCATTAGTTATTAATACTCTCGTTATACATCTATTCATAGGTTCGTGCATTTTCCACGTGTATCTTCGTACCTCCGCCTACTTCCTCTTTCCACAAGGATCTAGGAAACCGAGATGGGCTAGTCCTAGATTTCCCCTACGTAGTTAAATCTCGTACTAATGTGATTTCGTTTTCGCTTGTTATAAAAAAAAAATGTGCCCTTCTCGTCAATCAAGTTTACGCCTTCTCCATAAATCTACGCGTACTGTAAATTTCGATCCACGTTTAAATAAGTTTCCTAAACACCTTCGATTTTTATACGTCTTTTATTAACGAGACGAAGAGGTATACTCGTCTTCGAATCGTTTCTCGCCGATTCATTGTTATTATTTATGTCCAAGCAGCCGAGACTCGTTCTTGGAGTTTTTACGATACGAGCCACCATCTAACCCTGTACAAGGGGTGGATGCAGTTACTCGTAGCGAGATGGGAAGTGGGAGTGGAACGGAAGGATCGCGGAGCAGGTGGCTAGACGCTGAACGAAGGAGGATGCGGAAAAGCAGAGACACGGAATAGAGCTTGGCGTTTTTATCGTTTCATTTCCCTCATCCTTTCTCAACCTCGGTTGTTACTCGGTCTACCGAATATCGCGGCTAGGAACAGCCCGTCCTACCTACGCGGTGTGGAGCGTCGGACTAGTGGCTGACTTGCACTACTGTTCGCGCACCAACTACCTCCGACGTTACTTTTTCCCTTCCGGAAAAGAGCAGCGAGCTTTATTTTCAAATCCCAAGTGGTCTCTGATCGCCATACGATACGAAAAAAATGCCCTTGTTTTTATTCCGTCATTTGCGATTGTCGTAAAAAATTGTTTAAACAAATTACGATGAAAGTTGTTTTTTTCGAAAAACTGATCGCACCACTAGATTCTAGAGGGAAATTGACGAGGAAAAGCTGTATAACACTTTTTCGTCAGAGTTCAATTTGTCGCGTAAAACAGTAATAAACAATTGAATTTACGAAGTATGGAAACTGAACATTTAATTGAATTGAAAAGGGCGAGAATTTAATTGTGAGGTGGTCGAAAGGCTGGTAAAAATACGTACTTACTCGTGTTTATTTGCGAGAGCGGAGTTGGTTGGTGGAATCGAAGCTTCCGGAATTCTCTCGTACGAGGAGAATTCTATCGAATTCGTTTCACATTTACTCACATCGGAGAACACGTCGTAGTTTCGCCGTGTCCCGAGGGTACGAGTAGACTTCCTCCACCGCTGACGAGTCGCTAACAAAGTCGGGACGTCGTTTGGTTTATATCGGAAAATTAGTGGAAAGTCTGTTGTTCGTCAAGCGACGTCGAATTTGTCTCGTGTCCAAGAGGCT
Source organism: Arge pagana (assembly GCA_963969455.1). Taxonomy (NCBI): domain Eukaryota; kingdom Metazoa; phylum Arthropoda; class Insecta; order Hymenoptera; family Argidae; genus Arge; species Arge pagana. The sequence continues at coordinate 2,212,303 of OZ018313.1, read as the reverse complement.
GCCTGTCCTCGTTGACGTCGAACGCGAGATCGCAATTAACCGGTGATATTACCACGAACATTTCTTTATTCCCTTTATTTCGATCAAACTTTTCGAAGAGTTCCACTTGGCTCGACGAAAACGATTCTCCACACTTTGCACCAATAATTGTCGTCCTCCCATTTTTTCTCCCCATTTACGCGTCACGACCGATCAGATTTTTTTCCCCGCGAATTCTGACGGATATGATGGAACGGAGGCGAATCTTTCGCAAATGTAAGATAATTCTGTTGATCTTTCTCCCGTTACCTTCGCGTTGTCGCACCGTCTTTGGCGAGACGAGTTCGCTCAATCAGAACGATATCGAGTTACGCGCACGAGAATCAACATCCCCACCGCGCGATCGCTGTCTTTCCGCGAAACGGGTAATCCTTCGTGGAAAATTTCGAAAACTTCAACAGCCCACGGGCTACAGTCGCTAACTGTCGTTCCCTTCTTGTAAAAAAAACACAAACATAGGACAAGACCTCTTACGCGTGAATCGACGAGTAAAACGGCAAACATTCGTCGCGACGCTTCTTCGTTAATAAAAATAATCAAAAACTCGTTTGACTCGTTACAAATTCTGTAAAGACAGCTTTTACGAGAAAGTACAAATCGTACGAATATTTTTGTGGGCACCCGATTCCCATCGAGATCGCGATAATCAGTACGCGAACTTAAATTGTGTTCGTGATGATAATTGTTACGGAAAATGTGTCCCTGGTCGGTATATCGCGACATCTAATCAATCGTTGGCACGGCTTAAGTAATTCTAATCCTCCGGGCAAGTTGTACAGATAAATCTTTCGTTCGTACGGCTGCAACAGCTTTTACGGTTGCTGCATGATCCCGCAGCTTTCTCTCCGGCATCTACAGAATAAAGGAAAATATGAAATAAACGTGGAAAACAGTCGTGGAAGATAAACTTAAAAGTGAGGCGAAGTTGCCTAAACATCGTTGCCTAATACCGGGACGATATCAGGTCCACGTAGGGTGGGACGTCATTAGGAATTTGCTATTTGTGTTAACGAACCTCCGTTAAAAAAAGCTCGCGTCGTACCCTCAGTTTTTTTCTATCCTTTCGAATCATCCCTGATAACGATTCGTTTCGACAAAACTTTCGTTTCAAAAAGTCAATCGCATCAACGTGAAATCAATTTCGGTAATAATTCGATGAAAACTCACCTTGAACAGTTTTTTTTTTACTCTTTTAAATATCTCGTCGTAGGATCTTGTTTCACTGCCACTTTCTAGCAATAGTCGACCGAGGTAGCTGACTTTACATTGGGAATAACGAAACAGACGGCGTCCTCATATTCGGGTTATCAGAACTATTTGCAAAAAAAAAAAAAAAAAATAGGAGACGAGTGCTTCGAGGCTCTCGAGGCTTCTTCGCGAGGAGTGCCGTCGTCCCGTTTCACGCGTCGTATCGCTAGTAGCAGGTGAAGTTTTTGGGGTCTGGTGAAAAGAAATTGTCAGCGATTCCCGGAAATCCGAGGTGGCGTCGCGTTTCAGCATCGAATAGCGATCGATAGCGGGAATGAAAGGTTCTCCGAACCGTGAAAAAAGCAGCCACGAGGCGAGTAGTAGGTACGTAGTGCGCGGAAACCTGAGCTCTGCGTTGGAAGGAGCAGAGGCGTACGAATCGTAAGGATCAAGTACCGAGCGACAAAGGGATAAAAGAAGGACACGAGGAGCGAGAATCTTCAGGGAGTGATGGACCGTCTCCAAAGATAAATTGACCTGCCCAATCCAGATGCGACGGGGAAAGATTGCCGCGATTTCGCGCTCGCGCGATGGAAAAACGATGTGTAAACAAAATTCGGCAGCAGAAAAAGAGGGGAAAAAAATAATATTATAAAAAACCTGCAAAAACTGCCTCCGAGCCGAAAACGCTGGGAATTTCTTCGTCTCCCGATCCATTTGCCTCCCAAGATGTAGAAGATTCTTTATTTCGACGGTCGAACTAATTTCCCTCGCGTTTGGATTTTTTTTTCAATTTATTTTTTTCAAGGTCAACCGATAAATGCGAAATAAATGGTCGATTCATTTTTTTCGTGGAGCGAAAAATTGGAGCAAAATTGCGAGCGAGAGGACGATTAGAACTGGGGGCACGTGTTTTCCGAAACGAAACGTTGAGAAGTGGTCGAGGACACGAGCAATTTTTCTTTCCACGCCGCGCAATTTTTTCCGCGATATACTTCGCAAGAATCGCGTGGAAAGAGATTGATGAACGGTTCGTGCGACGACGAAGCCTACGTCTCGGGCGGCGATTATTATTTGGATTCGGGGGTAAGAGACTCGCGAGGAGGAGACAAAGAGAAGGAGATTGCCGAAGATAGGATCGTTGTTGGCGGCGCGAATTTTGAAAAATTCTGGTTAAAAATTGCACTTGTCGGCGACACCGGTTCGAGCGTCGTTCGACAACGAACCCTCCATTATTCTCGGCTGGTTCGATTTTTCCCTATTTTCCATTTTCCTCGCCCTCGTCGACGCCTGTCCGCGTACACTTCGACAGGCTCGTCAGCTCCGTCGCGACGCCTCTCATTGTTCTAATTGCACGCCGTGATAATAAAAATTTATCGTCACGGTCGCAACCGTAATTCGCATTCGCAGTTCCCAGCTCGTTGCTGCGTTGTTCGGCGTGAAATTATATTATCATTAAAAATGTGCCTCCGCATCTTCGTACATTTCCGCCAAGTTGTATAATCAAATCGTAGTATTAAATCGGAAGTACGACGACGCGGCCAATTAAAATCTTGTAACTTACTCTTATAACGAGCCAATTACTCGTGTCTCTTATTTTCCCCTGCTGCCAGCCCGTTCGGGGAGGAAAAAAAACGCGATCATGTGGGTATTCCGTTCGCTTCGTGGCACTAAGTTACTTTCGCAGCCAACACACGCGGGCACTACCCACGTGCGTGTACGTACGCGTACAGGGGAAGAAACTTGAAATTCCGCGCGGCTCGTCTTGTATGGTTCGACAGCCCGAGGGATCAGAGATCACAGAACCCGGGGAATCTCCCTCGCCGTTAAAATTTCCCGCGACAGATGTTCGCGTCCCTCGATACAACGACGAGGCAAAGTTTCGTAGGGTCTGTTTTTCGTTTTTGATACGCGGAATCGGTTTGCGAGTATCGCGAGAGTCGGTGTTACATTTCGCGAGAGTGAAAGACTAACCGCCAAAAAGGCTGTTCCTCTGCCTATTTTCTCTACCCGAGGATGAAATATAAAAATACGTTTTCCTTTTTCCGCCATATCCAAAAATTATCCTGAAAAATGACAAATCTAAAATATTTTCCCTGACGCTGTACAATCTAACCCTTGTAGTATATATTTCCGGGAAGTAGCTTTTCCCAAGACTATAACGTCCGAATTTGGCTTCAAAATATTTCAAATTGACCAAGTTATCATTTTCCAGGCGAACCACCTTTTTTTTGCATTTTTACCTCTTCGTGATTTTTTTTTCAGTAAGTGCAATTTTTTTTTCAAAAATCAATTTTACGACTATAATCTAGAAAGGTTGAAGTATGTTCCGTGATTTTTCGAGATACTTCGGAGTCATAGCTTGCTCACAATCGATCTTTGAAAACCGATGGGTCAAATTGACCCGCGCGTGACTTCGTCGATACTTGGTGGTGTGACTACGGAGGGTTGAACTTTACGGCCGGTGCAGTCGGACGAATTGTATGGCGCTAGTTTTTTCCGTGAAATGAACCTTGAAAAGTCGAGTCGCGTATTTTCTTGCTCGACAAGGATCGATGTAGATTAAGAATTCCGGGAAGAATAAAAAAATGTGCGAAAAATTCCGAAAAAATATGTTCGAGGTAACGAAAAATCTAGAACGACAAACCGCCCCGAATCAGAAGAAAATAATGAAAATTGTGGAGAATTAAAAAAAAAGACGAGTCTCGATCGAGCTCGGGTTAAATCTGGCTCGTAGAAATCGACTCGCGACAGTTTCCCCGTGAGAAATGCAAGTCAGTTCGCAAATCGGTTTTTCGTTGTCGTTTGATCGAGCGGAGCGTAACCGTCGAGCGACGTGAACGAACGACGCGACCACGAGCGAGAAATATTCAACGATGCGATTCTGATCTACGCCTCGGCGTGATCGACGACAAAGAGATAACGAGGAAATCATTAGCCGTGAAAGGATAACGGGGAACGCGAGCATCTTAGGGGTCTCGCGACGTCGAGGATACAGGCGCGTCGAGAGGCGAGAGATCTATTTTTTACCAAACCATCCGCCCACGATTCGTTTCTCCTTCGGATCCGCGCAGATTTTACGCTCACCATTTGCCAAATAAATGCTGCGTTCAACCGTCAAAGTTCAAATTCACTCTCGCAATTTCGGTTCCAGCAGAAATAAAAATCAAAAAAAAAAAAAAAAAAAAAAAAAAAAAAAAAAAAAAAATAACGACGCGAAAAAAATCTCGAAATTTGGGCGAGATCGAGAACTTTCCGAAGACCAGGCTGGAGCACATTTTTCTCGCCGGTGAGCGGGGGCAAAGAGAGAAATAGGCTGTTCGTTAGGAAAGGCGTTTGACTGGAGAACGCGGAGAGTCAACGTCGCTGCGACAAGCTTTGATCAATCATCGCGCCTTATCCGGTGCTTGATACGAGGAAGAAAAAAGAGATCACCGAGGCGGGGGTGACTTACTCAAATTTGACATCTTGTAAGCCTCTTCGCTGTTGTGTACTCGCCGACCGAGACTGCGAATGTCGGGTCAGGCTGATAAAATGGGACGTCGACCCTCGTTAAAACACAATTCCCACCCGCGATGGGTTCCCGGCTCGATATAGATTTACCAGCATTGAAAAACCTCCCGGAGATACTGCCCGCATCTCTATTTTCTACCCTTCGCGAAATATTGATGAAAATAACAGAAGACTTCATTCTCGCCGTTTTTTCGCTCCATTAAATCAGAGCTACCAACTCCGCAATTTACGGTCATACGGAGAGACCGTCTTTTTTATTTTCCCACCTGCAATTGCTTTAAAAAAAATAGTCTACGCAAATTTTTTTAAAAAAAGTCTAATCCTAAATAATTTTCCTGTCACAGGGTATTCGATTGTTCGTGGTCGTTTCACGATAACGAGTCGAATTTTGACACAAAAGTGTGGACAAGTTCTGGATGGTCGTAGAATTCGAATAAAATCGCCAGAAATTGGAGGAGAAAAATGAACGATCGTGGGAAGTTTGTTGTTTCTTTTATCGGAGTGTTTTCAGGGAAACGAGTCAACGTCCAGTCGGCCCTGGTTAGCGGCGCACGTATCTCGAGAGCTATTGAAGCGAGATGAGATTCGGATTCCTGGGGAAAAAACCATTAAAAAGACTTTTACGTTCGGTAGTAAAAAATTGGAATTTCCCATCTCCAAAAAAGTTTCGCCATCTCCAAAACGCGAAACAAACTAGAACAAACATCACGCGCGCTGAAACACGAACGAGCCCTTCTAATTTCGCCGAAACGAGGAACTATTTCCACCAATCCGCAAAATTGTCGAAAAGAGGTGAAAAGTGGGAAGCAATTGTTGCAATATATATATAATAAATTCTTGAATCGGGTCTCGAATTTTCGAATTTCTCGGCAAATTCGGACGTGCAGAAGCGAAGGCTCGTTTTTAGGAACGAAATTGTCGCGTGTGGGAAAAAAAATACAAAAACTCAACTTCCCACGTTTTTCCCTCGGCACAACGACGTCGCCTTGTTAGTTTCAGTGTCTAGCGCACAATGGGATTCGACGAGCCGCCAGCAGCCCGAAGCGTCGTGGAAAAAGTTGGCGAACGAGTTTTTTCGCCGCTACTATTTCCACCCTCGAAATATGTAGGGTCGACGAGTCACTCGCGCATCAATCTGCCCGCATCAAGGTCATTTGGCTCGCGCGATTGAAAAACGGCGCGTGGAGAACGCATTGGAAATCATCGGCGACAACGAATCGGCCATCTCATTTCATTTCACCGCTCCGCCCTCCGGCATTTTTCTTCCTCACTTTGACCTTTCATTACGACTTTTCCGGAAGGAATTTAGCAATTCATTTCCCCCTTCCTCGTCGGCTGCGATCTTCGTCGCGCTGGCGAACGGCGTCCTTGTTCGCGAGCGGTCGACCTTGGCTTGAAATATTTTATGCAATTTCTTCGAATACGCATCGCGCGTGTCCGGTGCTCCGAGAGTTGCGAACAAAAGATGCACCTTTCCCTCTCTCTCTCTCTCTCTCTCTCTCTGTTCTTGCGATTTAACTGTAAGAATTCGCCGAAGAATAGAGCGTCGTTATCGTCTTGATTGTTATCGAGGAGCGAGGAGCGCTAATTAATCTCGACCGTCTCTCCGCTTCGATGTTTCCACTGTTTCATCAGAAAAATTATGCCACGCGAAGGACTCCAAGTCTCGCAATACGAGGAAAAGTCTACCGAGGATGTATTTTGTTCAACGGAGCGTAATATAGAAGAACGCCGTATATTTTTCTCCACTCTGTTGTGAATCGGTACCTACATTTTTTCGGTAGGAAAAATACGAAGAATCTTTTTGCTCTGACGAATACCAGAAAAAAATTGCGAATTCTCTCTCCCCGTTGATCTTTGTATTCGAATCTTATTTCCAATAAAATAAAATGAAACGCCAGCTATTTTCAAAATCAGCGCTGTTGATTCATTTTTGTTGAATCTTTTGGTTCTCCAGATGTTTCCACAAATTCTCACAACGCAGCGGTATACATTCAACGTGTTACTATATTTAAAAACGAATAATTAAATAAATAAATAAATAAATAAATAAATAAATAAATAAATAGATAGATAGATAGATAGATAGATAGATAGATAGATAGGGTATTGAAATAAATGGAACGAGGTTGGAAATATAATAGAAATTGATAGCAGCGTTTGGATTGTCCGCGGGCCAACGAATGGTAAAATCGTTGCAGGGATTGAAACGTCAAAAACGAATTATCTCGGCAAACATCGATATTCGGCGAACCGTTTGGACGCTCCGTCACATTACTAGGGTATATGAAAAAGGAAGCAAGAGACAAACGGACAAACAAAAAGTACTTAGTCAAATCCGACGAGTTTCCCTGGCGGGTACGAGAACGAACACGATTTAAAAACAATTACGAGAGACGAGGTAGCTCGGCGTAGAATAGACGTCCCGATAATAAGCTTCGTCGCGAATACTTGCGGAGAGAAAAAATCGCTCCAATTTTCGAATTGTTCGTCAAATCCGGAAAAACACACCCCGTTTGGAAATCTAGGGTCAACGGCGACGACTAGAAATAATTTATCGAGCAATCGTAGTGGGAAGAAAAAAGGAGAGAGAATTTCCGAGTAATTTAGCGCCGCACTCGCTGGGTGGACAGATTTGAGTAATTGGTTTTATTTAATAGCCGGAGCGCGTAATTCGTTATCTGGCGAGATAAGTTATCGCGCGTGTCGTCGTAGAGTCATGCACGCGTCTATTGGTGGTCGCGTTTGGGAATGTGAAAATTCGACGCATCAACGGTTTGAAAAACGGCAGGAGCGTAGATTTTTGGCGCGCGAGGTTGTACGAAGACAAAGAGAGGTTATTCGAGGGTGAGGTGAGAGCGAGCGAAGCTGCGAGGCTTTTAATCAATAAGAGGTACGCAAAATGAAAGCGGGAGCGAGACGGCGAGCGTGGAGGTTGAAGGTTGGGAAATTGTACGTCGAGGGCAGAGGAGCAGAGGAGCGTAGCGGCGCGCGGACGATACGTTAAACGAGGGAGGCGTACCGCGCGCGCCTAAGCGTAGGCAATCCTCGTCGCGCGGGCGTAGCTCGGGTTGCCTGCCGCCAGGCGCTCGCGTGTAATCCTAACGTTAGCCTATCCGTCCGAAAAAACGGACGAGACACAAAAATGAAAGGAAACCATAGTCCGCGCGATATTGCGCTACGCGCACTTAGCCTCACGCTGGTCCGCGAAACTGTCTGCACGTTACCGCGTACCGCGCGAACACAGGAATCCGGAGGAAATGAGTCGAGACGAAAAATGTAGCCTTTGAAATTGGCCGTATTTTCTTAGGCGTGCGTTTTTTTGGTAGCGCGGCTAGTTTGGCTGGAAAAGCGCGACGAAGTTGAATATTTGTCTGGTCTAGTGGTGATGTATGCCACTTTGGCAAAGTGCATCGGTTGGGGTTGGCACGGCAGGCGAGTAATCGATGGGTCAACAAAGGTGATCGTTTCGTTGGCGAATCTCGCGGAAAAAGAAGCAGCAGACAGAGCGAGATCGAGTGGATCGTGTGGATGTACAAAATAAAAGGAGCGCTACTCTCGACGCGTGGAAGGTTAGACCGAGCGTCGCGGCGGCACCTCGGCTATAAGTACGCGATCTAATCACCGCTATTGGCGTCGATTGTTCGTTTCCCGCGTACTTAGGTCCGGCGCAGCAAACAGGTAGGTGGGTAGGTACGAATTCGATTTACATACGTTTTGAATTTCAGATCTGGGAACGGTGTCTGTGAGCGGTGTGCGAAAATTTGCCTACTACCCTCCACGCCGATTATACACGACGATTGTCGGGGATAAGGAGTTCTAGGCACTGTTACACGACTCCGACTTCTACGATGTACTACAATCAAATTACATCGCGTCATTCGAAGTCCGACGTCGCGGCAATCCGAGCGTTGTGGAGCATAATTTGAAAAAATGTGGTATCGAATCGTAACAAAAAAAAGGAGTAAAAAAAAAACTAATTACCTGTTAATTAACTTTGGTCGCTAAACTTTCTTCGATATCGCAGTTATGAAATATTTTGCGAGCTTCGGTTTGTTAATTATAAGAGAAAAACTCTGCGCCTAGCTAGCGCGTTCTATGTTTAGTCATCTTCGAACACCGACGAGTTCCCCGCAAATTGTCGGGCAAAACGCGTTTCGTTGGTTCTCGACCAACGTATAAAATCGAGTAGTCGAATGCGCGTATTTTGGGGGAAAGAGGCAAAAAATCGTGGCGTATTTTTCCCGGGGGGTAACGTTGTCGAGATGATTTCCTGTTTTCCCCTGTTTTGACCAGTGCTCATCGAAATGACGACGGGTGTTCTCCGTTCTTTTTCGAATTGCGCGAGGTAAAAACGAGATGGGACGAGAGAGAGAGAGAGAGAGAGAGAGAGAGAGAGAGAGAGAGAGAGAGAGAGAGAGAGAGACAGAGAGAGAGAGAGAGAGAGAGAGAGAGAGAGAGAGAGAGAGAGAGAGAGAGAGAGAGAGAGAGAGAGACGGAGCCCGAACGCGCACGGAGTCGAGCGAATATGGATCGATCGCGGTGCAAGACGCACGGGGCGTCGCGACGCTGCAGAGTTGCGTCGGGGAAGGGTGAGGAGAAGCGAGAGGTTGGTCGCGGTGTGCGCCGTCGCGGAGCCCTCGCTCCTTGTGTACCTCGTTCCCTCGGTCTTGTCGAAAGAACACGACGACGAACAGTCCATCGAGCCGCCTCTAGCAGTTGCCGACGCGAACAAGAGTTCGCCTCCGCGCGGTACACGGTTTCGCGGCGCACCGTCAACGGCTACGTTAACGCGGTACTCTCCGTCGCGTGAACGCCCAGCGTCGCGAGTGGGCCTAAACGGCCGCATTTGCACACGTGTACGTTGCACCGCGCTTCGTTTGGCGATTACGCGGAAAATCCAGCGAACTCGTTCGGTGCGTGAAACATGTAAATGAAAAACACCGTAACCGAGTTCTTTGCGCGTAATTTAAAATTCTTTTTTTAAAAAACAACCAAACCATCAAAAACAAAAAACTCTCACCAATGAAATTCCAACGGCCGCGAGATATTGACAAATAAATAAGCCCAGTGCAGAAATACATCTTACCAATGACTAATGAGCCTCGACCAATGAGAAATACTCGCCTGCAGCAAACTGTTCGCCGGTGAACGAGAGTGAGTCGAAAAATAGCGAATAAAAACAACTCGATGAGCACGCGTTGGGTAAATATAAATCACGTTTTTGTTCTCTACGAGAATATTCTTACCTCTCCTTCCGACACGTGAAATGTTTTATATTCCCAATCGATAGCTATATCGATCAAACAAATTCCGGTCTTCGGTAAAAAATAAATTTTCTTGCCACTTCATTCGACCAGGATCGAAATTTTCAATCTCTTTTCGACGACCTTCATTTTTTCTGCGCGCGTGTGTGTTTTTTAAACCCGAATCTGGGATCTAGTTGACCACGGTGTTGCTTTTGACGATGGAAAATGCAGGATTTTTGTAACGCGATTTTTTTTTAATCATTTTTAAAAGAAATTAATTGGACCGCGAAAATTGTAGAACCGCCGTTGAAGCATTCGTGTTCCAAGTAACGGGAATAGAGAGGAATGTGAGTAAAAGAAAGCGGAGAAAAGTTTGATTCGATCGCGTTTTGCGAGTCATTTTTTTTCCACGTCGAGTAAAAAGATGAAGATTCGAGACGCGCCGGTTAAGCGGGAAGAAGAGGAGTAAATTCGAATCTGTGGCAGGCTCGTTGTACGTAGCTGTTAGTGTCGGTAAAAATAAGACGTGATCCGATAAATCCTCTCGTAGTACCTGGATTAAACTCCAGCATCAGTTGAAGACTTAGCTTCGGGCGGCGTGGCGAATATCAAGATGGATTTAGGCGAAGGATTAGCATGAAAAAGTGTCCCGGAATTTTCAATCAGCGCTGGGAGCCCGTACCGGAAGGTGAGGAATGGAATTACAGGAGATGGAGTCGCGATACGACCGGATTGCAAATAAGGAGAATTATTCGCGAGGAAGCAGCAACCACATGCGAAAAACGAACGAGCGCGTTAAAAAAAAAATGTCCCGTGCGAAAAAACCAACGCGAATTCGTCAATCGGCGAACCGTGCGTCGAATTTCCTCGTATTTTCGGCAAAAAAAAAATAGAGAGAAACGAAAAACTGGACGATCCAAATCGTGGAAAAATCTGGACGACGTGATCCGATTCGATAAACTAGCCGGATATCGAATGCCTGTGCCAATGCTTGTCGGCACGAATCGAGGCTAGGCTATTTGTCAGCATTTATCGTACGGAGTACAGAGAACAGAGCTCAAGAATCACTTCATTCGCTTTGTTCGATTCATCGATCACGCGGACCGTCGCTATTATTTATCCGTCGTGAGCACCGACTTTCATAGAAATTTCAATTATTCATCTCGGTTTTATTTGCCAGCTTGGAGCACCGCGTAAATTCACAGCGTGCTCTCTGGAAATTTGAGCCCATATCGTATGCATCGAAGCGATGCTTACGATCGTGCATAAAAAGTCTAATATTCGTTATTAACCGCAATTTTCCCAATTCATTCGCCCCATTTCGTTCAATTTTCCCTACATTTTGGCAGTAATTTCCCACCGATTGGTCTCGAACCAATTAACGATTAGTTACTTGATTAGGATGAATTCGAACGAAAATGCACGCTCGTTTATCGATGTATCGTTCTGTTATTTTTTGAAAACCGAGTGGTTGGGAGAGGCGCGCGCGCGCGCGCGACGGTTCTAGTTGGGAAAGAAAAGGGAAAGCGGGAAAAAGTTGGATAGGCTACAATTACTTCCAGTAAATCGCGGCTGGCAAGAAATGGAGCCTGAAACGGTTGAAATCCGAGAAGGGATAATCGCGTGAATTAAGATCTCCGGGTAATTCGCCTCGACGAACATTAAGTTATCCAATTATCCGTTGTAACGAACCGCGATCCCGCGGATGAAAGAGAAGATGCAGAAGAAGTTGACGCGAAACGAAGCGCTCCGTGTTAATCAGGAGGCGCGGCGAGCGCCTGAGTGTAGGCAGCCGCGATCGCGGGCGCGCGACGCGGGTTGCGGTAAACAGGCGTGGCGAGTTTAATTTTTTTTTTCAAACGTCGTGTAATTTCAAAAAACTGATCTCGACTACTGTCAATCGAAAATGTCCGAGTTCGTCTGATTTTACCAGCAACGTTTGATTTATTTCGCCGGGTCCCGTCTCGCGCGACCATACGTACACACACGTGCGTGGTTGTACGAGAGTCGGGTGAAAGTCTCGAGGTTGGGGTCGTAAAGTTCCGCGAGAGGAAATGTTGAGGGAATAAAAATGATGGAATACACGAAATATTTACGACATTGCGGCGAGAAACTCGGTGGCATCTGGGCTAAATGAATAAGAAAACGTCGGTTAGGTCGGTTAGGACGGTCTATTATTATATCTTAGAACTTTTCAGACTCTCTTTGAGATACTGCCGAGTAAAGTCAGCCGCGGAGTTCTATGCGGAGCGGATTTGACCCCGGCGTTACTTTATTACCGGTTCGTATACTTTCGGGACTTCCCTCCCGTAAATCGCGTAAATCCCGCGACGTCGGGATCGCAATTTTCGTGCTCCGTCGGTAAAACAGGTGTCTTTCGCAAGAAAAATGAAAATTGGCCGAAATAAGCGAGAGGGAGAGAAACTCTCGTCAATTTTAATTGGAAATACGAACAAGGCGAAGGAAATCAATGTTCGATTTAGCTCTAGCAGTCTCGTACTGTACGAAAGTATTCGGCTTTCATCGCTCGAAATTAAGCCTCGAGGGGTTTCAGCCTCGTTCAATTCGTGTCTCATCGAGCTTTAATTTGCCCATTCGATTAACATACGCACGACTCGGCTCGGGAAAGCGTAATTCTCGGAAAATCGAGTCGAGAAGATGTGAAAAAAAGGGAAATTGGGGGCCAAACTCTAATCTTTCGAATAGCAATGCCCCGCTCGTCCTCTTCGCAACTCATCTGCCCTCCGCGCTGCTTCGAATTCCAAAAATGTCCTTCGTTCGCGAGTTATTTTCCCAGTCGATCCGAATAGCAAATGTATATTCGAAAATTGGTCCTACAAATTCGAGCTGGCATCTCGATGTAGTTAATCGAGTCGCGGAGAGCCGGAAACGAGTGAATCACAGGTGCAGTTGCATATTTCCAGCTCGTTGCAGTCGAATCGGACGTTAAGAAAATTAAAAAAAAAAAAAAAAACCGACCGTCACGTTCAAAATGATTCTTTTTTTTCTCCCCTTGGCGTAAGTTGATTTTGAAAGGAGTTGGACCGAAAGGAAAGGTCCGAGTCACAGCTCGGAGACGTGTCGATTCTATTCGAGGCATTGTACTCCCCACTCCCATATTTTCTCTGGCAGTTACCCTTTCGATAAGCAAAATTGCCTTCATCGATCACATCCACGCCAGGCGTACCAACCCGTGACATTCGCATGCACTCGCCCAGGATCTCTCCATGCGACGCGATTTACCGAAGCCCGTCGGCTCCGCGTCGAAATAAGCTGAAGAACGTTGATAAACGCGATCATTTCAATTTTTGCCATCGTCAACGAGTCCCGCAAATTTTGGCTCATTTTTCTCACAGATGTCACGTTATCAGCAGTCATGAGCAACGCAATCACAATTTTTGCATCTCCCCAAACTTCCGAATACCAACTCCGAGTCGACAGCAAAAATGTATATTCGACTCATTTCACGCGAGAGATTATTAAAAAAATAATATTTTTTTTACGCAGGTTGTAAACCTGAAAGATCGAATATTATTAGCCAACGTGCTGAATTATTATCGGGTTTGAAAGCGAGCCGAAAAAGTGAGCCGTTTCGACGTATACGTCTCGAGATCGAGCGCAGCGCCTTTGAAGCGTGCGAGGGAAGTACCATTACCATATATCGAATCGAGTAGATGCTCCATCAAAGTGTAACCAGCTAAAGTTTGCCCAGGCCAACACACAGTTACGTACACGCGCGCAGAGCTGCTATACGGACGTGAATTTCGCGCAGCTTTATCATCGTAAACTAGGGGAATTCCACTCGACGCCTACATAGTATACCTGATTGAAACAGGTCCGTCGTAAAGTTAGATTTGAAATAGTTAGACGGATCAGACAACTTCGTCAAACTTATCCCTCGGGGTTTGGTAGCTCTGATTCACGATGTATATATGTGTGTGTGTGTGCGTGTGTGTAGAGTCGAGTGAGGTAGGAATCAATCGGTTCGGCGAATTTTACCTATCGTAGAATATACCGAATTTGGGTTCGGACTACGCTCGGCGCGCGGCATCCCCGCAGAGAGGTTAGCCTCGCTTCTATACGAGAGACAATCGGAGCACGGCTCTCCTTACAATTAGTTGAATTAGTTTTCGATAAGCTGGTAATCTTGATTGTACTCCTCGCTCCTTTGAATACTTCGGCACAGTCTTATCTAGAATTTCCAATAATTACCGATCAAACGTCTTGACTGGGCCGATATCGATGCCTTCGCGAACGCGCGCGGAACTAGGTACCTCGACGTTCTTTTGTCTCCGATCGGATTCCATTTCAAAGGGACTTCCCGGTATTTCCACCTATTGGAACGGAGTCTTTGACACGGGCTACGCTATCGAATCTACGAAATTCGAAACCTACGGCTTCGATTAGTACGCCTTGTGTTTTTAATACGTAAATCGGTTGGCCGAGGCTTGGACAATTTTCTTGACTCTGCCGAGGGGAATCCCGGACAAAGTGGGAACTGCGAGGCGTAATGGCGGCAAATCGATTGCACTATTTAGAAACTGAGCTTGTATAAGCTTACGCGATTGTTTTTAGACCGTTGTAGGCGAATGACAAATAATGCATCGTCAGCGCTTGCAATTAGAAAATATAGGGGAAATTAGCAGGGGAGTCCCCGAACTATACCCGAGGTTATGAATTTACATGACCTGGCTGAACAGCGACCATGCATGTTTAGAGTGGTTAAATCGCGTAGACATTTTTTAATTATTCCAACACGCGGCTTCGTGAAATACTGAAACTCCTCTCGTCTATGAGACGAGAACAAACGAGCCGTTTGTTAGGAGAGTAACGTCTTATTGTGTTCTTTACCGGCTCGGTCCCCGGATCGTTTGCTTTGAAAATGACAAAAGAGAAACGCTTTTGATCTCTGCGTCACAAGAAGATGACTGCAAGTACTTTATGACAGAATCCGACAGCCGATACAAGCCGTTTACGAACGACTGCGCTCAATCGAAAGCATCAAAGCACAGACGAGACGCGTGGATGCTTCGTGAAATACAAATTAAGTTTACGCCGACGCGAAAATGGCTTCATTTATGCGTGACCTTGGCTAGTCAACTTCCAAAGAACGCCGTCTATTTCGTCATCCCGAATGTAAAGTCAGCTACCTCGGTCGGCTATTGCTAGAAAGTGGCAGTGAAACAAGATCCTACGACGAGATATTTAAAAGAGTTAAAAAAAAAACTGTTCAAGGTGAGTTTTCATCGAATTATTACCGAAATTGATTTCACGTTGATACGATTGACTTTTCGAAACGGAAGTTTTGTCGAAACAAATCGTTATCAGGGATGATTCGGAAGGATAGAAAAAAACTGAGGGTACGACGCGAGCTTTTTTTTAACGGAAGTTCGTTAACACAAATAGCAAATTCCTAATGGCGTCCCACCCTACGTGGACCTGATATCGTCCCGGTATTAGGCAACGATGTTTAGGCAACTTTGCCTCACTTTTAAGTTTATCTTCCACGACTGTTTTCCACGTTTATTTCATATTTTCCTTTATTCTGTAGATGCCGGAGAGAAAGCTGCGTGATCATGCAGCAACCGTAAAAGCTGTTGCAGCCGTACGAACGAAAGATTTATCTGTACAACTTGCCCGGAGGATTAGAATTACTTAAGCCGTGCCAACGATCGATTAGATGTCGCGATATACCGACCAGGGACACGTTTTTCGTAACAATTATCATCACGAACACAATTTAAGTTCGCGTACTGATTATCGCGATCTCGATGGGAATCGGGTGCCCACAAAAATATTCGTACGATTTGTACTTTCTCGTAAAAGCTGTCTTTACAGAATTTGTAACGAGTCAAACGAGTTTTTGATTATTTTTATTAACGAAGGAGCGTCGCGACGAATGTTTGACGTTTTATTCGTCGATTCACGCGTAAGAGGTCTTTTTCCACGTTTGTTGTTTTTTTTTACAAGACGGGGACGATAGTTGGACACTGCGTAATTCATCTACTAATCTGTTCCACTTGCCAGCATATTCCACGGTGACAAAATAGTAGGGGTAGGTTCGTTCGACCGCGCGTTAAGGTGGTGGTGGTACACCGTCTTACTAGGAATTCTATTTACCGGTTGAATACTGTCGCCTGGTGGGGTGTTACCAGACGTTCGTTGGGTTATTGCCAATTACCTCGGTGTCTTCGGCTTGCTAACCTCCGGAGTGGGATTCGTTGCGAATTCAGTCGCGATAGAGGATGGAAATTTATTCCGAAGTAGGAATCGTTGATTCCTTACTTTGTGAAATCACGGTTGATACGAGCTGGATCTGGCGCGGCGACATTAAAATCGTCGTGAAAAGGGTCCAGCTATTCCGAACGACATTTTTTGGCCTTGCCGGGAATGAAAGGGGAGAAAAATGGGATGCAATTAGCCGCATGACTGGACCTTTTACGGGAGAGAAAAAGGTCGAGTGTATCCCTCGAAACTGAACAACCTGTAGCTGTCAGCGAGAGAAAAAGTAGCAGAGATCGAAGAATGCGACGAAAATGTTCGACGAGCCGAGATTTTCGGTGGCAACTGCGTCGAAATTCCGCCGAGTTCGGCAAAATTGGACGTGGGAAAAAGTGTACACGCGGTAAAATCATGCGAACGGATGCAACTTCCCGATTTCTCTTCGCCAGAGATATTTACTCGTCCAATTTTTGCCGCGTGATCGCACCCAAGAATAAACTTTGACCCTTGTTGGAACGACGGGAATCAACCTCTTTCAATCCCGGGTGAAATGCTGGCTCCGCAGATATCTCTAGGGTTCAAAAGGGTCTGATTCGTGACAGAGAAATTTCATAAAGACCCCTTTCACGGGGAAAAAGCCTCCCGAATCACGTTACCTGCGACCAGTCGAATCCACGGATCAAAAACGTCGATACCGATCACCAATTTTTTTCCACGCTCCCGTCATCACGTACAACAAAGAACGTCGATTTTCACAAATTTTCAACAATTTCCTCTTCACTGAAATTCAATTTTCCATTTCCTGTTTTCACGTCTCGTTTTTCTCCAAACACGAGTCTTCGACACGACACGCAGCGTGACCGAACAATTTTCATCGTCACTATCATTTTTTCTTTAATACCCAAATACATGCCAAATAACTTTCTTCAGTCGTATTATTCTACTACCATTTTCCCACCCGAAAAAAAATTGGGTTTAAAAAAAAAAACGTGTTTTAGTCTGTCACGGTGTTTAGGTACACGCCTTCCGTTGCGATCGATCATGTCCATTAGGATTCCGTTAGCGATACGTTGATCCTCTTAAATCTCGTACAATGAAAACGTATTAGGGTCAAAATATTCTAACATTAGCATATCAACCGGCAACATTCTACTCATCAACGGCTATTCGACCCACCATTGACGTTCGCGAGCCCGAATTGTTTATATCTCAAAATGGTTGTATTAGTTGGAAGATACTCGCCATTTCTAACACTATATAACAAACGTTACATCATTGCGACGTATAGTATATTCCAATACACTGTATTATATTATAGCCAAGTAGTACAATTATTGTATCCTTATATCTGAAATTTGTTTAAATTTTCGTTAAACCCTCTATTTTTGGTTTCCAATTTTAGTTCCATTTTTTCGCTCCAGGCCTGCCTGCAGATAACGTTGCTTATTTTCGTCTACAATGGAGCTATTGTACTTGAAAGTACTGTTTTTTTCAAGTTAATTATTACATTCGTTGATTTTTGCATGCTGCCAGTCGAGACCGTTCATTTGTTTTCCCATACATGGAACACAGAGCGAAATTCTCGAGGGAGATTGTCGGATGGTCAAAAACTGTACTCGCGTGTTGTTTTTCTCCCTATTTCGGCACACATCTCCGTCAATCATCTTCAAGACGAGATTTCCATCCACAGACAGATGTTTCGGCCAATTTGCATCTCATATCTCAGCGGGATTCGCGGAAGCCCATTTGATATTCAACATGGCGTGTGCCACGTGGTAGAATGGATGATAATTTTACGAGCGATTACCCCGAGACTCTTGTCATTTCTGACCGAGTGGCATTTTCTTTCAAGTATCGTTTCGCAGGGAACGCACGAGAAGGAGGGTTTCGCCGGGGGGGAGTAACAGGAACATTGCGCGCCTCGGTCAGATATGCGTGATTGCTTCCGCGCGCGAGTGCCGCGTTACGCGCGAGAGAGAGAGAGAGAGAGAGAGAGAGCGAGAGAGAGAGAGAGAGAGAGACCGGGGCGGACGGGTAGGTAGGTAGGTAGGTTAGGTACGTATTCGTGCGATCGTTATCTCCGGAAATATTTTCCGATAAGCGATCTAAATACGACGAACGATGGCATTTCGTACGTGGGTTGTGATATACGTTTATATCGCGCCGCTTTTGTCGGGTGGGTCGTTCGTTTGCCAATATTACGCGAGACTCGCCATCTTCTCCCTCCGCCGCGAATACACTTACAGCAGGCGCGCGAACAATCCGAGGAAATCGGAACGGAGGGAATGAAATAAAATTTCGGCCGAATCTCTCCGCGCCAAGATTTTCGCGGAAACAGCAGGGATTGCCGTTTGGCGGCTACTGAATAAGAAACGCGCTGCTGAATTATTGCCACGCGTCCGTCAGCCTCCGTGTGTAGCGTCTATCGCGTTCAGCGCCATTATATCGTGAATAATTTGCCAGCGAGGATCGATGAGTCGGTAAATTTGCGATCAAAAATGATCCAATCGCAACGTTAATACTTCGCTAAATTCAACAGCCCCGGAATAAAAACGTCGTTTGTCCAAATTAGACGTTCGCACGCGTCACTCAAATTTGCATGGGGGACCCATTTGGCGGAACGAGACGCGCCTAATGCGAAGAGCAGAACCGTCGCGCGGAAACGCGAAAATGAAGCGGGCAAAAAAAAAGAGTAAAGGAAGTTAAAAATGAGGCGCATCCGGCGCAGTCGTTAAATAAAATACCACGACAAGAGGAGAGTCGGCGCGTATTTTGTGTGGCGTCCGACAAAAATGCGAAAAATACTGTAAAAATGCTGTAATTGTCTGGGGAGTTGATTTCAGTTCCAATAGTTTAAAAAAGCTGTACTTGCGAATTTCGGAAAATTACTTGGATTTCTAGAAAATTACACCTTTGTGGATGATGGGAAAATCTTTGAGTCGCTTCAGACAGCGCGGTCGAGGAGTTCGCAGACTTATATGCAAATTCAATTACAATTACTGTTTATTGGAACGGCTAGATAAAAATTTAATACATTCGCGTCGATACATGATTGACTAATGATAATAATATTAATAATAAGGATGACATTTTTGCTAATACTCTCTAAAACGAAGCAACCTTCGTCGGCGACGCGTCGAAGCAATTGTAATTTATTTACACAAGTTCGTCGATAGGCATGATTACGTTTTGATTTTACAGCGGACGAGGATTGAACCGAGCTAATGAACAAAATTTTCGCATCGAAAGTACGAATTACGAATGGCAATTCTTTCAACTAGCGCGTCAAATATATGTTTGGAACGGAACGCGCGAAGTGATTTCACTTCGAGAGTCTCGATAACTTTAGTTTGTCCGCAATTGATAGTCACCGTTTTGCGTTATGTATCGCACCCAGGGTAAAGCTTGGTAACCGCTCTTTTCAATAATTTTCAAATATCGAACTTGAATGCCAGAAGTAGTGAAGTATGGAATTTCGAATTTCACTTGAATCGGTGGTTTGCCCTCGACGTCTTCGCCGACTACGGATGGTAGTCCAAAATGAGCGCGCATGAGATACTCTTTGCCACCTGGGAAAGATTTGATGGACCAGGTGATGGCGCTCTGTTCCGGGGAATATTTCACGCTGCCGATGGTAGTTTTAAATTTGGGTGAATCGGCGTCGTTGGGCACGGGGATTACTATTTCTACGTTATTAGCCGTCGAGCGCCTCTTGAACTGAGATCGAGCTTTGATCATGTATTCGACGCGGCTGTGCGCGTGACGCTCGATGACGGATTCGATCCAAATGAGAGGCTTGACGTGAGTGTTGAGGCGATACGACATCAGTTCGAACTCTCCGTCGGGAGGAATGAAAGATATCGTCCGATCGTTCTCGAATCGCGAAAGTCGCACGCACTGGTGAAATTTGACGTCTTCCAATTCCACGGATTTTGATTTTCCACGACCAGTCGATTCGAACAGTACTTTGTCGTTTAATCCCAGTCGCAACTCGGGCATCCCGGAGAGGTAGACCCGCATTTTTATCGCCCCGACAATTTCACTGCTCAATACGTTGCCATTGGCGTTGGCCAAAAGATTCACAGATTCGATCACGTCGAGAAATACTTCGTTTTTCCTATACTTTATGCCCTCCGAACGCCAAGAGACGGCGTTCGTCACCGCCATTGGTATACGCGGTTGGATCTCCAACTTGTGACCTTCTTGCGTTATGTACTCTTGCAGGATTTTACTGTCGGTCGTCTGGGGATAACCGAAATCCAACAACTCGTCCAACAGCTCGTAAATCACGACGAAATTGTCGCGTATACTCTCCTCTTCCAATTCTTTGAAGTATTCCTGCATGACCTGCACCACTTTGTGCAGAAATACGAAGACCAAGGATATGTTGGCATTTTTCTTCGTCGTCGAGACGATGTATAAGTTGTTGTATTTTATATACGAGTAAGTACATTCCGGCGTCTGAATGATAGGCGTCAAATTTCCTTCTTCTTCGCGATCCAACACCAACGGCATGAATTTCTCGATCACTCCTGTCTCGATATCACCACGGTAATTTCGTGATATCAACACCTTTCCTTTCACGTCCAAAATATATACCGCCGACGTCGACATGACGTAGATCTGCAAAGTGATTGGAAAAACCTAGTTAATACGCAGTTTTCTCCGCTTCTTCGTCTCGCGTTCCGTACAGCTCGGGTTTTCGTTAGTTACGTTCTCAGATTCTACTTGTGAATGTGGATGTTGAAAAATGGCTCGAAATCAGGATTCTTCTTCGATCTTTCATCTTCGAAATCCTACGTTCCATCTTTTTCTTCGATTGTTCGTAAAGAATCCACGAGAAGCGAGTCGAATGGTCAATTAACTCGATCGACGTTCACGTTCTTCGCCAAAAAAACTAGAATCGGCACGAATCTCCCTAAGACCATTGATCCAACCGTGATAAAATGTCGTCCCTACGAAGGACAGTGTTGGTATTTCGACACTACCAACGATACGCGAGATAAGAACGTCGAGATGGTTCGAGGTTATGTCGCGTAGGCCGCATTTCTCGCGACGAAAATTTTCCGGTACTTAGCAAAAACGAGTTGATCATTCCTAAAGACGAGTTAGGCTCTGTTAGAAAGAGCTACAGATTCGTAGTATTCGAGAACTCAATGGGAAGCGGAGAGAGCTGTGTGTCAGTCTACACAACTGTCACAGACGTTGCCCGAGCATACGAACAACACCTAACATCGAAGAGGTCGAATGACGGACATATATGGTAAATGCAACTTACCGATCGGACACCGCGCTCCAAATTCAATGAAAACTGCTCCCACACAACTCTTTTCTACCAAGTATTCAACGTTTTGCGACGAACGATAGTGAAACGCAAACGTTCGTCGCCATTTCACCTGCCACTGTGGACTGGTGCGAAGTCGCTAACGCACCGTGGCGCTAGCGTCGATTGTCACACGCAAGCGTATCGCGGCGCGTCGAGTATCGATTGCGCGGCGCTCGAAACAACACTATCGAATTGAGTTCAAAACCCGGGCGGTCGGAAACACGACGAACTTCATTCTCCCATCGCGATAAAGTAATCAACAACATAATTGGCAAAAAGTCAGTTGTCTCACCGATTCATCTATCAATGCTCGATCGAAACTACGCGGGAAAAAAAGATCACATACATCTATAAATGAAAAAATTGACTGGATATAATTACACATAATTTATGTACAATTATATAGCAGTATATACAGTTCTTTATAAATATATTAATATCATTGATGTTATGGTTATTATGATTATTAAACGAACTTCAATTTCTTGTACGCCGAAAAGACGGTTTTACAAAAGTAGCGCATAGCTACACTAGTAGTTGTAATAAAAAAAAGAAAGAATCGTAACAAACACTAATATATACAATTTTTTGCAGCTTTATATAATAGCTTACATGATTATATATTTTTATATTTTGTTTTCTTCACGGGTACCGCGCACAGGGATACAGATTTGTCACTCATGGAAGGGTAAGCCGGGGAAAAACATGTTTTCGCGTTTCTTTTTCAATATTCCCTTCTGGTCGGCTTAGCGCGAATAAAGCGATGAAGATTAGTACGATCGTAGGGATATTATTGTCCGCAAGTGCTGACGGGTGTTATTTTCGTTACAGATGCGAGTCTCGAAGTCATCGGATCGGTATAATCGCGGTATGAGTTGAATCAGAAGCGGAAGAAAAATCAAGGAACGGCAAACAAATCGTTTGTTTCGTGTTTTCACGGGATGGTGATTGCAAACAAATGCTGCCATGCTACCGCGATGCCAGCCGGCGGCCAAGACGCTGCTGGCGTCGCTAAAAAACCTCCCTTTCCGCGTTATCTTAGAGCATCTGATCGTTTTGGCGATCGTGCTGGGTTCGGCAACTTGCGATCCTCAACCAACGGTTCGTTACGCTTCTCGCATCGTCGAGACGAAGAGTGGACAGATACGCGGTATATTGCAGGTAAAATTCGAGTCGAACGAGTTTGTCGGGAGCGACGAGTTGCAGAGGCCTAAGAACTCGAGCCACTGATAAATGAGCTTGTTTCCGCGCTAGGAACCCAACGGAAGACACTTGAACCCAGTCGAGGTATTTCGGGGAATCCCTTACGCCGCAGCGCCCAAAGGCGATCTACGATTCAAGCCTCCAGCACCGCCGGTTCCGTGGTCTGGTGTTCGCTTGGCAGATAGTTTTGGTCCAGTTTGTCCACAAAATTGCCCGGATCTGACGAATCGTACGCTGGCTCTGGGAAAAATGCCGAGAGGAAGATTTTTGCAGCTCAAACGATTGCTACCACTTTTGTCAAATCAGAGCGAAGACTGCCTTTTCCTAAATCTGTACATACCAGGCAGCGGTAAGGAATTCCGCTCGTGGAAATTACAACCCAACGTGAGGAGAACTTGGTCTTCTTTTCTTCGCAGGATCGCGGGGTCTCGAAGCTCCTTACGCCGTTGTCGTTTACATACACGGTGAAAGCTTCGAATGGGGTTCCGGAAACTTGTACGACGGATCCGTTCTCGCGAGTGCTGGCCACGTTATATTAGTAACCCTGAATTACCGTCTCGGAATTTTGGGTAATTAATCACGCACCGTCCAATGCAGCGCTGGAGTGTGCCAAAGAACCACGAACCAGATTCGATCTAGCTCGAGATCTTTAGCAGCCAGCGAGATCATTCGCTATCTTTAATATCTTCCATTTCAGAGACATAGATTGAAGAGCTGATTTTCAGGTTTCCTGCGGACTCGACCCGGAGCTGACTCCAGCGATAGGCCTGGTGGTAATCTTGCCTTGAAGGATATTGCCACGAGTTTACGTTGGGTGCGAAACAATATAGGAGCATTTGGCGGTGACCCCACGAGAATCAGCCTCATAGGTCACGATACCGGAGCTGCTTTAGCCAATCTTCTCCTGTTGGCACCGTATGGAAAAGGTAAATCTAGTCAAAAAGTGAAAGGAAACCGCATTGTCGAGACTAACGTTCATTTCCAACAATTTGTTCAAGGACTCTTCCATCGTCTGGTACTACTCAGCGGCTCTGCTCTCAGCCCTTGGGCAGCGGTACACGATCCTGATGACTTGAGAATAAAGATGGGAGAACACTTCAATTGTGCTTTGGAAAACGATGCAGACATATCAGATTGCTTGCGCGATATACCGTTAAATTCTCTAATGGATGTTGATCTCCCGCAAACAAGGTTCGATAAACTCGAGAACGATTCCCGTTGACGAGCCGCAATTGAACTCCACTTTTCCAGATTTATGCCGAGAGTTGGCCCTGGATTGCCGGTCGACGTCAACAGTCCTGATCCTAGCTACGACATGGAGAGGGAAAGTGATGTTTTCGTAACGATGCCGTTGATCGTTGGTGTGACGACAGCCGAGAGTTACCTCGATTTCAATGCCAATGACATTCAATACGGCTTCGAAGAGGAACAGCGCAACCGAATACTCCGCACGTTCGTTCGCAATGCCTACGTGTTTCACCTGAACGAGATTTTTTCAGCAGTTCGAAACGAGTACACGGACTGGGACAAACCAGTCTTACATCCGATAAACATTCGTGACTCTACCATGGAAGCTCTCAGCGACGGGCACACCGTCGCACCTCTCATGAAGGTGGCATTCTACCACGCTAGACGAGGTGCCAAGACATTTTTTTACCACTTCAACTACCAAACGAAAGACAGCGAATATTTACAGGTGCCTTCTTTACAACTATCATCGTTCTTCTTCCTTGTTGCTGTATTTGGTACAATTTTTTGTCAATCTCCTTCCCCTTTTTGCGTAGAGATTAGGAAGCGTGCGCGGCGAGGACATACCATACGTCTTTGGCCTGCCTCTAGTCTCTGGCGGTTCCTTTTTCCCCCAAAACTATAGCCGACAAGACCAGGGAGTAGCCGAGGCAGTTTTAACATTTTTTGCAAACTTTGCAAAAACCGGAAATCCCAACGAGCCGCGAAACGTAGACTCCGTTGATTACGGAACGGTAAAAGAAAAGACGCGCTTTCGAGGGTTGACCTGGGAGGAATACGAGACAGGATCGCAGCAGTATCTGACCATAGGTATTCAAGTAGTTCTTCAATGGATTAGTAACTCGACTGTCACAATTAGTTACTAAGCAATTGATTAGTCGTCAACGTTGAGTTGGCCCAGTAATTTTGATTGGCCCACAACTGGTGGGAAGTTCGCGTTGGGGATTGAAAAAATAGAGGCCTGTGTACAGCTTACTTTTACAGCCTTGAAGCCGAAGATGAAGAGTCATTACAGAGGTCACAAAATGGCTGTTTGGTTGAACTTGATACCGCAGCTACATCAGCCAGGGGACGACGACGTGTCGACGCGACATCATCACTTCCGCGAACGCGGGGACCACTTTTATGCGGGTAAGTCTTTCTCCACCCCTCAGGCCTCGGGAACCAGCGCGGAGGATCGTTTCGTCACGGTTTACTTCCAGGTCCCGTGCGCGAGGAATGGCACACGCCGCTGCTGCTCCCGGGGAATCCCATGACGACGCCGGTCTCAACGACCGAGTGCAGTACGAGCTCCGGCGAAGAGGCCACCGCGGATGTAGAACCGCCCAACGACACGAATTCCATGGACGAAGATAGCGGCGTCGTGGAAAGAAGCGACGACGCCGAACTACTGCAAAGACTCGCCTCGCGACATTACTACAGCACGACGACGGCTCTGGCAATAACAGTCGGAGTCGGTTGCATACTACTAGTCCTGAACATGCTCATTTTTGCGGGCATCTACTACCAGAGAGACCGCGATAAGAAGCGAGCTGCCAGCGATTGCGCTCCATCCTCGCAAGAATCTCTGCCGATGACCACGAGGCCATCGCGAGACCCGAGCGAAGACAGACGCTCGGACGAGCCGCCACCCTCGTACACGACCTTGGCGAGGTCGAGCCCTCCGCCAGCCTCGACTACGATACCAGAACAACGCATTTCCGCGGAAGATGATCCACCCACGCGAATGCCACGGACTCAAGTTAAGGATGGAGTTATCCTGAAGGATCCGACGCCGCCGAAACCACCTACGAGAACCACGAGCTCGTTATCAACGACAGCTAATATCAATAACACTGGGATCAAGAAACGCGTACAGATACAAGAGATTTCGGTATAGCGGTAGAGGTTGCCCTCTGCGGAGGGGGGCAACAATTCGATAAAACGCGTCACGTTTGTAGAATCAAGATTTTGAAACGTGGCCTTGAACCACACACCGCGCGCGGTGTGAACATTGAACAAATTCCGGTAATTTGTTAACGAAAAATTGTACAAAGCGAACGAAGATGTCTGTGTAAAAAGCGAACGTTTAACGAGAGAAGAGACCTCTAAACCAAATGGAACAATCTGCCAAAAACTCGACAACGATCCGCGAACATAGATAAGTCGAGAATTGGATGAACTGTGGATGTAAAATGGTGTAAACAGAGTTTTGTGAGGGGGGATAAAGCTGAAAATGCGAACGTTGCAGTGAGAAAAACAATGGCCGAACGAGACTAAAAAAAAACGTAGTAATTTTGAAAATTGAAAATAAAGGCTTTCCTGAATTTCCACACGTAGTACGATAAGCTATTAGTATCCTCTGTCCTCCTTTCAATCGACAAATCTCACTAACAATTGTAATTACTTATCGTAACTAGATGAATTTGCAAATTATTTGCACGTATCGGATAAATTATAACGCAGCATTAAGAATCTCATGTAACGAATAAGATGTCCTTGTAATGAGAAATAAACTTTGACGATAACTATTATCATATAATGTTTCGCAATCGATGTAGATATTATTTGTCGTGGATTTTCTTTGTCCAGGCGATGAATAATAACGAGCCGATCCTTTTTCATTCTTGGTTTGTTCGTTCATCTCTTGAGTCTTTAAACGAATATGATTTTATTTACATTTGAGCGAAATACACAGTATGGTGCTATGCAAACACAATAATATTAATTATTAATATTATCACGGATGATTGAGAGTGAAAAAAAAATAAAAAAACAATTAATTTCTATCATGAACTAGCGATAAAACGCGTCTCTTTTTGTAGACTTATCTACCCTACCCAAAACACGCCATGAAATACAGTTTTTATCACAATACAAAATAGGAAAAATATTCCAAAGTCCAATTTTTTCATAAAATTTCAAGGAAATTCCCATTAATACAAATTCAAGCTTCAGAATCATGTTTTTCCCCAGCAAAAATACGCTAAACTATTCAAGAAAGTATGAGAAACGATTGCGTCGCACGATGAAGTTTCGCTGGAGAAAACGACGAGAAAATGAATAATTTAAACGTGAGAAATCAATTGTAAATACTTCTTTCGAGCAGCGTATCATATAATCCCTATTAGCTGTGTATGATTTTTTTTTACTCGTTTAACTTTAACGCACTAAATTAACTCTTTATCCCTGATACGCTAATTAGTCCAAGTCTCGTGCTCCACGCGTCTAACTTTCTAGTAATAATGCATCTGCTGCGTCCGACAAAAATGAAAATGAAATGCATATCAAACGAAAACTACAACCTATGAAACATGTTTTATTTACAATCTAACGACAGCTATATATGTATACATACACATATCCCTTTCGATCATTTTCTCTAGTTTTTCTTCCATTTTTCGTGCTTGGAAAAGGAGCAAGTGTTGCGATATTTGCTAACGAGTCTATACTCGTCGTCGGGTGCCTCGTGACGAAGCATCTTTTCTTCGTTAACCGTTATGAAATAACCTAATGCTAATGATCAAATTGCAAAGCTGTTCGCCGAAGCGTTAGACTCTTCGGCTGAATATTAATCGTAAACGATCGCATCGTTAAAAAAAAAATAATCATGTGGTACGATGAAAAGTATTTTTCGATCAAAGATCTCGTCGCGTGTCTCACTTCTTTCATAATTCACAATTTTTTGTTTTTTTTTCTTCAACATTTTCGCGCATTTCTCCATTTGTCTCGGCATTAGCGCGAAGAATTTGTCTCTTCTCTCTCTAAAATACTTATGTAGGTGAATTAAAAGTAGTGGTGGTAATAAATAAATGGCGATTGGCGCGTGATGTTGTTGGAAGACGGTAGTCGGAGCGGGACTAGTAATAAAAAAGATTCACACTTTTCGCTCTTTTTTCCTTTGTATGTTATCTCGTCGAAAAGAGCGGAAGCTGCGCATCGAGAAGAATTTTATACAATAACCGCGACCGGCTCGATGAGTCGCGGATAAATTCACTTAGTTGTCGTGCCTAGGACAACGTTAAGACAAAACTTCACAAATATCGAAAATAAAAGTCCCATTATTCTCTGGTTCATCTAAAAAGAATTTTTGCCGAGGCGAGAATGCCGAATGAGAGCCTTCAAAATTGTCATGACACTCTTCTCCGACTAGCAAGTTATCTGTCCATGCTTCGGATTAAGCCTTCCTCTCATTCGACCCTCGAAACTCGGTACGTCAAGTGTGCAATAAAAAATTTAACGTTAAACGATTCAACGTATCAAACAGGTAGCACAGATACGCTGAGGGCCGATGCAATCGTCATGGCAAAACGCACCACATTGTCGACATATCACCATTGCTCCTCGCATGTTGCATTCGCACGGCGGAGGAGGATCACCTCCCATAATGACACCTGGCGCGCCAGGTTCCGCGCCGCCTCCACCCCTGCCATCCGATGCTCCTCTAGCTTTCAACGTGACAGCCTGATGAGAACCCTCCCCTGCACTCGCTGGTCTACCTCTTACGAGCTGAAGACCCATTCCCATTCCAGGGATCTGTGGGGGTAACGGGGGTGCCGACGACGCTCTGGGAGCGCTGTCGCCGACCCCTGTTCTCTGGACAAGTATATATTGACCACTACCATTGGTTCCACCGTTTGTACTGATCTGCGCTACGGACCCATTGTCCGTTACCTACGAAGAGAAAAACATTGATATTGAATTCTAA
The DNA here is from genome assembly GCA_963969455.1 of Arge pagana. NCBI lineage: Eukaryota > Metazoa > Arthropoda > Insecta > Hymenoptera > Argidae > Arge > Arge pagana. Next base: position 2,183,628 of record OZ018313.1, on the reverse strand, counting down.
TTTTGTTCGTCGACGACAAACGCTATCGTCATTTTCATCGAAGCCGGATAGTAATTGATACAAATTATGTCTGACAGTGTTGGTAACTTGGATTTTTCCAACATGATACTTTGCAAAAGCAACTAAAGATCCGGATATCTCGTTGCGATGGACTATAACGTATTGCAAATGATTAACCGAGCGTTCGGCGTGTATTCAAATTGTGACCTCGGTCATCAACGAGGATATATTCTATTCTTTGTGTATTACCTCTGTGGGTATAGCTTGACGAGCAGTCGCAAACACATGTCTTAGCATAACAGCTTGCGCCTTGTTTTGAGTTTGTTTAACGTGTTGTACTGTCTGTTGGGACTTTGCCGTTTTAACAGCAGTTAAAGAACGTCCACCAGGTTTCGAGGTGGTGAATACTCCATCTGCCCGAGCGAGCAAACTTGGAGGAGGTTTCAAATGAGCTTTTAGTTGATCCCGATTTGGAGAACTTTGAATAACCTGGGCAAAGACGAAACTGTTTGATCATCTCAAATTGGTGAGGTAAATTTTGAAAAAAAAAAAAAATTCGTACGAGGGTATTACATTTTCTTCGGGCCACTTACCGCTTGGCATATCTGATAGCTTCTCTCCAAATTGACGGCTCCGGGTGGTTCTTTGGTCGAACTTCTCGATCGTCCACTACCTTGTTCCTTGTTACCGCCGCGCGATCCTCTTTGTCCGCTTTGACCGGTAGACCTGGCGGTCCGCGACGAAACTGTCACACCGGGAGGATACTGTTGTTGAACCGTGGCAACGATTTGTCGGGGCTGAGCAGCAATGGGTGTTGGTTGCTGAACCATTGACACAGGATTTTGATTGCGAGCTTGATTCGGTGACGGTACACAGGTGGGAGCGTTTGGAATTTGTCCACGAAGTATAACATTATTCGTTTGAACTGTAGCACGCCCAACAATGTTAGTAGGAGTCGTGGATACGATCTGTGCAATTTCGTCTTGTGGCCCAATTGCGTCCAGTTGTGGCGAAGGTGCAGATTGACTCTGAATCTGTAATGGCACGGTGTTGGAGTCCGTCAGAGTCTCTGTGTTCGTTTGACCGGGGTGAAAACTAGTCTGAACGAATCTAATCGATTGTAATTGGGAGAAGGCAATTATTGGAGGGCTTTCCGACGAGGGTTGAAGGCTATTCGCGCTTCTGTTCAGAAGGCATGTTGTTACCGGAGTCCCAACCATCAGTGAATCGGAACGATAAGATGAAGTCTGATCGACAGGTATTTGTACACAATTAACAGCTTCGGCAACGCTCGATTTCGGATTTACGGAAATCTGAGGTATAACGTCCACTCTGTCGATCATCTCTGTCTGCGCTAACGTTTCCGCACAATCGTCCTGCGTCGTTACAGTTATATTCGCTGCAACTGTACCGTCCAAAGCAGCTGCGACCAGAGGCCACGGAACTTGTAAATCCTCGTGTGTCTGAAAATTTTTATCGAAATTTCAATCAAAGGTCTACCTTCTCTCTCTCTCTCTCTTTGTCTCGTCATAATTAAAATAATGTTCGTTGACATACTGGAAATGCATTGTAATGTATATAGTGTACAGATATATAATCATGGAATAGCAATACAACCCAAATAACTTTGGATCAAATCATACGAATAATCTGAAAAAGAGCAGACAAAATATTATGCTTACTCTGGAAACGCTGCTATTATTCACTGTCGGGTCCACTGTCCAACTACAATCAAGCATTTCAGATCGAATTTCTCGTGATTCGAGAACGTAATTATTGGCATCTATAAAAGCATCTTCTTCGTTTCCTGTAGCCAACTCTCGTGGCACCGGTGCAACGGTGACCTGCCCTGTGAGACCCGATGTATCGGTTTCCCCGCCACTACTTGTTCCTATCTCCATGCTTTCGAGAATAGGATATATAATTTCCTCCGGACAACCCGATATTTCTTCATAAGCTGCCCGCATTTCCCCGCGTACCTAGATGAAAATATTGACAGAGAAAAATATTTTCACGATGATTTGTACTCGAAAATTCTAGTGTATAATTCTCACTATTACTAAATAGAATAACAAACGATTGAAACGGTGAAATATACTGTAAGATCACCTCGAGTTCATGAATACGCCGCAACGTTTCGCTATCAATTTCCATTTCCTCAGGGATTTGAGATTCTTCGGCAACAGCCGTCGTCGGAGCTGTTGCCTCAGCTGTGCTACAGGATTCTCCAACTTCCACTTCTTCTGTTATTGCTGGTTCTTCTACTATCGATTTGCTTAGGGTAATATCTTGCGTATCCTGCGGTGAAACGACGCTTTCTTCTGGTGAATTTTGTTCCACTTTTGTAATTTGAACATCTTCTTCAGTGGTAAGCTGTTTTGGCGTACTTGGTTCCACCTCCTCGATCTTCGGAACAACTACGACAGATTCTTCGTTCTTTGCAGTTTCTTGGATATCGAGATTTACCACATTTTTCTCATCGTCGATGGGTAGTTCCGTGATCTCTTTCGGCGATTTAAGACGACAGGAATCTGGTGATTTGGATTCCAATATCGTCTCAACCTCCTCTGCTATAGAATTGTCTTTGACTACGTTTTCACTGTTCGCTGTATCAGTTTTCTCCTCATTCGGCACTTGCTCCGGAGTTTCATCTAATACCGGATCCGTACAGTCTTCAGATTCCTGCGTTACTCCGTTGTCCTGCGTCACGCGACTGGCAAGAATCGTATCTTCCGTGATGTTAACGTGAGGTTTCGGACTGTGATTGTCAACTTCTACTCTTTCTTCGCGCACCGTTGTTGACGGGCAAGAGTTACTTTCCGTTGTTCCATGAATTAATGCAGATTCCAAACGAAGACGCAAACAAGACCGCGTAACAGCACCGGCAGATCTTGGCTCCGCAACGCAGTGCAAACCTACGATAACGAGTATATTACGTTAGAGATAACTAATAAACTCAATAATTCGTTCCTGCATACCTGATCTTAATTTAGGTTCTCGTTTTTCTCCCCAAATTGGCTCGAAATGTTTCAATTTCCACGGATCCAGCTTATTTTTATCTCGCTCCGCTTCCATCTTCAGTCTTTGCTGATTCTCAGGGGTAAATTCGCCTTCGGTCAAACGTTTCCTCCACTCCAAGCAGGCACGAGCAAAGAATTCATTGTTCAACCCGGACGTAGCTGCATCCTACATAGAATGAAATTACTTCGATATGTATTCTAGATATGTAATAATGGAACTTCAATTGATAATGTAGGAAATTAGTGTTGTTTTCATTGAAGACTGATGCTGAATTTGTAGTTCATCTTACTTGTCTGTCAACTGCTGGCAAAAGCTGGGCAAGTTTTCTCTGATATAGAGGAGGTAGTCCTTGAAAGGTATGTCGGTTGAGAAGAACTCGTAAACTTGTGTTAGCTAGAATACTGGTGGGTGATTCTAGATCGACTAAACCGGCTTCCAGTTGCGCCGCAGCTGATAATCGTTTTGTCGAACGTCTTCGTCCAGATTTCAAACTGAAGCCAGGTAAGCTAGCTAATACTTCTCTCATCGTGACGGCAGGTTCTTCGGCTAAAGGAATGTACCGAAACATACGAAAACGCATATCAGTAAAGAGTACGTATTCAAAGAGTAACGCAATTTCGAAGTGAATAGCAATTTTGGATTATTCTGTCAATAACATGTACTCCGGTAAATAGATTTTACATGTAACATAGACAGATAATCCAAAAATGATTCAAAGTATAAATACAATTTTGATTCATGCGACTACGATAGTCCTTACAGTTGTCTATTTATCAAACGTGACGAAAATAAAGAAAAACACGTAGCAATATCGTACAACGATGTAAGCATAAGAGGAATAAAGAAAACTGCTGGGACGCGGAAAACAATACTTGAAAAGACGAAAAATCATGCCCAACGTGGTAAATTATTCGGACGTAAGCCCGCGGGTAGACTATATCGATGGATAACTTACCGATCGGTGCATGCGGAACGTTAGTAACTGGAGGATCGTCGGGAGGAGGAGGTGGTAATGGTTTGACGATGATACGAGGAAGAGTTCGTGAATTGCCAGCAGCTATCGTAGTATTTTTTCTCCGTCGTTTGGCTTGTTGCCGAAGCGCGTGCTTTATCACTTTTTTACTGTGCACCATGCTAGAGTATCCTGAACATCCGGGACTATTTTCACCCGTGGCTTCTCGATTATTGCAACCACCTCCGTCCAAGTCCATGTCCATTGTCATAAGAAATTAAAATAAATTTTTGACGATACGTCGTTAAAACGACGTAACGAACGGTGGTTGATTTGTAATAAATACGTTTGTAATGTTCACTTGTTTTTTATTACCTCAGACATAGGTGATATTCCGATTATTATTTTTCTGCCATTACCAGTGTCTTTCTTCCATTCACTGTTGCTTCTGTTTTGTCTCAGGATTGTTACCCTTTTTTTTCTAGTTACACATTTCGTTTTTACGTTTCACTCGTCACTTTTCTCGAATTTTTCTCTCTCTCATTTTCCGGAGTCGTCTTTTTTGTTTTTCTTCCTTTCTCTCACCCTACCACTCGAACGTACGGAGACGTCAAGGGAGACCGATACGTGTTTACGGTTTCAAATATCGCGTAAAATTCGTCGTTGAGGTCGTGGAGTTACGATGAAATAATAAATACAACATATTTCCGTCTCTTTCTCTTCGCTCGCTCGCGCTTTCGCACGTTTTCTCTGTCTCTTCTTCGCTCACGGATGATCGTTCGAGAGAGAACGTTTTTCGCTTTTTTTTCTTTCTTTTTTTTTTGTCTTCGTTTTTTTATTATGCACGTAGATAGTCGTTCCGTGTTGTTTTTCTAAGTCTTTTTCCTCGTTTTTCCGCTTTCAACGAATTAGGTTACAATCTCGAATTGTTTTAACACCTGGACTGGCGTACACTTTATTGGGAAACAGTGCAGTTTCAACTTCGACTGATAAAATCTTATTGTTTTATCCTAATCGAGCATGAAATATCGAGCAGAAAAACTCTCGCGACGTTTCACCTTCTTCGGCCATATTGTATTTACGTATTTATCCCGGATAGAACGCATGTATACCAACTCTCGAAAGATTCGTGGCGTCGTTCGTAAAAATCCACCAAACATCGGCGTCGCGTTCTGAAAGGCGCGCTATGTGTGCCGTAGAGGTCGTAGAGGTCATAGGCGTCGCAGTCAACGGGACGACATATTGACAAGATGGCTGCGCCCTACGTTGTAGATGTGCATCAGTGTGCATAACCTCAGTTTACCTTAGGTGTGATCGATGAGATAACGAAATATTGAATGTTTTTTCAATATTACAGAAATTTGTACAGAATGTCTTATCTCAAACCACGCATGTTTCGTCCCGCGGCTCTTATAGTCCGTAATATGGGTAATTTACTGCGAAGTCACTTCCGACCAGCATGAAACATTTCCCAAGCCGTATCTTTACTGTTTTAGCGGCCGTGAAAAGATTTTATAGAAACACGAATATTGTAGCAAACGGCGATCGTTATGAGATAACACTCGATCAACGAAAGCTGAAGACACCTAAGGGTAAAATATTCGAAGTTAATAGCAAACCTCTAGCCATAGCCGTTGCTATGGAATGGGATAGTCAAGTCGACACAATCAACAGATCTGGAATGCACCTGGTACGTCTGTAGTTATGGAACGGCGGAATACTTCTATGTACATTTCATTGATACCAATTTCTACGTAGACTGCTCTCTGCAGTACGGTCTTGGACAATCCTCACAACCACACGAAAATCGACATGGTCAATTACATCATTAATTACCTGCAAACCGACACCCTGTTATTTCAAGGCGATGTAAGTAGATCGAACCATACCGTGTCTCAGGGTAAAAAGATATATTTTTAGGATTCTAGTGACCTTTACAAAATGCAAGTTCAAGATTGGGATCCGTTGATTCAATGGTTTTGCGATAAATACCAAGTGGATATTACCAAAACGCAATCTATCGAAACTCCGACAATCGCCCCTGAAACGAAAGAAATATTAGCGAGACATTTGCTGTCTTATAATTTTAACGCTGTTCAAGGTAATCATGAACATTTCAATTACTTGTTTGGATTAGTGAACTTCATTCGAGTTTTTTCTTCGTAGGCTTTGTGTATGCTGTCGACACCCTCAAATCGGTGATTTTAGCTTTGGCAACCGCTGAACGATTTATCACGGTAGAAAAAGCCGTGACATTGGCTCGATTAGAAGAAGAATTTCAGGTAGCGTTTGAATTCAGATACAGCTGGAAACTGATATTAACTTCGAGCTCGTTCTGTCAGCGTAGTTTTTATAAAAAGATCTGCACAGCAGATATCTCGCGCTCCTCCGATGCACGAATGATTTTACCATCATTTTAGATTTCATATTGGGGAAATGTTGAATGGGCCCACGACCTTAGCAAACTAGATCTACAAGCACGTTTGGCTGCTGCTATTTTATTTATTCATCTCAATTCGGCATCAGCGATATCGCGACCAAAGAACGACGCCATGAACAACGTGTAAATGTACAGGTACGAAAACTTAATTCAAAATCCTGAAGGTTCCATCAATTTTTAATTGATTGATTCTTCATCAATTATTATAAATAAATTACATCTATTTAAGTTTAATTATTGCGTATTATTAGATGATAATCCCTGAATCGGCAGTGATTTTAGTTTAACGCTACTTAAAGCGATATTGGTTTAGAACAATCTGGTCCCTCCCAGTCTTTTGTACAGACGCAGCTGAAAACCAAATTTTAATGATTAAATTATTACACTAAAGCTGTAGATTTGAATAAATTTAGAGACAGTTTTGTTTCGCGAATACTCAAATTGTTTTAAATTTGGTGAAACGGTGCGAATCTTTTTTCAATTTCACAGCACGAATACCCCAAGCACATTTCACTCACCTGTACGTTGGACCATGGTTCAAACATACCGCACCATTTTTACATGAACGATGGGTACACTCATTTCTATGACATTCGCCAATTCCGCGTCCCGTGGCAGAACTAGTTTTAGCAATCGGAAAGAATTTATTATCGATTCGTATTTCGATGTCGTAAATGCAACCATCAAAACCTGTATGAAGTGGCAAATCATGCGGCAATGTTTCAAAATTTTTCATTTTGTGTCCTCCTAGAATAAGTAAAAAATTCAGTGATCATTAGGTGAAATAATGTACACGAATCCTAATATAAGCTTATTCCAACTTCTAGGTAAATTTTGTTTACTCTACCAACCAACATAGAGAATGGGTGCAACGTCGAGTCGAGTCATTGCTCCAGCCGAGCGACCCGTGACATTCCCAAGGCCATCAACGGACAACCAAGCATCTCTTCCCCGTCGTCCAACGCGAAGCGTGTGAGGTCGATGGATCTTGGCAGTGAGCGGCGTCGTTGTAAAAATTCTTCTCGCACCTGAAACGAAGCGAGTGTTAAAAATTCTCTTCGAGCGTGCGGAGAAACGTGAGATAGACTTACCCGAGCCGAGATCCCATGTCAGCATTACGTAGCCTCGTACGTAAGTGACCGCAAAGTGATCGGATAAATCTCGATATGGTCCGCTTTGTCCGAGAAAAGCGACAAGTGATATTTGTTCCAGTGATCGTGGCATCAGACGCAATTTTATTTCTAAATTGTCTTTGATCGAACCTACTAGTCCGTAAGCAATGTACGACGAGATTCCAGGAGTGAACACTGAGAACGATGCTTGCATGATGTTAATATCTGTGGAAAATATATAGAAACAACAATTTCAATAGAATTCGATGTATTACCATTGAAGATTTTCGTAACCATTTGAAATCACCTTCTTCACACAACAGTCCGTGTGTTCCCAATGGACAAATGCATACGAAGCCTACGCCCGGCGAGTTTATACACGATGATCCATAGCGACAAGGATTATCGTCACACGCGGATCTCTCGCACGACTCGCCCTTGTACCTGACGATGAAAATGATTCATTGCTAGTAAAAAGCCAAAATAAAATGAATGATTACAAATAATGTCCTTCGAATTTTACCCAGGCAAACACGTGCACTTCACTTTTCCATTTTTCTCATGGCAAGCTCCAAAATTTTGGCACGGGTTCGATAGACACAGAAACGAGGTGCATTCTTCGATTTGATATACGTCCATCGAGTCGCGAATGAGATGTCTTCTTATACCGTTGACCTAGAAGCCCAAATATTTACACGCATCAAAAATGAAACATGCACAAGTACTCCGAGGTATATGGATATGTTTGGGACTCGACGGAGTTGAGATATGTACCTTTAAGAGACTCATGCAGCCGACGAATCCCACAGCAACGTGGGGAAAGTAATGTGAAAATGTCAAGGGTAATCCACCGAGATGTAATCGGACCTGGCGTGGTATATCATCGTGTCTAGTAACAATTTGTTCTCCGCTCATGGCAACTGTATTGTTGAGAAGAAGCATCGCTGAACACTTGTCTGATTCTCTCACATTGACGTACTGAAATCTGTAAATTTAACACATGTAAGATAGCTGTTATCCTTTAGGCTGAGAATTGCAGGAAATAATAGCTCTCGTTCACCTGGTTAATATGTCGACGTTGTACGCGTTATTGATGGGAGAGTCGATCTCGCCGAGTAACATTGTTTGCAATCCACAAGAGAATTGGAATTTCAGTTGGCCAGATTCCATGTGCAGTAGAATGTATCGGTCATCATCGAAAAACGCGTGGAGAACTATACCGTTCTTCGATTGCGTTTTCACTCTGATAAATATTTCCAATTTCCCATCATCTCCAATCGAGATTTGTTGCCGCAAATATGATTTTCCGTTGAACGCTGCGTTCGTGATTTCTCGAGTAGCGTTACACATCTCCTGATAGTTGCAATTACACTGTCGGCAAATAATTGCAACTACTTATTTGTCAATCTTTATATATTGTGCTACACGGTTTCTTCTTGGCTGAAGAATGCATCAAACTTCCACTGAAATTTCAAATACTCAAACCTTTGTGCGGTTCAAATTTTGTCTGGCATGGTCTGAAGTTGGACAACAATTTTTCAGCGAAGAAGAATCGAAAATAATCACTCGAATCACCTCCGTTGAATCGCTCTGGCATGTCGTATTATAAGTACACTCTTGCTGCGTGCAATTTGAGGCTCCATTTCTCTCGGTGGTTACGATATTCTGAATCGTAGAACTTTGAACCAGAGGAAATTCGTTACCGGTAGAAACAGTGTCCCCGGGAAGTTGTGCGGACGAAGTGAGAATAGCTCCTGATTCAGTAACCGTGTGAATTGGCACGCTCATTGTCACGTCACGTGAAGTCGGAGCACTGATATAGATGGGCGAAGTGTAATTGGCAAAATCATCGTACGTCAAGGATATCGATTGAGTTTTTCCAATCGTCGATGCAAGAGGTTGATCGCTAGATCCAAAATCAAATCCTTGAGTTGTCGATTCTCCTTCGTGGATAGAAATGGAAGAGTCCATCGGGGTAGTTTGATGAGAAGTTGGTTGTTCGGCTGAACGTATCGTTGATTGATACGTGGTATAATCTTGCGAGCGTGGCGTAGTTTGACGAGTAGTAAAGTCTTCCGAAGACTGCACCGTACTGTAGCTGGTGGTAAGCTCTTCTGAGGTTGACGTCGTAATTTGCTGAGGCTCGATGACAACATCTGGACGAGAACTCGAGGTCTCCACTGGTACTTGAGTCTGCGTGCCGGTGAATACAGTGGTACTGGAAAATGTCTGGTTCTCGTCAAATTTCAGAGTCGTAGAGCCCATCGAAGCATAAAATTCTGTAGTAAATGTAGAATTGACACTTTGAAGGACAGTTGAAACTGTCGTAGAGGACTGTGGAGGAATGTCGGGTGACATTTTCGACGTTGACTCTGCAACTTGTTCCGTGGTCGCTGTAATTCGAGGATCATATTCTGTGCAGTGATCGCCGAAATAACTTCCCACACACGAACAAGTGAAGCTGTTTATTCCATCGATGCATGATCCTCCATTGCTACATATCGCGTGGTGTGACCGACACTCGTCGTATTTCAACTCGCACAGCGAACCGTGAAAATCTGGCACGCAGTAACAAACACTCTGATTATCTTCGAACAGACATATCGCATCGTTCATGCAAGGATTCACGTCGCACGGAATCACAGGTTTGTCACAGTTTTTTCCGGTGAACCCTACAAGAAATTCAGCATTATAGATTTTGGCTCGCTTCAAAATTGCATCAAGATAAGTTTGTTCACTTTTATTAAAAGTATATGTTCAATACTGTACTGGGAGCAAATAAATGTGCAACTATTTGTTGCGATAGAGAAAAATGATGCGACTTACCAAAAAGGCAAGCACAAGTGTATGTTCCTGGAACATTGAGACATAATCCTCCATTGCTGCAGGGTGACGTGGTGCATTCGTTCACATCGTCCTCGCACAGATCACCAGTCCATCCTGAAATGAAAAAAAAAATTAATTTGAATCCTAACATACGTATTTTCAAGATTTCATCGCTGACCATCCATGCAGCGACAAGTAAAAGATAATCCTCGGCCTTCCACGCATTCGCCATAATTTTTGCAAATAGTATTGTTACAAACAGATGCGTCGATTTCACAGAAATCACCTGTAAGCAGAAACGTAGATCACAATATTGAATATAATACATCTTCAACAATGTAAGATTAGGACCCATTAAGGATACATATGTATAAATCACAATCTCGTACCCGAATACCCCTCTGGACATTGACACGTGAAGCCGTTGTAGTCGACACATGTTCCATTGTTAAGACATGGAGTATACAGACATTCGTTATAACGTTCCTCGCAGTTGATGCCTAAAATTGTTCGAACAAGATTTATTTTCATACTTGTACAAAAGCTATCTGACAAACAGAGATGATCGACAAATGAATCTTACCAACATAGTTTTCAGTGCAAGTGCAATTGTACGCTGCTACCTCGTCTATACATGTAGCTCCGTTCAAACAGGGATTCGACCAACAATCATCCCAATTAATCTCACAGTTGATTCCGGTATACCCATCGATGCAATAACAAGAATACGAGCTGGCGAACAGAGGTATAGGAATAAAAGTTATATAGGGATACGATAAAGTTAACAATAATGTAAATATACTTACCTATTCGATTCATCCATACAAATCCCATACATGCAAGGATTACTTTGGCAAAACGACCCCAAGGAAGACGCCACGAAGCATGTTACCAGTAGTATCAAAAAATGTGTTCGATCGCTACTTGAAAAAACCATATGATAGTATTAATAGTAACTTAACAATAATATTCTCAGTTTAATTCGCCTATCTAGTAACTTCCAATAACAATACATAAATATGTGGATAGGTAATGGAATTAATCTCATTGAACATGAACATCTCGTAAGGCGTAGCACAATGTTAACACGTACAATTATGACAGAGAATGGTGTTATCCTGTGATTATGCGTTGTTTGTAAAAAGAAATGAATTACCTGTTCATTGTTCAGCTTAGGATAAATGTTATTTGCCAATAATCATAACGACAAGATTAAGCCTATGTAGAACAGAGCCGGGTCTGCGTTGAATGGTTGTCGTGGTAACGTACAATCAAAACACACTTCTCAATACTTTTATGTTTCACTTATAAGCAAGATTCCCGCTTGTTTTACTTGAGACATTCACACACAGGCAAGTCAGACGCGCGTGTCTGTACTCACGCGTGGGACTGATACATACATGATAACTGTACAGTAGAACTCGGGTAATCGGATATGATTTGCAAAAAACAGAAAAGAAATCTCTGTCATAGATTTTTTCATGTGAGTTGTCACATGTTATCATAATAAAACTTGGGATAACAGAAGTAGCCAAAGATTTTGTTCCTGAGAGATTATTGCTATTTTCTCACATGATAAATTCTGACCTCGGTGTAGCAATATGAAAATGTGAATTCATTTGGAGATTTATTTGCAAATCTGATTTGAAAACTAGGGCGTCTCGTTTCACTAAACAGGAAATCTATAAATAGCTGCAAGAATCATTCTTCATTTTTACTCGTTTGAGAGTGGAGAAGATGAAGAAAGAAATCTCGTTTGTTGAAGTTATTTTTGTTGGAAAATGTAGACAGCCACACGTTGAGGGAGGAAATAATCTCGTTGGATGATTTTAATTCGGTAAATTTGTCTATTTCAACATGTTTTTGCAGTCTCGTTGTTTGTAACAAATTGGCACCGGTTGCATTAGGAGATAATTAATTGGCTGGTGTCATTAGAGACGACCAGGTCTATCAGGTGGTGAATTTATTTTGGAATCCCCGGTTATTTTTAGCATCCGGGGTAATAAATTGCTCTGTTTCGACTAGAGGAGCAGATATCAGCCATCCGTTAAGATCCACAAGCTAGCATTGATAAGTAATTCCGTGCAAAAGTCAATTTGTTTGAAGATCTGTGAAGAAAAAAAAACCATGGATCCAGAAACGACAGAAACATTGCTGAAGAGAAATTTGGAAAAACGTGGAATATCCGTCGATGGTTCGATGGCTTGGAAAGTGGGAGCATCGCAACTTGGTGGTCGAGGATTGTTTGCCGTAAAAGACATTCGGGTCGGAGAGTTGATTTACATGGATGAACCATTGCTTCTTGGTCCAAGATCAAGAGACAAGCATTTGCCTATTTGTGCCCGTTGTTACAAATCAGAGTGTCCTTTGTTCCCATGCGACGAAGGATGCGGTCTGCCAATTTGCTCGACGGCTTGTCAGGATTCCTCGGAACATGGATTGGACTGCGTTACTCTCCGGACGTGGGAGCCAAGCTGCGATTCCTCGTGGCACGTAGACTTCCTACGTATGCTCGTGCCAGTTCGAGCATTGCTGCTGGACCACGAGGCACTGGAACTGGTAAAGTCGTTACATTGGCAAGCCACATCGAGGCACGACAGCGAGGTATAAAATCTGCAGTTCATGAAAACTATGTACAAATTGTTAATGTATTCGAATGTATTCCCAGATTAATTTTCTGAAACACCATATCCGAGGAGAAATCGAGCCGCAGAGAGAAGAGCTCATGCGAAGAGTCTGCTCGGTGTTGGACACAAACTCTTTCGAAACTGTGGCGATAGTCGATGGGGTTTCGACGAGTCTGCGAGGCCTCTATCCAATGGGAGCGATGATGAATCACTCTTGCGTTCCAAACACGCGCCACGCATATGACATCAATCAACGATTGTATGTCTATGCTTCGCTGCCAGTAGCCAAAGGCGAGGAGATCACCATGACGTACACAGACCTATTTTGGGACACCACGTTGAGACGACGACATTTGGCTGGAACCAAAAATTTCTCCTGTTGTTGCAAGAGATGTTCGGATGCAACGGTGAAACTTCTTTGACTCGAACACCTTAGATTACAATGAATAATGTGAAATAAATGTGTATAATTATTCTAACGATGGTGGTTGGTCGAGTGGAATAAGTACAGTAACAACGAATTAAATGGCAATATCTTGTCTTAGGAACATGGATCATTCCTCGGAGCCCTAAAGTGTGCGGATGGTCGATGCGATGGCATTTTGTTACCCGTGGAACCACTGGCTCACACCACGCCATGGAAATGCGATGAATGTCAATTATCAGTAAAGAATCGACAAGTGAGTTGAAAAACTTTCAATTCACTTTTCACATTTTTGTAATATATTATAAAAACATTTTTGACTTTTTCAAATACTGATCTGTATTATTATTTTCAGATTTTGTCAATACGTGCTGGACTGGGGAGCATAGTGGAAGAATTGAAATACGAATGTCCGAAAGGGATAATACGTTTCATCGATCGAGAGTTGCAGTCTTTAGTGCCATCGACGAATTACGTTGCTATAGACATTAAGCTGAGAATTGTGTCCTATTTAGGAAGAATCGAAATTTTTTTTTGGAAAGGTAGGATTTGATAGTTACTAAAGGATCTTAAGAAATTACGGATCATCTACTGTTTATCGTACCGCAGATTTGTCTATATCGGAACTAAAAAGGAAAGAAAGATATTGCAAAGAACTGTATGAACTGATGGACATTTTGGGATGCGGCGAGTGTAAAATGAAAGGTATTGACTTTAGAGTAGCTTCGGGTAGCTATTAAGGGAATTTTCATTTTTCTCACAGGATTAATCGCATGGGAGTTATATTGTACGCGACACGAAATGAGGAAAAGAGAGATGGGGTCTTCTATCAACGAATTGAAATCAGAGGTGCGAACAATTACGACTGGCGTGTTTCTCTTTATTGTTCCCTGAGTGATCATTTTTTGTACCCAGAGACTACTTGTTTTGGATACCAAAACAATTGTTATCGTTATTATAATTAAAAATGCATCTGTATACAGTATTGATTCATTTTTTTCAGGACGACCTCGACTTATTTAGAACTGCAAAAGCAATACTAGACGGCGATGCAACTGCACCGCAAGATTTCATAGAAGCTTCGAACACAAGTCGTTAAAAGGTTTAGAAAATTTATCTTCACAGGACACAAGCAGTATGCCAATAAATGTTGTGTCTGAAAATAAATTGTGATAAAAGAAAAAAAAACAGAGAAGTATGAGACTGTAGGTATAATTTGTAGGCGTCGATTACTCGTTATTATCAATATTAAATATTTTCAGCTATCGAGGCCAAGGTATTCTCATTGCAAATGAAAATATTCAGATTAATACTCTGACTTGTTTGCCAGATTCTAGGGTATTTCTCCTATTTTTCAGATAGGCTTCGCAGCGTTTTGTAATAATTGTTGCACTTCTTCCAGCAAATTTGTACAAGGTTTCAAGACATCCTCGTTTTCTTCTTCCTCTTCATCTGCTTCGGCTAAGTACCTGAAATTGAGGCAATCATTTTTTTCAACCTGTACAATAAATCTATGAGATTTGATGAGCATTCCTTTTTTTTTAAATAAATAATTCTAATAATCCCTACACGATGGTAATAATCGTTTCATTGTGGTTTGTGATGTTTTATTATTGGTTTCCCTTTTCTTTCGGTTTACCCACCTGGATGACAAGAAGTCGAAATTTGAAGAATTTCGCGAAGCATCATCCATCATCCGCTGCCGGGCCACAGACACGTGCAAAAGAGCCACGTCGTGGTGCAAAAACTTGTCTGCATCCCCTTGATATTTTTTGGATAACGTTTCAAGCAGTTCTGGACCAGCGTACTTTGACGATACACCGATTCGCTGGAAAATTGCTTTGCATTGCCATCGACTCTGAGCCGTCACTTGATTTCCAACATTCGCTCGTATCGGCTGCGATTCTTTCACCAAGCTCTCCCAATCAACGCCCAGTGCATCGCCCAGGCCTTTGCCACTCGTCTTGATATCTTCCTCGAGTTCTCCATCGGAAATCTCTTCGAAATCCATATTTTCAACGTTGTCGTCTCCGATGTTCCTAAAAATGTTGGCAAAAATTCAATTACTTTTCCATATCGAACAAGGAAACAGTCAAAGTACCTAAATTCCATAGATTCGTTCGTCTCCTTCTCTTTTGTGAATATTTGATCCTCGACGATTTCTTTCGGTGACAATTGGGGTTGTTCGTTGACTTGTGGTGCGATTTTCACTTCTCGCTCAACGACATCGGTGCTCTTTTTGGGCGAAGGTGGCTTGGGAGGTGCGCTAGTTTCCTGGAAAAATAGCGACGGTATCAAATGAACGAGGTTTAATGAAATTGAGATAGAAACGAATTTTTCAAATGTTAGAACACCAAATTACTTCTTCATCCATGTTCAGAATATCATCAGGGTCGTCGCTGATGTCGCTAAGATCACTCTCGGTATGCAAAGTTTGCAGCGACTCGTCCAAGCAAGGACGTTTCGGTTCGGCAACTATTGGAATTTCTTTGGCTTCAGACTTTTCCCGCGTCGCAATCGGTGGAGGATGCGATATCCTCTTGGGAAAAGGTTCCGGAGATTTTTCTCGACTCCTTCGGATTCGCCCCTCGGCAAGTTCCATCAGCTTTTTATTTATCGGCTCTTCCTTCATACTGCCATGCAACGACCCTTGCTTCGAACCATGGGTCGAGCATTCATCTCTCAACTCTGGTGTACCGTACTGCCTTCGCTTCCTACACGAATTTATTCATTTTCTTAAATAAAGTAAATAAATAAATGCTAAATCTACACGGTTCCGTTGCACGCGCGTTTGCAATTTTCTTTACCCATGAGACACGTCGGTCAAATCCAAATCTTTGACCCGATCGTTGCGGTACGGTCCTCGAGGATGACCAGGATTTTCCCACTTACGACCCTCATTCATTTTCCAGTCCGGCATCGGACTATCGTATCGAGCCGCTGCTGCCCACTCCTCTTCGTGAACCTCGGATCTTGGTGGACTTTCCCGATCCCACATAGGAGGCCTCGCTCGCCATTCTCGCTCTTCCCAATCGGAGTTCGTATAATTACGGTCACGACTAGCGTGCTCTATTTCGTGATGAACGTCCCAATTTTCGTTGCTACTCTCGTCTCTGTTAAACGGATGACCAAGGTATTAACGTCTGAGCCCATCGAGAAGTTGCACAGTATTAACCGATTACTTGTAACGGGGCAATAATGAAACAAATATTGCGGACTATAACGTTCATCGGATGAAAGAAATTTTGATCAACAAATTATTACACCCTCAAGCGATCGATGAAAACAATGCTCACATTTTGTAGCCAAACAATGTTTTTTATTATGTACTCTTGAATAAGTGTTTATAATGAAATACCATACAGAGCGATGTACATCAATTTATCAAGCTACAAATAAACTTTTCGTCGGAGATTTACCGAAAAACGAATGAAACAAGTGTTACGATGCGAAGTGATGAATATGATTAATGAATATAAATGTTCACAAGTTTGACAATGATTTTTATTTCTAACAAATGTAGATGGCTGAAAGGAAAGTATAAAAATGAAATAATTTCGAAGCCGTGGCAATAGAAAATGTTATGCTCAATATGCCGATATTCGATTTTTTACCGATTTCAGATGAGTTCCATCAATACGCCCCACCATGCTTTTGCCTCCGGACAAACGCTGCGACGTTACGTACCTGTTGACACCGCCTCTCATTTTCTCTCCACCGAAATGCGGCATGTGAGGTTCGTCGAAGGGTCGATCAGCTTGCATAGAATAACGAGACGGTCGGTCGTCGCGTCCTCTTCTTTCGGGATCAAAAGGACTGTTATATCTGCGACCTTCCATGGGTTTTCGCCGGTCATCGTCGTGTCCACCTCTGTGATCACGATAGTCTATCCTTGCCGAAGGTTCCTCGGTGTCATCCCATCTTTCTGGCGGTAGTCGAGCATAGCCTCGATCGTAATTTCTTTCCATTTCTAAACTACGCCTCGATCCATCATTCTGTCGTCGGTCTGTTAGTCGATCGATCTTTGGTGCCATATGAGGCGGATCTTTCAGATCGTGATCTGACGGATGACCTCGGTCGAACCTAGGATTGAATCGACGCAGTCGATCTCTTTCGTAAAGGTTTTCACGATCCATCGGATGTTCTCGAGGTCCAGATATATTTTTTTCCTGCACAATTCGGTTTTCCATTGAGCGTTCCCGAGGGAACCGATCGGACGGTGGTCCTCTCGCATCTCTGTCAACTCCTTTGTGTCCAGACATTTCGGTATCCACCGATCTATCGTATCGCCCCTCGAAGCCTCGTTGCAGACCGCGATCTCGTTCCAAAGGCTTCTCCGAGCGTTCGCGATCCCTTTCTGTTCGACGATCCCTCGAAGCACTCTTGTCCCCAGCGCCATCTTTGAATCGATCCTTCTCTCGATTATAGCGCCCGCTGCCAGATTTATCCAAAGGATTCAGAGCAGTCGTAGCCATAAGCGGAGGTATCTCCCGTTCTCTAGCTTTTGCCGAATCCTTGTCGCGATCTCGTTCTCTCTGACGCTCTCGGCAACGTTCCTGTACTTCTTCACGTTCTTTGTCGCGCTGATCACGACCGAGTCGCGAATGACTCCGGTCATCTCTAGGATTATGATTATCCTTGTCACGTCGTTCCTTGCTGCGTTGTCGATTGCGTTCATTCCCATAATTCTTTTCTTCGCATTCTCTCGCTCCAGTCTTTTGACGATGAGAATCATCCTGGCTCGACGATGGTCTCACCTTTGGAAGATCGGGCTTTCTCACGTCGTCTTTGTCTTTACCTCGATCTCCCCTATAGAAATCACGCTCTTTCTTCGTATCCATCTCTCGAGATTTCGGGGGCATCTTGACTTCCTGATTCCGAGGAATCGGCGTCGTGTCGCGTTTCGATCTTGCAGATTTTTCTGGTGTCCGACTGCGACGAGATTTCAAATTTGGAAGATCCTTCGAATGGTGGTGCTTCGATTTCTCTAAGGGAGGCGTACGGGAGCGTATTTCCTTCTCCTTAATTCTTGGCTTGGATCGCTCCTCCTGTTTCCCACGTTCTTCCATTGCTCGGCTTTTAGGCTTGTCTGCCTCTTTGATTTTATCGGAACCCTGAAAGAACGTTACAAGCATTACACTGATTTCTTACATGATATTAATTTCTCAACACGTTTACCTTGCTCTTCGTCATCTCTTTAACTAATATTTCCTCCTCCCGTGTTTTTTTGTGATGTTTTTCTTTCTCAATTTCTCGACTTTTTAGCTTTGGCGATTCACTTTGATTCCGTTCCTTAAATTTACTCGATGCTACGTGAGACGATGATATTTGCGGGGATTTTTGGCGAGTAGTAGAATGTTTCCGTGTAGTGGTCGAAGCAACTTTTTTTGTCACTTTAGGAGCAACAGTTTCTTTCTGTTTTGCTATTTCTATTTTTCGTTTCTTCTTTACTATCACCTTCTCGCTCTTCGTGCCTAACCTTTTCAATTTCAACCTGTAATAGTAAAACGTATGTTTACCGTTAACAATTTTCAGTAAAATGCTTAATATCAAGATTGCTCATTAACAGTTTGCTCACTTCTTTTTGCGCTCTTTATCTTCGTCGTAATCAGACGATGGACTGTGATGTCGTTTAGATTTTACTTTTTTCACTTTCCGTCGTGAATCCGATGTTGAACTGGACGAGGAATCGTCGCTACTCGAAGTGCTGCTACTGCTCGATGAGCTCGAACTATGCGAGCTCGACGACGAGCTCATAGCCTTTTTCTTATGCTTAGTTTTATCTTTTCCATGAACTTCTTTGTCTTTCTTCATCTGTAATTCTAATTCTCGCTGTAGAAGCTGACGCCTTCGCTCCAACACCTTTTCGTCCTCGTACTCCAGATCTGTTTGGTTCCAATCCTCGATATTCAGGTCTGGACTGTGCGACGTCGTTTTTTTGACGATTTTAGACGTTAATCGTTTGAACGG
Organism: Arge pagana; assembly: GCA_963969455.1. Classification (NCBI taxonomy): domain Eukaryota; kingdom Metazoa; phylum Arthropoda; class Insecta; order Hymenoptera; family Argidae; genus Arge; species Arge pagana. Next base: position 2,164,256 of record OZ018313.1, on the reverse strand, counting down.
ATCTTCGTTTGGCTGGAATTGAAAGAAAATTATACATCGGTAATCATGACGCCAAAGTTATAAAACTGAAAACTTACCACTGTTGGATTTGTCGGGGCATTATCCTTCTTTACACGTTTCGATGGACTTATCAATGTATGTGTGTTCGCATACCTGTAGAAAAATTACAAATATCAGTAAGGTGTCGTCAGGATAATTTCGAAAATTAGAATCATAGCTGAGTGACGCTCACTTGCAAGTTTTTCCATACGAACAACTGCCATTCAATGCCCAATTTCTACAATAATCAGATGTATTTTGACCGCTGGTATTGGCTGCTGCTGGCTTAGTTCCCAACCTTTCAAATACGCTAGGTCGCCTAGAGTCTGTGTTACATTTCGTAGGGTCAACTGTTATTTTTCTTAGGTTTGGTTTTGACATATTATCACCAAAAAACAATTATATCTCGATAATGGAAGCACATAACTGCGCTATGCAAAATAACGCTTTGCTCAGCTTTCGTATCACTCTATTCTAATATCAAATATCGGAGAAACAACGCTATATCACCCGAATAGCTAGAATCAACCATTTTTTGTGTGCGTACACAACCACGAGGTATATCAACTCGACCGGCAGGCACACGACACTGTGACGCACCCATGAGTAGTACAGCAAAGACCCGCCAGCGCGCACCAAGTGTCAAACCGTGCGTAGAACTTTATCCAATGGACAAATCAGATTTTTCTCATTTCTGCTTCAAGTTTCCTCGAATAAATACCACAAACGATGAGATCATACGTAATATCCTTCGATCGGGATGAAAAATGATCAGTGGGAGTTATTGTTATTACGGAATCGCACAAATCAGACAAAAAAAATTGAAAATCTTCACTTATTAGATATCCAGTATCGATTTTAACTGATCGTTTCCGTTCTAGGATTGCACATACTTCGTGCCATTAGGATGTCGTGAAGAGGATTGATTCCCAACTGCTGATTGGCCAAGAAAGCGGTCAGTAACAAGAAATCTATCCAATCGGCGCACAGCAAGAGATCCCAATGTCAATCGTCGTCGTCGCAGCGCAGTGACGAGTTGATAAATGGATAGCTGCTCTACGTAACGTGATGTATTGACTAGATAATCTCGAAAATCTTCATGGATAATAAATCCTCGGAATAAATCCAACAAATTCCAACCCCTATTCGCCCTACAACACCGTTAATTTACCCCTAAACCGACATCGCACACCTTTCCTTGGCAGCTGAAGTAAAAAGGCAGAAAGAAGTAACAGCATATACACACTCGCATACAGTCACGCGTACTTTCGTAACCGCATAACGACATTACATTTCGAAGTGTGCGTGTGATTTATTGTTTATCCAAATCCCACAAAGCAAATATAAATGAATTGTTAGCGTATCGAATCGAGTACGAAGTGTGTGTGCGTACCTCGACTTCTACTGTCAGTACATACGTGCCTGAGTGTGCGTGTGTCACGCAAGTGGCAAGAAACAACTGCGTATATTAATTTCTACTGATAATTGAATGGTGAGATTTTTTAATCAATTTTATGCGTATTCACGATATATTATCTCTCCAACCGTTGCACATCGGTTATTTTTCGCTTTCGTGAAAAGAAAAAAAAAACAAATTCTCACACGATGACCTTATATATCCTAACCTCTTCTATTTGCCAATATTTTCCCTTGATTTTCAATTTTTTCATCCGTTTGGTGACATCCAGAACTTCAATTCCATCGAGACATCTCGATTTGATTGAATGATTGTCTAAGAGTGTCGCATTAGATTTTTTATTCTTTACATTCTAGATGTGTCTGTTACGTTGTGCTATACCTATAACATAGTTTCGAATATTTGATATTTGAATTTAAATTTTTTTCCATTTATACAAAACCCAACGTTTTCTTTTGTTAATATAATTGGTACCGAAACATTCGGAAGATCTTTTAGATTTCTACGCTATGTTCAACCCGAAATGATCACTGTCTCATATTTGTAGAACATTTGCGTTTTACCCGTTTTGTTACCGAGTCCCGCGTCGTCAACCCTGTTTTTGCACATAACAGCAACATTTTTCGTCTTTGGTTTGTTTATTTGAATCATTTGAACATTTATTCAAAAAGGTTAACGTCCTATAAGAAATCATGCCTCTGTTCGGAAAGTCTCAAAAGAGTCCGGCGGAGGTTGTTAAGGCTTTGAAGGAAGCTGTGAACGCTCTGGAACGGGGAGACAAGAAAGTAGAAAAGGTAAGCTCAAGCAATTATACTTCTCAAATATTTAGGCAAAACTGTTTCGTGCTCTAATTTCTATTTTTCGACAGGCTCAAGAGGATGTGAGCAAAAATCTGGTTCATATTAAAAATATGCTGTATGGCACAGCAGAAGCCGAGCCACAAGCAGACATCGTTGTTGCTCAGTTAGCTCAAGAATTATACAACAGTAATCTTTTGCTCTTACTGGTCCAAAATTTGAGTCGTATAGATTTTGAGGTAAATTTAGACCTTTTGTACTCGTTAAAAGAAGCATCAACGTTCATTAATAATAGCAAAATGATGTGCATAATATAAAATACGAAGAATATGGAATGAAAAGGATTGACACTATTTTCAGGGTAAAAAAGATGTCGCTCAAGTTTTCAACAACATTTTACGACGACAAATCGGCACACGATCTCCAACAGTGGAATATATTTGCACAAAACCGGAGATACTGTTTACATTGATGTCAGGGTGAGTTTTTCAGGAAGTTGCACATTTTTCTCTGCAGCTGCTCTTTGAAACAGCAATGAATGTTTCGTTGATTTGATTCGTGCAGTTACGAGCATCAGGACATCGCGTTAAACTGTGGGACCATGCTGAGAGAATGTGCTCGATACGAAGCATTGGCTAAAATCATGATATATTCCGATGATTTTTACAACTTTTTCCGATATGTCGAAGTATCAACTTTTGATATTGCTTCCGATGCATTTTCAACGTTCAAGGTGAGCAGAAATGTTATTAGTATTATGATCTTTGTTATAAGTATAGTAGAACCTAGACAATGTGAAATATTCTGGTATTTTTGATCACCATTCTAGCAAACTGGATCTGAGACAAGTGAAAACGATTATAAACCAGTTTTCATAAAATACTGAACAAATTAATTTATACTGATATCTTCCATTGCCTGTAATCGTCTGTTTGTTTTAGGAACTATTAACCAGACATAAAATCCTGAGTGCCGAATTTTTAGAAGTAAATTACGACAAAGTATTCTCGCATTATCAAAGGTTACTGAATTCTGAGAATTACGTGACGCGTCGACAAAGTCTTAAATTATTAGGAGAACTTCTGCTGGATCGGCATAATTTTACGGTGATTGAACATTTTCTGTGTCATTGTCTAATTGTATTTTTCATACATATAGACATAGTATTGGACTGATGTTATTTCAATGTTTCTACAGGTAATGACACGTTACATTTCAAATCCAGATAATTTAAAATTAATGATGAATATGCTTAAGGAGAAGTCTCGTAACATACAGTTTGAGGCTTTCCACGTTTTCAAGGTAAAATTTTTTCGTCCATTTTTCTCTTTTTTTGCAATTTCATCTCATCCTGATCGATTGATAATACCTTCGTTCATGTTTAGGTATTCGTCGCCAATCCGAACAAACCAAAACCCATACTGGATATTTTATTGCGCAATCAAGAAAAATTGATCGAATTTCTAACACGCTTTCATACCGATCGTTCCGAGGATGAACAGTTCAATGACGAGAAAGCTTACCTGATTAAGCAGATAAAAGAATTGAAGTCGTCGCACGACAACTAATTTTTACCCTCCTTCAATTATTTTTTCATTTTATAAACAATTATTCGGATAATATTATTGATTATTATTGATTATCATTGATTATTTCTCTTCGAGTAGTCGTGTAAATAAAATTTACATTCGCCAATTTATTCCTGTAATATATACACACTCGAGATGCTTCGCTATCGGTTATTTGTGAATCGATAGTAATCTTCGCGCGTTCAAGAGAAAAAAAAATTCTTGGATTTCTTCCAACGCTACCTTTGCCTAAAACGAATTCTCTCTGATAATTCGGTCAGCTACAAATAATTATTCAACATCGTATTGTAACGTGAGCACAGCTTTTAAAAACCAACCTGTTGGAATAGCAAAGCTAATTAAAGTATATATCAGTTGTCTGCTCCAGAACGAATAGCTAAGCAAGAAAAAAAGAGGTGAATTGAAGCGAGAGACCAGCAAGGAGAAGAAAATGTTAAAATGAAAAAAAATAAAATAAATAATCCAATGTAATTGTATAGAATTGACTGTTAAACTATAACGCCAAAACAACAATGAATTGTTTATTAATATTTATTTCAGTAAGAGTATTACGTATGAAAAGGAAACTAAAACATCAGAAAATTGTTGTCAGCTCGATTTTATTATTACTTCAACCTTGTCAGGAAACGTTTATAGAAAATAAAGTTTTAAGAGCTGTAAAGTTCGAGTAAAACGTTACTTTTTTCATTCCACACCGCCATACACTTAATTATTTTCTTCGCATATATAATTTTTGCCATTCCTTCATTTTCCCAGGTAAAAAACAGCGTGAATTTTTTCTTGAATTTGGTTATTCTTATAAACTCATTTATTTATTTTATAATTAACATGACAGTTTAGTTATTCAGTTCGAACAATCATTCAGTTTTACTTACAAATATCCTTTACACATCATTATAAACAAACACACAATCATTTCAATATATTTTTCTGCTCGTTTAAGCATTAACCGCGCACTGTATAGTATAATACTTGTTTAATGTGTTGTCTTGATTTTTAATCGTTTACACAGACTGCCGATCGCGTGATGCACCGTTGTAAACAGTCGTGGATGTTTGCGGTTCAAACCCCAATCAGGTTTCACATCTGGCAGGAGACTAGTACCTGATACTGTTACGTTTGCTTTTGATTCTGTGGAATGTTTCACTTTTTTTTTACATGTGGCAAGGCTTATGACAGTGAGCACTCTCGTAGTTGCTGGAGCTTGGGCAATAATCTGTAGAAAGATGAACATACTCAGTTGTTTTGTGCATAAGAATGAGAAGTCTGCAGGAGTACAGTCATGTTCAGTGGGAACAAAAATACTTACCGTCGCATGAGATGGATCTTGAGCCAGAAGCCATAGCAAAGTGGATAGTCGAAGGAACAACTCTATTTCTCGATCGTAAGTCGTCATTAATAGCCTCACGATTGTTTCCACGTACTCTTCCTTCAAATTATAAACATTCGTTATAAGCACTATGATTTTTGTATAAATCTCAAGATTGGAGAATGGGATTTTATCAAAAATACTCAAACCATAAAGAGAAAAAACTATATTTTTCACAGTTCTTCCTGTGACAAACAAAGTCTCAAATTTTCTCTAGTTTTGAAATCGGTTGCTAAATTATTAGGGAATACTCATTCTTACCTGCCAAACATAATGTTTCGTTGGTGGGTATTTAGCAAGAGATACCAGAATGCTAGATGCGGCTAAACAAATGTCAATCCAAGGCCTTGACCGGTTCGATCGATGGAGAACATTGTAGATTTTACCAACTAAATTTGCTTCGCACAGAGCAACACAGCCCCTCGGTAGCAGTCGAGTGATTGTATCTATAGGATATCAAACACATGCATTAGAAAATCCATTTATGCTATTGTAACATGAGTAGAATCTATTCGCAAAGATTTGGTCAAAATCAAAACACACCCAAAGCGGTGAGCCCGAGCGTGAGTTTTCCCAAATTGTCGTATCCTTGTAAGAGATCGATGGCAATGTCTAACCGATTTCCCAAAGCAGCGCTGGATTGCGCAGATTTAGCGGCATCTTCGGATCGTTGTCTCAATTGTATCATTTCCTTGGTTCCACTGCATCTGACTTTGTGTCCTCTCCAAATGGCTTGAATAAGTACAGCCGCTCTCGTTTCCTTAGCTTTCTGAACTGCACGACGATGTAGTATTTCTCTCCACCATTTTTGAATTCCAATGCTTGCTTCGACACGTACCCTATGTGATTGCAAATTTGCACGTTCCCCCATTCTGGCACGGTACCACCGTTGCAATGTCAGAATAGCATTTCTCTTCTGCTCGAAATCTCGCATACAAATTCTCCTCTCGACGATACTTTTTCTCCAAACTGTTATTTTTCTAACTGCAGATTTCTGCATCAAAAATTCGTGACGGTACTTTTCTCCCAGTTTTTTAGCTCGCCACTTGCGCTGTACCAAAAGCACAGTGGATTTCAATTTTAAAAAGTCTCGTCTTATACATTGTGCAACCAGTCGTGCTCTGAATCTGCTTTGAATTAACAGCGTCGCGGATCTCAGAGATTGATAATTATTTTCAAACTCTCTAGCCAATAAGGTTGCTCGCCATCTGACCTGAATTTTTATCACAGCTTGTCTGCAAGCCTGGAATTTTCTACGCAAAATAATGCTTCGATAGTTTCGTTGAATGAGCGTTGCGGCATCAATTTGTAACTTCATTTGTTGTCTGACCATATTTCCAGTCCTCACCGCTCTCCATCGTTGTTGTACGACGATGCAGAATTTCTTCGTTTCTAGAAATTCCAAACGCGTTTGTCGAGCAAGACGGTTCGACCTGAAACGTTTCTGTAGCAGAATAATTACGTTTCTCCTCAACAAATACGAAGCTCGCAGTTGGTTGGTCAGTTTATAATTTTTCCACCATTTTTGTATAATGATTGCAGCATTCCTTCGTTTTTTATACTCGGTGCGAGTTATCATCATCCTGTAATTTTTCTGAATCGTTCTAGCTGCCTCTCGTTTAGCTAGGAAAGATTTTCTGGCTGATCGAGCATCCAGCGTCGCTCTCCACTTTCTCTGCAGTATTATTGCAGCTTCTCGATGATGTTTTAAAGCTAATCTTTGTTCGCGACCCAGAAGAATCGCTCGCCATTTTCGCTGTACAACGATAACGCATCTTCGAAGAATCTGAATGTGCTGTCTCTGCAAAACCATTCGCCACCACGATTGTATTTTCACCGCTGAAATTTTCATCGTCAAATAATTCTTACGAGCGACCTTCATTCTCCACAGACTTTGGATATGTACTACGGATTTTCGATATTCCAAATAACAGTTCCGACAAGTTCTTGTCCGCTGCACATCGCGCCACCATCTCTGTATCAGCAAGCAGCTTCCTCGCATTAAATTATATTGCCGACGGACTAGAGTGGATCGCCACCATGTTTGAATGCTAAAGCTGGCTTCACGACACGACTTGAAATACATTCGTTCTCGTCGGATCGCTTTATAATTTCGCCAAGCTCTCTGCAGGATAACTGTGCTCCGACGAATTTCCACGAATTCTTGACGTTCCGATAAGTGTCTACTGATCCAACGTTGCTCAATGATCCGAGCGCTAAACTTTAGTCGCAGAAAATTATCGCGGTCCCTGCGACCCAAACGAAGTCTACGCCACCAATTTTGTATACATCGAGCTGCCTCCAATTTCGCCAAATATTCTCGCCTCTTAATGCGTGCCAGGCGATTGCTTCGCCATTTCGTCTGAATGAAAAGGACGACTTGTTTCAAACGAGCTTGCTCTCTGAGCTCCGCTCTCTGGGCATTTTTCATTCTCCACCAGCGCTGAATATTGATTATGCATTTTCGATACCTCTGATATTCTGCGCTTTGAAGTTCAGCAACTTTTTTGCCACGCCAATATTGTTGAATTGTCGTTGCTGCTGTTCGTTTCTGTACCAGCATTTGGACGAATGGTTTGACGACTCGATGATTTCTCCATGCTCTCTGAACGATCACTGCAGATTTTCGCATCTCCAAAAATTTGTGACGATCCTTGATCATCTTGGATCGAGTTCGCCATCGACGTTGTATTACGATAGTAGCACGTTCTTGCATCTCTTGGAGCTGCTTACGCTGAGTTTTAAGGATGGCAAGTTTTTTCCTAGCAAAATATGCTCGCCAGGCTTTTTGAATGACCATAGCCGCATTGTTTCTTCGTTTCCTCAAGAAATTCCTAACTCGGATCCACCAAAGCTTCGATCTCCACCACCTCTGCAAGCACTCCGCAGCTTTATTAAAGCGAGGAGCTTGAAATTTGTAGATGATTTGCCATAGTAATGACAAAGTCTTTTCACGATGGCCATCAGCGATAGTCTTAGCTGTTATGTTCCCGCGAACTTCGTAGCCAGACTCAATCAGGGCCTTAAGCGCTATATTGACATTGTGAACTTTCTGTAGTCGTGAAATCGTTGGAACTCGGCACGAGGCAGTAAGATTTCGTCGACCGGTGATTAATTCCATGACACGACACAGTCGTACGCCGTCTCTAAGATCTGTGGCCACATTGTTCACAGCATAATCATATTCGTCTAGCTCCGTTTGCTTGTGCAACAATATGTACCCGTAGGGTTTTAAGACTCTCGTCACATCCCCGACACCGCTGAGTACTTCCTGGGAGAACCTCAGTAGGATTGCACGGCTCTCTTTGTATGTTGCTTTTTTGTGAAAGAGGCATGGATCGTGACCGATAAGTTTGTTTCTCTTCGCGCAGTCCAAAAAGTACACGATGAAGAGGAATTTCTTAAGCATGAATTTATTCATCAATGGCATAAACGATGGTAAACGTAAGTTGATTACTGTAGCGTGGGAATGACTTTTCACGATTTGAGGGTCGGAGAAAAATCGAGCGAGTAAAAACTTACTCAGACCTATTATGTCGCTGTTTGATTGTAATGGAATTTTCTCACCGTAGATTGCCTCCAGGCCGATTCTGAGCCACAGAGGATTATAACTCAGGAAAAGTTCTAGAATGATCTTCTGTAAACCTGTATGAATACGAACATTGCTATAATTTAAAACACTTCTCATACTTGTTCCTCTCGATAGTTTTGTAATTATATATAATACTTGTAGAACTAGAAGTACTAACTTGAAGTAAGTACGTACCGATATCTCTGTGGAGATCTCTGTCTTGTCTTATTACTAATATTCCTTTTTCGACGCATACAGTGGCCCGAGACAGCACAGCGACTATATCATTACTTTGTACCATGACGCAGGCTGCTCGACGTAGCAGGTTGAGACGAGTGTTCGTATGATAACTACAAATATATTACTCGATTATAAATCTTTTAAAATCGTCATCACAATTCTGATGTTATTTAACGTATCCGAGCAAAATTCGAAACTAGTTGTTCGTCGTGCCCCTGATTTGTGTGAAAGGCACGGTTCTAGTATATTGTACAAAAAATCATACCGAGCAGAAAGAGCTTCCTTCGTTTCCGCCAAATCAACATCAACTTTCGATCGACACGACATCCATATTTTGGCTACATCAACGCAAATCATGTCCGTGTCCGTTGTCAAGTGTTCGGGTGGTGTTAAGAGAGCATTGAGCCACTTTTTAAACTCTCCTTCTTGATTGCGTACCCATACATCATCCCAATAAAGGGTACTGAAAATTTGACCAATAAAACATTGACTATACCATTCATTGAAAGATTCACATTGAAATCAAATTTCCATCGACTCGAATTCATTACAATACAAAATTCAAATGGTAGGAATACTAACGACTCTGGTAGATGGAAGTTTGAATAACATCAAACTCCAGGTGCACCGTTATCAAAACCGAATGCGGCTAATTTACCTGGCAAGAAACGGATCTTCGGTCATAGAAGCAGCAAAGGGATCTGGATTACATAGCATAGCAAAAAAATCATTCGAGTCTCGCAGTTTTTCACTGATTTCCACTTTCCTTCGCCTAGAGGGGTCCGGTGAGCTTTTGTTCCTGGGAATCCCAGTCAGTGATAATTTTGCTATTCGAACGCCTGGTACGGAAAGTCGACTCTTATCTGTGGAGAGAAAACATCTTTGGTACGAAGCATACAGTAAAAAATGACTTGGTTTGTATCGAAAGTTTTACTTTTGAAACTCGTACTCAAACATGCCCTTCGTTTCAGTCCAGATATTTCCATACAACTTTTATCTTTGCTGATTCGTGAGGATTTTTTTGGTGAAATTTTACGCATTCGTGGCGTTTTTTCCTGAACATTTGGTTTTGGCGGCGAAATATCGATGCGAATGTTGTACCGAGTATCCTCTGGTGTTTTTACCCAGGTTTTGTTTGGTATCGAAGCACTATCATGCGTTTCTTCGCATATCATTTCCAAGCTTCCCGGACCCATTTTTGATACCAGGTTTGAGGAGTGGTTTTTCGATACTGGACAAAGCATGTCGCGATTCAATCCAGAATGATGAACATCGTGACAAGATTCCTGACTGCCGTTCGCATAAATCGGAGATGATGTTGACAAGTGGCACGAGGGGTTTTTGTTGATGACTGGAGAAAAATGAGCAAAACTTCGTGGCAAAACTATATCTGCCTCGGCATCTGCTAGTAAATTAAGATCCCAACTTTTCTTCAAACTCGAACCTGCATTTATTTCAAAAGTGTCATTGTTCACGCTAATTGGTGACCGTGTTAAATTACTGATCTCCGAAGTATTTTTTTCAATTTTTGTCGCAGGTGCCATGCCAGCGGCTGTGAAATTAATCTCATCGAGAATCATGGAAAAATCTGATTGCGGGTTTCCTGTTTTTTCTGGAGACAAAGAATCTGCAAACTCTTCTTTTTTAATCTCGTTATCAAATGTCTTGGCCTGGCATGTATAGGTTTCCCTTCTAATATCTGAATTGCCAGTAGCTTGTGGTGAAAGACTTATGCTGCGTTTTTCCAAAGAAAATTTACATTCTTCTGGCGTGACAGATCGTGGTTGTTCGATCTTGATGGACCACTTCGTCGGTAGTGGTGTCAAAGTACAGCTTTCAGATCTCAAAAAAGCTGATAAATTTGAATCGCAGCGATTCCCAGGCCTCTCGCGTGTTTTCTCGGGAGTTTGCCATTCTTTGATGTTAGATGAGCATACATTTTCTTTATTATACCCAGAAGTTGTTGAGATACTTCGACGTTTTTTTGGAGGATTAAACTCTAATATATTTTCAGTCGAATTCAGGACACGTTTCGATTCCCCTGATGGCCTTATCTGGGAAGCCTTTGGAAAGACGGACTTATTCTTCTGTCCGTTCTGTTTAGAGCCAAGTGTTGATGTGGTCAGTACAACGTCGTACTTGACACGTCGACTGTCAGTAAGTTGTATGATATCTCGCCAAGTTCCATGTTCTCTAGGTGTCCAACTTATAATTAAATCTTTCACTTGATTTGGCTCGATCGTTAATTCTGATAAATTCAATACAACGGCTCGGGTAGCCGGTGGACTTCTGGTAATGGTGACCTAAGACAACGAAAGTAAGATCAGCATTAATTTCCAACATCGTAAAATTTAATTAACAATATATATTTTGCAAAACAGATACATTCTACATTCTACTGTTCTTAGTAGTGTCAGACCACAGCTTCAGCTTCGACTATAATTTGATTTGATTAAATATAATTTGACCAAAGCCAAAGTTCTGAAATCATCAACCAAAAATGAACGAACTAATAATAAAGAGCAGTTTACATGTCACCAGCAAGCAACATAAAACCAAAAATTTTGTGCACATGCCGTGCAATATGTTTACATTGTTGTATTTGTAATTTTGATTATTGTTGCTATTACATTATTACATTACTATTTTGTATTACTCTGATAAAGAAATAAGTACATATGAAAAAAATGTCTTTATATTTTTATTATAGTGCAATTTCGAAAATGGTTCCAATCTTAAATGTTATACATACTCAAGTCGAATTTTTGACTAAGATATCTAATTTTTTTAACCTTCGGCTTTGGCCAAAGGTGATGATACGAGCCAAACGATAGGCTCCTGGGTCGGCCCAAAAGTTACTTTCGGTCGGACACTAGTTCTGACAGTTAAAGATAACGTGAAAGATTACCTGCAATTTTCGGGTATTACAATTCTTTAAACTTAAAGAACATTGAGATGTGGTGTATAGAGGTGATTCTATTCTAATTTTTGTTTGAGGTTGAAACGGAGCTAGTGCCAAGCTGAAGTTGGTCTCTGGTGGTGCTGGAGCTTCATGTTTTGTTTTAGGGGTGACATTGACCTGAGCAATAACACATCATCAATATTAATCTATCCTTGAATCTGATAAGCTATGAACGGAAGGATAGTCACAATGTGAATAAATCCATCAATAATTGGCAGTATTTTCACCGTCAAATGGAGTGTCAATCGCAGGTCTACAAGAAATATTTAAACATACCTCAAAATACATGATACTCCTCCTGCTCGATCGAAATTTGCTTAAAATAACGAACGCAGGCGTCGAACCTCGTCAGGAAACATTTAAAACGCAGACATTATAAATATAACCACTCAATTATTAAAATTCATTCAAGATTTACTGTACAACGAAGATTCCAACGGTCACGTTACAAACAGTTTGAATTTCTCGAGGCGGCGAGAGGGAGTCGTCAAGTGTGAAGTTGGTAAAAAAAGTTGAACGTGTTTTCTGTGCTACGAACCAATGGAGTGAACGTATACCGCTGAAAATGAGAGAACAACGCTCTGATTGGTTCGTCATATTGACCTGTGGATATCAACCAATCACGCGCGTTTTATCTATGCTAGTTATTTTCTGCAAGTCAGATTCACATGAGAATGAATGACAACTACACAATCGGAAGTGGAAACATAAATACTATTCCCGTAGAAAAATATATGTATTTTTGTAATATTATTAGTCGAATATTTACACTTTGCGAATGTAAGATCCGTTTTAGCATAAACATATCAAATGACCGAATGATAGTTGAGAAAGTTGGTACGCATAGTTTTCACTCTATTAATATGTGTATATAGCGGTTATGTTGTTATTTACCTATTTTTTTTAACAGCCATCACTCCACGATATTTGACCGTGTTGTCTGTAGTTCAAATATAGGAAAGACAATATTCGTTTGAATAAATGGGACGATACTCTAGTGATTCTGATTCAGATCTAAATAGTAGACACCGCAGAAGGCATCATAGAAGATCCAGGTACATTTGCATCCAATGCGTCTAAGTTCCTAATCTAACATCAAAAGACACACATAATCGGAGAGAAATGCATAAATTTGGCGCAATTGTTTTTATACAGATCAAGTAGTACGGATTCAAGCGATAGTTCGTCATATCGGAAAAGATCAAAGCACAGTAAGTCTAAACGCCATCGAAGAACGAGTTCTCGCTCAAGAGACAAAGATCGGACATCCAGATCTCATAAATCATCACGAGGTAGTTCCAGAGATCGCGAGAAACGACACAGATCTCCAGAATCTAAGACGTATGTCTCGGAACGAAGCAAAAATAAATTCCAAAGATCAGTTTCGAGAGAAAAATCAACTAGTCGATCGAGCAGTTCTCAATCGAATGTGAAAATTGTCAATATAGACGACCGCACCAATTCCACATTGTTAGGTATGAAGTTTCAACACTCGTACCCGCGTGATAAACGGAAACTTGACTGACGTAACTCGAAAATGTTAAACAAATTCAATTCGTTACAGATGATGTCCATTGTGAAACAAAGATCAAAGATTCGATATTGGATGAAATCAACTCTGAGAAATGGGTGCCGAAACAATTTACATCATCGTCTCAAAGCAAACACACAAAGTCTTCGAATATCATCATTGATATTACTGCAGATACAATAAGAATCCCACCTGTTGTCACACTTTCCGAAACGGAGGAAAGCATATTTCATGCCTCGGTAATATTTGCATTGAAGTTTTTATATCCACGAATACACAGATGAAACTGCTGGTGTGCTATGATTGCGCGAAAGAAACCCCACAAGTTGTTCTGTGTCCAAGTGAATCGCAATTTACAGATATTCTATTTTATACGTAAAATATTCCTTTTCTTGAAATTTGATTCGAACATCAGCTTCGGAATTGTCATCCAATTCAGTAATCCTGTCAATGCAAATTCTATAATTGTCATTTTGTCATTTTAAATAAGACCTTGGAATCCAAATTATTGTATTTCTTGCACTTTTGTTTACAACCAATATCGTTTGTGAATCTGATTTTGTGATTTGTTTTTTTCATTCAAATATTTTTACAATTTCAGATAACATCGGATCAAGAATCGCGATTCGACAGATGGGTGAAAAAATTATATACCTTGCGACAAAAAGCAATCACAGAATTAAATCAGTCATCAATTGTTTAAGATTTTAGTAAATTAGCTCTTCATGAAGTTGTACATCCCAACGATAGTAAAATGATTGAGAAATGAACTGTTTTACTAATTAAACGTGAGCAATTTCATTACGAAAAGATGTAGAGAATTTCAGGAACAAGTTTATCAACGACGTTTGTATCCTAAGGATAATTCTTTATAACTATATCATACCTATCACTGGAAGTAGATAGGAATGCAAATTTTCAACTGTGTCAGCTCATGTTATGATTATTGATAACAACGAAAACCTGAAAAATACATTGATATTGAATCATTTTATTTTTATACGAGGCGCAGAGGATAACATAATTTATAAATAATTGTTTGTCACTGTGGTTGGCTGTTGTGCGTCGTCTTAATCCGTCAATTATTTTCAGATATAAGTTTTATGGTTTATAAGCTCATATAATGATAAATATGCTGGGAACATAATAAATGATCATTTTGTCCATCATTTACGTATAGTCTATTTCTTCAATATACACATTTTTCCTTATCTTCCTAAAAGATTTTGAACAATTCAATCCACGATTATCGTTGTTCAAGTTTCCAATATCAGTAATTAATTTCGGTTTGCATAATTTTTACACTTATCATAAAAACTATTCCATTTCGTTAAAATAGTAGGTTGAGAACGGTTTATCGAATGTTTCAGAAAAAACTGGATATTTTTTTGTTCGTTTTGTTCTGAATTTCGTGTTGTGAATATCCAGAGAAGTTTGTGATTTCCAGGAAAATTCTAACATTACGTATAATTTGATTACTGATTTTCTTTTATATATCGCACGGTCTGGCGACGTATTTTAACATTTTTTTTTCATTTCTGAAAGTTTTTCTAGCATTAATCGTAGAAGTTTATTCATTAATTATATTTCGTTATATTTCATGACTATGAAAAATGGAACGATACGTTCCGCTACGCATTTTATTTTATTGGAATCTATAAAACTTTGGGAAAAAAAGTGAGATCCGCGCAATTTGATTAAAATAAGAATAATTACATAACGTTCGGAAATACAAGCTCGTCAAAACTGCAAGGAAGAGCTCTGACAATTCTATCTACAATTATATTACGACAAATGTCATTGAAGGACAATAATCCATAAACGACAGCAATAACACAGAAATAACAATACTAAAGACGCGTATCGATTACATAACATCCATTTTCATGATGTATAATAGATTATTAATACGATATTTAATCTAGCAAATTCATATAAATGTACCGGGATAAATTTCACCTCACGCCTCGCAAGACTCGACGTTTTCATTTAGCCATTGGTTCGATAGCACGTGCTTGCTCCTCGTACGCCTCAAGTTCTCCTATGTTGACAATGTCGAATGCGATAATATTTTTTCCCGCGAATTGAGTGTAAGTCAACTCAGGAACGCTACGTTTCTCGACTGCAAATGAAAAATTTAATAACCTTTAATGCATTATCCCTGCATTAACAACTCAGTTTCATGTTTCTCTGAGATGCTTTTCAGTTGGTAACACTTGATTTGGAAATCGAATAGCAGAGACTGTTTGTCTGAATCGACATAAGAAAGACTGCCTGATTTTTTACTCAATTTTTTTAAAGCTCGTAAGACTATTCTCTGATGATGATCAGTCTTGTTGAGTATTCAATCGAATCATATTAATTATAAACTGATTACGTACTGAAATCATCGTTTTTCTTCAATCTATACGTAGGCAGATCTCGGCACTCTCTAGCAATGTATGTTCCTAGGGAGGACAGATCGGTTATCGGTGGCAAGATGACTTTCATTGTTTCACGTACTATGTCCGTATCAACTTCGTAATATCCTGTGAGAAAATCACGATTAGTACAAACGTTTCACAACACTGCTCTAAAAATGCCCTTTGACGATAATTTGAAAAACATTGGCATTGGATTATTTCATGTTTTTTTAATTTGGGTTTGGGAGAAGTTAGTCTTCAAAGTACAAGTTATAGTTTTCTAACCCCTACCTTTGTACATTTTATTGACAAGATCAAAAAGATTCCGGGGTGGTAGAATTCTCTCTCGATTTAATGGCATTACGAAACAGCGGTGTTGCTCCATATCGATGATTCCAGTTTTATTCTTGAGAAAAAAAAGGCAATTTGAAAATGATAACGGCGAGTTCCTGGTACAGTTATAATAGTAGGTAGTTATAATATTTTACCGTATTGAAATCGTGGATGTAACGACCTTGGCGACCTCCGTGAAAGTCTGGAACGTAGATCTTTTCGTAATTTTCATCTTCCAAACCAATTTCAAATTCCTCTTTGAAGAAATTCAAGTTATTATCAGCATTGAAAGCCTTGTCGCCAAAGTTTACAGCATCGGCATGTGGTCGGTCGAGATCAACCAAAACATCTTTGGAATAAGATGCTTTCTCCGCATCGTAATATGGCACGTTACACCAGCCTCGAAATCGATGGATTTGAGCTCGAGCGTATTGTTTGTAGATATATACGCCTCCAATAACACCGATACATCCCAAAAACAGAGCACTCAAAAATAGGCAGACAGTTGTTAGAGAATTGAGACGATTTGCACGCTTGCGATAGCGGAGTACGTAACGTCCGGGTAAGTTGACTGCGGCATATTGGCCTTCGGCATCTGTTTTTGCATCTCCCTGCTAAATGAGAATTTCACATTTAATTCGTTATGTGCTATCGTGTTGGTTTTCAGTTCCATATTGTTTCATATTTCATTCGAAACAAAATAAGAACTATGCCCAGTGTCAGGTTTCACAATCATGATGTTACCAAAATAACTGCACTTCAACTGGTTGTGAAGATGTTATCAAAAAGAATCGTGAAACTTTAGCCTTATTTGATGTCAGAAGTGACACGTATAACATAAATTAATAAAAACAAATTATGGAATAGCATAAAGTTTTAAGACAAATGTATAATTTACACGCAGAATTGAAAAAGAGAGAACAACTAATGTATGTGTGCATGCGAATAAGGTACACTAACGCAATCCACACAAGCAGATAAGAGATGAAGGTTCAATTAGATGTCAGTTTTCACAGTAATCCTAAATCATGATATGTAGATGACTTCCAAGTTCTTTGACGAATATTCATTATCGATAGATATGGCGAAAAAACATTACAAATTTTCATGTTGACATTTTCGACTATAATATGACCTAGTTATAAGATAGACAAAACGGTGTCTGCAATTATTTACGTAATTTCATTTTGTTTATTTTAATGCAATCATGGCCCGTCACAGTACTATTAGTCATAAGAAGAAAATAATATATATTAATAAAACGGAATTTTTGAGAGATATAATAGCTTTCAGAGCAAAAAACTTGATCGACGAGGGATTTTGTTCTTCTTTTTTATCAAATCAATTCGTTCAACGCTGCATTGAATGGATATGATGAGAAAAGAAATAACATCATTATAATATATTATCAGTTCACAGTGTCTATAGTGCGGTTTGTCCTGCGGTTTACGTTATCTGATGTTCCCCTCAATATAGAACGTTATACACAGGTAATAAACTTGTGTCGGTATCTACCGTATCTACATCCTACATATACGAACAGGGGAGCATCACGCCTACAAACATGCTATTGTTGCAAAAAGGCGTCAACTTCTTGTCAGCATTTATCTGGATATTTCAAGGTCCGTTGAATAGGTATATGTTTATGACAATGCGACCAGTTTAGCGCCGTGTGGAATTCTCGATTAACTAATCGCAATTACGAAGTTTCCCGAACATTCTGAAAGAATATCAACAATGCGTAGGATTCTTTGTCGATAATCGTTTTCAACTCAGTTGTACCTTGTACGATTTTCTTTGTCCGTGTTAGTTCTACAAGATTCTTAATTCTGCGGATAAGTCGAACGTACTCCGTATTGCTCCGTATCACGGTATGTATATATTCATGTTATTGCGTACGTAGCTCGGCAAATTCGACGAGATGTATACATAACTAATAGGATGGTATAATACGTCCCGTCGATATGTTTCGGAAGGAAAACAGAATTGTCGCAAAGATGTTCATAGGACGATGAAAAAGATAATTGTACTTAATACGTGTCATAGAAAATCAATTGAGCTACGCTGACAGAGAACAAAGGTTTTAATCGTAATTGAAGTTTTACTTGCCGTATTAACGTCGTCAACAACCAATGGTAGCTCGACTATATCCGCAGTCTTCTTTTCACCGATTGCCTTCGTGATTATCGTCATTTTTCCCAAGTTATCTTTACGCCCTCACTTCGTATTTATATCGGGAACTAAGAAACAATTGACATGAATTACACAACGGGTTGTTATGTATCTTTCAAACGAATGCGCGCCTCGTAAACGCGACTGACGTAAACGTCAATACCAAACCAAGTATCCGTCTTTACTACTATCGTTGACTATCGGTGACAAAAGGTTACTATTGCTGAGATCAGTTGCGAGTTGCGATACTTGCGAGCACTTGTGAGGCCGAACGAACGATTTAACGACGACGTATTCACTGATACTAATGTACGCATACGTGTCCGTTCAACACCAACGGGAACGGGGACAGTGATTGATCGGTAATACGCGCACCCCCCCCTATCGCGCACGATGCGTTCTTCGCGCTTGTGTTTGCGCACGAGCAGCTCCGTCGGTAAGAAGTCGTGAAATCTATGAAGATTTACCAACTAGGTAATTACGAATTTATGAACAATGGACCATGCGTCGCATTTCTAGAGATAAAAACAAAACCAATCAGAACCAACGAATCATTTTATACATGTATGAACCTCGAGCCCGGATATGGCAACGAAATAGAAACAATAATGAATACAAACATTAGCATGTTTACCTACAGAACCAACGCTTTTGACTGCGCAGTACTTATACGTTTGCGTATGTTACGGAGTAATATACTCGGGTCACTTGTGTAAGAAGCCAGTAGCATTCATCAAATATCTTGACAAATCTATCGTTGAATATTATGAAAATACTTTTCCTGCAATGCGAAATTGTCAAACTTAACATACTGACTCAACAAATCACTAAAAATCCATTTGAAATAAGCTCAAGAAGTCGTCAGATATCAATAGTTCCGTACGACGCCGCTACGTCCGCGAATTGTTCACGAGTTTGCCGTTCACATTCGATTGATGTGTTTCGAGCGTTTCGAGTTAAATCGGCGTCTCTCGTCTCCGGTGTCACCGCTCCGGTATTAAGGGTGGGTCTGCATTTTGTGGGAGGGGTCGTACGAAGGGCAGATTCGAAGGCTATTTAAAATTATAACAAAGAAAAAGCTGCGTGAAATTGGAAAACAGATCGGCATTACCCTTTCGACTGGAAGTTCGAGTGGACCCGGTGTAGGGTGTTCTAAAAATCAAACAAGTAGTGCATTACACACATCAGATACCGTGTATACGAATCAACGTATCATACGCTATATCCATATACCCTGGTCATATACATACGCGCTGTCACACGTATATACACACATCTGTAACAAATGGGTGATTATATCTCGTGCGGTGGATGAATCAGGATGAATCGGTCCATACATCCGTAGAACTCCGAATCTCCAACACCCTATTCCAACACCAACGAAAGACTACGCGTTTTGCAATTTTGTCGACTTTACCATCCTTCCTCCCTTCATGCAAGCATTGCCCTCAACATATTACCACTCGAACGCCAAAGCCTGCACTTGCATTCGTTTATGATCGTATAACATCTAGTTTCGATAATCCGAATACACGGTTGTATCTCAACTCTACACATAGTCTAGGGTGGGTGATAGATTTCGCCGAAATAGCAGAAAAACCTAACTAATAATCGTAACTCCGAAGAAGCACAGATACATTCATATATAAAGAGACGCAGGAAGATCACGTACAACGATAATACACCGACGTTTGGTCATCAGCTAATAATTAAGTTTTATGCGGGAATATGTCAAGCCTCAAAATTGGTAAGATGATCATTTTACTCTTCATCAATATCTATATACCGGAATATTAGAAATCGTAGTCTGTAGCTTTAAAAATATACTTACACGTACAACACGTATTACTCATCTACCTATATTTATGTATAAATGCATATACAACTCCATAGGAATAAAAATCTATGCAGCCTACCTAACAACGGTTGTCACACACAAATGTACACGCAACCAGTTTTCATATTTGCTTCAGAAGAACGAGTGAGCTTTTAAATATTTCAGTCTGATCAGGGATCCGAGATTATTTGTCGTCGAAGCAGACTACCATTGTAGATTCTTACCAAAATTAAAATCGATGTCCTGATGCTATACGCTATTGGATGTAACGTTATCCAAAAGAAATTTTATTCACGAGTTGGAGAACTTATTAATAGTATCGTTCGAATCCCTGACATTTAACGACTATGAACTTTAGTTGTTTCAGATACAGTGATAATTATATGAATATAGTTATAGATTAAATGAATTATCGTACATAATTAGATATCTGTTAGCTTACACTTTCATTGCTGTAATCTTAATGAGACGGTGGACAGATAATTGCATGAATCCACATCTGCATTGCTTTTTTATTCCAGTATCATTATACTTTATGGTAAATGATCATATTATTTGTCTGTTTGCTTACATAGTCGCACGCTGTGTCTTCACTTTTGAATCGTTAATGATTTAATCTTCGCATTATGTCAAATTCTACAGCAAAAATGAACAATTAGAGAAATATTACGATTAGCGTGTAAACCTTGTCATTTGACAGAGAAAATCCAACTGCGACGACCTAATTAAATAAATGCTGAGATTTATTCGAGGACAAGTTTCAAATGCAAATTACTTTATGATTATTAATGATTGATTCATATTTTTGTTTTATCTCAAAGTGTTGGTAGTGCATTCGCTTGACGTACCATTGCGAGCGATGGACGACGAACTGAGATCGACAAGGGCGTGCCAACATTAAAAAAAGCAAAAATCCAGATACTGGTATTGAGCGTAACGGATCAAAACGCAAAAGAATTACGTTTTAAAAAGAACTGCTAAAGAATGAATGCCTGCTGCACAAACGCCGCCGACACGACATTAAGCAGGTTTAAAGCTCGTTCGATTAGTACGTGAGGCAAACGTTAATCGGCACGACGCGCGGACGTACATATATCTCTGTTAACGCACATGGCAGCCATGAAGCATGGTACGTTTATTTGAATTTGTTGGCTTGAAGTTTGAACGCCGCTTGAGCGTAGTTCGGAGTGATTTCTATCTCACCCTATCTCTCCATAATAATTCTATTGTTTGTATCTTATTGTTTCTTTAATTTACCATTTTCTTTGGCCGACTTTCATCTTATACCAATGAAATTTGATTACTGGTTAAACAATCTTCATTCAATGATGCTCATTTCGTTATGCTCCTATTTTTAGGCAAGACCAGTCAGGACGACGTTTGCTACGTCGTCGCTAAGTATGATTACGGGGCCCAAGGCGCTCAAGAATTGGATTTACGAAAAAATGAGCGTTACTTATTATTGGACGACTCGAAACACTGGTGGCGTGTGCAGAGTGCTAGGGGCCAAGCCGGCTATGTACCAAGTAATTACGTCAAAAAAGAGAAACCATCGCTATTTGACAGCATTAAAAAGAAGGTCAAAAAGGGATCGGGGTCAAAAACCTTACCGTCCTCAAACTCGCCATCTAGAGCAGTGGAATCTCCAACGATGGCGAGAAGATTACCTGCTGATCCCAGCGAGGCAATAGGAACAGCTGTTGTCAAATACAACTACCAAGCACAACAAGCCGATGAATTGTCGTTGGTAAAAGGAACAAGAATTCTAATATTAGAAAAAAGTAACGATGGATGGTGGCGAGGTCAGAGTGGTACTCAAGCTGGTTGGTTTCCATCAAATTATACGCAAGAAGAAGGCGACGCTGATGACACGTTGCACACATATGCAATGGCCGAAAATGTCCTGGACATTGTTGTAGCTCTCTATTCTTTTTCTTCTAACAACGATCAGGAACTCTCTTTCGAAAAAGGCGATCGCTTAGAAATACTCGATCGTCCACCGGCTGATCCGGAATGGTACAAAGCACGAAACGGGCAAGGTCAAATCGGCTTAGTACCGCGGAATTATTTGCAAGAACTCAGCGAATATCTCACACAACCTTACCGCGAACGTGGTATGGCTACCAGCGAGGTTGGAGCTGGTGATTCGCTGGAACGAAGGCCTGATTCCGGTGATCGACCTCACTTGGTCGGTAAACCTTGGTATTATGGTCGGATTACACGTTCTCAATGTGACACTCTTTTAAATCAGCATGGTCAAGATGGAGATTTTTTAATCCGAGATAGCGAAACGAACGTAAGTTCTTGAATTGACACGAGTAATGTCGGATTTTTATTTTCTATGAAAAGGATTTCTATAACATTTGTTTCGAGATCATAGTAGTCAATATAAAGTTAAAACTCGACCTGGAAATATGAAGAAATACACGAAAAACTCTAATTGAATACTTTTAACTTTCTGCCGTACAGATGGGAGATTATTCTGTGTCTCTGAAAGCACCGGGGCGCAACAAGCACTTTAGGGTACATGTTGAAGGTGCACTATACTGTATTGGTCAGCGAAAATTCCACACGCTTGATCAATTAGTGGATCACTATCAACGAGCTCCGATATACACGAACAAACAAGGAGAGAAATTATTTTTGGTTCGTCCGTTACCAAAAGGTAATCCTAGTAGCAACGGTTGCTAAATGTCTTCGATTTATTGTTAAGAGAAATGTGAAAGAGATGAGTGATGAGCAAAGATGAAGTAACCTAAGATTTATCATTTTTTCATTCTGTCTCTAGAAAATATCTGTAATATCTAATAATGCCTACCTAGCGTAATATCATTGTCTGGATATCATGTCACCTTAAGCAAACATTTATACACGATTAAACTAACAATTAATTGGTGAGCTAGTATCTTAGTCTATTATTTGTCATTTATTATTAAAAAAAAGATATTTAATATATTGCTATAAAGTGATATTATAGCCTAATACGGGGTCGAACGCGAGATTAACAAAGACCGGTCTTGTAGCCTCTGGCACAACTTTTTTATATCGTGGACAAAACTTTTAGGATTCCAACATGCCACATGAATTTTGAAATTAGCCTTATAAGAAAACTGCAGAAAAAATCATCATATCTGTTTGTATGTTCATCCGAAAAGTCTTCCTTGAAATCTCTACGCTATCGAAGATAATTGATCAAAGACGAATGCAACTTGTTGTCCGTGGTGCTTCCGGCATACGTCCGGTCTTCGTTCTGTTTCTCACGACGTCGTCGAACCGAGCCAGAGCAAATTCTAGCATCGGTCATCTAGTTTATTTGTAACGGCAGCTAAATGATTGGACTCATCTAGTTGATAGTAAACTGAAAGCTTTTTACGAATGCGACGCCATATTCAAACGACGGTGTTCAATGTTTTATTTATTAAAATTAGAAAAGTAACGTATCCAGCTACATAATATAGCACGCGCGCAGCCAAGTATAAATGAATAGCCCAATAACCGAAGAAAAATGAGATTGACTATGAAGTAATAAATTAATTCATCATTCGGATAACGAGCCGCGTAAACTGGATCTCAACCATTTATCAATTCATACAAAATTCCAGGTAATCTAAAGCAACAATAATAAAAGTAATGCTTCGCACTCATCATGAGTTTGAATTAATCGATCGATTATTGAGCTCTAGTGTAAACCAGGTCTATGCATATAATAAAATAAGTTAAAAACAAGACTAAGTGTTCATTTGTGATTTTGTATTTATTAGACAATTTTTTTAACTGAATAAACCATCTTTAAGTGTGCATTTTTGAGAATGAATAATTTTTCTTTATTTATTGTTCCTCGACTAAACAGACAGTATATGTATAGTATAGTTGCCAATAATAATGGCCAAATAGTTACGCCTCGTGTCATTGTTGAAAACAGTTACTCAAATACGAAGTAAAAATGTTAGCCATATACCATACCAGTAACACACATCTAATACTTATAGTTTTCCAAAATGTAATGCATTTACCGATAATCAATCCATAGCATCTCATCCCTTTGCTGGAATCCTTGTTATGCTATTCATAGGAATGAAATTTCCGTTTCATGAAAATTCTGGCACAACGAATATCTCATTTTCAGAATAGATTGTTCGTCAATGTTTTATGTCTCGGAAAAAAAATGCACTTCCTATATTTTTGTAATATTTTCAAAATTCAAATCTTTCGGAAAGCGAATGTACGTGTATAATAGAAAATGTTCGAAGATTGATTTATTGAATTAATCATTACACGAATTGAACAATTGTTAGAACAATCATCAGCATAGAAGTTTTACGCCTTGTTGATTATCCCTTTCATGGAAAACCATCATCATCCTCCTCTGCCATTTCCTTAGCAAGTTCCAAATCCTGTTGTTCGCGTTCTCGTCGTTCTTCTGCGGATTCCAAATCTTTGCCGTATGATTTCGGTGGGTAACGCATAGCTTTGACGCTTTGATTGTGTAAGTCGAGGCAGAACGTGATACGTTGATGAAACGCAAGCAGAGGTTCTCTGGTGCAGTAGATATCGGTCGTTTCTTTGCTTCGCATGTACCCATTTTCTGGATCCAGAGTAGCTTCAATTACGCCATCTCGAATAGCTTTAGCCACAATAAATTCAGCATCCACGCCCGAGTCCAATCCCAGCTTACGTGCAATATCAGCAGGTGATATTCTCGAATATGAAGATCCAACGGAGCGTATCGCAGTCTTGATGACGTTGTGTCTCAAGCGCAGAATTAATGTAAACGTGTGATCTGAACGAAATTGTGGTCCAAAATTTTCCAAAACCTCGCCGAAGCGTTGCAAATTTCCAAGTCTCACGGCTTGAGTAAGTTGAAAGTACGGGGCCAAAGAGCGACGGAGAGCTGCTTGTCGAAATATTTGCCTCTCGGGGATATCTCCGAGAAGGAGTTCAACGGTGACTGCAAGCTTTTGTACCGTTTGTCTAAAGCCAACAGCTGTTGTTTGCGGAGCTTTTCGCATCGCTTGCACAAGATACTTATGGGCAGCAGAATATTCGAGCCTTGCTGCCTTTATTCTACCCAAATAATAAAGGAAACGAGCCCATTCGTTGTTGCTTGCAGTTTCTGGGAACGTCGATTTCAAAACGAGCTTGTCTGCTTGATCGTAAAGACTGTAATGAAGATAATTCCGGAGTAGACAATTAATCAAGACAGCTTGACCTTCATAGTCGTTTCGCAGTGTTGCCGTTCGTAATCTCGAATGAAGGAAGCCTCGGATCTTGTCGAGTTGACCAACGAGTTCGTAAGCCCGCGAGTGATAGAAATAGCATTTGGCGGCTATTAGATCGATCGTACGTCGATTCTGGGCTACAATTTTTTGGACGAGAGCTTCGGAACAGCGAACTGCATCCTGATATTTTTGAGCGTCGATGAGTCTTACTAGCACTAACAGATGAACGTAAGCATCGATTTCAGGCAGCAAAGGCAAAGCAGAGCTGCGGAAACGCTGGACAGCAGCTTGCGTTCCCTCGTCATCCATCGGTTCCTCAACCCATGCCAAAATAGCATCTCTTTCAGCAGCCGAACGGGTATAAAATCCACCAATAATACCACGTAGAACAACTGCGTTCAGTTTGCGCCGAGTATTCGGAAGTGATCGTAGTACTCGAAGAACGAATCGTGGCTCCTTGTTTTGCACTGCTTTTTCAATTTGTCTCGTATGCTCCCGCAAATCGTGAATCGTCAGCAAATCTGCATCCTTTTTCTCTCCTACTTCTCCCTCGACTGGTACTTCAGAGGCCGAAGGAACTTCGCCCACTTCCATTGCCTCGACGTTTCGGTTACCCAGAACGCCCATCTCTTTGTGATGAATTACTTTCTTGTTCTGGAAATTGAAATGGAAATAAGAATTTGGAAAACAGTAGTTGATTCTCACGAAAATTGTTGCATTGACGTAAAACAAAGCACATAGAACAGGATCAAAAAAACGGTGTATACGTTCTTCATGAGAAAATTTTACAAACCTGGTGAAACTAAATCTTAGAACAATGTTCAATGAGATAGAATGCAAGAACTTATGACACGACGAAACGTCAAATTTTAACGTTACCTAAATTTCGGCTAACCTCGATTCAGTTGTCTCAAATCATCGAATGATCCACTGTGCACTCTCATTTCCCCCAATCGCTCTCGTTCCGTGTTCCGTATTCCGCGTTCGGAAAGTACGAATAAACAATATAAGGATATACCTATCCAATGCCTCGATTAAACTACGAAATCCCACGTATAATGAATCAGAAAATAATAAAAAATACGTAACACAGATACTTTATGTCACCATTTCATTATATTGACAGTTAAATCATATTTAAAAAGAAGGAATTTCTGTGGTAATTCGGGTAAAAATTTCAGATCCAAGGAATCAAGGGGTGTAGTCCTGCATCCTTGTATAGATTACTTTGATAATAGATTTACCACAGGATCCTTGGGATGCCCAATGGATATCCAATGCTGCAATGGTAATATTACGCTCTTGTCCAAATAGTTGTTGCCTTAGTAGTTGATACATGTTCAGAAATTACATGATTTAACGAGTGGTCAAAAAAAAAAGACATTATGACATACCGTCGATTTATAGAAAGTTATCTTTCAAGTGCATTTAATGCTGTAATTTACACGTGCTTCGAATTTCATGAATATGCTATGCTTTAGTTACTTGTGTTCGCCGATAGATGGCCATAGCCACGTCAGTCAGGCAGGCCTACGTGGCGCTATTGGCCATACACACCCCGAGCCAATTGAATGCGACCAAGTACGGAAGCAATCAATCACGTGCAAGCATTAGAGAGAAACTTACTAGATCATCTCCGTTGATTGGTTGTTTCGGCACTTGGCTCGCATCAAATCGACCATTGCTTTACGCTTCGTATCACCATTGAATAAGAAATTTGAGGACTGTCATCGCTTAGCACAACGAAATTATCGGCAAACCCTACTCCAACAATAATATTATTGTCGATTGTTGATGTTAACCGCATAATTAACAACGTGTTAACAACCAATTGATCATCGTGTTGTAACTTGTAGTTAAACAACCTTTTTCGTACAAGTATCCAGATCCTCGTCAAATTTTCTCATCACATAAAACGTTCCACGTTACTGTGATTACTAATTATGGCAACATCTAAGTCTAACTCACGGAAAACAAAGTGGTCTCTGGATTTCGCACACAGGTATTTGGCTTTATGAATATTACTGGAGCAAATATTGTATGTTCTTTATATACATTGTTCGTTCGACATATCATCCGCGAGCAAAATTAATGGAAAGTATACTATCGCTTGTTTGTTTTCCAGCAAGAACAAACAGGAAAGAAATGTAGATATTGCAAGTCCTCCAGGTTATAATCCATCCGTAGCACTTGCGCATAACACGGAAGCTCTTCGCGAGACAGATTCCAATCATCTAATAATCAAAAAATCGTGGGACTTGGCACTGGGGCCTTTGAAACAAGTACCAATGAATCTTTTCATTATGTATATGGCTGGTAACTCGATATCTATATTTCCTATCATGATGGTAGGAATGCTCATCATTAGACCCATCAAAGCTCTATTCGGGCTACAACAAAGTGAGTATTCCAGTTTTTACGCAAAACGTTACATCAAAGTTGGGCTACAATGGTTTTCGTGTCCACTGTTTGAATTGGATTTTGGACATTCAAAGGGAAATTTCAGCATAATCGTTATTCTCATTATTCTAGCTTTCAAAGTCATTGAAGGGACGCACGCCTTTGGCCAAAAATTTGTCTTTTTCCTTGGACAATTGGTGAACGTGGCTCTGGCACTGTACAAATGTCAATCGATGGGCTTATTGCCTACTCATGCATCTGATTGGCTAGCATTCGTGGAACCGCAAGCAAGAGCAGAATATTGCGGGGGAGGCCTTTCGTACGTGTGATGTTCGGTTGCAAATCTTTAAATTGTTACATCAAATCTCCGACAAAATGTTTTGTATCGGATGAAACTGCGGTATGGGAGTAATAGACAAAGAAGATGACAAATCGCTTGAGTTCAAACATAATATTAAAATATTCCAGTAACGGTGACATGTATGTGAAACTCTGTTGTCAGAATTAAACTATAGTTAATTTATTACTGTTGAGAGTCCCCAGCTTTTTCTGTTCACGGACCAATTCTGTGCCTTCTTTTCACCCGTCACTTATCTTTCCTATACTCATCTGTAAAAGCTTTAAACTTTTCATACAACTTTGATGGTTCGTCCACTCTTGGTACCTACAAATAAAATGAGTAAGCTACTATTCCAGTCTCGCCCAACATCTCAATAATTCGTTTACCTCATAGTTTTGACTTATATATATTCCGGCATATACACCAATTCCGAGAGTTACCTAGGACAAGTGATTAAGTTAGGTTAGGTTACAGAAACAGTATATTTTAATATTCATTTGATCGGATGAAGCTAAAATGATCCAGGAATACGTTGCGCCTACCAGAAAACGTATCATAGTTTAAGCTGTTCTCGTACGAGGTAACACGATAAGCGGAGAGTTTGCCGATAGCAATAACGTTGATTTCCAGCGATTGTGATCGCGCGACGTCCTGATCAGTCCTGATCAGTAATAGTACGTTGACATAAGAACATTAAGCCGGACTTGAGTTCTCAACGTTGCGATTGGTCGAGATCTACGCAGCCGTAGACCTTTTCGAGGTTAGGATGAAAGATTACGGCTCTAATGTTACCTAAAATTTGGATGACGTTCTTTTTCAAGCTTCCATCAGTCATTTGAAGTGCAAAGGTCAGGATTATTTATTGCATGCTAATAACGGCCAGAATATATTCTATACTAGTCATTCTAAATAAAAACATAGTACTTTGTTTATTCTATAGGAACCTTATACAGCAAGAATGATATGAATGATTCTAGGCAGTTTCATGCAAAGTGTATGTCAAAGAAATGATGGTGAATTTTGTACGAATCATAACCAGAAGTAGACTTCCTTTAGGACATAATAGGCAAAGGATATTGGACTTCGAAAGGTCAATACATAGTCGCAACGACACTACAACTACGAGACAAACGCCGTCTGAATATTGTGTAAATTTAGTCAGGTACCTTGCAAATGTGGACTATTTGAAAGCATGTCGGAGTAATGATTAACCCAGGCAAAGTTTTATATTTGCAGGAAATACGATTATGAAAACTATCTATGTACTTTGTTGCTGCCATCTGCTGTACGGTCTATAGCTTTTGCTGTTAGGGCATTCAATGTTGAAATTGCCCAGGTGGAAGATCAAGTCCGTGACAATTCTATTGGCCAGATGAGATTCAAATTTTGGGAGGATTCTTTAGATAAAATCTACAATGGAGCTCCACCAAGGAGTCCTGTTGCATTGGAATTACACCGGGTATATCGACTGTCATTGATATCAAATTATTTTCATTGTATAAAATGTCAACAAGTTGAAACATTAATTTTTTTTCTGTGTAGCAATGCTTTTTCAACTAATTTTAGATTTGTTAATTATACAGGCCATTTCAAAGCACAAATTATCAAAGCGTTATCTGAAAAGGCTTATTGATGCACGTTCGGAACAGCTTACTACCACATTGTTTCTGGACATAAAATCTGTGGAAGATTATTCAGAACATACCGTGTCCTCTGTCTACTATTTGCTGCTGGAAGCGGCAAACGTCAAGGATTTGCACATTGATCATGCGGCAAGTCATCTAGGAAAATCACATGGAATAAGCAACATGATTCGTTCTATTCTTCACAATGCTCAAAAGCGATGCGTCGCATTACCACAGGATGTATTAATCAAACATAATCTGGTAGCAGAATCTGTGATTCGAGGTCAATCAAGGAAGGATCTTAGCAATGCTGTATTTGAAGTTGCATCCAGAGCGAAACTACATCTCGATAAGGTACCTTGCATGAATTTTCATACTTCTACAAACATATGCATGTATGTAAAATCAACGCTAACAGTTTTGGCAAAGATTTGCCCTAGTCATCATCCCAGTTATTAATCATAAAATTTATAATTTCAGGCTCGCAAGGCCAGTGGCAAAGTTCCTAAAATTGCTAATTCAATTTTTATGCCAGCAAAAACTATTGAACTCTACCTGGAAACGTTAAGGCAAGCTGATTTCGATATATATCATCCCGTTGTAAGAAAGAGAGATAATCTGCTTTCATTGAAGTTGTACTGGCATCATTTTCGTAATCGATCCTTTTAACATCGTCGAACAATTGATAAAATCAAATCCTAGTAACATTGGGCTACAATTTGAGTAATTCCGGACCGATGAGACTTCAGTTTTAGTTTTTTCTCATCCATTTTTCTTATGTTCGTGACATTATAGGACATAAGATATTTATTTATTAAAACTATATGCGATGAGTTTTGCGTATGATCATCGTGTAACTAACCTATCTTTCGTGAACGGAAGGTAGTATTGTAAATAGAATAAAGGTAGCTAAAATAAAATCGTCGTTTGCGTGTCACCAAAAAAACCTAAAAAATTGTCTACTCCATATCGTTGTTTTACAATTCATCTATTTCTCGTCTATTACCATGAAATCACCGCGTCGAACGTGCTTCGAACTGACACGCAAAGAGAGTAAGATCAGTTTGTACGTGCGTTAGATATGCGCCTAAGCAGAGGCAATCAATGTATCACAGCAACAAAGCAAGTAACTCGAGTACCTGCGGTCATCACCTGTTTGTCTCTTGTCGTACGTGCATACGGAACTATACGTCGTACAGTCGAGTTCAGTTTTCAAGAATCGTTGCCAATTTAATAAATAATAGATGTTGCAATTTTCTAATCGCAGTGTAACGATAGGCGTACTATTTGTCCGTAACGTACATGATACCCTACAATTTATGGTATATAATCGCACATGTGCGGTGCGTATGCGTTTGCGGATACAATGAATCATCAATACTAGATACAATCCGTGATCAAGATTTTCTTCAAGTTGCTAGAGTCAATAGATTCTATACGTATCTACGTACGAAATACTCATACATTCGCATACGTCAAATCTTTGTATCAAATATGGAGTGGCCTGTATAGCTGCAACCAGACGGTCGCACGAGCAGCCGATAGTTAGGCGCGTCACGCGCTTCGTCTCATTCGCTCGCGAGAGTGCAGCGTCTCGGGGCGGGGAGCGCTCGTTGCGACGCTACAACTCTAGTTGCAGGCGGCACGAGGAAAAAACTGATATTTGCCGCCATTATGGAGGTCCAGCTTTATGACTCGGCTATCTGTCGATTATGTGCCGAAGACAATGGCAACGGGGAATTATTGTACGCAACGGAAGGCGACGGGACCGATTTAAGCACGTTGGTGAATCGCTACTTGCCATTGAAGGTACGACCAGACCCAATCTATTCTCAAATATCAGACGACAACTTGACTCCCTATACTTCCTCTCGTCCCGTGTCAATATGGAGGCTCCACTGATTTTCGTTGCACAACCCCGGACTGCTCCCGACCCGTGTTTCGCCTCATCGTAGCACTCTTGTTGTCCGCTTCCCACTACACGGATCAAATTATGCAATTTTTTTTTCAGTTATGGTTATCTACAATTAACCTATGCCGGCGAGAAACCACTCTTTTTAGAATTTCAATGAAAATAGCGTTTTAAATTTTTTACACTTTTATATATCATCGCGATTTTACTCCCTCCAGGTCTATCTCTGATAATCTTTCTATCCTTTGATGTTACTGTTATCGAACGATATTCCTACGATTACCTGTTATCGGGATAATCCAATGGACAAAATGAAAGCAGCGTTGAATAATTTTCAGATTCGAGATGATGGTAAACTACCTCGCACCATCTGTCCTGGATGCAACATCCAGCTGGAGGCAACGATACAGTTCTTCGAACTCCTGGTCGAAGGCCAAAGGAAGATTCGAGAAATGTGGAAACAGGAGGTTGAGACGCGACGTAAAGCTGAACGAGAACGTCTGCGCGCGGAACGAGAGCATACTGAACTGGAGATTGTTACTCCTGAGTTGGATAATTTTAAAAATCAAACTGAGGACGATCGTATCGAACGTCAGATTGTTATAAAAAGTACAGAATCTTATGATAAATTGGTTTCCATTTAAAGTTGCAGTTATTGTTCACACAGTGGTTGAAAATCAGATACAGTTTAATTTTCTTCGAAACACGGCTGTGTTATTACGATGATTTAAATTTGTAAGCTTTCGTATTTCATTTGCAACAATTCTTTTTTTTAGTCATGCCAGATGGTACTTTGTACACTGCTGAACACGAGATGAGTTTACAAACGGAAGGTCTAGACAAACCACGTCGGAAGCGAGGACGACCTCCTAAAGTACAGGTTGAGCTGGACTCTATGGTAAGGTAGAAATTCACAGGAATGGGATTCTACTCGAATTTGAATTAATACGAACAAAAATTATTTTGTTTTTCGTTTCATACTCTGTTCATAATTTTGACACTCCTGCTTTAGGAAGAACCCAAGGAGGAAAAAAATGAAAATGGAAGTCAAGGAGAGGAGGACAAACAAGATGAAGAATTGGATGATGTAGAGGGAGATGGTGATGGCAGAAGACGAAGGAGGCGTAAGGTGCCCAAGAGGTAACTCGTCACTTCCCTTCTTCGTTAACAAACGCGCCATATATCAGAATTTGACTAAGGCTGTTACCCGAACTTCGAGTTAAATTTTCAAATATCCTTTGGCATGTTTGAGAAGTAATTTTCATACATCATGAGAGAGAGTTTGTGTTTTTCAGAAATCTTACAAATATCTATTTTTTACAGCCACGTCATTCAAATGTACAAGATTTTTTTTGCAGAATTATCAGCACGCAATTGCGCGACACTTTATTTATCTTAATATATAGAAACCAGAGAAAATCCAGTGAAAAACTATTAATTAGCTATTTTTATGAGTATTTTTTGCTATAAAAAAAATTGAAGTACTTCGTCAAATTATGCTGAAAATAACTTTCTTCAAATTTTCCAATTCGAATCTAAATTCCAAATCTGGTAATACAACGGATTTCAATATTTGTTTTGAAAAAATTTCATTTACAGATTTTCAGAGGCAGTGCAGGGCAAAGAATTAGAAAGAATATTTAAAGAGGAAGGAGTTATTGACGAGGAGGATGATGATGAACCGGAAGATGGTTACGACGACCCAGAGGAACGCTTGAACCTTCCAACACCAGATGGTCACGAAGGTCGTCAGCACAAAGTTATATTCATGCTCTAAAAAACTTCCGTTTAACATAATATCTACTGTACAGAAATCATTGGGCATCTGGAAACGCAAGAAGGCAAGGACCTTGGGGAACTCGTTATTGTGAATCGAGGGAGGGGGCGAGGCAGACCAAGACTACGCCGCAGGAAAAACAAATTTACTTGTAACTTGTGTGGAAGAGGTTTTTTGCAACGCAGTCGATACATCATGCACAAGTACGAAACATGAGGATCTGAAATAAATGACACGAATAATAAAACATGATTTTTTTTTGTAATTCCAGGAGTTTCCACAAAGGCGTGAGATACGAGTGCACTGAATGTAAGAAACAGTTTACTAATAGAGACAACTTTGGTCTGCATCAGAAAACAACAGGTCACACTGGTGAAGGCATTATTGAAACTCTTCCAGACATCGAGACAAAGAATCGGGAGCTTTCCACTACTAGTGTAAGTATTGGGTGAAACTCGGTTGCCGTTTATCAAATCTGTTCGTTTTATCCTTACCTTTTCGCATCTCTGTTTTCGATCGTAACATACCTATAGCTTGTACATCGTGATTTAGGAGGTTACTGATGCGGGTGAATCTGACAATTATGCAGCAACCACTACGGAAATACCCGCTGGAATTGATGGCAATGTGCAAATGGAGTCTGACATTGGTGGCAAAGGAATCGAATGTGAACTCTGTCAAAAACATTTTCAGACAAAGGAGAGCTACGAGCTTCACGAAAAAGTTGTTCATCAAGGCGAAAAGCCCTTTGCCTGTAACTTGTGTAACAAAACCTTTGCATATCATGCTAGTCTAAGAGGACACATGCTCACACATGAGGCAAGAATCATATTCCTTAACCAAGTTTATTCCTGATCCACGGTATCTCTTACTTCTGCATCCATGAAGCTTAGTACGTAACTCATATTCGTGTACTTATTTGTCTTTATATTTGTCAGGCGAACAAGTCGGATAAGGGTTTTCCCTGCGACATATGCGGTAAGGTGTTGAATCACCCGAGCTCCGTAGTGTACCATAAAGAAGCAGAGCATAATAATGGACGACGCTTCGTTTGCAACAAGTGTGGTAAAAGCTTCAAGCACAAGCAATTATTGCAGCGCCATCAGCTCGTACACTCCGACGACCGTCCATACGTTTGCAAATCCTGCGGTGCGACCTTCAAGACGAAAGCAAACCTCATAAATCATCAGTCTATCCACACCGGAGAAAAGAAATACTTTTGCGAAATTTGTGGACAACAGTTCGCGCACAAGACGAGTCTCACGTTACATTACAGGTATGCATCCTGTATTATAGTTTCAACAAATTTCGTGTATGACACAACTGAGGTAACGCTTTTGTTTATTATTATTTTTTCTCTCATTCAGATGGCATACTGGGCATAAGCCGTACACTTGCGAGGTATGTAGTAAAAGTTTTTCGCAGAATGGCAACCTACAGGAACATATGCGAATACATACGGGTGAAAAACCGTATTGCTGCGACTACTGTGGTCGAAAATTCACAACCTCGTCGCAATTCAAACTACACGTCAAACGACATACTGGCGAAAGACCGTGGAAGTGTGAATTCTGTGCGAAGTGCTTCCTCCACAAAGACACATGGAAGTGTCATGTACGACGGCACAAAGGTGAACGACCTTTCCAGTGCGCTCATTGTAATCGTGGTTTTACCGAACAGTGGGCTCTCAAAAAACATCTTCGACTGCATACAGGTACGATCAGTTCGCATTCAGACTTATTATTTCCCCTTAGTTACGAAGTCACATTTCCGTTCAATTTTTTCAAGGAGAGAAACCGTACTCGTGTAATATCTGCGGAAAAGCGTTTGCAGACTGTTCCAATCTCACTAAGCACAAAAAGGTAATGTTGAAGTTGATACATTCGATAGAAACTTGAGCTGCAAAATCAACGGTTCAAAATTCAGAGTTGATTTTCGAGTGGAACAGGTTTATTCTTTCATTATGACCTAAAACTTCATTATCACCCTGATGTAGGTACATAGGGAAAACACCAAAACACCTGAAACAGGTGATTTGGGTCAGAACCCATCTATCGGTCAAGTTTGGCAAATATTACCTGGATCGCAAACAGAAGAAGAAGATGATGCTCTAAATAGTGATCAAGTGACAAGGGTACTTGCCAGTGACGAGGTTTCCGGCGATGGTATACAACAGATAATTTACGTATCGTATCAAGACCCTGATGATCCGAATCAATCGCGTACGCTTCACTTTGGTAAATATCGGGTTACCAGAAAATTCTATTCAAATTTCTTCTATATCTATTTAAAGTTCAATCTCGTTTTGTCTCGATACAGTCGATGCTGGGATGATAGGTAGTAAAGGAGTGACCGAGGCTAGATCTCTACCGTCATTAGAAGCTGACGAGATTGAGTCAAACGAGCCTATCACTCACGAAGACAGTCCTGAAGGTACGGAGCGGCTCAACGTCGAGCTCTCGGAGTCTGATTTACATCTACAGATTACCGACGAAGATGGAAATCCTATTCCACTGTCGATACAAGCAGCTCGACAGTTACTTTCCGAGGGACAATTCGTTGATCAGATGGGTGACGAACATACCATCAGAGTTCACTCTGGCGTTTTGACCCCCGAGCTCGCGGAACAACTTGACGTTGATGAGTCCCCGTCTGTAGTCGATGCGGAAGAAACCACCGAATCTTCTATGGAAAATACCGGGAACATTGTTAGGAGCACGGTGACAGTTCCAAATTCAAATGACGCAGAAGCAATAGTTAAGGCTTTAGAGGTACGTACGAACAATCAGATCACAGTCACGGAATTCAGATCGAAGATACTGAAAAAGCAATAATTGATAAATAAAACTTGCCTTGTTAATAATACAACAATTGTAGGATGAAGATACCGACGCCACGGCAGTTGCTACTGTAAATCAGATGGAAACGGAAGAACAGGCAGACCTAATTGCAGGAGAACAGACAATAGAGTTCACGACTCAAGATGGGCAAAAAGTACGCCTCGTCACTTCATATCACGTTGATCCGATGCAGCTGGCTTCTGAATATCTGACCATCGTTTGAAAATAGAATAGAAGTTTCATAGATGCATCTTTGGCTACAATCAAGGCAGTTGTCTCCATTTTTCGACGTTCGGTAAAGGGGAACGAAATTTTTGGAGGAAAGAATTAAATAAAGGAATAAACTCAACGAATGAAACAATTTACACAGTGATATCAATTGTTTGTCAAACCCAAACACGAATTATATCTCACCCTGCGATGAGGCTTATGTGATCGCTGAATAATAAAACGTAAGTTTGCACGTCAATGACACTTTATTAATTTCGTCAGTCATATTTTGCGGAGCTATCAAAAAAAAGTCACTCGACGTAGTTTCAAACTTCTGAACATGCATTCGTTGCTTGGGCTTACGAATAATTTGACACGTTTAAAATGCTGCAGCAACCACAATGCTAATTTAAGAAGCAGCATCCCACGATGTCGGTATCGAATTCCCTAGAGCCCGTTACGCGTCTTTCAAAATACGTAAAATCGTGCACTGCGATACAAGAGTATTTAAGGTAAAGAGTACAAAAAGCTATTCTCTTTTGGGAGAACACATTGATGCGAAACATCATATCTCAAGTGTCAATTGTTCTCATTCAGAGAAGGCAAGTAATGTTTCGATACGATGCAAAAATCATATGTCCACTCAAAGCACGACGATCAATTCGTAGTCCTTGTTACGAGTCTTATAGCCATGAGCCTTTGCATTCTCCGCAGGATAGACTCGAATGAAACAGAAAAAATCACGAAGCATTACCAAGAGTTTCAGGTTGCTTTTTAACTGGAGGCCGTGAGCATAAAGTTTTGCGTGTAATCGTACTCGATCGTTGGAATGACGGATTGTACGAATTTCAAAAATATTATTAGGTACATGTGGACACCCAGCTCCCTTCCACCTTCCATCACCGTCTCTATGATCTTTTTCATCACCTCTGCATGTCTGTGCGTAGAAAATTTCATTATTTATTAGAAAATGAGTAGATCAGCCACTTAATCATTTTGTCATTTCCGTGTTAACTTTGGCCTACCTGCAAGGATGAACGGATGCCATTGGTGGACCGGGTACGTGAGGATGAGTTTCCATAGTTACAGTCTTTTTGGCGTGATCTTGACTCACATCTTCGTACATTTCGTCGACATTCAGTGGCTTACGGTTCTACAATCACATCAATAAATCGTTCATAGTTACGATATGTGATGGTATAAATGTCCACGATTCATCTTCGATTTATCTAAACGCACCTCGTCGTATCCGAACAACCAAAGTCGAGGTGTCTGATAGTACTTGTCGTAAGTGATATGGAGATCGTATGTTCGCGTGCGAACAATTTCTCCTTCAGAAAAAGAATCTTGCTTTTCTTTGGCTGGCTGGGTTGCCGATTCAGCTGTATACTATATGATGTAAACAAGTCAAAATTAATACCACGCTGACGGAAAAAAATGGATAAAAATAAAAATGACTAGCTTCACGATGAAATTTCAAAACAGACCATATGAAAGTAACTGAAGTTTATCTTCGCTACCTTGTCTTCCTCATCTAAAAGGCCGCTGACTTCAAAAGCCTCCATATCAGCTGGTTCTTCATCTTCGTCATCTTCGTTTTCACTATCAGCAGCTTCTACAGCTTCTCCAGCCGGCTGTGCTTCATCCAATGTCATTTCAGTAACTTTTTCATCTATTCCTCCCAAAGTTGAGTCATAATGATGCGTGTCAACCCATCCACCTTCCGGATCATCCATCTCTATGATTCTTTCCTGATCTTCGCAATATTCGATCTGCGGTTGAATGAAAATTTAATCGGACAAGTTGTACAAAGTTGTCATACTCATTGCTCACCTGTTTACATCTTCGCGAACATGGAACATTGCGCGTCAATAGAAACTGTTTGTTTTTAGGCAAGTATGATTTTATTCTGTCTTCGTCTCCAGTCGCCCATTGCCAAGTAGGACAGTGATGAACTAAATGATCACCAGCGGCAACAAATTCTTCGGGTGTCAGTACTCCAGTTTCTCGAAATTTGCTTTCCTGTAACAAATACAGGTGATAATCTCACCGCATGTACATATGTATGGTAATCCGGAGGGATCTTAATACCTTTAAAACGGGAGTGAGATATTCGGCTACTCCGAGCGCCGTTCCCTTCACAGAGTTAATAACGCTTTGCATTCTGCAGTGAATCGCAACTTTCGCGAGTTTCAAATATTAAGGTTTATTCAAACGTCTATTCCGCGATCAGTTTTTCACGATTGATCCGAGATGACAATGAAGAGGTTAGAGAAAATGTTCGTTATGCGAGTACATATCAATATTATTCACACAGTGCGTTACCACGAAGTGGTTGATTGACCCGTCTGTGAATATATGCGAGATGGGATAACAATATTCGACATGAATTAACAGCGTATCGTAAGGTTGTGACAAGAGATGACAAGCGGCCGTGAGACAATACCAGACAATACAGCCGACACGATATGTCTGTGATAATATGACATTGGCGAAGAATCTACGCAGAGGACCCAGCGATACATAGCGACACAGCACACGCAGCACCATCTGGCGGGGCAGCGCAGTGGCTCGAAAAGGTCGATGATGGCGCGCATTTTCAAATCTTAGAATGCAAAACGGCACATCATATGAGTCGCGATAAAATACCGCAATGTAATGGAAAGCATGTAATGACAATTATGTTATGACATTTCATGAATTTATATTAAGCGTTGTATTATTAAGTAAATGTATGCATACGTTCGAACATGTGCGTATTTCTATACAGCGGAAATTACACGTTTCTCAATCCATACCTCCCAGTAATTCAAATTATCGATTTGAAGCCAAAAGTAATTGTAATCAATAGTTTTCAAGGCTGCTTTGAGAAGATCCATTTTTATCCTTTTTATTTGTTTGAAATATATCTCGAGTTTGAACCGCTAGAGGTAGTACTGTCAAGTGTAATCCTATTAGAACTCTCAACCGGTAATGAGAACTGAAGAGAACCAATGGGAACACGCCTCTCGCTCTTAAATGTTTATAGCCAGTGACGAACAGTAGGAAGCACATACGCGGCGATCTGATTGGTGACGATAAATCCGATAAACTGCGTGACTGCGATAAACCAATGCGTCTTACGATGTCGGTAGTCGTAGTTAAATGAATGAAGGTTTTGTTAGTTTATCTCGCATAAAATTGTTAATTATCACTGATTTGGAGAGTTGGTTATCAATAAGTAATACGATCGCATTCAAAGTACATAAATACTTCTTTTGTATTTGTAAGACGGTGCGTGATAATCCTTTCGCCGATGATATATTTCTAGGTTATGTTGTAGCCACCGTGCGTCAACGGTATACAGATGGCGGACAAAGCTATGATGAAGGTTTACGTATTTTCTAATAAATATTATGACATTTTTTTATTGCTCTTATCTGTATTACCTCGGACACAAGTGCCATATTTCTCACTATCATCACTTGAAATTGATTGTGCCTACTGCAACTCTGTTGAACTTTTTTTTGGTCTGGTAATCTAGCAAATTGCTGAGCAAAAGCTCAAAGCATTTTCTATCGGCACGATGGGCAAAAGACCGCTGAGTAAGAAGGAAATGGAGGAGCAGCGGAAAAAGGAACAAGAACAAGCTGCTGCTCAGGTAAGTTTAGTCAACGACCAGTTTATGTACGAATACATATCACGTGGTAATCGTGACGCAGGCATTCGAGGAATTCGTGGCGACGTTTCAAGAAACGCCTAACAAGACAACTAGTAAAATTTGGGTGAAAGCTGGAACGTACGACGCGGGTAAAAGACGTAAGTTCCACATGTGCTCGGAGGTCTAGAATATACGAGTTATACCATTCGTGGGCATTGGGGTTTTCAGAGGAAGACACGCGAGAGAAGGGAAAGCTGTACAAACCACAGTCAAAGATAGCAGAAATTGTCGAGAACCGATCGTCTGCCGAACAAGCCCAGGATTATGCAAGGCTATTGGGTAGCAATGATCGGAAAGTTGACAGACTTGGCAAAAAGAAGAAGGAGGGTGAGAAGAAGAAGAGTAACTTGGAATTGTTTAAAGAAGAGCTGAAGATGATTCAAGAGGAGCGTGAAGAGCGACACAAGTATAAAGGTGTCGTGAAAACGGTCATTTCCACGCAAGCTGAGGATCCGATGCTTGCTGCTTTGAAATGTGTCGAAGGTGAGTCTCGAGGGGTTAATTCGTAACGTCAACGTTTTCATCGTTGATCATCTTATTAGGTATTGCCCCACGTTCTGATCCAATCAGAGTCCGTTCCCGAAACCTTATCGACGAACTTCATCTGCTAGCCCTGATGTACGCTGGTAATGATTATCCCTACTCCTTGTCACCTCCTCTCCAATTTGATCTTTACTATCAGAATCATGTACTTTACTATTTTTTCACATCAACAGATGGTTCGTTCGACAACGGTGATCCGAATACGACAAATCTCTACTTAGGAAATTTGAATCCAAAGGTACGTTTGTAAAATTAGTTTATTACATCAAAAAAGGCCAGCCAAATTCATGCTTGCTCGTTGCTTTACGGCGAATCGAATTTTAGTCGTGAATTCTACCATTTGATTTTTTCCTTATATAGATCACTGAACAACAATTGATGGAAATTTTTGGTAAATATGGCCCGTTAGCCAGTATTAAAATCATGTGGCCTCGAAGTGACGAAGAAAAAGCTCGTCAGAGGAATTGCGGGTTCGTTGCTTTCATGAGTCGGAAAGATGGAGAACGGGCTTTGAAAAATTTGAATGGTATACTT
Organism: Arge pagana; assembly: GCA_963969455.1. Lineage (NCBI taxonomy): Eukaryota > Metazoa > Arthropoda > Insecta > Hymenoptera > Argidae > Arge > Arge pagana. The sequence continues at coordinate 2,122,897 of OZ018313.1, read as the reverse complement.
TTTAACTGTTCACTATTATCAAGTTAAAATCAAAGATACGTGACTACCAACTAAATGCAAATTTTGAAAAGGGGAAACATTCATAGCACGAGGTTCACCCTTTTGCAAAAAATACGAGTATATTCGTAAAGAGTCAATAGGATTGATGAAACAATAAAACAATCTGAATTTTTTCAAAGGGCGCGACATCATGCAGTACGAGATGAAATTGGGTTGGGGAAAAAGCGTGCCGATACCACCTTACCCGATCTACATTCCACCGGCCCTAATGGAAATAACTCAACCCCCACCTCCATCTGGCTTGCCGTTCAATGCTCAGCCTCATCGTCGAGACAGACACAAGGTACACGAGTTAGAGCAAGCGGGGAATGCCTTTAATAAAAAGCTCGGTTGTAATCGAATCCAATTCGTTTTATTACTGCCGAACACGATCCTCGTTATTCGTTGATAGTGAAAAAATTCCCAAGGTACCTGACCTACAAAGAAAAATTGTATCAAAACGGATTTTTCAACAGTGTTCTTGCTACTCATCATTCACTAGCAGCAACAGATTCTTTGATATACGAGATGAAAAAAAAAATTAAAAAGACAAAAATTCATATTTCTACATTTTTATTGGCACTCATTTTTCATTTCATAGTCGAAGACCCCTTCTGAAGTGCCAAAAAAATGATGACAATGAAAAAGCTTATCTTTCAATAACATTCTTATTCTTCAATGATAGTTGAAAATGTTGCTAGGACAAGGAAAAAAGAAAAACCATTTTTTTATACGACTTTTTTTTGATGAAATCTTGTAAGATTTTTTTTTCTGATGCCGATGAACCATGTTGATGAAATTTGCCGATTCGTGAATCATATGACTGTTTGGCAGATTTGATTAACGCGCTGACCGTGATTTCACGACAACAAAAGCGCATAAATAACTGAGAACGTTTCTAGTATCAGTATAACCATGTTTTTGAAACATAATCTCAGATACCGCGTAGTCGCAACAGCCAGAGCGGAGACCCAGAGGACAAGGAAAACATGGAAAAGGTAACGTCCCTCTATTCCGACACGAGCGTACTCGTGATTATTTATTTTTTAATAACGAGTCGCGTTATCGGGCTCAACAACAGGATTTTTGGTAGGTTTGAAACGGGTGTTACTGTAGTGTGTTACTGTAAAATTGAAAATGGACTGCGGGAATGAAAAAATGCGCACGATCGTTTAACAATAATTCTTCTGATCATACAGAATTTTCGCCCATTCATGTTATTTATGAGTATACTGTTTTATTTCGATGATGGTTTTTTTTCTCTTAATTATTATTGGCGATGGTTAAGACTCGATATATGAAATATATTATTTGGAAGAGAACTAAAAATCAATTTAGCATCTAATGAACGTTTACAAATTGTGTTGTGTTGACTCGTTGGCGTTGACTGTTCCTTGGCATTTTTGGATGGGATCACTTCTCGCACCGGCGATACTATATCCCGATTGTACGCGAACGTTGGAACTATATCGCAGATATGGCAGAACGCCGTTGTCAAAGTGGTTATCCCGACTGAAAGGTATATTTCGCTTCAGTAATAAGTTTGTCAAGGTCTCGTAAGTATCTTGCGCACTGCCATTTGTGATCTATCAGTTGAAATGATCACTGAACGTCGAGCACTGCACGTCGACGAAACTCGAATTTTACTAATTTTATATCCTTATAGAAACTTGGTCATGTTGATACATCGAATGGTCGAGTTTGTTATTAGAGAAGGTCCAATGTTCGAAGCTATGATCATGAACCGAGAACTTAATAATCCGATGTTTAGGTGAGTTGAATTATTTTTATGCGATATAGGTAAACATTAGTCGAAGTTATATCTATGGCTATCCAGTGTTGCTATTAGAAAATTACTTTAAATTTTTTCTGATATTCTGACGCAAAATAATGTTGCCCTGGTTTTGAAATATCTTGATGTTTCGTTGCAGATTTTTGTTCGAAAATTATTCCCCGGCACATACCTATTATCGATGGAAACTTTTTTCCATATTGCAAGGCGATGCACAGAAGGATTGGCGCACGGAAGACTTTAGGATGTTTAAGGGTGGTAGTGTATGGCGACCACCTCCCATTAATCCGTGGACTCAGGGAATGCCGGACGAGCTTATTGAGCTAGAAGAGAGACAAGAACCTCGACGTGGTAGTTTATCCAACAGGTGAATTCCAAAACATTATTCTCATTTAGAAATGAGATAGTCAAGTTTATTGTACAATTCTGAATCTCTCTGAATACAAGCAATATCATGCCAAAAAAATGAATAGTTTTAACTTTAAATTTCATTGTTTCTCTCCAGCCAACGGGATAGGCTCGAAGACTTGTTACGCAATATATCACCAGAGCGATTGAAAGTTGCCGAGGCAATGGTATTTTGTATCGAACATGCAGAAGCAGCTGACGAGATATGTGACTGTATCATGGAATCGCTTGCAATCTTAGAAACTCCAGTAAACAAAAAGATTGCAAGATTATATTTGATATCAGATATCTTGCACAACTGTGGCGTCAAAGTAACCAATGCTACGATATATCGTAAAGCGTAGGTATCCCTCTCTGAGAATTCTATTTTGCTCGATCTAACGTGCCTTTAATCACTATTATTTTGCTAATTCTATTAATATTTCCGTTATTTTTGAATTTTCATTTCCAAAAACCCTTACAGAAATGATTCGTATTTATTTTGTCTGTGTTTTTTTTTAATCTCAGGTTCGAGAGCAGGCTATTGGAAATTTTTAATGAGGTTCATCAAGCCTACAGACAATTTGACAGTCGACTTAAAGCCGAGGGATTCAAAGTTCGTGTTACGCGCATGTTCCGTGCTTGGGAAGAATGGGCTGTTTATCCTCGAGACTTCCTCGTCAGATTGCAGAATGCATTTTTGGGGCTCGTATCGGTATGTACTTTTGGAGAAGCAACGCGTAACCGGATCTTGACCTGTTCTGGTAAGGTGAATTTTTTCTTCAGGACGAGCCGGAACAAGAACACGACGAAGATATTGATGGAGCACCATTATCAGACATAGACGGAGATGCTGGCGAAGATTTGGATGGTGTACCGTTGGATGGAGCTGCCTTACTGAAAGGAGCTTTGAAACATGGTCTAACTCCTCGACCAGCAACGAATTTCGACGACATCGACGGCGTCCCAAGTAAGTTGGGTGCTATATCTATTTGCTTCGCTTGTCGAGCACCTGAAATATTTTCTGTGCTCTTCCATCGATAACCAAACTAACGACGAAGTTACTTTTGCCAGTGGACGAAGATATTGACGGTGTACCAATGGATGACGAAGAATCCTACAACGCAAGACTCAGGGACGATGAAAAAAAGGCATCGATGCCTGCGGGTTTCGTACCATCGAGATGGGAAACCGTCGATCCCGACCAAGTATGTCCACAGGCTTGTTGTACTTTAGCGAAACTAGCTTTATCACTCAATTTCTTGTATCACGTCGTTATCAGGTCGAAGCTCAAGCGATGACGACAAGCAAATGGGAAGAATTAGGTCAAAATGACGATTCAAATTCTCAAGATGCAAGCATGGACTCGAGGTACCAGATTATTATATGGCAGCGACGAACATTAGTCATCACATTCTTAACTTATGTTCTGTATTGTTGATTGTGAACGTCATTGTTAATGCAGTGGACGTGACTACAACGAAGAAAGACGGAACAGACTACGCGAGATCGAAGTGAAGGCGATGCAGTATCAAGATGAATTGGAAAGCGGTCGACGCAGTCTAAAATCTGGAATGAGCATTCAAGGGCAGGTTGAACATTACCGAAAGAAATTAATAAGAAAGGTAATAGAATCGTTACCCCTCCCTACACTCTGAATAGTCCGACGAATTAACATCTTCAAATTCAAATTTAGAGCGAACGAGAAATGAAAGATATGAAGTCAGAAGACAGAGACGACGAGCGTCGGAAAGAAAAGCGAAGAAGTTCCACGCCAGAATCTCCATCGCATCACAGCCGAGACAGAAGACGAGGCTCCCCGAGCCCACCGTCCAAATCCAGCAGCCGTTACAGGTATTGCGATGCGGTGTAAATTTTATACTTTATTTGGTACTGAATTCTAATAATATTGCCAACTCCTTTGAATCATCGCTAATGTTTGCAGGTCTCGTAGCAGATCTCCTCGAAGCAAACGTCGGTCGCGATCTCCATACAAAAAACGAACGCCAGCAACGCCTTCGCCACCTCGTATACGCCGCACGCCCTCGCCACAGTTCTCGTCGTCGTCGAGACAATCGCGTCGTTCGCCTGGTAGTGACCGGAAAAAACGCGCACGCTCTCCAAGCATGTCTCCACCTCCCCCACCACGAACCTCAACGAAACACAGACTCGGCAGCCCTCCGTCACCGTCATTACGGAAGCATAGACACAAACATAAATATTGAAACCAGCATGTTTTTCTTTTTCTGACAATTGTTCGTTCGTTCTCAACTCCGGCGAAGTACCGACAATTTTCTGTCACCTGTTTATTCGTAGCATCCTTCGATTTGCAGTCCAATTGGCCATGCAAACCGATCAGTTAATAATTCCCTAAGGCGGTGTTCGCGATTACAAAATTATTTTCACTAATTTTATCCTCTAACTTTTAGTCAAAGTTGATTTTTAACGTTAATCATTGTCATTTTTAGCGTTACGGAAATTAATTTTTTATTGTTACGCGAGCTATTCGTCATACGGCGTCGGCGATGTCATGTACAGAGGTAGATTATACGCGAAGAACTGAAGATATACATTGTTTAAGAGATATGTCTGAATCGTAAATAAATCCAGTAATAACAGATTTAGCGTGTCGGATACCCAAAGAGAACTATTCCAATTTCTGCCGATATAAAAACGAAAATTCAGGTTTATTCGGATAATAAAGAATATTATTACACATAAGAATACATAAGAGGAACAACGGAGTTTCATATTATTTTATTAATCAACACTAATTAATACTAATAATATGATATAAATTAAATACGACACGTTTGCTACTGGCAAATAAACGTGCGTTAAATAAATACAGTCGATATTCACTGGACTCGCTGAACTTAAATAGATCTGAAATTCTCTCGACGCATACTTATTTTACATTTGTTGCCGTTCGAACAGAAGCTGTTAGTTGGAGAGAACAAAATAATAGAAACAATGATTATTGCAAGGATAAGGAACAGTTTCATGGTAAAAATTGTAATAGAAAAATTGATTACAAGTAATTGTACAAATAGTATTTCATAATCAAGCGCACTAACGCGTTCGTAGTGCTGATAATTCGTTACAAAAAAAAGATAACAGAAACAAGCTCTAGTAAAAAATTAGTATTTCTTCAAACAGTATTGGAGAATGATTCGTAAATGAGAATAGATATGCTCGGCGAACCATGAGATAATTCTATGCGAAGAATGAGTTTCTCCTCGTGTTTCTTCTCGATTCGCCAAATATTTTACATCGTGAATTCGTTGGATCGATATGATTTAGAATTGTCAAAATTTACGTGGTACCAAACAAGAGTAATAATTATTGTCGATTCATATCAATTACTGCTCCTCATCGTCGGTCGGAGTTGCCGTCGTAGATGGAGTAGCGGTGGACTTGGTGGTCGTTGTGACGGTAGTAGTCTTGATCTTTCGTCTAGGAGGTACAGGAACTTCAGAAGTGCCCGCGGGTGGCGTCTCAGGTATAGAATCGTCGACTTCGAGGTTCTCTGAAGGTTTCGAAACCGTCTTTTTCACGATTTTTACAACTGTCTTCGTTGCTGGTTTTTCCTGGGATACCGAAGGTTCGTCATCGTCCTTCACTTTCTTGACGACTTTCTTCACTACTTTTTTAACGACTTTCTTTGTTGTTGGTTCTCCTTCTGCTGCCTCAGTTGTCTCTGATGGTACTTTTTTCACTACCTTCCTAATCACCTTTTTCGGTTTCGAGCCGTTGTCTAAATTCTGAATGGATCCAATCGGAGGACTGTTAGGAGGCGTTGCTTCTGTGATCGTGGGAGTCGAAGGAATTTTAGGATCTTTGGTACGAGCCGGTCGTACAGGAGAAGCTACTGTTGGCGATGTCGGTGGTGTGGATGAAGCTGATTTTGATACTGTTTCCGTCGAATCATCTTCCCCTGCATCTGATGCTTTTGAAATAACTTCTTCGTCGGGCTCATTCTTCGATGAAACTGTAGTATCAAGTGGCGTTGCAGGCACGTCCGGTTCAGTAGTATTTTTGGATATTACATCAGCTTCTGCGGTCACAACAGCTTCGGATGTGGATATTGTTTCAGATGTCGAAATTGGGTTCTCTGTTACAATGTTATCGGTCGCTGCCACGGATTCCAACGTTGCAACGGGTTCTGTCTTCGGGATATCGTCAGATATGGACGCAGTTTCCGATTCTGGTTGCGTTATTGGAACACTCGCAGTGGTCTCAAGGTTTGTCGATGTGGAAGTTGGTTCTATTTTTGGAATATCATTTTCCGGCACGGCCATAGGTTCAGATATCGAAGGAGAGTCGGTTGCTATGGTGGCTGAAGTGGCGACAGCAACGCCGACAGCACATTCAAGTGATGGTAAAGGTTCTGTCTGCGGAATAGGCTCCGGTGCTGCGGTAGTTGAAGGGGTTACAGGCACTTCGGATATAGGATGCGGTGTGGTTGTTTGGGTCACATCGACAGTAGCTTGAGGTAACTGAATCGCAGAAGTGGCCAATACAAAAGGACTATCTTGTGGCAAGGGAGATTGAATTCCATTAACAAGTTCAGATTCGTTGTGATCCAAACCATTTTCGATCGATTCCCTAGGTATGGATGGAATAGGCTCGACTAAGGTCTCGGAGACAGCAGTAGCGGATTCCAAAACTGGTGGAACGATAGATGTTACAACTTCCTGAGTTAGTAGCTTAGAGTCTTCGGAGATAGATTCTTTAGGTTCTGACGCCAAAACCGATTCGGCAACTTGGATCGGCACGGAACTGTCCAAGATGAATTCAGCATGCTTTTCAACTGTTGGTTCTCCCGATACCGATACCACTGCCGGTTGAGGTTCGACATTTTCCAAAACAATTTCGGATTCCAATGGTTCCAACGTCGTTTCGCTGTCTTTGACAACTGTTTGCGATGGTATTTCCACAACCGATGCTGCGTCTTGTATTTGGCTACTTTCTAACTCGGGTGCAACTTCTAGATTTGACGTCGGTTCACTCTCCGTTATCCTTTCAATGATTTCCTCAGGTGTCTCCAGATTTTCGGAAGTTTTGACGATATTATCACTGGTTGCCGTAGCTGGATAAAAAGGAAACCTGTTAACTATCATTGAATATCGAGGACAGATGTATCGTTGTACAGAAATGTGGAAAACAATTTGTTTCGAACTCAAATTTCAGAGTTGCCTTATTTTTACACATGCTCAGAAACAATAAATTGACATACTAGAGATGAGAAGGTTGACAAATCTGTAAAAAAAAATGTACTTATAATCATAAAATAAAAAAAAAATCGTTTCGACATTTCTGTACAATCAATCTACATGAAATGCTATTTACAATGAAGACTATCTGTGATGAATATTTTTGTTTAAGACATGTAAATGGCTAATTTCTTTGATCGTGTCGCAATAACAGAGTGTTGTACTGGATTTTAGACGAGTTAATGTTCGAATATCTGAGTATCGCTGAGTCCAGATTCTCTGCATATGTATAACATCAGTATGCTCGGTGTTAGTTAAAGCATTAAAAGCGAATGATGATACTTTACGTGGAACAATAATTCGTTTAAAAGAAATTATGAGAAATTAAATACTATACTTGGTTTTGAAGAAATTAAATAATTATAACATAGATAATTATAATATTTGATCGGCACATTGCAAATTCTGTGCACTTTAGTACGCATATAGTTTCATGTAAAGTATCAAACTTGAACAGTCCTGCGAGTTAGTCGATGATTGTATTCCAAGTGTTTTACTGTTACTGTGAAACTTTAAGCACAAAAAATGTTCGTACCCAACCGAACGATCATGCTTATCCTAATGCACATTTAATTTGGGAGCACTTTTCTACTCTAGGCAAAGTCACCACATTGGGACTCTAAAATTTTATTTTAATTTTGATCAAGTAAGAAGATTGCAGTGTTTTTTTGATTTTTTTATTGCTTCGGCTGATGTTTTTTTTTGCTATATCCTTAATTTTGGTTCTTATAGCTGGATATTTTTTACTTTCTGTTATCCATATTACTCTTGGTTTTTTGTTGTTTTCTTTCTTTTTTTGGAATAAAATTAGTGATCAGAAGCAATTGTACATTAGTCTGTGTAGTTCTGTGTTCGACAGTGTTTACAATATATTGAGTGTGGTGTAAGCCTCTCAACAATATCGCGTTCGTGTGTGTTTAGCGTATCGTCGAATATTTACCCCATCAAAGCAAAATTGACAATACAAGACGATGCAGCGATGCTATGGCGCCGAGGTCTGTTAGTCGCTCTCCTCTGCTCCTGTGTCAAACACTCAAACTTATTGGAAAAAAAGAAAAAACACAAAAAAGATAATTCATTCATTAATTATTGTCAAATCAATTCATCGATCAGGTCATTCAATTCAATTGTTGTAACAGTCGACGGGTAATCCACGATCTGTCATTGATCTAAGCCAACATCGACGTTTGGTATTCTGTCGTACAGAAAAATCAGGCAGATGCGTTTTCAGTGGACTGCGCGTCGACTTTACGATATCCTCCTGGATATGATCATGCATGATCCATATTATGTCACGATGAAATTAATGTAAGCTAACTTCACTTATAAAAGCTCGTGTGTGAACAATCGCGCTACAGAAAAACATACAACGACGAAAACCAGATGATTAATAGAGCTTTATGGCAATTTGAGCATCATACGTAGTTATCATCGGTCTACCAAAGGGAAGAGTCCATTTTTCAATTCGTGTTCGACGATACTTTACCTTACTGACTAAGCAATTAACTTATCGATGACGAAGCATCGCCAGATGCTGAAATAAAATTCATCTTTTCATTTCTTACAATATACTTTTGCTTATCTTACCGATAGGAACTTCTGGCTCTGGTACAGGAGTCTCGGGCACGATGGGCTCGGGCACTGCTACCTCGGCTACCTGCTACAAATAAAAAACAAAGTTTTCTTTCTAACGAAAACAATTCTTGCAAAAAATTGGTTCCCCGTTGAATAAATAAATACAAATTATTGCTGCATAAAAACTTGTGCAGGGGAGAAGCCTAAGGGTTGATTATTCACCTTGGGAGGAGAGGGTTCTCTCTCGGGCACATCCGACAAAGTATTACAAATCTTTTTCCAAATATTATCAAAGCTATCACGTCCCATATAATCAATTTGTCCTTGTTCCCAGCTTTGTCTTCGCATGTGCTCTTCCAACGCGACTTGTTCGGCGTTTCGAGCTTCGCCCAACGTCATTTGAGCCAAAGCTCCGGCGATTCCAGTCTATAAAAAATAACGAATAACGAAATATAAATTAATCAGAACATTTACTGATGCGTGGAATCTGGAATAAGAGAAAAAAAAAGTTCAGTTACTTTTTAACTTGACACAAAAATTGTACTTGTTTAGATCGTTCAACGTCCAAAGGATCGAGTTCAAGTGGCACGTTACACTCCCGGAGAAGTTAAGAAAACTAACTTTTCTCATCATATTTCATGGAAAAACAGGGGATCAAATTTTTCTTTCAAACTAATTCGTACGTGGACGTTATATTTTTCACAGCATAATTTTAAAGAAGCATCAATGTTAGACGTGAAAGAGTAATGAGTATTAGACAAGAAAAGATAAGGACGTAGAGGTAAGAATTGTGCACCTACTGTAACGAAATATTTTCGGTGTAACTGTACAACTAAGTTGCAAACGTGTTTTATCAGCTTGGAAGTAAAAACGTTCGCAGCCAAAGACTCTTACAATTCAGTTTTCCCAAAACACTTCGTTAAACTGGGATAAGAGAATTGAAATAAAAAGTTGAGGGAAATTACTTACGGCATCATTTTGACCCAGCATCTCATTGTCTATCGATTGTTCGGATTGGTGGGCTACTGTACGAGGATCTGTACACGGTTCGATAAAGGATTGGGATTGGTTTAGTGAGTACGTCTGTTGTTTTCGCGTAGCTAGATCGTCGTTCGATTCTAACCGAGGACCACTATCTTCGTTCGGCACAAAATTTTTGTTATTATCAAATTGCTCGACGCGAACATCTCGAACTTGAACATTAGTTGTTTGAAAATTTACATCGATATACTCCCGACTATCTTTCTTGTTGGTCGTCTCGTACGATACATGTTCAGACTGAATAGCCTCCCGGGATTGACACGAGTCGTGGTATTCTATTCGCGGCGAGGAACGTTCCTCCGCTACTTTATGATATTCCCAACGATGTTCGGAATGCGACGTCGTATTATCGTTATAATCGTGCTGAGACGACGATTGCTGTCGATTTTCGTATCGTATCTGCGATTCGTGCTGCGGTAGTGACTCTGGTCGCGCCTGAGGTTTGTCCTGTCGCGGTTGCTGTTCGTTCCAGCAAGTATGCGACTCGTGCCTCTCCTCCGGTTGGAAATTCTGATCGGTATACTTTTCTGCGGCGACATAATTAGGTGAAAAATTCTCCACCGCGGTGTCACATCGGTTCCAATAACTGTGCTCCTCGTAAACATGTGGCGCGGGAGGTGCGTAAGCATGAAAGTTATCATCGGACTGATAATATTGAATGTTTGAATCGTGATCGAGAATTCGCGCGGAGTACGTATCGTGGAATCGTTCCCAAGGATCGTTAAAGTCAGAAAAATCTGGTAATTTCGGTTCCCGGTATTGGTCGTTGTAGCGAGAATCGCTTGGTGGTAACGCCGAACGGTAGTAACTACGGTCGTCGTATGAGATCGGATGGGAAGTTGGTGAAGCTGTTGTGCCGTGTGACCACGTACGAGTAAATTTGTGCCAAATTGTTGCCAATGTGCTGCTGGCCTACGCAAGCATCATGTCATGCCAAAACAGAAAAATCCACACTCGTTTCGGTTAGTTTAAAACTATAAAACATTGTCGTTTTTTTTGTTTGTTCTTTTTCATTTTTTATAAGCGTGATGTCGACTAAATAGCATTTGTCTATAGAATTTTTTGTACGATCGAAGAAAATGATCATACGGGTTGCGCCGTGAGCGAAATCCATGCCAGACAAGCTAGTAGATAATAGTGTACGTATACTATATACAAAGATTATTGTGCGACTGTGAAAAGAAAATGTGTGAAGTAACAAAAATAGAGATTATAAAAACATACACTGCCCAGGAAAGATCAATCGACGAAGAAGTCATTTCTTCAAAAAATGTACAAGTAAGCTGCACTTATGCTAGCGCATTATCATATACAAGCGTTATCATGAATGCAGCTTTTTATTTATTGAAAGTATAAAAAATTGTCGCGACCTGCCAAATGCGAATGGATGGATACGTAACCGAGGAATACCATTTGCTCCAAAATGAGCGACGACTGAACTAACATCGTTACGAATAAATTGACTATAATGTTCCTACAGCGGAAAATTATATTGTACTTCGAAGTCACACTTCGTCATGAGCTAAAGACTCGACTTGGAGAAATATAAACTGATAAGAGAAAAAAAAAAGATTCTTTTATTCCTTCTCCGTTTCTTACCTGGCGTTCTACGTCGTTATTATTCCTCCATTCGTCGATTAGCTTGTAAGATCAACAGACAAACTATTATTCATCAATTGTTGTATTAATTTTAGACGAAAGACGTGCGACGCGACCTGGGACATACAAACACTCTTGACGTTTTGCATAAAACTACACTTACCATTACAGGAGATAATTGTGGATGTACGTTGTCGCAGAAAATGTTCCACCAAAGTTGCAGGAGCGGTTGCAGGTGATTGCAACCCGACGGTGGTTGAACTACGCCAGTTTCCGTGTTGAAGAATTGAAGCCAAGGTTTTGTTGCGCCGATGAAATGTACAATTCTTACATTATCTCCATACCTGCGACAAGGTGATGAGAATACCAAGAACTGATTAAAAAACTATCGAATCGAGGCTTCCCTTACATTGCCATCCTATCTTTGAATACCTTATAGTATTAGAAAATTTAAAATAAGAATCAATGTGCAATCTATTCACGAATTATGCAAAGAAAAAAACTAAACTCCATTAAAATCAGAGTTGATGCCCTATTACGCTGTTAACGTGGATTAACCATTTCTGACAAGCAATTGGTATTAATAAAAGAAACATATCGACTGCGTACTGTTTGTATGCTGGTAGGTACGAGTACGTAGCCGTTGAACACATGTTGTAAATGAAAGGTAAATGTTTGGAGATATCTTTGTGAGCCCAGTCGCTGAAATACGAGTTGAGTAAACCTTGATCACCACCGTCAAAAGAGCCTTTGGCTGCTGCGAAAGCTGTGATAGACGCAAAAGTTTGTTGGGACGGTTTGAAGACGAAAACACCGGAATTAAAGCAGTCTGGCCATCCTACGTCGGGGGCTGCGGTTAACTCTTCGCGTTCGAACAGCTCGTCGCAGTTTCTTACGACCTGAAATGGTAATACGAATGCTGTTTTAACTACCACTGAGATTCTCAAGAGTAATCGATCAGATTTCTCAGCAGAAACAAACGCATGGTTCGAAATCGTGATTACAAAATTTGGGCACGGACTACTCCGCCAACAATCGATAGTTTCATATGCAACGTGCATGGTTACCATGCAGCTATTATTTGTCGTGGGATCGTAGGCGTAGTCCTGAAAACATACCAGAGCGTCAGCGTCCACAAAAACACATTTTTCGTATTGCGTCAATCGCCAACAATGTAGCTTGGTGAATGTGATTCCGAGCTCGGGTCGAGCGAGCAACGCGAGGTTCGCTTCATCTTTGGAATCCAAAACGTTCACCTCTTGGACGACGTTGAAAACAGCAGCTAACTTATCCCTGTGAACACGCATCATTTAATTTGCAAGCTGATATTCGAGCGGTGTGGAAATTCCATGGAGAAAATCGAGTCAGGAAAAAATAGTTAATTGTTTACAAACAAGCCTTCAGCTTTGATTTATCAATGACCGAAACCTTTGGACAATGTCGTTTCGCTACTACGCTGCTAATTTGTTGGCATTCATTCAGTCTGCATGTAGGAATTTGGCACGAGTCAATGTCTCTGCTAATTTTACTTGTTGACACGTCGAAGATCTCTCGTCATTTCACGCCACGTTTCTCAAATAAATCGTGCATTTTCTCCATGAAAATTCAGAATTCTCCGCCGGCCATAGATCGTACCTCATGACTTGCGTCACACCTGGTGTAACCAGCACGACGATTTCATGTTTGGTAGAGACTCGATGCAACGAGTGTGCCAGAACAAGAGCTCCCAGCGAATAGGCATCGTTGGTAGCCAAAGTAACCCAAGCGAATCCTGAAAAACAAGGTGAGTTTATTAGAAATGACGCAAGAATGGAATGGTAAATTTATATTGACAGTCGATTCGATTTGCCAGATGTTTCCTGACGTTAAAAATTACTGCAAGCAATTTATAGAACCTGACGGAAAAACCGAATCGGAAGTAACTGGATTCTCGCCAAATACTGTTATTAAATAGAGTCAATAACTTTTCAATTCTTATTTCCATTGCCGGACTGATACAACTGATTGCGAAGCGGCTAAAGCGATTCATAAATATGTTATGATAAGCTTGATCCACTCTAGGTCTCTTATTTCACCCGCAGTTCACCATGTTATCTGGCAACAGATTAGACAAGTCGATACTCTGTCGGATGCTTTACCCTTATTAAAAATTTCATAACTTTGATAATTGCAGTATTCAACAGAAATCAATTCTTAAGAAAAGCCACATGAGAAAAACGTAATATCCAACTTTGTACAATTGGCATTGTTCCAATTGCTGGTAAGTTTAAATATAGCATGGAGGTTTTTCCAAATTTTACGTATTTTTATTTTCTAGTCAGCTAACGAATTAATCGTTATCCTCGTATAATAGCTTCGTGCCATTTTTTCCATCGATCGATAAACCGATAGTCGCACATATATTTCTAGTATTCATTGATCTTCATTCAATTGCGCGTCCTTTCATCTTCTTTATCTTTATCTTTATCTTTATCTTTATTTCAACCAGTTAATTACAAAGTAATCCTACATAGGCAATTTAAAGCCTGAGCGCAGGTCCGGTTACAAAATCTTAAATCTACTTAACCTAAAATCTTGCAGAATAATTAAAAATATTAGTAGTGTGTCTTTGCTACTCTAGTGTTCACAAATGTATCACATCGCTTAATCCAACTAAACCAGTTAGTAGGATAAGCATATTAATTAGAATTTATTTTCTTAGTTATTCAGATATTAGTAACCCTGATAAATCCATTCATATTTAGAAATAAAATAACCCTGATATATTCGTTTTCATTAGAAATAGATAACATTCTGTTTCTGTATCATTTGATCCAGATTTTTGTCATTTAATTTTAATTATTTTGTTTCGTACATAAATACATACATACATATAACATTTCTGGACATGTAATTTTAATAGTTTTTTGGTGTAATCATTTATCATGATTTGTTTCTTGTTCGATTAATGGGAGCCGATTCTCTGGGATCCAAGTTTGATTTTGCTTTTGCTGTTTCTATTCTCACTTCTTTTGCGGGCATCCAAGCTCGATTGTTTCTTGTTCCCTTTTAACCCAGGCTCAATATATTATTTTCCATTTTCACCAATTTTTTTGGCATCCATTAGTCACAGTGGTGTTGATATGGTTCTTATTTACGTGTGGTTCGAGTGCATTCGAGACATGGACATTTATGGTAGTAGAAAATCTTATCACGGATGTCTTGTTATATTTAATCTGTGGGGGCTGCTGATAGATGAGCGTTCTAAATTAGAACATTCTGTTTTCAGGCCTAATTCGATGTCGGAAACGCAGAAGAGTAGTCGGAAGCACAGGAACTCGAGACGAGGGTCTGTTAGATGCCGTTGAGAATAGAAAAATATAATACATGATACGAGGGAAGAAACTTGATAGTGTCGTGCGAGTTACGGTTGTGTGGCTGTTCTTGCTGCTTCTGTTTCTGATGAGTTATATTTATACGGGAGACGACTCTAGACTCTAGCTTATAATAGCCCTGGCTTTATATTATTTTCCAGCTATATTCATTTACTTGCAATCTACGCCTCGTGGCGCTACCATTACTCGTCTACCTTGTCTTAGGTCAAGCGTATCAAAACTCTGCAAGATATCAGGTTACATTGATGAATATTACTCATGGAGGAGGGAGACAGATACACAGATGAACGGATATACAGACTTTTCAAATTGAATTTTCGAATCTCGCGGGAAATCGGTAGCCGTGATTTCAGCAGAGATTGAAATTATGGAGGGAAAACGCAGTTTTGTATACGTTTCGTTCTTTTTGTTTTTATGCTTGGCGACGCTTTTATCGTACGACTTGGAGCAATTTATAGGAGTTTATCGCAATGATTGTGCTGATTCACGTAACGAGAGACGTGATAATGAAGTGAATGATTTCAAGGACAGGATTATGCGGTAGTTCCCTTCGGATCAACCTCGATGAGTACGGGATATTTAAAAATACGGTTAGATCTATTCGAATATCAGGTATTTGGCAAGCACGCCGTTTTACTGGTAGCCAGGAATAAACCTGGAGTTGTCTCGTACGTCGCAAGTTATTCTAACGTTCCTGCGAAGAAAGAAAAAGAAAATCTCTCACATTTTCTACAACAAGAACGGACGAATCGAGCAGGAGAGAGGATTCTTTGACGCCTATAAATAAACGTGTCTACGAGTTAAATTCGTCCCGTATCGTCCTGGGATAATTAAAAGCTCTGCCCAGCCACTGGAAGTCTTTGGAGTACGTTTTTTCCGCATCGAATCGGTAACGCGATTCAATTAACCCGCCCGCGACTGTCAATTTTTTTTGTCTTCTCATTGGCGTAGAATCCGGCATGTTCGTCGAATTTCGACAAGACAATTTCAAAATATATACTTACTCGTGAGTTTACGAGTAGATCAGAAATCTTGGACGAAAAATACGACGTAAAACACGGTAAATACGATATTTCGACTGTTAACAATGAATTCAGTCATACTCGATGGTAAAAGCGTCGATCTGTTCAAGAAGTCCCATGTAGTCCGAAGATTTATGATGTTTTGCATGAATTTGACTGTGTATTGTGAAATAAGCATGGTATTAACGATAATCCTTCGAGAAAGTTGCAAGACGTGGTAAAAGAGTTCCAGTTATTTATTTGCGATGAAGAATTCGAAGATGAGTTTTCGTTTGAAGGTCATTCGGTCAGTGGGGTGACCACGTTCGAAATGTTCGTAGCTCGTATCGACGAATTATGTGTTAAAAGTTCTTTCGGCACGCGGAAATTCTCGTCGGGTTGATATTCAAAGCACTCACCTGACATCGTTGACGATGCTGCTTAGTGACTGAGCCTGTTTTCTCGAACACACCCACGAGCACGACCCTCTATACCCGGTGTAACTGACAGAACTGAACCCTGTCAGCGACACAACACGAGTGACCACGACCAAAGACTGGAGTTCTTACGGTGTTACCTACATTGCCGGCAGAGTAATTTCCCGCTATTACGAAGCAAGATCTGCCTTATCCGACGCACTGAAAGCCCACGCACATTCTCGGTCAATATCAGTCAATATCGTATTACGATACGTCATATTTTACGTCGACAAACTATTGGTTATCCGTTATTTATTCCGTTATTATTTCCACGTTTGTCGCGACCCAACTCGTAGGGTTCGAGAAAAAAAAACGAGCAGGATAAGACTTGGAACTAAATTATCGCCCAAGATTTTTCTTTCATTCGGTTCATACGGTGAAAATCTGTTCGGAAAATACTTTCTTGTTTCGGAAGTCGTTTGAAAAAGCCGCGCATTTCTCCGGCGCGATAGTTGTAGACGTTTTTGCGAGATGGCGCTGATGCGCGACTCGTATGTTGGGTTGCCTGTGATTTTAACCTCCAGGCGCAATTGTATGACTGCCAGTGACATCTATCGGTTGCCGAATGTACGAAAGAATAAGTTGTGAGATTTCCGCGACACCTGACGTACAAGGATGTGGTCGCGACGTCGGGATACCCGGCGTCACGTCATTGCGCTAGAGTAATTTCACGTTATGTATCGACGGTTTCGGACAAACGTTATGTGGGTGCTCGTACATACCAAACATCGTTTAAATTGTCTCTTGCCAATCAATCGAATCGTCCGATAAAACGTGTCTATTTCATGACTCTACAATGTTATTGCGACAGGTGCAACAACATATTGTATTATATAGAGAGAGATAAACCGTAACGCAACATAACATGAAAAAGAACAATGTGCAGATTAGTTGCCGCTGTCGTCGCGAAAACGTGTGAAATAGATGTCACATTATGGCCAATTCACCGACAACCATTGAAAATCAAATCGACAGTTTTTTGGAACAATTCAAGAGAAGTGCCACTCGTGCAATGGAGGATAGAACTACGCGTACCATTAACGCTGCTACAATCACGCGAAGTCGTAGCGAGCACTCAGATTTGGACATTCTTGAAGCTGGTGAGAATGAGCGCCATATACGTTTATACATATCCTCTGCATATAATCGTTAGCTGTCTTATTTTTTCTTATCGAAAAATCTGCTTCGCGTATACAGGATATTTGTTACTGGCATATACGTATTAGTTATGCATAGATGGAAAAGCGTGTCAGTGCGGATGACAAATTTCGCGAGACGCATGCGCTCGACAAGGGTGTCAACCCCGTTTTCCTAATCTTTTCCTAATCTCTCTATCAACTTCAAAGGTTGCACGGAACTGAAAGTCACCTACGAAAAATGCAATACCGTAAACTGTTTCTCGACGCGTTCCACCGCGTAACCACCAAGCATCCTATAATAATCTAATAATGAGTTGGATACCAATTACAGCTGTTCCTTCGAATTAGTTGATTGCCTACTATATATAGATATATAGTTTGCAACTGAAACGGTTCCATAAAATGCGTTGATAACAAATTATTCGTGTTCTGGAACTTCACGATGATTGAGAGCAGCTGCAAGGCATATAATTTATGACTAACTTTGCCATGCGATAGCTGTACCTATACACGTATGAAGTTGCGTCTAGCAGCGTAAAATTGTATTATTGATTGTTATTTCCTACATACAACTTCCCGTATGTTTGGATAAGCTAATTGGGTCCGCCTTACATCGTTCAAAAGATATTTTTATCGCAGTACATATGGATAATTCACGTCCGATGGCAATTATCCGATCCACATTCGTCCTTCTCGTTGGCGCAATACGAAAGTTATCGGTCGACTATTTCGTTAGTTATTATTCTAATCGTTTTACATACACCCGTGTTATTTCGAGGAGGCTGTAGCCTCGAGCCTTTATCGATTCATTGTCGTTCGAAAGTGTGACTGTTGAAATATCAGCTGTGCCGGAAAGATACTTATCACATGACCGAGCGTTGTTCAGTCTCTCATTAAATTTTTGACATCCTAAAGCTCTCCAACCTAAGACGTTCGATGATTACATCCTCAGTGCCTCCGCGCAACGACACGACGTTCCTTATATACCGTCGAACGTCGTCACGTGCCGCTGCCACCCTCAGCAAATATCGAGGGCT
This sequence comes from Arge pagana, assembly GCA_963969455.1. Classification (NCBI taxonomy): domain Eukaryota; kingdom Metazoa; phylum Arthropoda; class Insecta; order Hymenoptera; family Argidae; genus Arge; species Arge pagana. Next base: position 2,104,158 of record OZ018313.1, on the reverse strand, counting down.
CTGATTGGTCGAATTTTTTGCCTACTCCCGTTCGCAACGCACTGTGATTCGCCAGTACGGTCCAACGACCGATGATCAGCGGTCCAGGTGGTCCTGTTGCCCGAAATGTGCTCTGCTTCGCCGACAGAGAACAGACTCGTAAATCTATTGAACGTACATGCGTGTGCACTTGGCTTTATCTCTTTTTATTAAAATTTCAACAACCGTTTTTCCCGATAGCATCACAGTCAACCATGAAATTGGTACGAAACGTCTGTTGTGTAGTTTCGCATGACGCGATGCGGTAGCAATCGTTATATTACCTATATCGTTGAGATGGGTGTACGTGTACGTGATGTATGATTGACTGAGAACCCGAATACGCGGTAGTTCCTCGAAACATGCTTCAACAAAGAAAATCACTCCACAGCTGTAATTGCCCCTGTCATCAACACTGCACGACCAGATCTTCAGGTTGGAACATATTATATTTCGTTAGTCAGCTGTCGTCCTTGAACTTCGATACGTATTTGAAAAATACTTCAGAAACGATCGAACGTCATCGCAAATCGTTTCATTGTTCTCCTCGCGTCGATGCATGTATTTTATCGCTTCATTCTTCTCCATACCTGATTCTTGGGTCCTTTGTTTACGCACGGTGCGCCTCACGTATTGATAACGTTACGGTGAAACAGTCATAACAAATAAAAAAACTGATAAACCGCCTGCCGCCATCTTTCTCCTGCTCCATGTGGCTGCTAAATTGACCGCGCATTTCATTTATTTCCTCGAAATTCACCCATCCAAAGGAATATCTCATGCGTTTTTCATGGTTGTATCGTTCTACTGGTTGTCTGATGTTAAACTGAATTTGTACCGCGCGAATTTTGACTTTTCAGGGCTGTAACGATGTCTATTATCTAATTTTTTCGCTCCATTTCTCATCGTAATGATAGTTTTATTAGCGATACGCAAATTTCACACGTAAATCTCTATCTCAAACAAAATATTTCACCGAAATATATGGCCGCTTCCGTACGATCAATATGATAGCAATTTCAGGTACGGGTCGCCTGTTATCGTCGGCACTGCGCGCCGTTCTCCCTTCCCTGTCGCGTGCTGCGATCATCACAATACACGTTCGGCAATTCGCCATTTCGGAACGTGTTTTGGTCGTAAACTTCGCTCGATATCGTAACTTTTTCAACGAGTTTTAACACATTTTGGTTGAAAATATTGTTCGTCGGTTCTTTGGCTGTAAGTGTATGTGTTTCCGAAGCTATAGAACAGCGGGAAGATGAATTAAAGGTAAGTAAAACATGGATCGATTCGATGTCATAAAGACGAAAGTTGTACACTCCTTGGAGCTGCATGCGACTTTCGACCTTACTTTCAAATATTATCTGCGTTTACTCCTTTGACAATACTATCACGTTCTCGGCGACTATTCGATCGATTAACTAGAATAAAAATAGTTGAGCGTTGATTTGAGAACGTAAGATTTGACGTACGACGAGTCTTTTTCCGGCTAACAGCTTGTTAATGATTTTTTTCAGATGGAAGTTGCTGCAGCTGAAAAAGAAGCCAGCGAGGTACTTCATACGCTTCTTTCCATCGAACGTATTCAAGACTCGACGCAAACTCGTTCGAACGTAAAGGAAGATGTAAGGATGTTTGCGCATCGTTTTTTCATTTGTCGATATTTTAATTGAGTCACGAATGGAAATACTTTAATACGCGTACCACGCGTATCAGAAATATGAATCGCGACTGAATTGGATGAAAGTGAATAAAATGTTCTCTGTATTCTTAGCATGAATCTAGGAAATTTTAATAAATCTCTATTGCTGCTTATTCAGGTAACTCATACTACCGGTATAACTACGAAGACCATCACAGGGACGATTGGCCAGAATGATTTGATCCGCAACTCTGAAAACCGAAACGACGCGGAAAATAATGATTCGACGCACGTAGAATTTACAAACACGGAACAAGAAGCCGAAGTATGAAATGTTCTTGAGTTGTTCCATTTATCATACCGGCAACGGATTTTTTTAGCTTGTACTTCCTTTTTTTTTAGCTAACCTGCGATGAAGCCGAGGATAATAATAGACTTTCGAAGGTGAAAGAAACACCACGTAAAAAGCAGAAAGGACAAAAGGTTAAAAACGAAGGAGACCCGAGCTATGATCCTACAAGACTCGAAGATAATGCTCTCCAAGTGCTGGAAAGATTCAAGCATGGCTGCGAATGTCAAGATGATCAATGTTTCAGTAACTTGAATCCGGAGTCGGTATACCGTCACCGATTGAATATCGCAGAATTGACCAAAGCGGAACATGATATGTATTTGATGGGCGTAACGATGGCGTGTCTAACGAATCCTTATCAGACAGCTCGTAATACTGAGCGTCGAAGATTGCGAGCTCAATACGTATATCAAGGACGAAGAGTCTGTCTTGATGCATTCTTGTACTTGGAAAACTGTACGCATTATCAGATCAAGCGAATACGAAAGCATCTGGTGACGCACGGGGTAACACCTCGAGTGCACGGAAACCATGGAAAAGTGCCCCATAATACGTTTTCTCTCGATATTTATCAGATAGCAACAGAATTCCTCAAGAGTTTCGTTAAGGAGCAAGAAGCCAAGCAAAAGACGAACGCAAGGCATGGCCCCCTGCATCTTGGACCCGACGTAACACGGAAAACCGTTCACGACTTGTACACTGATTACTGCAAGAAAATTTCTCCTAGTATTAAAATTATGGGCTATTCGACATTTCGAAGATTCATGAAAGTCCAGTTTCCGCAAGTTAAATTTGCCAAACTCGAATTTGTCGTCCGAGGACAAAACCAAATTCAAATTCATAGCCAGACGCAAACTCAGAGCCAAACGGTGACGCGGAATCAAAATTGTTCCGTCAACCGTGAAGAAAAAGTCGATGACATCACCTCTAAGCTTTCGACCGATCATACCGACCTCGTGCCTCTCGTAATTGCCGATGGAAGCACCGATCACAATGCTGCGTATTACTTGACATCCGTTGACAAATTACAGGACGGAATCAGTTATCAGTTGACTACCAGTGGATATTTAGTCAATCATTCCGGGGTGCCTTTAACAGTGGCAAACGTTACGTCCATTTAGCTACCTATTTTCAACTATTTCATCTTCTCATCTTCAATTCTTCCAAGTTATTATTTTTCGAGTTCTCTATACACAACCACTGTTTCTTTCCGCCGTAGTTTTCTCATCGCTTTCGTTCATTTCCTATACTCTTTCAGTATTTCTTTGAGTCTTTCTCTCTTTTCCTCGTTTTCATGATTTCTTATGTTATTTCTTTCATCTCATTATCATTGTAATTGCTATGTATCGTCGAGGTCACAGACTTTAAATTTCAGTCATCAGTATCGAAGCTTGTTCGTAGAATATAATTTAGGTTTACTATGCAAAAATAGGTCAAGTGACTAAAGTCGCAATATTTATGTTTTTATAGAGTGAACATCTAATTATGCATAGACGATTGTTGTATAATGTACGAGTTTTAATGAATTAATGCGAGTATTATTAACTGTTTTACGATGATATTCCAACATGGTCGTATCTATTTAAGATTTCAGGAGGTTTTGTCAGGTTGGATACCCTCTGGGTCATAAGGGCGAGGGGGAGGGTGAGCCTCAGGTATCCGCTTGCCGAAACTGCGTTGCGAACAAATCTGCCTTCATGTATGTTACTGTGTATGCGAAGCGGCACGACCGTTCCATTCCCTTCATTCATGCAGAAATTTAGGAAATTTTCGGAGGCGTCGTCAAGCAGTACGTACGTCGCCCTCCCACTCGCCGACCAGTTACGGCTATGTATTTAACGAGGATTTGTTAAAATTGATTCTCGGTGCAGTGATAATTGAATAAAGATAATCGAGTTAAAGCTTATTATTTCGTACATCACGTAATAAATATAATCGAAAAGAGAATACTAATTGTCGGAATTTATTTACGCAGAGTCCAAAGTTTTTCGAGGATATTCGACTGATTATTGAACGGAGTTAACGGTATAACGTTTTTTTACTCCCGATAATTGATAATCCACCGGTCGACGAGCCACCAAATACCGGCTGGCCAAATTATTACAATAACTGGAAAAGAGAAAGGTCGGGGTCACGTTATAAAAAGTCATGGTATTTCATATAATTTTTAAATTCCAACGACCCAATCTCCCGACGATCGGTACGCAGCGATTCTCAATCACGAATCGTGCCAGTATCATTTATTCTTCGTTCACTTCGATCCGCGCCAAATTTGTAGTCGCCGCTTTCCGGGAGGAATATAAAAAATGTGTTATTCCTTCCGCGTTCCTTTGCCAATCGGCTGGGAATATTTTCATTATCGCATGCCGCGACTTGTAAGATTCACGTTGGAGAGGTACTTGCTTCGTACATTGAGAACCTTTCGATTTACAGTTAGATCTGACGTTTCGGTCGGTAAGGTAGGGAACTGTTACGGCAAGCTTGTATCGGCGCCAATGCCGTACATCAGTGCATTAGTGCAACGTCAGGCCATTTAGCCTGGCATTTGTGGACGGTCGAGCTCTTAAAAATCATTACGCAAGAAAATGAGTTCAAACATTACAGACGTAACATTACTATAATATTTTTATTACCCATAAATACGTGTCAAAGTTATTTTTGAAAGTGCTACTGAATATAATTTTAAAAAATGGTTTTGTTTATTACCTCATTTTTGTTGTTGTTTTTGCACCAATTTGTTCACCTTTGTTTTTGTTTATTCATTTTTATTTACTAATTTTTACTAAGCTGGCAAAAATGAATTTACCACGTTCCCGAGCTTGAAATTTGAAAATTATAACAATAATCTCGATGAAGCCAAATGTTCCTTTCGCTTGTTTCGCCTATGGTAGAATTTAATTTATTGCCTTTATTGCACGATGTTACAAAAGCTGTGAATATACGAAAAAGCCTTTCTTGCACGGGCGGAGAAAAGAATTAGGAATGTATTCGTTTTAATCGTGAATTATGAGATTTCAAATTTACTTAATCGTTTGAATTATTGTTGTAACAGAGGATGCAGAGAGTATGACGGGCGAGATTGAGAATGGAGATTTGGCTGTTCGAGACGTCGCAGACCTTCTACAACCGCAATATGCGATAATTACAGGTAACAAGATTGTTGGTAAACTGGATTAATTTTTACCCCTCTTTGCTCGGTCGCTCGAATTCATACATTAGTCGTAGGAACCATTCAGATTTACTGATTACTTGATTGAAAAATAATCTGTATTATTGTTTTTATTTCATCACAGGTGGCAAAACGCGCGAGGGATGTCCGATAATCACGTTTCCAGATAATGGAAATTTTCAAAATTTAAGAGATTCGGATTACCAGCGTCTGGTGCTCTATTTAACGTCGGTCCCAACGTGAGTAGCTGTAGCTTACGTCGTTGTTTGAAAATTCTGCTGTTGTTAACTCATCTTCATTATTCTCAGGCTGCAAGAAGCTGATTTGGGATTTCACTTGATAATCGATCGTCGAAGCGACAAATGGAATTCTGTTAAGACTGTACTGCTGAAAATATCTGTAAGTCTCGAAGATGTCCTTGGCACGAACGGCGACATAAGATTTGACTAATTTATTGCTCGCAGGCTTTTTTCCCTGGCTTGGTACACGTTGCCTACGTTCTGCGACCGGCTGGTTTTCTACAAAAAGCTATATCCGAGGTCTCCAACAAGTTGTTCCGCGAAGAATTCAAGTTTAGAGTTATCGTTCTGGCCAACGTTCCCGAACTCTATGATTTCATAGACAAAGACCAGCTTACGGAGCAGCTCGGAGGCGATTTGCCTTTCTGCCATCATACTTGGATACAAAATCGAATCGTAAGCATCGAGCCGTCCAGCCCTCGCGGTCGGTCGAGGAGTTCCATCTAAACAAAATCTCAAACCTCACGTTTCAGAGCTTGGAAAAATTCTCAGCTATCACACAAGAAGTTTCGATTGCTTTGGATTCCTTCACGCGTCGTCTTGCCGAAGTCGAATTTCCTAATAACACTGCTGCTACAACGACGTTGCTCGCTGAACAACAAGCAGAGTACGACGAACTTAAAGAGGAAATCCTGAGTGCAGCGAGGCACGGAGACGCATTGTTGGATAGCGTTCGCACTGTTACCGGAAAGGGTACAGCGGACCGATTAGGAAACGTAGCGGCCGTCGAACGGTAATTACCGAAAGGACCCTTCTCGAAATCTGAAAGAACAACCGAACTTCAATACCCTTTGAAATTCACTCACAAAAGATTTGAACCAAATAATAATAATGAATGAGACTTGGAGTGATTTTTCAATCTGGCAAATTTAATGAACACACGACACTTTTCTGAGTACATGTTCAGTTAGTTTATTCATACAAACTCATCTTTCTTTATTAATAAGTTAATTTCATGTATACCAACAATTTCAGATTACTCGTCCAACTGGAAGAAACGGAACGAACGTTCGATTTATTTTGGTCGCATCACAGTTCCAGACTGCGGCATTGCCTGGCGTTGCGCCAATTCGAGCAAGACTTCCGCGAGCTCCAAGCAAATTTGGATCAACACGTGAAGACGGTTGGGGACATGACAGAAGTTGGGGAAACTCAAGCTCGTGTAAATCAGCTTCTTCGAGATACTTCAGCGTTCCAGAGAATATGCAGAGTAAGCAGCGCTGAAAAATAGTTGAAAAACATATTTTATAGTGAAAAAGTCAAAAGAAAAGTCGTTTTCCAGGAGAAATTGATTGAAACAAACTTCATTGGACAATTCTCCAAACTTAATAGTGTAACATAAGTCATATCTGTCCAAAATATTGGAATTCAATTGGTAAAGTTTCCAGTTCAAATCAGCTATTTTCATCGAGGATTATTGCGAATGAAACGAGCAAACGAAAAATAAATAGAAAACTGAAGCTAATGCAAATGAATTCTGGATCAGCATTTTTTGTACGTTGTATTTTGAAACAAAAAAGCTGATTTGAATGAATGCACTTATTGCACACGATGCACTAAATGAATCTCACGTCGCACCGCTTTCCTCACTTTGTCGATAGTCCTATTTGTTGCATACCATGTGGATTTGGGTCTTGGTAAGCAGTTCAATCGACAAGATTTAATATATACATTACATTAGAGATTGAAAAATTCGATTCCTCGTTCGATGGAAATAATCTTATCATCTATATACCTCTTTTTAATATTTTTATGTTGACACTGGTCAAGCTTTCTCGTTCTAACCAATCTCGTGGATACTTTTTCTTACATATTTTTATAAATTAGTCGTTTTGATTTTCCAAAGAATGTGCACATCTCCTTAAATCATTAAAATGTTAGTGAATCTTGTAAATTTACAATAACACCATGGGGATTAAGCAGAGATCGTGGCACTTCGAATACATATCTGTCTCTGTCATATAAACATTTTTTCTTGTGTCGATGAAAAAACAAAAACTAAGCATGTAACAAACCGAATGCGATCGATGTACTATGTTCTGCACCGTGTTACGCATGATACATAGAATTGGAAATTGAAGTTATTCGTCGTCGACGTGTCGTTAGTAAAATTGGATGATTCTTCAGTAAATGGAAGACTATTTATACTTCATTGTAAAGTTATCATATATCGTTGGGATGAATAATTTCTTTCCAAAATCTTGGTATACGAAAGATGCAAGAAATGTTAATGACGCTTCCAATATTCGTTTGTAGGGTGACATCGATCGTGCCGAAGAAGTGATATCAGCCGGCCAACAACTTTTATCAGGACGACACCAGTGCCCAGCAGAAGTTGTGGAACCGAAATGCGCCGAACTTCAAAGAATATGCACGATTCTCAGTCAGAGGCTCGAGCGACGCTTGCATACGCTGACCAAGTGCAGAGAACTTATGGAACGAATCGACAAGGTACGATCATCATTTTTCCAACTTAGTCCGGCGCGGTGATTGTTCACGATTTAAAAAAATGTCAATTACTTGCCAGGCAAATACATGGTGCACGAAAGGCATCGAGCTGCTTGCGTCTCGGAACAGCACGACGTCTCCAGAAGAAGCGTTGAACAATCTGCAAGAATTAATGGAATCAGCTATGGAATTTCGACAACCAAGGTGCATTTTTCAGGACTCGATAACTCCCGAAACAAAAGCTTTGGTAACGCAAGTAGGTATTTTAAAAATCAAAGTCGGTTTAAGTATCTATTTTTTTTTTTTTTTTACTTTCCAATCGAATGATTTGAACGTGGACGTTGAATTAAATAAGTGGAATACATGAAGCATGCACTCGTGAAACTATGATTTCAACAGGTTTTGCAGAGAATAGACGACGTCTTGTTGATGTGCGACAAAAGAGTCGCTGCCTTGAAACAGCAGCTGGTAAAACCAGCGCGCCCTATTCAAACTGTAACACCTGAACCAGCAAGACCCATTCATCCACCGCCGCAACTGGTCAAACCCGGTCGGATTCTAAAGAAAGCAAACACAATGCCGCGAGTAAGATGACAGTGTTTTTTAAATCTTATTCAGATTCCAGTCGCTTCTTCCTCCTATATAATCATATTTTATTTTGTTCGAAACGAATCTGGAGTTGAATTTTTTCTGAGAATACAATTTTTCCGAGTTCTGGGATCTCGATAGTCGAATCAAGCCTAATGATTGATTTCTGTTTTTACTATTTATCGATTGATTTACAGATGGAGATGAGTCCCGTCGAAGGTGAGTCGATCTCACCGGAGAGCGAGTCTCGTGACCTCGAAGGTTTGCGATTAAAGCGAGGACACGTGTTAACGGAGTTGATCGAGACGGAGAGAGTTTACGTCGCAGAGCTTGGATCTATCATAAAAGGTTATAAAATGGAATTAAGCAACGAATCGATGAGCCACTTGGTACCGACAGCATTAATAGGAAAAGCAGACGTTTTGTTCGGCAACATCGAAGATATTTACTTGTTCCATGGAGAAACCTTTCTGCGAGATCTGGATAATTGTATTTCAAATACGGAGTTGGTCGCGCTATGCTTCGTGCAACGGGTACCTCCTCCTCGTTTTCCTACTCCCAACAAATGGTTAAAAGCAATTTTACTGAAAGTCTTTTCTATGTTACAGAGAGAAATCTTCTTCAGACTCTACAGTTATTACTGTCAAAATATTACCCGGTCGGAGAGATTACGAGAAGAAATACAAGGTGAACCGCAGTTTCTAGCTGCGTGCCAACAAAGATTGGGACATAAACTACCGCTCGCAGCGTACCTGTTGAAGCCGGTTCAACGCATCACCAAATATCAGTTGCTTCTCAAAGATCTCCTTAAATACAGCGACGATCAATCGTGCTGTACCGAACTTCAAGAGGCATTAGACTGCATGCTGGTCGTTCTCAAATGCGTGAACGACAGTATGCATCAGATAGCAATTACAGGATTTGGGGTTCGTACAAGAGATAATTATTCATCGCAAATTTTGATCGGCAAACATGCAGGCTTTCTTTGAAATTATGAAACAAGAAAATTATTCATCGACAACAAGAGTAACGGTCACGTTTCCAACGAACGAAAATCGACCCTACTCAATCCAGTTATTGAAATGTGCAAAATGTGCGAAGTTCACTTGCAATTTTTCTGATACAGGGAGATTTGGGTGCTCAAGGCGAACTTCTCATGCAAGGCTCGTTCAGCGTGTGGAGTAGCAGCAAAAGAGAACGGTTACTTCGTCTGAAACCATCGCAGCGTCATATTTTTTTATATGAGAAAGCTTTTATATTTTGTAAGCATAGCAAGCCTCAAGCGCACAACAAAGCGACGTATCATTTCAAGAGATATTTGAAGGTAAAACTACGCGATACTACTTTCTCGAGGCCTTATCATTTTACTTCTCAATATTAGTTTGCAGCTCTCATCTATTTACTCGATCAAACACTTTTTACCTTACTTCAGTCGCTGCAATGTTTCACCGTACTCTTTTATCCGCAGATGTCGCAGATCGGTTTAACGGAATCTGTAAAAGGAGATGCGAGACGATTTGAAATTTGGCTTCAGGGACGCGCCGAAGTGCATACAATTCAAGCATCGAGTACCGATGTAAAGCAATCGTGGGTTCGCCAGATAAAAGGTGTTCTCATGTCGCAACTGGCAGAACTCAAGGGAAAACAAAATACAGCTCTCGGTAAATCGAATCATAAGTAAGTGTTTCTCGCCAGTGTTTCGCGGTATCTCATCGTCGTGTAGAATATGTCGCGTGTAACTGATTCGTATTCGAGTAGGCCGCTGCGACAAACTATATCTTGGGAGGCACAGAGCAGTGTTTCTGGATCGTTACGAACTTTGTCCGTTGACGGTAACAGCGTGATAACACACCCAATGGATATCCCTCAAACTACGGATGAAGACGTTGCTTGGAGTTCAGAAAATAGTAACACCGACGATGAAGACATGTTCGCAGACAATTCCAGTCTCGTACCGGTGAGCCGTGCTCAAAATTAACATTTGTTTTATTTCTATTTTTGATACAGTTGGACAATTGGCTTTGTGGATTTCAAAGGTATTTTTAATTTTGTCTCGTCATTTGTGAATTTTTAGGGTGGAAGGTACATAGCGTTGGCAGACTACTGTGCTGTCGGTCAGTCAGAAGTGACGATGCACGAGGGGGATAATTTGGAGTTATTGAAGGTAGGATGCGCCGGCTGGTGGTTTGTCAAGTTAATCGGTACAGGACTAGAAGGTTGGGCACCAGCTGCTTACTTAGAACCAATAAGTCGCAAGACGTCACGCAGTTGCCAGTCGGTGAACAGTCAAGAAACAATGTGAAACAGGCGCCTAACGCACTAGAATTATTTTTAAATTTGAAATGCAAAAATAATTCTAGAGTGTTAGCAGAACGAGGGATAAAATCCTGAAATCACAAAACTACGAAAATGTTATATCAATTATACACCGGTTATACGAAGCGCGTTGGCAAACTAAGATTGACGACTCGGAGTCTCTAAATAATAACGAATACGAATAACGAAAGTTAGCGAAGCAAATCCTGAATAAAAATTCGCTGGCACTCCGACGTGTCAACGAACGATGCTCAGATAAACTGAAAAATGAGGGAAAAACTAATGAGAAAACTTAGAATTATAAACAGCTGACACCAAGTATTATGCAATATCCTAGATCCTACTAAAGTAACGTTATGACATAGGAGATAAGCTTATAATCCTGCATAAGCGGTAATCCTGCAAGTGAGGGTAGAACTTGAATTCATGTCTACGAAGAATCAACAATTCTCAATTTTATTGCCGGCGATGGAGTTTTTGAATATTTACAATTTTCACGGTTTTCAATGGCATCATTCTTTCAATTTTGCCTACATAAAATTGTTAACTATAGACAATAATATCATTCTTGTCCAACTTGGATCTGATACCGATCGGATGAAAAACAATTCAATGAACAGCAATAACTGTTCCGTGAAAATTTAATTCTCAAGCACAATTCAGCGAGGAACAACTGCCGTGAATCGAATAGAAGTTATTTTTTGCATTGGAAGAAAAATGAAATACCAGTTTGTAGAAATGTTGAGAGTCTTGTCTATCGATGACGAATCAGATTGTTTGTTTGGTCGTTTTTGCCACTGAAACTATTTACCTCGCGTATTTTTTGAAGCTGAAATCACTTTTATTCGAAGCGTTGTTTCCAAATTGTATCTTTTTCCCATGAAAAGGGCGAAGAGTAGCTCGAACATTGTTGCAAAATGTAACGCTACTTCGCTACTGCGACGCGATAGATGAATTATTTATTATTGAATGGTATTTTGTTGATATTTGAATTACGAAATGTTAATCATTTCCATTCTATGCGTAAGACTAGGGGTGATGAATTAAGTAGCGAGGAAGAGAAAAACGATTTCGTTGATCATCTTCGCAACTGGCGTAGAAAAATCATGTCTCATAAATTTGGTGGTTCGACGATTTTCATTTTCCATAAAATAATTCTCTTCAAGCCACTGCTTTCAAAAATGTATATTTTTGAACTATGTTGCGGAGTATTATCGTGAAACGAGTCTTGGTTAAAAGTTCGAAGAACTTATGGAATGAGAAATAAAATGATACATGATGTTAAATGCTTAGACGCGTATGTGTGATAGACAGTTAATGAAAACTCCAGTTGCTTCTAGATTTGATGAAAGAAATGTAATTTATTGATGATAAAGTCATCAGAATTTGAAGTTGGGATGAAACATGTCTGATAAACGGTGTCTGACGGTAGATCTGCGAACTTATCCTAGTACAAAACTTCATTGTAAATTCTAGATTTATATCATTTTTAAGAAGAAGGTACGAACGACTTTGTGGCATGACTATTATTTATCTCTGCCCGTGTATCTAGCTCATATCGTTATGTTTGACTTTGGCAATATTTATCTCGCAGAATTTGTTGATCGTTATCTAAGAGCATCGTGAAAAGATATTTGTTTCTATTTTTCAAATCCTCAATTCGATGGTTGTAACTATTTGTTCTGAAATAGGAACAAACGAGCAAACAAATGAGATGCAGGAAGTTGAACAAAGTTCCAAGGGAGAAAATAATTGTAATAATTTGTTATGCAGCAAAAATGATTGCTTAAAAATTTGTAAATACGAGGGAAATATAAGAGATAACAAAAAAGAAAAGGGTCGAATTGCTCGAAACCATCATTTCTACCAAGTCGTGTTTTAGAAAGGAATGTTGTACGCAATTGAGGCATGGAAAAGTTAAACTCTCTCAGAGTTTGTCCATCGCCAGTTTTACCGAGGAAGTTTCAATGGTCTTACTTTGATGCAGTCGTTTTGGTAGAATTGGGCGAAAGTTGTGATGTAATTTCTGGCAATGATGAACGATATAATCTATTTGTGTAAAGTATGGCCAATTTATCCATGCACCGGTCACCTCTGCGTCTTGAATTTTGTTCTGATAAGTCGTGATCAAGGAATACCATTTTTTTCTACAATCATTGTGAGTGTAACGATACCCCTTGAGATTCATTTGCGCAGCTAGTTTATCCCAATTAATTACGGTACGCCCTAAATGGGGGTATTTCTCTTCGTGACGCTGCCGCAGATCGATGAGTAATTTCGTTGCGGTCTTCGTCCAGCGTTTTGTTAAGCGCAAACTTTGGACTCTAGCCCCCCTTTTTCCGAGCTTTGTATCATCATACTTCGACGACACGGATGGCAACATCGAGTTCACCGTTGACGTCGAATCGAGTGCAGTTTTCTCGCTGACTAGAGGAACGCAATATGCTTGTTCAGAAAAATCGTTAGGACTGAAGACATTTGATATGGCAATTTCCAGTATATCCTGTGAATTTGCAGGAGAAATACTCGTCGACATCTTGCAATCAGCATTGCCAGTATGTTGCCTTTCATACTTATCGCCAAGTTCTGTATTCTTCGACAAATTATCATTAACAGCAATGTTATTATTATTTTCCCAATATTTCTCGCCAATTTCTGGTACCTGTTTATTTTTAGAAGTACAGCTCTCCAGCTCCCTTCGACATTGGTTCTGCAGTCCCGCATTAGTATTCTGACCCGATTGTATGTGGGGGTTTGAACTAGTTGTGCATTCTGCGCAATTGATTTTATCCCCTTCTGACTGATTGCAAGGAACAGGAATAGCATTACGTATCTCACACTTCTGAGATGCGGTCGAAGCAACCGTTGTACTCTTCATCAAACTGCTTGTCCCATCATCCAGCTGGGTGAATTTCATATTATCGTCCCCAGTTAGATGATCATTTGCTACCATGCTTCTAGCTTTCGCCATGCCTTTCTCCATTGCTCCAAAATATTTCCATTTTATCGGGCTGCCCGATTCTCTGTGCATCGAGAATTTTTTGTACTGAGTCATTAAGCGTGACCACTTTCTTGCACAATCTGTGTTCGTTACTGCTTCGTAGCCTCGACAATTCATCGCTCTGGCTACCTGAACCCCGTACTTCTTCACTTTCAATAACTTATCCGAGAATTTCAAATCGATCAACAGTTTTGTGGCTTCCTCGGTCCATAGGAATTTTCGTTTCACCGGTGTCGTCACTGTGGAAGGAGTTTGAAAATCGTTCGCACTTTCGTCACAGATCTCACTGTTGTGGTCTGCGTCGTTCAAAAATTCTGCATTCGATTCGCAGGTGAAATCCAGACATTCCTCATCAGCCGTTGCGGTATCTCTGCTCGCTTTCGTGTCCCGATTGGAAACCGTAACCAAGTTTTCCAAATGGGACGCGGCAAATAAATTTGAGTCGGCGAATCTGGTTGCTTGCATTTCTATACTGAACGCTTTGCATAAAATGTGTTGTGCGTCATCCAAATTTTCCAACTGCGGTTGCTGTCGAGTCTGGAGCTCGATCAGTTTTCGCCTAGTTTCTCCAGACAACCGATCCTTACTACGGAACATTCCCACTTCGTGCTTGTGCTCTCTAATTACTGCTCGGCTAACTTGATTCTCAGTTTGAATTTTCCATCTTTTTGTCATAGGCATTTTCGTGTTCTGGTTCTTCAGAATCACACGTGGCGTGTCCGTGTTACCCGTCGCGTAATCGACGAGAGGATCGAATCGTTTGATCCGTGTGAATCCCGAATGCATGATCTGGAAAAATATCCAATCGATATTCCAGTCCCCATTTTTCATAGATTCCAAACAAGCGTCGTAACGTTCGCAGAGTTCCATCCACTTTGTGGCACACTGACTAGATGTTGGGTTGTGCTTATTGAATGCCATCTGAGACACGACGTAGTCCCACAAAACTATGTATGCTTTGAACGCAACAAAAGCGTTTTCCATTGGCAATCTTATGCTAATCAGTAATCTTGTTGACTCTTCTGTCCAACAGAATTCTCCGGTACTCTCTCTTTCACCATCCAATATTCGATCCATCTGCGCGAACCAACGCTTGGAATCCTGAGTTCCCTGATCTATATTTGATCGCTGCTCGTAGCTCATCTTCATCGCGGCCCATTTCCTTCGGCAATCCATCTCTGTCACCGAGCACCAAAGCCGACTCATCTTTTTGCTAACAAATCTGTTTATACTCTTATATTTTTCGATCAACTGCTCTGCAGCAAAACTTCGTCGTTCCATATAGAGTCGTAAATCTAAGAAACATTGGGTCGAGTCGGCGTCCCAACAAAATTCAGTATCTCTTACTACAGGAATTATTTTACCGATCTTCAGTTTTTTCAGTGACTTTTTACGTCTCTGCACCTTCTTGACTGGTTCCAACGATTCGACGTGGCCATATGTAGACGCTGCAACGAGCTTTGCGGAATCAAGAGATTGAATATCTTTCGACTGTGCATCGGATGTATCGCTCGAGTCTACGTTCTCACAGGCAGATATCGAGTTTGGAGTCGGACCGGCGATTTGCTGCTGACATCTTACATCGCACGAACCGACATCTGGATAGAGAGACGAATTGAAAATCGAAACGTTCTCTGGTGGTGTAACTCGAACGTCGCTTCGGACGACTTTCTTGGAAACAGGAATCGATTCTGGAAAAGAGCACCGAGTTAATCCGTGTGATTTTTTCAGATTGTACATTTTTTTAATAAAGTAAATTTACGGTCAGATTGAATTTCCAGTTCCGAATCCCAGTTAAACTGGCGATAAGTGTCGTTGAACCTTTCGAGATACTTCCAACTAGCGTCTCCAGTTTTGATTGCGGTGATATAATGAGATCTCAGATTTTCCCATTCTTTGGAACATTCGCTACTCGTTACATGGACACCGTGCTGTGTTATTTTGTTGGATATTTCATCCCAAATGACTGTCGCTATCGTGTCGAT
This sequence comes from Arge pagana, assembly GCA_963969455.1. Classification (NCBI taxonomy): domain Eukaryota; kingdom Metazoa; phylum Arthropoda; class Insecta; order Hymenoptera; family Argidae; genus Arge; species Arge pagana. The sequence goes on along the minus strand of OZ018313.1, from coordinate 2,088,340 downwards.
ATTTCCGCAGTCCTGAAATAAGCCTTCGAGTTCCAATCGATATTTCAACAACAAATCGATCGCTTTTTGTGGAAATGGTCGGTCCAGGACCTCTCCAACTTCGCTCTCCACTTGAAATAAGAGTTTCAAATCCTCGTCTTTAGTTGGTATCACAACTACACGAGGCTCCTGATCGTCGAGTTTGAAAATTTTTATAAAATTGTTCGGGTCAGCCATGGAAATCCTGAAAATTTCACAGTATTTGCACGACAGATTGTTCGATTTTCAAATATTAACGGTCAAAACAAAAACAACAGATTATCATTTGTTTTTTGTACGAAGATAAGTTCCCATCTTTTGTTGTTCGCAGTCTGAACGGTGAAATAAAAGAAAATCAACATATAGATACAGTTACGTACCGATTCTGAGCAATTTTTTTTAACAAATATCGTTTGATTGACAGGTAAAGTCGGCACGTGTTGACAGATAATATATAGCGTGAATTTAATTGCCATTTTGGATACGCGATCGACAACATCGAGCAACTTCACGCTCGATTTGGATCGTCTGCAATACTTTTCTGCTAAGATTTGAAATTAAATCACTTATTTACTCTGGTAACTACGCTGTAATAGCGATTTTCTTCTCATCGAGTTGAATTAACGATTCGATGTATTTAATCCGAATTTGGCGTTCGGTAAATTTGTAAAAAAAAGATGACCCAATCGCGAAAACTTGATAGTTTCGCGATCTGAAATCCCCAAAACGCTGTGCGTGGTCATATAATTCATTAGATTTTCCTACAATTGCGCCGGTTTAATCAACGCTATTATTTTCATGTCTTACACGCGAGCGCATTTTTCCCTACAGATTCTTTGACAGAGAGAAGAACGAACGAAATATATTGCTCGCATCGAAAGCATCGTGGAACGAGATGTTCGGCTAGAGTGAGAGAAATTGCTTTTTCCGCATTGTTTGTAGTGACGTACAATTTTTTTGATCGTTTGAATGTTTACCAGTTCTATAGTATCGATAGAGTATGCGTAAAGCAGTCATACTCTTGAACGGCGCGTCGTTGATACGATTTGTCCAGACAGCGGACCAATCAGCGTCCTGGATTTTCCAACTATGTACGTGATTGTTAGATTGCAAATATCTCGCGATTTTGGACAACTTTTTGTACCTAGTTGACCCTGCTATTGACTCTATTGACACAATTAACATTCTACGCATGCGTCGATAAACAATAGGTTTGATTGCGCTGCTCGCGCTTTTAATGATCGAGTCATTGATTTGGATCGAGCGGCGTACTGCAATTTTCGTCGCCGTTGAAAAAATTCGAGAGATAACGCCGTACATACATGTACACTGATACAATAGCGCGAATGTCAATTGTTTCAGTCATGTCTCGACGTTGTGAATCGAATTCGGTTGTTGATAACTAGTAGCGTAGATAGTCTAGGAGCACGAACAGACCTTATATTTGCCACGTTTTAAGCGACGCCTCTCATTGGTCAACGCTAATTCTCGTGTTTTTCGTGTGCTCTTGTGACCTTGCTACTATTACCCACTATTACCATCCGAACTTCTGTGATAAAAGTCACAGCGAAGCTTCGCTCCGGTTTTCAGATTCGTTTTGAACTACTCTTTATCGTGCAATCATGCCTCCAGCTGCAGCTCCAGCACCTAAAGAAAATATCGACCTCCCAGCTAGAGGCATCAATGCTGTGTTATTAGGTCCACCGGGTAGTGGTAAAGGAACACAGGTATTTTTTTTCTCGAATTTTCCACATCTTATTGAAATCAGAACGCGAAGACTGATCATTTTTCACACCGTTTTGAATTTCTCCAGATCATAATTTACTTTTTTTTAACCCCTTCCAGGCATTTGCTTTCAAGGAGCGATACTGCGTTTGTCACTTGTCGACCGGTGATATGTTACGTGCAGAAATCGCTGCTGGATCGCCGCTGGGTAGTGAATTGAAACAAACGATGGATCAAGGAAAATTGGTCAGCGATGACGTCGTCGTACGTATGATCGAATCCAACTTGGACAAACCGGAGTGTAAACGTGGTTTCCTCCTGGATGGTTTTCCAAGGAGCGTGCCGCAGGCCGAGAAAGTAGGTTGATTTTATTGATAGCTTCTGCCCAACATCAGGTATTGCTTCGTTATAAAATTATATTGGTGCTTTGATTTTAAACTTCGCATTAGTTGTTAGCGACAGAAATGGAACATATTTATCACACGGTTGAAAATGACCACGTTTTCAGCAAAGTTCGCAATTGATTTATCTTTGAATGAATTTTTATTTCTAGCATATCATATTGAGCTCGAATAAAATCTGTTGGTAAATAAATTCAATAAAAGAATGATTTTATTCAAGCTTGACCGCATGCTGGAGAAAAGAAAGAGTCAGCTGGATGCTGTCATAGAATTTGGTATCGATGATAGTCTCTTGGTGCGGCGTATTACTGGACGCTTGGTACACCCTTCCAGCGGACGTTCCTATCATGAAGAATTCTCTCCACCAAAAGTACCAATGAAAGATGACGTGAGTCGAAGCCTTGATTATTTTTACGTCTTCTGTTGTTTATTCCTTCGCAGATCTCGCAGCTATAACTGGTTACAGATAACTGGAGAACCTCTAGTCAAGAGGTCGGACGACAATGCAGATGCCTTGAAAAAACGTCTGGTCACTTACCACACGCAGACCGCACCACTTGTAGATTATTATGCCATTCAAGGAATTCATTATTTCATCAATGCAGCCAAGTCCAGTGCAGATGTATTCAAAGACATCGACACAATTTTCCAAAGAAAAGTGACAGCAGAAAAAAAGAAAGGGTTCTTCAGCAGCTTTTTTTAACATGGTGCTTTCCACAACTACGACTTATGGAAACTGAGTCGCTTACCAACGGAGCAATATTTTCAACAAATCCATTCCCGATGGGAAATCGTAATTCACGATTGAACCATGCATCATGAAACCAACGTTGTTGAAACACGAAATTCACAAACTACGCACCGAATAGAAATATAGACTACATGGATTGCTAAAATTATATCACACGTGGTCTGGCAATCGCGCACATTTAATTAATAACGTTTGGAGGTACGCACTCCGTTAATAAGAATTAACCGTAAATTAATGTTCGATTTTTTGGCAATGGTAAGGGTTATCAGGATTGATTGTATGGTGCATTTCTAATTCAGAATATCAGTAAACAACGAATTATAACGGCATCAAGTTCACAGGAGCAAATTTATAGAGAGATATAGCCAATAAATTAGAAGAATTATGAAAATCGTTGATAATTCTAAAGATATCATTACGTGAAGTATTTTAAAATGGGAACAAATCATAAACCTGTCGAAATGGATAAAATCTTTCTTATTTCTTTGAAATGTTATTGGAAATGAAGTAAATACGAGCAAAGTGCTCGTCTGTAATATGTTCGATTTGCTGTTGGCAATTAAATATTTTATGACATTACATGGAGAACGGAGACTGTTATTTTGTTTTATTTTGAAATGTTCGTACCATGTTGATTGTAACGAATACAAGGATTACTGTCCAAGATCTTGTCTAACCACAGCACTAATCGATCCCTTATTCTCAAATGTTAATTAATCGTTAGTTATACGCTCTCCGATTACTTGCAAGTTATCGTACCATCGGCTTTCAAAATTAGGAGACAAGTATTCCTTATCAGTACACAAATAATCGTGGATATCTTATGATTTGGTGTTTCTTTTATTTTATCGGCAACAGTTTTCTCTTCTTTATTTTTTAATCCCGCAACAATGGAATTAATTCAACTTTTCCATGGATCCTAAATACCGCAATGCCAGATTCTTGTTTCACTTGTTCCAAAGATTGAAATTTGGGAAATTGGTTTCGAATTTAGATACTTGGGTTCTCGCCACCTACTTTACCGACCGTTGCCCGAGCCATGGTCACGGGCGCAATTACACGCAACGAAAGGGATTCGTACACTCCGATCACGTGATTGGTCAACAGCGAACGTAGCTTCTGATGAGTCGGCTCTGTCAAAACTCGGACTCTGATTGGTGGATCAGCTGAAGACGCGAAACGGCGTAGGGACAATATCTCAATTATGTTGATAGTACTAGAAAACTGGTAGCATTGATTTCAAAATTGTTTGGCAGTTATGAGAACAGAAGTCAACAAAAGCTACGTATTGTGTACGATCATTGATCAATTAAGATAAAATATCTAATAGTATTTTTTTCTTGATCCCAATATTTTCGGTACGTAATTCATTTGTTATTATCAGTTCATTACTTCTTATCCGCGTTACTACACATCCGTATCAAAGTTTAAGTACACAACAACCGTTTTCAATATTCCGCAGATATTTATGAGTACATCACAAATCCTCGGATATGAGCGCGCCTGAGTTTGTTATTCCGTTGACGAAAGATCAACTGCTTCAACCGGTCGATGGTCATTATTACGTCCAAACATTAGTCCCGCTGCGAGATGTCAGTAAAAAGTTACAGGGTAGGCGTTGAATCGATTCTGTTATTTACGAAGTTGCATGGTTCTCGTTATTTCTGTATCACGAATACAATTGGATGTAATACATCGTTAGACTACATTCTTTTCCCTCCATTTTCGCTACCTTTTTATGAATTTGTTTTATTTGACAGATGTTCGTGGAGCAATTCAACGACATGGTCCAAAGTTCATCTTGGACCATTTCGGTGAATTTTTCTCTATTCTTGTACATTCCACAAGCTTGGATGTTTCCATTTTTGTTATGGCTTTTGAAAGGATCCATAAATGTAAGTTTGCTCTGAATAATTGGCTACTGTCGTCGGTCATCGTTATATTTTCTGTTTTGTACGTGGTCTACTTATTAAAACATTTGGTTCGCAGCGCTTGGTGTTTTAGTGGAGATGTTGGAGAAGAATTTCGAAGCAGCGGATGAATTGTCGAGAGACGACAAATCTGAGCTGCTTAATGTTACCAAAATGCATGCCTATTTGTATTCCTCGCTGATATCTCATATTGAGAACCAAATTTACAAAAATGATATTGGTATGCAAACAAAGGTAAGATGATAGAATTTCACGTGCAAGCTTGACAGTAAATTACAGATCCGTCTAACTGAGCATCGACTATGTGATTGGAATAATTTATTCAAGTGAAGAAATAAATCATGCTTATAAGTATTACCCACGCAGTACAATGCCACGGACCAGTCCTGATTTTTAGTTAATGCTTTTTGTAGCTCCACAAAATTTGTAATAAGAATTTCTCTTGATAGCACTATTTATCTGTCACTACTATTCCATAACAGAAGAAGAAATCCAGCAACAAATCAGACCTGGAACACAATTGGGAAAAGCAGATCGATAAAGCTTTGATACTGATTTATCAATGGATCCAACTGCCGTTGCACAAACTGTGGCAACCCCCAATCATGGAAGAAGCTTTTGTGACGTAAGCACCTTGTTTTTCTAATCTCTACCAAAATGTACCCGCAGTACATCGAATGAATAATTATTGAATAGAGACTACCAGAAACTGCGGATTTCCCTTTCAGGTTGATAGCTGAAGTCTGTTACAAAGTCCTGGAGAATTGCAAAGAGACGAAGGAGAAACACGTGCGAGAAACAACGTTTCAGGTAAGCTTGAAATTAAACTTTGGAAAAAATACAAAAATAGGAATGCGGCGGACGTTCATAAAATAATAATCGTGGAAAGGGAAATGAATTCGATCTTCATTCTTATTACTTATTCTTCTTTATCATAGATTCTGGGGTCTTTGATCAAGAATTATAACCATGGATTAACTAGCGTCGTCAGAATAGTTCAGGTCAGTATTTCGTACGGAGATCGATAATAGTGTTGATATTTCACGTCGAAAACCGGTTATCTCGGTTCGAACTTGAGTTTTCGAGGTATTTAAGATGTTGATTTCACTCTTCTAAATTGTCAGCTAGTAAAAATCTACGATGGCCTTGCTACTGTTTTGGCTGCCGGAATAATTCAAATAATCGAAGAAACTGGGAACACTGGTCTCGTTAAAGAAATAGTTCGTGAAGTGGAACGCGTAGATCCGGACGAAGGAGGCTCCAAAAACATCGCGATATTCCTCGAGACAATATCATCCTCGAAACCAAATCTAATTATTCCAGTTCTCAACAATTTGACGGATCATTTGAGTAACGAGGTGAAATTTATTCGCAGTATTGGCATTGTTTTTAATTCTCAAATCGATACTAACGCCAATTTAATCTCCGTAGTGCTACTTGATGCGGAATTGTGTTATCGGAATTCTCGGTGCCGTTGTCAAAGGTGCTCTCACAGGTGATGATCTGAGTCAAGAACAGCGTGATATACGTGACGAATGCCTTAGCCATCTGAAGGATCATTTTCTTGACTGCAATGCTTACGTACGCAGCAAAACTATACAGGTGTGGCAATATCTGTCCTCGGAGGGTGCAGTTCCTTTAACTTGGCAAAATCCGTTGCTCGAAGCGACGATATCGCGACTCCAGGACAAAGGTGCGGTCGTACGAAAAAATGCATATTTATTGCTAAGAACATTACTCCAAGGGAATCCATATGCTGCAAAGGTAACTTACCTAACGTTATAGTATGACTTCTGATTTGTTCCGAACGAAAGGTATAGAAATTTCGTTTTTTCCCAAGGGACGTTGAATTTTTACATTATCGTTTGTGTATTTTTCGTCGACAGTTCAATCGCGATGAGTTGAAGCGGCAATTGCAGGAAGCGAAAGAAAAGCTTTCGCACTTGCAGCGAGATATTATCAGCGAAAGTGCTCCAAACGCGGATGATAGAATCGAATATTGGAACAAATGGGAACCAGCCATCAAAGAAGCCGTACAAACTATTATGGCGAAAGGTGCGCGGTGCATTATTTCAGAGTTGCGATCAAATTCGAAAATAATTGAATCTCGATATGAATAACTCGTTGATTATTGTCTGACAGAAGTCGAAGAACCCCTGGAAACGGACTTGACCGGGGAACACCTAGACGATGCGTTTGAAAAAATTCGACATTTGCTTCTGGCGGGAGAAATTAAAAAAGGCGTCAAGTTAGCTTGTTATATAGTCCTGGCGCTACCAGATGCTCCGAAACCTGATGCCTTGACAACAATTGAAAAAGAAACATACTTTTTAGCAATTCTGCACAAAATAGTCATGGAATCAAACGATACGTCGGACAAAGACGCGGAAAGTGCAGCACACAAAAGAGAAAAGCAACAGCGTAAGGCGGATTGCGAGGCTCAGAACAGACTCGTCACCTACATCCAGGTGAATTGTGTGATTCTAGTCTTATGGAATGTGTATGAAGTCATTATTACTTACGTGTTTTTGATAAATGTATGAATTTTAACATTGCCATTGCAATATTTCTTCCAGAACTCTTCTGAATTTGCCGACAAACTCGACGAAGCTATCGTTATCGCTGAAAAATGGCTACTATCCTCAACAGCGAGCGATGCTGTTGAAGCGTGTACATTCTTGGGTCTCGCTGTGCAGTTTGGATTCGAACGGGCTACTCCTGCGATTCATAAGGCATTGTTACTCGTGAGTTTGTTGATAATTTTGGATTCTGACTTGCATAATCGTTATTTTATCGCATCATTCGAACTGCTTCAGCTAAATTATCCCGATGTATCTGTAAGCGAGACCGTGGCAAAAGTTTACAAAGGTCTTTATTTCGGCGAAGATGGTCAGTACCGATCGGACAGACAGAGAGCGTTAACAGCTGTCACGGCATTGATTAAACTACTCGAGAAACTGGGTCCGGGGGAGAGTCCTGCGCTAGAAAAACTCATTGTTAGTTGGCTAACGAATAAAGTACTGGACGCAGAAACTGTGAAGGTACGTTAAATGAGTATTTTAAACTTTCACCTGTTTTGCGAATGTCAGGCAGCTTTGAAAAACTGCAATGATAACCATTTTTTCCTCTTCTTGGTAACAGGTAATGTGGGAGCGATTAGCTTTGAAGATCCCCGGAACAACCGCGTTAGAAAGTCGCGCTGCGTTGATGCTGTTAACCATGGCTGCAACTGCAGAGCCCGACATTCTGATAAAGAACATGAATACCCTCGTGAAAGTGGGTCTGGGTGAGCGAGCCGGCGATGATCTCTTGTTAGCTAGAGATACTTGTCGAGCATTGTCGCGGTTTCGATTGGAAAATCCAGATCCCACGATACCCCCACTGCGGTATTGTTTTCCTCATCGATCGCAGAATGAACTGTCCCATAGCGGCTGGACGAAAATTTATTGAGTGTGATTTTCAGGTATCAAAATACGCACGATGTTTTCCAGTGCATCGTGAAACTGTTGGTAGACAGCTTCCCGGTAGTGAGCAACGAGGGTGCCTATCCGTCGTTTGCTACGGACGCAATTAATGCAATTTATCAGGTAAGTACAATCGTTAAATTTTCAATTTGTCATTTGAGATTGGTTCACTCAGTTCTACGTCTGTTTAGCTCGCTGATCAACCTGGTGCAATAATGAAAGACGTACTATGTCAAGTAACAACGAAGATGAACGCGTGGAGTGGGAACGAAGGTGATACCAACAAAGTTCCTGCATGGTTGTTGGCAAGACTCTTACATCTTGTGGGACACACTGCTATCCGAGAAATGGTACATCTCGATACAGCTGTCTTCAAAGAAATAAAACGTCGCGAAAACGTAGCCGAGCTGAAGAAACAGAAACAATCGAGCAAGGAGAAACGCGGTCGGAGTCACGTAGTTTCTACACCTCCCGATGCACGTTCCAGTGCGAGTCGTATGCTTCGCAATAAAGAGGTGAATATTTATTGATAAAATACATTTCACAATAAGACAAATTGTTTTTTTTTATCGATCAAGTTTTTTTTGACAAAGTGTCGATAGCTGCATGAAAACGATAGACAGACTCGTAATCGTTTCGCTTGACGCTCTCAGAATTCAGTGATCGAAGACAGCGGAGAAGACGCGTTGCAAGGTACATCGGCGGAGGATGCCGATGCAGAATTTATTTACGAAGTCACGGAAAATGAGATATTGAGTGCTGACGGATTCCTCGGAAAGTTTGTGTGAGTATTCAACGTGCAGTGATAGAGAAGGCTACCAACTACTTTGTAATTCTCACGGATCGACCCTTTGCATTCTCAGACCGCTCGTGCTCAAGGTGTGCCAGCATCCAGATTTGTATCCTGATGCCAATTTGCAGGAATCTGCAACGTTGGCCCTCAGTAAAATGGCCACGGTAAGCTCACACTTTTGCGGAACATGGCTACAGTTGTTGATAACGATCATGGAACGATCGCAGTATCCAACTGTTCGCGCCAACATTCTTCTCGGGTTATCAGATATGATCAAAAGATTTCCAAACGAGGTCGAGCCTTGGACGAAGCATATTTATGGAAGGTAAAGACGACAATAAATTTTCTATCGCTTCAATGCACGCTCCTTTTCCTTCGGTGATACGAGACAAGAATTTGTCTATTCTACTTCTCCTAACAGGTTGCGAGACGAAGAGCCACGAGTCAGACGAACCTGTGTGAAAATGTTGTCCAATCTCATTATGCGAGAAATGATCAGAGTTAAGGGTCAAGTATCAGAGTTGGCAATCTGCTTGTTGGACAATGAACCTGATATTCAGGCAGATGCAACTCAGTTTTTCGTCGACTTGGCAGACAAGGGTAATGCCTTGTACAACATTATGCCTGACATTCTGTCTCGACTCGCTGATCCTGATTTGAACCTGGAAGAGGATCAGTTTCAACAAATTATAAAGTTGGTGTCCGCAGTCTTGATCCCTGACAAATCATTTTCACAATCGATCGGCTATTATTCACGCGTTTTTTGATTTTCATTAGATTCATCCTAGGATTGTTGAAAAAAGAGAAACAAGTGGATTCCATTATCGAGAAATTATGCGTTAGATTCAAACTGGCTACCACCGAGAGACAATGGCGAGACCTTTCCTATTGCCTTTCGCTGCTACACTTCAACGCAAAAGGTGAGAAAACAGTTCAGTTTCTCACGAGTATGGATAAACAATAATTCTTTGAATTCTACGTTCTATGTTTCATGCTACGCAGGTATAAGACGTCTCATAACGAATCTACCCTTACTAAAGGAAAAACTACATCACAAGCCGGTACTCAAAGCTCTTCGTGGTATCATCGAACAGTCGAAGAAAAAGGCCGAGGTAAAAACTGCTTGTCTCGAACTGGAAGAGAAAATTGAACAAATTCTTAGTGGCTTAGAAGAGAATCAAGAATCTGATGTCGATGCACTAGTCATGCCACCGCCAAAAACCGTGCCTAAAAAAAAGAAAACGAGTAAAAAGGCTGCGCGGGCAGAAAGTAGCAGCGACGAAGAAAACGAGTCGTCAGAAAACAGCGACGATGAAGATGATGCGGTTGCAAATGAAGGTAAGAAAGAAAAAGCAAAGCTCATGAAATATGAAACCAGTCTTTCGGTAGTTAATTTTTGTGTATACCCGTCCAAATCGATTATTCATTGTCGTGAAATCGATTATTTTTAATTTGAAGCAAGTTGATTCGCAACAAATCGAATTCTGCCATAGGTGCATCGGACAAGCGATCGAACGAGTCACGTAGCTCAGACCATGGGAGAACGGTCAATTCCGAAACACCAAGGACCCTTCGTGGCAAAACAACTGTTGATTCTGCGTCGAAACCGGAGCAAAGTAGTGGACTTCGCAAGAAAAAAGCTGTTCCATCGATACCGCCAACTCCATCGCCGAGGTCAAAAAGAAATAAAAAAATGCCTTCGGTTAACGATAGCGACGCATCAACTAGTCAGGAGACTCCGATCCGAAGATCCCTGAGAAATTCGAGAGGAGATACACCGCTGCAAACGCCTACCAGATCGAGCACACGCAGATTGAGAAAGTGAAAGATACACGAAAATGGAGCTCGCATTGCAACACAACGAATAGATGTTTTTTCTTGTCAAGGAATCGCAGTTTAATTAAAAATTACATCCTACTTCGGTCAAGTTTTGAGGAAGTATTAGCACAGTATTCATTTGCATACAGGTCTGAAAATCGTAAAACTCAGATGGAATTTTTCACATATTCGCAGATTTCCGAAACACAAGCCTGGAAGAAAGCTCGAAAATTATGCATACTAACGTGTAACGAGCTCTTTTAAACTGTACAATTCTCAAAAGGATTCACTGCTGTTCGAACAAAATCTGTAAAAAACGTAAGCTTTACGATTTTTGTCGGAATTTTATCCAATCACTTCGACGTACAGTTGCGTTAGACTTTTGACGATATTTGTTATCCCAGTTGGTAGTATATTTGCATACGAAACGTTCCGTCGCCACAGGAACTTTGATGAAAGCAACGTATTTGGCAAGCGACGTATTTGGAAATGATGTAAAGTTGCACGCGATTAATCTTTGATCCTTAAGTAACGTCCTTCGAATTTGATCTCTGCAAAAGAGATAAGAGCACTTCGGTTAATTCTCTTGTTTCCCAGTGATTGTTAAGGTCGATTAAGGCGACCAGCCGCCACGTCTAAATGTCATGGAACGAACTTCGGTTGCAGATTTTAGCATCTTCGATGTTGCTGGTACAGGACTCGGCGTAGGGCTTTGCGAAAGCGATGCCCGCTCGTCATTCTTTGAACTCTCCCGCTCCAGTCGCTGTTTACTAAATTTTCCCATCCCTGGTCGATAAATCTCCATTGCTGGTCGATCCTGCAGAAGAAAAAAAAATCACCAACAATCCTTTCATCAATTCAATCCAGCTAGACTCGCCTTGCCTACTAACATTTCTCGGTTGGTAATTTCCCATCTTTCAAATGATTGTTATTACATTATGTCATGCATGTGATGGAAAAAGAATGTTTTTTTAGTAAATTTCAAACCTTGTTACCTTGTTACGAATTCGACGCTCCTGTCTCGGATCTCTTTTTGATTTATCCTTCCCATCTTTTTCAGAGTTTTTCAAATAATGCTGGTCGCCGCCATCCAACGACTTGTGACGTCTCAAGGTACCTCCATCGCCTCCTCCACCTTCGCCTCCGCTCTCCAATGAACTCCTACGCTTCATAATCTTAGCATCCTCCTTCATGTCCACGTCGGTTATGTAGTGGCTTTCCGAATCGATCCGATCATTCGACTTCGATTTCGACGAATCGCCTACATAACTCTCCTGCGGGCTCGCAGCTTCTGATTCTTTCTCTGAAAACAATAGCCCCTTCTTTAAAACATGTAGCAATTTTTTTCTACAGCTATACCATTTCCTCAGTCTAAACCTTACCGCCTGCTTCGCCTCGCGCGGTCACCTCCGCTCCTTCCCCAGTATCGTCTGTAGTATCTATCTTTGGCCTTGATTTATCATCTTTTCGTCTCGATTCATCCCTAAGTATCTGTATCTTTTCACTCTTATTCGTCGTTTCTAATTTTTTATCTTTTCTCGTCGACGTCTCACGTTCGTCTTTCTTCGATTTGAACGACGAAGCGCCAACGTCTGTCGAAAGACCTTCGACGTTCAGTCTTTTCGCCTCGGCAAGTCTTTTCTTTTCTTGTCTCATCTTCTCGTAGCTTTTTCCACGTTTTTCCTCCAGCTTTCTATCCTTAAATTCCCTGGGCTCGTCGCGAGTCTCTGTTCGTCTATCTTCTCTCGTATCGGTACGTCGATCCTCTTTAGGCGCGTCGTCTTTTCGCACAAATGATTTTTTCTCATCACCCCGACGTTGATTCCTCGCATTCTCTTTCTCTTTGAAATTCTTCGCCGGCGTTTTCGTTTCTCGATCCCTCGTAACTTTTTCTCTCTGCTTGTCCTCTCTTTTGTTGCGATTCTTCAATTCTTTGGGTACGAATTTATCCTTCTCTTCTTTATTTTCGCGCACATCCTTCGTCACTTCCTTACCCAAATCCGGATTTTTCAACACCTGAAAACCAATCGATAACTTAAACCAAAAATATTTTTTTCACACTTTGTAGTCTCGATAAGACGTCGCAGCGTAATCTGATCGAATAGTTTCTAGTAGTTCTATGAAATCATTTCTTTATATTTTCCTGAATTTGTATTTATCGACACAGGAGTTCGGAAGTCGTTAGGAAATTTAGTTACAGATATTTAAATCCTACGACTATTCCTAAACTGCTTTAGAAAAATCAATTTTCAAACGACGCGTCGTAGTATTTATAATTCGATGATGAAAGGAAGGGAACATCTTTCGGATTGATGAAAACTTGGATAGATCCGATCGTTCACGGAACCCTTCTAAAGGCTGGTAACCCGTTTGTCGTCGCAGTGTTTATGAAAGGGTAAATTTTCTTAGAATCCGGAACGGCAGTACAGCTTTTTGACTTCGATAGAGACTTAAGGGCAGCGTCGTAAGCTTGCATTTCCCAAGTTTTTCTCAAATTAACGGAACGGCTTTTTGGTAATTCTGGAAAGACATCTCTATTCGTGACGCGTCTTCGTGGTTTGTTTCGTCGCTCGACACAATAATTCCCAGCATAATTATTCCTGGAGTGGTGGTTTCTGGAGCGAAAGCCACGTCGCTCTTGTCCATATTTTTTACCACGATCTTCCCGATGATCGAATAGTTTGCCAAGATTTGTCTCGCAGCTCTCGTAACACTTGAGTCGCGCGACGCTGCAATCCTCGGAATGTGTGTCCGTGAGATTGTTTACATTTAGACGACGCAAGTCGCTGGATTGGAAATCGAGCGCGCTAGGGGCACGGGATCGGAATTTTTGGGATATTTTACGAACGTGCAGGAGCTGGTACGAGCGTACTGCGAAACCATCGCCGCAAGGTTTGGGAATCGCCTTTTCCAATTTTAGGAACGGATAGACCGTGTCTTCGATGTTGTACGAGGGCTAGGGATGGGAAAGGTTTTCAGCGTCAGCAAAGATTGCCAACGACGAATTAATGATTGTTTAAACATGGAGCTTGTGCCGCGATCACCGGCACACCAAGTAACGCCGACGAGTTTCATAATCACCTTTGACACTGTCACTTCATCCTTAGCTTTCCGTCGCTCCAAATCCCGGCGCCGTCTTTCCTCGCGTTTCTCATCTCTCAATCGTTGTTTCTCCTGCTTACGCTGCTTAACGAATTCCAAGAGCGGCGTTGTCGTCACCTTCTTGGATAGCCCTGCAAAAATTCATCTGGTTCAGAAGCTATTCCGCGACGATACCACCCGACTTTGAGATTTGATACGGGCAGGTTTGACCAAGGCTTAATCTATCACGCGCCAAGGTATTCGAGAAGTAGAATCACGTACCATCCGATGGCTGATACGAATATTCTGTCTTAGGCTGGTTCGGCGTCGAATCAGCTTCCAAATTTTTCAAACTTTCCAGAAAACTCAGGTAGTAGGGATCAGTTTTCAGCGTGCCACATTTCGGATCCTTTTTTTTGCCAATACGTTTTTTAGGGAGTCTTTGAAACGGGGCGAATTCCACTACCGCCGGATACTCGGTACCTTTGCCGTCGACGAAAACGTAATTGTCGAATTTCTCTCGAAATATGAAAATGTCTCGTTGATCGACAAAGTTGAGATACGCTCGAGAAAATGAGAACTGTCCCATAGATAAATCGGCTTTGACGAAATGTAAATAGTCGTGATCCGGTAGCGGCGATATCTGTTCGACGAACTGTTCCCGAGTCATCGAGGGTGGCAATCGTCGAACGACAACCTGAGGAGTAGGCAGAAAAAGAGAACGAAAATTTTAAAAAAAGAAACAAACAAAGACTGCAATGAGCATGTTGGTAGGGTCCACAAGATTGGAAATTCGAAATTCCAACCTCAAAATTCCGCATATTTGTATGAATTTCAACAAAGTGGGGGAATTTTCAAGCGGATTTTCACATCCGATAGTTGGTTAGGGATTTTATGAAATAATCTCATCGAATTTCGCGCATACTTTTGTCATTGGACGACATTTGTCCTTCTTCGTGTCCTTTGATTTCGTTCCTGCATCTGGCGTAGTCGTAGGTTCAGGCTGAACCGTCGGTTCAGCTTGTGTCTCCTCAGTCATTCGGACCTAGACAACCTTAACTTCGAATTTCAACGAAATTCCGACCACGTTCCACTTTATCGTTACGATTCACAGCATTAAATCGGCTAGCTTTGACTTGGATGAGAGAATTTTTAAATAGCTCAACAAAATAAACCTATGTGTACACAAGGCTCTACGATCAATGCCACCTTGATCAGTGTTGCACATGGAAACTGACGGACTGGCTTTCATGTAATATTTCTGCAAGATCGGTAAAAACAGTAACAGATTGGTTTTTGCAACGAAAAGTCGCCGTCTCCTTGTTCTATCATCGTTCGTCCTCTGACGCATTTCGCTTTCAATTCCTGTCCATCAAACTTTGACGTACGTACTTCTCATTTCTGCCCCTGTCGACAGGCAACCCAACATACGCGTTACCGACCGAAAATGTTACAAAATTTTCGATACATCACGTTGACAGAAACAATTTGATAAAATGAGCCGATCGTTTTTTATTTTTTTTCAGTCAGTGGCGCTGTCTGTCCACTAGTTGGTGTTGTAGGAGACAAGTGACGACGTTCATTATACATAGGGTTGATTCGACTGATTTGACATTGATCTCAACCATCGATTTTCGCGGCTGTGAGTAAAGCTACGATATATTATCTCGAGAAACGACTATTTTTGTTGCGTCTCAACGATATTGTGAGTGTTTATCGGTATGTGAGTTACGTTAAAAGTAAACACGACGAATTGTCACGGAATTCTTCGAAGACAATCAGCTCGACCTTGGCGCGACGGGGTTAGGTGATGCGACACGAGGTACGAGACGAAGTACACGTAACCAAAGTCCGTAACGCGGTGAATGGAGGTGAGCTGGAAATTGTTTCTTGAACGATATATAGCATTGACACGTAATATTTTCGTCGACATATGAGTTTGACGGATCGAGTTCTCATCACCGTGACGCTCGACGCGTATGCCGGTATGCAGGCTGTGAGATTCTGCGCGGGGGATCGGACGAACCTGTTCTGACCCATTCATGGTCCGTTTATTAACGCGAGATCGTAACAACGAACGAATGACGATCGTTTACGAGGCTACGCATCGTAGCGTGCGAGCCCGATCATAATACAGTCATGTAAATATCTTTGACATTGCTGGATATTCGTTGCGAAGACGTTCCTAAATTCTGAAAGCAATATGGTTATCGTCGTTATAGTTGGCAGAGTTCACGGGCTACGTTCAAATTCGGACGCGGTGGTGATGGCTGCGTTCTTTTGTTTTATCAGGGTTGACGGTGGCGCGACGCCTGTTTCTTGACAGAATTAGAAAAAAAAATGACGATCGGGTTAGCGAGAAGAAGCGGGTACATCGTGTCGGATCGCCATCTTGGCAGCTGCAGACAACGTTTACCGGCGATTACGCGGCTCGCGATTGCGCGTATCAAACCAGTAATTGTCCGCAATACCAGTAATTGGTCGCAGGTGAGTGCGATTTTCTCAATCTTTCATGAATATAAGATGGTAGATCGGCACGTGTAAAGGAAATTGAGATCGCGTGTTGTACTTCGATTGGTATATACGGATAGTTGCATGTGATATTTCATCTGAGACACCGAGGTGTTCGAAAGGAATTATTTCTATTGTCATGATCTCGTGAGGCAATCGATCGAAGATTATTCCGACTTCATATCGCGAATCGTTTTACCGGTTTCGTTGATTTCGTAAAAATTACCAACGGAATTTCACATCTCGTCGCGCATGCGCAGACAGCGAACCGTTGAAACAAATGATCATCGGTCGAAAATAAATGACGATCGACGACGCTTCTGAACGGCTCGGCACATCATTCAAGTCTCGACGCTTTACTCGCGGTAAATTCTGACCATTCTCCGTGAAATAATCAAATTTCTACGAGTGATAGAGTTCGAATGACACGTCGTGCGCGGTGTAGACGAGTATTCTAGTAAATAGTGATATTCGAATCGTATCTTTCTGTACCGGTCAACTATATAAAATAAACGTAGTTCAACCGCCATTTCGATTCGCCTTTGTCTTTCACGTCTTTCACCAATTTGCTAGCGGTAAGTAACAATGTTGAATAATATTAAATTATCCGAGCCTCGATTACGGCTGACTTATTATCGTTAATCATTAGTAATTTTTCCGATGATTGAATAAATATAGTCAACGGATTTTTTTGAAAATCGTCGCGCATGCGCAGATAGCGTAACGTTCAATTTTTAAAACAATCGACGATCGGTGACGCTTCCCGACCGTTAGCCATAACATCTTGCAACGACTTTTTTCCAAACGATTCGCAAATTTGCTCGTCAGAAAAAACATTTTTACGGGATTCGATCGCTTTTCAGCGCAATCACTTCGTCATTTACAACGGTGAGCATGATCAATCGCGTTGTTAGAAGTATCAGCGCCGAAATTTTGTCTCCATGCAAGAAAGATCCATTTTTCTGAATCATTTCACTCCTCATATCAATATTGCATTTTATTGATGAAGTAACTGGCAAATTATTGGTAAAAAATCAACTCCAAATTTTGTTCTCAAATTTTTACAGGTGGATTAGCTGGTGTGTGATTGTTCGTTCCAGTCGTGTCATAAGAACTGCGCCATGCATAGTGATATACAGTAAGTATGAATTTTGCTACCTGAGCTTCCTACCAAAAATGTGTATACTCTGAATTTATGAAACAACTGGGCGAAATGAATGACCAATGATTCCCCATCGATTTCCTTCCATGAGACTTGGCGTCGGGAATGATGTAAAGATGCTAGTTTTAAACTTGTAACGAGTCTAATGCTTTGATTTTATACATTTCCAGGTGTTTCAAAAAGTGCCAGTCTTCCTCAGTCAAATTTCTCAAGCTTACGGTTACCTGGACTCGTTCACCTCAAAGTAGTACTCGCAAGCAGCGCAACAAGCATCGAACCCCATGCTGTCCACAAATCACCTTTAACCCCGGTGAGTCGCATGCGCTGCAGTACTTCGGAATTCTAACAATTGACACAATGGTCGGAATTGTTAGCTTCTCCGATGCCTATCTATCTTTCTCTCTCTTTTTCCTATCGCGCGGTACGATTGCATCACGAACTAACGCTTCGTGAATATATTTTCATTTGTCACCTGTATTTTTAGCTGATTTAGGATAGACTCGACGTGGCGTAACGGAGAATTTTTCTCTCACTTCTCTCTATTAATTGGCAACATCTGTGCCATTATGGTATTTCACTTTTATACATCATTATTTCAATTTCCGTTACAAAGCAACGAGTGTCGCGACAGGAACAACGTCATCTGTGTGCAATTCGACGAGATCCATGTCTGCTCTAATACTATTCTCTTCTCTTTTAACGCGGCACATAGACGGCAGTTGTTCTGAATATTAATGCATTTATTTCACCAAGTCTGGCAGTAACATCGCAGATCCATTCCTAAATGTTTTTCATATTCAGGATATTATATATCCCTGGTATCACAGCAAAGAGTAGATTTATTTTCAATATTGAATACTTTTTCCATTCACTTGATTTTTCGACATTCGAAGCATTCCAAAACATTGCATTGCAAAGTATGAAATACATAGAGTCTTTTTGCCAGCAGATATATTTGCTAATTCGCTTAGCTGATACGTTAGTTAGTGATCAGGATGTCTAACTTTTCTAACCATTCCAACAGCTTTTTCAGCTATGAACAGTAAGTTGAAATCCACGGTATGCGTGCGAGCGTGGACGGATGAGTCTTGAATCGGTTCCCCATTTTCGATGGATATAGGTGATAGGTAGGGACAGCTCGAATAGGCGTCGCGAGAGCTGGGATCGCGATTCCTTTTTACGTGTATGATGGGATTGTACGTACGTGTGTTAGCATAGTCTCGATGGGTAGTGGGAAACTAGGCGTCCAATAGGCAGGCCGCGGTAGTTTACGTTTTTAGTTTAAGCTACTAATCTAAATTTATCATTTGTCAACAATTTTTTTTCACAGCGTCGACTTGCTACAGGATTATCAAAACCTTCCTTGTTTTGCTTTCGTTTGTCACTTTGTGTACTTATCTATTTGTTCGACCTTATCTAAAGTACTTTGTCATCCAATTCAATTAAGGAATCCAACGACGAATAGTTACAAGATTAATGAAAATAGCCAGTAGATAAATTGTATCTACTTGATCTGTAGCAAGTCGAATGGACAAGCACGCCTCGCGCTCCGAGTTTTCGTGGTGCTCGAGAGCGCCAGGCGTTCGAGTTCGAAGCCTACGAAGAGGACCACCGGCAATCGTACCGCCAAATTTGCATGTGCTTTCTCCTTCTTTTCCTTCTCATTCAATTGTATGCTACGACATTTAGCAGGCGAAGCTACACTAAAAGGTGTCGCACACCTTCCATTTTCCTCCACACAGCATTTTTTCAGGTCACCTCTTTTGTACTTTCACATTGCGAATCACTAATGAAATTATTCGTTCCAGAAAATTGTTGCAACAGAAATTACTGAATGATGTCAAGGTATGTGACGCTTGTTTTACAAAAAGTCCACAGTTGGTATGTTGAAGATCGTTTTTATGTTACATCATGTAGTGTTCCTTGTCGAGGTAATGTTTCGAACATTAATTATGTTCCCTCATCTGACTATTTCAAAATAACGTAAATCATTCCATCTTTCAGGGGAAAACAATCCTGCTCGTACATCGTGATCGTAGAAGCGATGATTCCCCGAAGATCTGTGATTGAAAGGTACGCTTATATCTTTCACGATATATTTCTAAAACTGAAGCATCGAGCCAGCCGAAACACTACACTTTCTTCGTGCTCTTTCGAAGAAATGCAATACTTGACTTCGCCGAGCGTAGAGACTCCGAATTTAATCGTATGCACACGCGTTAACGACGAATAGCTTCTCTAAATCTGCTAGCAGTCTCAAACTCCTGAGAGAATAATCCAACAGCAATTGCATTCCCCACACATTTGTCTCGCACAGATCATGACCGCGAAGATTAGTTAAAAATGAAAAAGTAGTCGCCAGGAACCCAAAGATTTCAACTTTCCACCGAATGAAATAACAATAGTCGAAGAATTCCTCCAAAGTTAATGCATAAATCTTGCTAAAAAATGAACAGCCCGAGCTTTACTTACAATCGACCTATTTTTCCCCACAAGCGTCATTTTTGTACCATATGATATTTCATGTTTTGTGAGAAAAATGTAGCAGCTGATTTTTTTTTTCACGTGAGAAAAGCGTTGTGGGTAACGTCGACCGTGTATAAATACACGAGACGAGTGACCTGGTGTCGGTAAAAAAAATTGAAAAAACAAAATTAACAACGATGCGCGTCGGTAACGTAGACCTCTTCGGCGAACACCTGGTATGAAAAAGTGTGTCACGCTGGATTTTGTCCGGCGTGAAATCCTTTCCGATTAGTCGGCGCTATTGTACTCGTATCACTTTACAGTCAGATCGCATTTTTCTCTGCAAAACGTGAGTTAATTATCCGATGAGTCAGCATTCATTTGTTTTTTTCCCCCATTCAATTCCAGTTACCAGGTGAGCATCTGCGTCGAGTCGTCACGCTCGTCTTCCCCAGCCTCGTGCAAGCAGCAGCAGCTCCGTCGCATGGTCACGCTGATTTTCATCCGAGCTGGGATCGAGGAGTATCAATATTTGAGTGTCGTCCTCGTTTTATTAGCGAATCAGCGAGTGTCAATACACATTAATCGCGCGTCGTCCGCGTCGCGCTGGATGCTGTCGCGTGTCGCGTCGAATCTCCCCGCGGGCTCACATCTCGCGACTCCTCGTCTCGCGCCTGGCGAATCGTTTTCCTTCCAACCTCTTCCCGGAAAAACGCGGGAGATCACCACCAGCGAGGTTCGTATCGGTAAGCAAGAAAACCGCTTTATCCCGAAATTTCACTGCCACGCTGCGATAGCGCGGGACACGTGCGCGTCACGTGTTGTGTTCTATGCCCACACAAAAGTAACCGAACGCAACGAGTGACGTAACGTCGGAGCGAATTACCGTTATTAGTCGAAAGCTACACGTTTGAACAAGTGTGTTGCAAAATTCGAGATTCTTCGGAACAAATTGGAATCGCGAGCAATATGCAGTCGAGAGAAATTTTGAGGACAAGATCGCCGCGTACCTGCGGTGTTGGCGGTTATTTTCATCGCGTTAACGTGCACAGTCACGGTGCGAAGAGCGCGAGTGTAGTGACGTTTCAGGGTCGCAGCTTCTGTCGTGACCGCGTCGAAAAATAGCCATTCAGTCGAGGTAAAATGTAGGTAGTCAGAAATAGACGGACATTCATTTTTTTCTAGACCGCGTCAAGTCGAGCGTGCGCGCGTTGGGAGGAATGAACGTCGCGCGGGGACAAATATGACCGTGAACAACAAATAGCATCGCGGACGAGATGAGCATATACGTATGATTAGAATTTCATTGATCCCACCTTGACTCCTCGCACGATGGACGTACATAGAAACAATACGAGGTTACAGCCTCGTCGTTCGCCTGGTTTCAAAACAGATTAAATTTGAACAAAGTGTAAACACGTAGGTTTCATCGAAGACCTCAAGTCTGCTGTACGAAGTTTGAATGTACCAGATCAAGAAAGATTAATATGTCATACACGCGTATATATATTTATTTATTTATGCATTTATTGCATCACACACAAATGTACAATGATAGTAGTGCGTTGTACAACGAGTCTCCCACATAGACAAGCTAGTTGCCTGTAATACAAAAAAAAATTACATAACGTGAAATAAAATATATCAATATAGAATCTCGTATCTGGCAAAGATGCAGACATGCATAGGCATACAAATCAATAATACTAATCAGCAGAATAGTCGGTTAATAGCTGGTATCAGCCAATTGAAAAAAGGAGCATCCACGTATGCGCACCTTCAAACAAAATTCAAAATTCTCGTATCCGAACCTAAAAATCCGAACCGTTTTTTCAATTTTATTTTTATTCTCCCCTTTTTTTAGAATTTTAATATCAAACAAATCTCGCCTTGGTACGTTCTCAAATTGTAACTCGACGTGGCTTCGTTAACAATGGAATATTTCGATAAGATGTGAATTAGAGTCATTAAACAAAACAAAAAAACGATTTTTTTTCTCTTCCAAACAGGTTTAAAAGCTTCGTTTGGGCATACCAATAAATCTACGCAGATACGAGCTCTTAATATTTATATCAAGATAGCCCGCATCGCACTTTTCTAATTTCCACAACATTTTTTTTGCTGCTGATTTTTGTAACGAGCTAATGGTACGTGATAAAAAAAGTGTACACGCATGTTTTTGCGGAGAATTGAACGCTCTACAAAAAAGGTTTCTTGGTGTTTTTCTCTAAATCTATTTATTCAAAAGTTATTCGAAGTCAAAGTTCAATTTTGTGTAAATCTGATTTTTTAGAAAAATCAGGAGAAAAAAATATCACATTAAAAAGAGCTCAATCTTCAGACTCATTGCTGTGCCTAAGCGAAGATTTTAAACCTGTTTAGAAGAGAGAAAAAACATTTTTTTCTAATCACTCTAATATAAATGTACGCAGAACACTGCACTCGACATTTTCTTATCCGAATCTCAAATAATCGATGCAACTTTATTGAGGCGAATAGAATTGGGTTCGAACTGTCGAACCAAGAAACGATAGAAAATCGGCGTCCAATAGATCCACACGAATCACGCGCGTCGAGAGGAACGCGTGTCGTTTATCGTAGCGTTGCGACATGGTGATCGATCGTAGATAAATTGAATCGTTCGAATGTCTCTATCTGAGGTACGTCGCTGCGTAAACGTATGTACCTAGCGATAATAGTAAAATCTTTCTGAAACTCGAAATGGTTGACATGATTTATCACTTCCTCGCGAGAATCAAGACTTGTTTTCCACCAACTTTTGTCAATTTGTCTCAATTCACCACGTCGCTGCTCGACGATTTTATTCGATCATCGGTAAACTTTACGCTAGATGATTAGACAAATACGTGCCTATTCGTTGGCCCCTCGCTAGCCAACGCTCTCCATTCGCGAGCTACCAAATTCGAGACACCAAAACTCACTCTTACGATCTTCCAATTTTTCCTACGAGTCCCAAAACTCCGATTGTAATAACAGGCAACTGTCTTCCGAAATTTCACGAATCGAGGCAGAAAACAATTGAAATGCGATAATAGTAACGACGAAGCGTCGAATGATCGACTTTTTCCCCGTATCGTTTTCAGATGGAATCCGAACGATGGTATTTCCATTGGTCGGACTGGCTCGTGTTCGTCTCGATGCTCGGCATATCGACGGCCGCTGGGTTATGGCATTTTTATCGCGGACGAAGACTGAACACCGCCGACTACTTGCTGGGAGGCCATAGCATGCGCTTGTTGCCAGTTTCCGCCTCGCTAATTGCCAGGTGAGCGATGACGCGTCGTTGTACTCGCAAATTCCCGAAAACAGTTCGAACTCCCAAAAAAAAACCCCGAAAAACAGCGTAATATTCGAACATTGCTCGCATATTTCCACTCGATGGTGTACTCAAAAAAGGTCTGCACGTATTCTTGTTGGGTTTCTTAAAAAAAAACTGCATTAAATTTCGCCATTGACGTTAATTCGAGTGGAATTTTACCGACGCCGCAGCTACATTTCCGGCGTCACGATCCTTGGAACTCCGGTGGAAATTTACAACTTCGGCACGCAGTACTGGGTGACGGTATTCAGTATTTTGGCGAGTGGTCTCACCGTAATTTTCGTGTATCTACCAGTTTTCTGCACCCTCGGATTGAACTCCGCGTACGAGGTGAGCGTTGACCGCCATCGCAGCGTACGTCCTCACTTTTTGGCCTCACTCTTTCCGTATTTCGACAGTATTTGGAGATCAGATTCAGCAGGCCCGTGAGAATCCTCATCTCGTTCGTCTTCGTCGTCGACGCGGTAAGCCCGAATTTTGTCACCCGCGAACTTGCCAAAACACCGGTTGGACATGTGCAAAACGTTGTTTCAGGTGCTCTATCAATCCATCGTCGTGTTCGTGCCTTCTCTGGCCTTGAACCAAGGTAGGCGCGAGATCATTGGGAAGTGTATCCCCAGCAATGGGAAGTAACGCGTGTTTCGTATTTTTCCAGTCAGCGGCCTGGACGTTCATCTTATCGGGAGCGTCGTGTGCTTGGTATGCGTCTTCTACACCGTCCTGGTGAGTCGTTTTGCGCGAAGGTCGCGACGGAGGGAAAAAACAAACTTGCGTGCTTCGTTTCAGGGTGGCCTGAGAGCGGTAGTTTGGACGGATACCATTCAAGTCGGTATCATGATGACCGCCGTCTTCGTCGTGTCGACCTTGGGAACCTACAGTATGGGTGGCTTCTCTGACATCTGGGAACGCGCTGTAGCAGCGAATAGAATCGAATTTTTCAAGTAAGCGCTCCTAAGCCATTCTACCCCACAAATGTGGAAAACGTCGACAGAAAGGGAACCATTATTGTTCTGTGACCGAAGAGTCGTCACACCGAATTTCAACCCCTTCTCTCAAGAATAAGAGAGACCCTAAATTCGCTACCCTAAACTCAAATATTTATTATCTCGAAAACTATTCGAGATATCCCAATGAAATTTTAACCCTATACAGTCACATATAAGCCCGACTTAACGTAATTTTTTCACATTTTTCCCCCATTCCTAAATGGTAAAAAAAAAATAAAAAAAAACGAAATGTTTAATTCTTAGCGGTGTCACGGTGACACCAACCAAAAAATGAGTATATCACCTCGTTGCCTAGTAATAATATAGAAAAAAATACACAGAACTCGAATAGGAGGGATATTGTTTAAAAAAAAATCAATAATTTCAGATAAGTTCGTTAGTTGATGAGAAAATGTTGCTTTCAGCTTCTCTGGTTCGCCCTACACGCGGCACACCTTCTGGACAGTCCTCGTGGGCTCTTGGCTCTACATGACGTCTTACATCTCTGTGAATCAAACCTTCGTTCAGCGCTATCAGTCGTTGCCGACGCAGAAAATCGCCAAGATGTACGTACACCTCGCACCAGCAGACTTGTTCTCCACGTTGCGTATCCACCCTGACAAAACTGTTTCGTTCCCGAAGAGCCGTTGGTA
Source organism: Arge pagana (assembly GCA_963969455.1). Classification (NCBI taxonomy): domain Eukaryota; kingdom Metazoa; phylum Arthropoda; class Insecta; order Hymenoptera; family Argidae; genus Arge; species Arge pagana. The sequence continues at coordinate 2,063,240 of OZ018313.1, read as the reverse complement.
TATTTACCCTTGGAGTTATGCTCTTCGTCTCCCTCTGCTGCTGGTGCGGTCTCGTCCTAGTCGCGTGGTGGTCACCACCGAACTGCGATCCCAGAGCATCCGGCCTCGTAAAAAACGACGATCAAATGCTACCCGCCTACGTAATGAGCATCGCTGGTCATCTTCACGGAATTCCAGGACTCTTCGTTACCGGGATATTCGGCGCTGCTCTCAGGTACCGAATTTGGGGAGTAGTAGTAGGATACTCGAGAACAAACCTTCTTCCATTTATTCCGCTCTCAAAAAATCCTCACCAAAGATCAGCGTTGTACCTCGACTCCAGAGGTCGCTTTTTCAATTTCAGTTCCCCATTTAATTGAGGTGTAAAAAAAATGTTTTTCTACCAAAACAGAAAGTACTCTCATTCAACTCGTTTTCTCCCAAATAAGCTGACTCCGCAAGCTCTACAATAACGTATGATTATGACAACTTGAAGACCAGTCTCAGTCAGAAATTCAGTAATTCTCGGTAACTACTCTTCCAGTACGGATAACCATACGTTGTTATAGCGTTTTAGAAAGCTCAAAGACTCAGCTTCCAGAATATGTAACGGTTACTCCCGAAAAATTGATCCCATTACACGTAATTTCAATTTTAATGGATTTTTTTTTTACACGATTATTAATTTTTGTGTGCGACTCATCCATAAAAATGTAGTTTTCCATCGTGAAAATTGGACGTTTCAGCACGCTGTCGGTAGGTTTGAATTCCACTTCCGTAGTCCTCCTGGAAGATTTCCTGAAGGGATGCTTCAGGGTGAAACCGAGCGAACGGTTCACCTCGATTTTCGTCAAAATCGTCGCCGTGTGCCTGGGAATCACGGCGTTGGCGTTCGTCTTCCTCGTAGAAAAACTCGGCGGCGTGTTGGCGGTGAGTCGACGACGTTTTCCCCGCTACAAAAGTCCCGGCTCTCGATACTAATCCGTCAGCTTTTATTTCCCCGCCCCAAGGTCACCGGGAGTCTAGCCGCCATCGCTGCCGGCACTTCGTTTGGCGTGTTCACTTTAGGCATGCTGTTTCCATGGACCAATTCCAAGGTGACTCGAATTTGCAGCTCGACTTTTTTTTTAAAATCAGTAAAAACACTCGAGGAACAGTCGCGAAGCAATGGGAAATAAAAAACCCAGCTGCATCGCTGTTACGAAAAATCAAAGAAAAAAATAGATTCGTAGGAACCAGTCGCCCCGGAGGTCTCACGACGTTTGTCTGTTGCGATAACAGGGTGCATTTATCGGTGCGATTGCAGGATACGCCGTCGCAGGTTGGGCTAGTCTCGGCGCGAACGCTTCGTACGGCACGGGTCAGCTCCGGCCAAAGAAGCTGCCCGTCAACGTGTCGTATTGCCCCGCCAACGTCAGCGACGATTTTCACCGGATGTTCCAGCATCACGAGTGAGTTTCCCCCCCGTTCGGCTACATTTTGAACTTCCGGTTGCTCCGCTTCCATTAATTTTCCCTTTAAACAACAGGCAAAAATATTTTTTTTCATTTTCCAATTTTCGTAGCTTGAAAACGACTTATCGCAAAAAAAATTGAAATAGCGGGTCCTGGCCGAAATTGAACGATCTTAAAAAAAGGTCTCTTGCAAAAAATCCATAAAGTCAACCGTTTTCCAGTTACGAGCGCGCCAAATAGTACCTGTTGAAATTTTCAAGGATTTTGTAAAAAAAAAACAACTGAAATGTTGAAGTTGTTTCTCGGATAAGTGCTGTGTGTGTACTATATACTGTGGTGTTTAGCAAGCACCTCCAAAACTCTGTTTTCTCGTTGCGCAGCGAGGCGGATGTCTTCCCGTTGTACAGGCTTTCTTATCACCTGATATCCGGACTGGGCGCCGTCGTGGTGATACTCGTTGGGATAGCCGTAACTTTCGCCACCGGACCTCGCGATCCCGCATCCATGAGCAAAAATCTCTTCTCTCCGATAATTCACAGGTACCGCTCGCCAAGGTCACGCCAAACATATCTCTTCCGAGCATGACAACTCGAGTGTAGGTAAACACACGTTATTTTTTGGACTGTCGATCAGGTGGCTGCCGAAACGTAAGAGTTCGAAGAAATTGGAGAAGCAACAGAGGCCCGCGGGGAAAGACGTCGACGAGCACACAGCAGCGGTTCATCTGCTCTCCCATGGTCAGACGGAAGTGGATAGCGCGGCGTCAGCGATGTGACCAGCGATTCGAGTTGGCGAGAGAAAAGACTCGGGTGACAATCCTAGCCTAGTGAGACTACGAAGCTGCATCATCGCACCGCGCCACGTGGATCATTGCGGCGTTAGTCTCTTCTTGTCGTAGTTTTCCAAGTCGGTGTAATTGTCACGAAACGAGTACGAAGAATCAATTATTCCGCTACGTGCACCCCGCTCTCCTCGATCACTGGAGGAGGATTTTCACGCTCGGGTGGAGGAGACAGGTCAGCGGCAGGGTCTGGACTCCGGTGGCTCTACGTGTTGATAAATCCAATTTCTATAACCTCCGGTATCAGAAACGGGCGCGTCGCTCTATTTGCACCCGTTTAACAAGGATGACGCTTCGCTAACGAGCCGTCCTAATATTCCGTTTTAGCCGGCTAGATGGTCACTAGCTAAAGGACCCTCGGTCGGCTCGATGTGCTCGCTTCGGGGCATCGGGATCTCGGAAAATTGAACAAACCGAGTTAGACGCGGTTTCAATGCAGGTGGACGACCGCGCCGTTAACAGTTTCCTCCCCCGACTCTTCCGTCCTCCGACGCCGGCCTGGCGAATATCCCGCGGCGAAATACTCGAAATATACCGAGATTTCGGTGAAACGTACGCGAAGATGCCGCTGTTTTTTCCTCCACTCCGACCGAATTCATCTGCCCGTTATCCGCTCATCTCGAAAAACTTCCAAACACATTTCCTCGCGAAAATTTTGCCTACCTATGATGTCCCATGGACTCCCGTGAAACTTAGTCTCCCAATTCCCCGTTTCGTTACGTTAGGATAAACAGTTGAATAAATAAAAACTGGTCTAGATTCTTATCACAACTTCTCATCGACGTATCTCAACTTTTTGCCAGTTTCCCTGAAACTCTAAGTGTCATTTGATCAACTCATCTTTTCAGCAACGAGCTTTCTAAATAGTCCCAAATTTTGCGATTTATCATCCCACAATTTTCTCGGGCTTTGGCAAATGTCGAAGGAGACACGAGAAGGAAGGGGCTTGGAGATGTGGGTTCGCTCGTGTCTCTCGACTAATGTTAATCTCAGGTGCGGACATCCGAGTAATACGATTCGCCTCGCGAGTGAACACCGCGCCTAGGCAAAGGTCTCCAAAGTACGAGGACAAATATAATTACAGAGTGTTTAATTGAAAGATTTGGCGGGACGAGATAAAGGATGGCGGATTCCCAGGGTTAAGTCGAGTCTTACTCGCGATCAGTCGCGGTCGCGTATCTCGTCGTAGATCGCGAGGCTGGGAGAGAGAAACAGACTGCCGAAATCCTTCCGCTTGTTTACTCGATCTTCTAGCCTGCGTACGCCTCGTGGTAGTAGTAGTAGTGGTAGTCGTGCGGTATTCCCTCGCGGGAGGGGCACGCGATAGATGCGACTATCCCCGTTCGTTCGTAATGATAAGTAAACACCGTAGTTTTGGCTTTTCGTCTTACGACTGCGAAGCTTTGCGCTAATAATCGAAAAGACGCAACTTCTCGCCGTGTTATTCCTTTCTGGATCGTTTTCGACTCCCACGTTTCCGCTTTTCTTTCTGCTCGTCGCTCCCTGTGATTTATACATTTATAGTTATATTACCGCTAGTTGTCGCGATATCAGCTTGTGTAACGATCGAAATGCAGAAAACTTTGCACTGTTTTCGGCCTCGCGGGCAAGGCTATGGCGCTACGTAGCGGAATTGGGAATAATCGCGATTTCGCGAAATGGCGGCAGTTTCCGTTCGTTCGGGAAATATTTTCGCACCGGAGGTATCCTGAGAATCGGTTGTACCGAATTTGAGGGATGAATCGTATACGAGTTGTATGGTAGTCGGGGAGGATAGTGATTGGGCGGTGAAAGGCGATGGGAAGACAGGTTTTTTATTTTAGATTGCTCGGCACTCGGGGAGAAGCGTAGGCCACAGCGCGTCGATGATGCTCGTAGAGATACGGTCGCGAGGGCGGAGAACCGTCCGGGTCGCGACTCCCTCGCGATATCAGCGGAGACGGACACCGAGCGTGAAACCAGGACTCGTACTAACGGAATAACTAATTTATCAATTCTTCGCTCCGGTTAACTTCGATTTCCCGAGACCATATTTGCGATCTCGCGTAGGTAAATAACGACGACGTCTGCTCGGTCACGTATCTTTCGATTAATTACTACATACACGACAGTCGCTACTCCCCGGCAACTATCGACGCACGCAGCATCGGAATTATTAAGGTATCGCCATCGCTCGTGTCACCACTAGCAATAAGTGTGTGGGCAAGAGAGGTCAGAGAAAAATTATCCCGAACAACCCAAAAGAGATGGAATCTGTTTTATCTACAATGCTATGCAATCTCGATACTTCTGCCTCCCCAATAAAAACATGATACTTTATACTGAAATGAAAACAACGATGGCTACGACTTGGGTAAATATCTTTTCACAAGTTCTACTCAACGATCATATCCGTTTGACCTTGAGTAGTGGCGTCAAGGCGAGATCGAAACCAACGTGATTTTTTTAAATAGAATGCCCCATTTTTTATGGCACAGTATTAAAGATGGCGGCGAGACGATTCCAAAACACTACTTGAAGACCTATTTCTGTTGGGAATTGCCTGAGTTACGAGCTTTAGAAGTTACGGTGCCGCCAGCACTAGTGTTATGCATGATGCACCGCGCGGACGTTACATGTTCGACACTAATGCGGGCGGCATGTCGCGGCGCCGTAAGCTCCAAAGCTCATAACTCGGGCAATTCTCAATGAAAATAGGTCATCAGGTAGTGTTTTGGAAACGTCTCACCGCCATCTTTAATCTTGTGCCATAAAAAATGGGGTATTCTATTTAAAAAAAGCATGTTGGTTTCGATATCGCCTTGACGCCGCTACCCAAAGTCAAACGGATATAATCATCAAATAGGGCTTTTGAAACCCTACAACATTGGTTTGAAACATTTTTCTCAGAAACGTCCCGTTCTCGAGATATTCGACCGTTTCCAGACTTTTCTTACAGCCTGTATAGAAAAATAAATGAACAAATAAAAGCGAGATGGCCGGTGAACGCGGAACAATATTAATTATCAGCATTTCCGCGGTTAGCTCGGAAAGAGAGAGAGAGAGAGAGAGTCGAAAAAATTGAATATATCCTCGTTAAATTTCGGTCGGCGTCGCGTCGTCCGCGTGATATTTCATCATATCTAGCGACGCGTAACACGGACGGAGTGACGTACCGACACGCGCGTGCGAGAAACAGCTGTCAGAGAGATATGGAATGCGGCGCGCGTTGACCAAAGCGGGTTCGCGAGGGCTAATCGTAATGAATCGCCGCGTGGTCGAGACCAGCTATGCGTCTTAATTACGAAACACCGGTGTACCATAATTATATGTACAATCGAGCATCGTTCGCCGGTCGCGAGACGAGATTCGCGATCGGCGCGCGACGTTTTCGATTCCCACGACGAACGAACGTCACGAATCATCCCGTGGGAAAGATTTAAAAAAAAAAGTGGACGACTTTGGTCAACCGAACTAAAATTTTGTATTAACTATACTATGAATTAAAAAAAAAAAAAAAAAAAAAGAAGGCTACTCGTCGACGAAGTTTCGAGCGCTGTTCGGTGAAAATTATGGCGATCGGCTCGCGATTATCGGGGTAACGTTGCCAGTAGGTAATTATCGAGATGGATAGATTCGTTTCGTAGCTCGGAGCGATGAATTTTTAATTTATTCATCGCTCGCGCGCGCGACGTATCTCCAAACGCGGCGGGCAAATTAATTATTCCGTTCGAGGCAGTCGATCGTAATTTCAGATCTGAGCTTTGTCGCCGCGCGAGCGAATTTCGAATTAACCCGCGCGACTAACTAAAATCCGGCGAGCGCCTCCGATGCAAATCTCATTCCTCGGCGCGAACATTTTCACGCACCGCGCGATCCGGCTTCGTGTTTGTCTTACATTTTCCAAACGCCGCGCTCCGACGGTTCCCAAAATCCCGCTTTTTTTCGCCTCGCGAATTCGTATCTCGTCACTTTAAACTCGTATCCCATCACTTGAAACGCCTAGACGTTTTCTCGGCTTTGAAAAAACCCGGAGCAATTTTTTCTCCTGCCCCCCAAAAATTGGGCGGCTAAGTTGGGTACGCCGCCGCGCATGCAAATGGTCGGGTGGCGGGTAGTTGGAGAGGTGTCCGCGGCACGTGCACGTAGTTAGCCGGAGCGGTTATCTCGCTCCCCCGCGACGCAGCGTCGTCGTCTCGTCTCGCGTCGCGATATTTACAACCCTCCGCTTCCTTCCGCGGCGGGCCGACGCCGACGCCGCGTTTCGTGGCGCGAGACCGCGCGCTCGTCCGGTGGGTAGAGGTATAGTGCTCGCGCATTAAACACACCGCGCCTCGAGACCCGCGAGCAAAGGAAACCGGTCCCCCTGCTCCCGCGATCTTATGCCTCGGTAACCCTCGCAGCTCGCGGTTGATGAATACGGAGAGTTTCAGTTAATAAACACCAACTTGATAAAACCCAACGCCGAGAGTTGGTTACTATGCGTAGATGTTGGCGCGCAAAACTCGCGGAAACTTGCTTTACTTCCTCGAATCATCGAATGAACGTCGCTTGTTCTCCTCGTAGCTCGAGCCACTCGAGTCGAAGGACCGGAATAACCGATCCTTTCGGCTCGGCACTGTCGCGACTGATTGCGAGACTGAACCTGAATTTGCGGAGGCTAATTTGAAAGGTTTGTACGATCGTAGGGAAACTTCGGACGAAATAAATACGTAGATCCGTACCTACGACCACCGTAAGAAATTATTATTACATTATTATTCGGGAAAATACAGGCCGAAGACAAAATTGTTCGGGGGGGTGTAAAAGTTTGCCGTTTCCGACGAAGACCAAAGATGTAAGAGAATTATACATACAAATTGGTTATACATACAACTTCTATGTAAAAAGGGAGCCACGAAAAATGTCCAATTTTTTCGGTGATTTTCAAGAGGCTGTATTTCGGTGAAAAATGGTCGTACGGAGAAGCTCGAAAAAGCATTTTAAAGCTCCAAGATTCTAGTTTCGAGATTTCGCGGTCGATTTTTTTTGGGAATCCTGGCTTACGCGTAATCGTGCAAAATATCGCGGAAGAAAAATTTCGAAAAATTTTGTCCACCTTTTTTTAGTCCATGGGCCTGGGAATTTTTTTCCCAGCTGAGTCATCGTATGGACCTGATAGCCCGTTCATCCAGCTTCAATTTGACGTTTGGCGATTTCCTCTACGTCCATTTTTCGCGGAGATATTTAATTCGGCGTGAAAAACGACGCTTTTGTCATTGACTGAGGATATCTCGGCGACAAATGATCGTACAGCAAAGCGAAGGGCAGTTCCGGAAACTGGAAAAAAATGTCCTACGAGATGCTTTCGACGTGTTTGGAAAAATATTTATTTTCGACTCTCAAACATCGGTTTGAAAAATATCGAAAGAAAGTGACTCGTTCGCCTTTGTGGTAAATCGACCGTATCGCTGCTAATTTTTACGGGCCAGCTCATGGTCCCCAGAACTTTTTCACCCCGATGTACTACCAATATATATAGGTGAATAGTTTTTTTCTCGGCTCTTTTGCTTGGGACAATCGCTCGAGTCGGGAAGGAAAGATGAGAAATACGCGGGGTCACGGTGAAAGTCCGAGTTCGCGTGGAATGCCCCGTACGCAGGTTCACATGCGCCGCCGAAGACTCGTCTTTGTTATTCGCTAATTGCTAATTACCGCGCCGACTGGACTCGCGAAAAATCGACGCTGCAAAAGACGAACGAAAAGTCGGAATAGAACGAAGACAGAAGACAACGGAGAAAAAAATAGACGAGCGAAGGAATGGCGGTAAAAAAAGCGAGGGAAAAAAAGAAGCGAAATAGAAAGAAAGAAAAAAAAAGAAAAAACGAGCGAATACGTAAATAAACGGGCGGCCTCGTACCAATTAAATCCTTCGTCCTCCGTCGCCGCGTAATATGAACGCGGGTAACAAACCGAACCAATTAACAATCAATCACGCGTGTCTCTCGCCTCATTGAGCCAACGTCAAACATCGTGTTTGTGAAATTGTCCATTTATTTCCGCCCTTCGGTCCCTCGCCGTCCCCCGTCACTCGCCGAATTCCGTGCCCGCGTGACACGCGCGTCATACGTAGTCCTCGTCCATCGAGGGTGCGTCGAGGTGGCGACAAAGAACGACTCTTCGTATCGCGCGACGCAGCTATTACGTTAATTAGCGGTTTTTCCGCGATCCGACCTCGTTCCGCGAATTTTCATCGAGAGAAATTCGTTTCGCTATTCCAGAAACGACCAGAAAAATTCCTCCCACCGAATTCTATTACTACCAAATTTATTTAGCTTCGGGTTTATTTCTTTTTCTAGTCTACTTTTTTTTAAGTTTGTTTACTCTTTGAATTTGCTGAGGCTTTATTAACGAACGAATAAATTTAAAAATAAAAAGTAAAAAAACTGGAGGGGAACGCGAGTCGAAGATGTCAAGGTTTCGGTGATAGGAGGACGAGTTCTCCTCGGACGTATACATTCGTTTACTTACAGCGGTGAGTTTAATAATACATGATATCCCGTCGAGGTCCCCGAAGGGCCAGGTCGAACGTAAAGAGTCTGGTCGAAGGGGTTCGCCGGTCGGGTTGCGGAAGGACCGTGTCCGTGCCGTTTAACTCGGTTAGTATCGATCTCCCCGTCGAGCGCCTGGCCTCCCGACGCTGGCAACTCTACGTACATTTGCCGACAACACCGCGCGAAACCACGCTCGTGCATGGGAGTTACTTTTATTTCCTTTAAATTTTATTTTCCCGCGCAAGCCGCGAGACACGAGTCACGAGCGGGAAGGAAGTCGCTCGCGCAGGTGACGTTTTTGCATAATAGAAACAATCCTCCGCGCGCATGCACGCCGTCTGACTTATGCTCTTCGCTTCTCCCTGGCCGCGTCACCGCTACGTCGCAAGAAACGGACCGTAAAGAAGGGTGAAAAAACGAAGAAAAGCAAGAAAAAAAAACACGTCACGATCAATTATTTACTCTCTATTTACAGCCTAAGCCGCCTCCGCTCATAAATATACAGAGAGTGACGAGAAAATGTAAGAAAATGGCCGCCTCCGTTTTTGCAAACGGACGCGCCGAACAGGAAATAGATAACAAGGAACGGGAAGGGGAGCGAGAACGTTACTCGTCGATTTGCCCGCGCCTATTATTAATTCGGCTCCGCTTGTCCGAATTATATGCAAATGGTTGAACGAGGACGAGTTCGTCGTCGAGAAAATACGCGGAGGTAATCGTCGCGAGTGTTCAAACAAACGAGGCTTCCTCCCGACGTACATAGGTACCCGACGCGCGAATGTCGGTCTCTTAATTTCATTACGGACGAGGGAAAATACTCTCTCTCTTTCTCGCGTCACTCTTCACTCTTCGTTCCCCGTGCGAGAATTACTCTGGTCGCGGGGCGATTGTCCGCTCGTGTCATTTAATTTTCCAAATATGCTAAGCAAACGAGTTCGCCGGCCACTTGTAGCCGCGTCGGGACGCCCTAATAATAAGAAATTGTTATCGCGGTCCTTCGTCGTACAAAATTATGCGTAGGTCATCTTTGTTCGCCCGGTCTGCTCGACAATTTAACGCTTCTTTGTTTCTCATTTCAGCCCTTTCGTTCCAACTCGATCAAACCAATTCCTTCGGATGAAAACCCGTTAATTCCCCGTCGACAGAACTCACCTTTCACCGGTGGTTGAAAAATGATTTTCGTCCACGAACAAACGACCGTCGGATCGCGACAGCAACTACGTACATCCGACGCAAAGAGATCTACTGGTAAGTAGAAATTTATTTTGGATTCGCATCGACCTTTGCCGATTGTCGTTTTTTTTTCCTTCGATTTGTGCGCGCGTGAGTATGTACGAGAGAGAGAGAGAGAGAGAGAGCGAACGGAGGGTAAAACGGTGGACGTAAAACGAGAGAAATAATTGAATTACGACGGTGAATTAGGGAGACGCGCGGCAACCGCTATATATACAGGTTAGCTACCGTCATAGGCTACCCGCACGCACCTTGCATGAATAAAAAATGAGTATCGTTCGATGAGAAAGAAGCGTATTGTGTTATTCGTCGATAAATGTGTCCCCCTCTCCCTTTTGCACCTAATCCCATTAAATGTCCCCGAAACTTCGTCGAATTATCACTCGGAGACGTGAAAAGACGCGAGAGAGGGAGAGAGAGAGAAAGGTCGAAGGAGGCGCTGCGAAATTAGTCATTTGTTTTTTAATTATAATTCTTATCTTTGGGTATAAGCTAATTCATTAATACTCCCGGGTCGGAATGAGGAACGAAAAGGGAGACGGAGTCGCCTCGGTAATTGCTAATCAAAGTAATTGCTAAATAAATTGCAATTACACTAATGGACCGAGCTCGTTTTCCAAAGACGCGCTGTATACATGCTACAACCTCGCTTTCTCTCGTTCTCCCTCGCTCTCTCTCTCTCTCCTTTTACCGTTGAACGCGGACAAAAACTGAAATTCAAAGTAACTTCGGTCGCGTCGTTTTCGATTGCCATTTTTCCGTCGATTCCTAGAATTTTATTCGCGTTCACCTCGTTTTTCAGAACCAGGCACCGTTTGACCGTGGGTATACAGAAAACGGAATTAAAATGTTTTACTGGTATGCTTGCAATTTTTGCGTAGGTATTCCGACTAACGCGGAGCCAATTGTTTTTTGATTAGCGTGAAATTCGTGGAATTTTTGCCCAACCTTTGATTTTCTCTCGTTCTCGCAGGTATTCGTTACTCTCGTGTGCTAATTAATCGAAATATTTTATTAGTCGCTTCCGAATGAAAGGACCTGTATGTGATTTTGAAACCATGGCGGGACCTGATATTCGGTATCTGGAACGTTGCTTTCTCTCGTTATAAGATTATCACGCGTATCACACGTGATGTACATGCAGGCATGCGACGCATACATAACTGTGACGCGATGTCCGATCTTCATTTTTCACCGCGCCGCGATGATTCCCGTCCCGTCGTCGCAAAGTTTTCTTCAAACTGGAATAACTCGGCGAAAAAAAATCGCACGAAAAATTTAGACCACTCGTTTTAAAGGGAAAAAGATCCTCTATCCAAATGTTTGTTGACCGGTTTGGCGAAAAAAATTTTGGACGGAGAAAATCGACTTGGAAATTGAATTTCGATTACGTCGATTTCGGACGAATTGTTTTCCAGCGACGCAACTGGGCTACAATTTGGAGAATTCTCGAGTAGTTTGCATGAGCTTAAAGCGGAACGACCGCTATTCGAACGCTCGTTCGATTCATCTCGACCGGAAGTTTCCCTCGCGAGATAATCGTTTTCAGAATTCGTCGAAAACTTTGGGCAACGATTTTTCGCATGCTAACCAAATCGCGCGCGCATCGATTTTTCGCCGGAAATAATCCGCTGGTATATTTTCGAGCTTGAATTAGGTCTTTTTTCGAAAAAACATTCAGAATCGTCTTCTTGCGCGTGAAATTGTCGTTGGAAAAATCGCGTCTCGCACTCAACGAACGGTGGAAGAAAATCGATTTTCTGCTCGGTGCGTACCGCGCGCTCGATTCGCATCGCGCTCGCGCTCTACGTACGACGCATCGAGAATGACTAATTGATTGATAATTGGACGAATATTTGCAGTCTGCATCGCCGAAATTTGTCGCGGACATTTTTCGCTACATTTTGTTTCCTCCTATCTTCCGCCTCTGCCGGCAAATGCAATTATTTCCCAATCAATTTGTCGATTCATAATTAATAATCTCATCGCGACGTTGCTACGTACGCCACGTTGAAATTGGTGAGACTGAATTTTTCATCAGCCGAGTTGAACGAATTTTGTCATTTATTCTCCCGCGCTGCTCGATTTCGTTCCCTTTGACAGTACGCGACTATCGAATATTTATGAATCCCGATTTCGCGTGATTAGCCAGGAATCATTATCCGGAATTCGTCATCCGCCTGGCAAAGCTGTCGAACCGATTCTCGATTAATCGCCAATTAAACTAAAAATAAACAAAAACGAAACGCAAAAAAAACACCAATTAGCTGTTATTTCTACCCTCGCTGTATTCCTTTTACAATTTACGAAGCTACCTCCTAGTTTCCCTGATTTTTCCTTTTCTACGACAATTTATAAATCATTCGCATACCACAATAATTTTTAACCCTTTCAGTCACAGAGAGACACCAGTGTCCCACATACACACAACCGATTTTCAGTTGCCCTTTTTTGATCCCTGTCCTCCCAAGAATCCAATAAGTGTTTAAAAAATGATAATATTGCACAAATCTTCAAAATAATGGGCACACAATTTCGAAACATCGTAATTTTTCCTTAAATTTGGCATATACGGTTTTCCAAGGCCACTAATTACGAACCCGGTGTCAGCTTTTTAAAATTTAAAATGACGGATTCAATATGGCCGATGAAAATGTTGAAATGTTTTCCAGGAGGCTGATTTTGCGATTTTAACAGCGAACTCGTAGTTAGCAACATTATTTGCAAAAAAAAAAAAAATTCGACGAAAGCTCGCGAGTTGATCTGGAAAACGGTGAAAATTGGGCACGTAAGAAGTGAGCCGAGATCGTTTCGAGTCGAATCGTTGATTCGCGTTGCAGTTGCCGTTGTCGTTATCGTTATCTCCGCCGAGTTGTAACATTTTCGCGGCGCGGCTACGTATATATCGTTTACGATTCTCCTCCCTGCTAATTTCGTACCTACCGACGAGGGTGATACGAATCACATCGCGGATCCGGTTTTATTGGCCGGCGGTGCGCTGATAAACCGCGGGGATGAACGAGATACGAGGAATAAGCGAGACCCGAAGGATAAGAGACCAGCGAGCGCCTCGCGGCGTTCGTCGTCCGTCCGTTTTTCTCCGTCTTCTCCGAAGTCGCGAACTTTTCCCGCGGCGAGCACGTGATTTTTCTTCGCGTTTAATCGACCGAAAATCCCCGATGAAATCCGAGTGTGGGAGTGTCGCACCTGAATATAATCCCGCTACACGGGGACAACGGCGACGAGGAGGAGGAGGAGGAGGAGGAGAAAGAGGAAGAGATAGACGCGACAGCTTTCGATCTCTTCCGTTCGAGAACGCGAGCGGTAAGCAGCTTTTCCGAGCTATTGATATGACGTTCGTTACAATAGTAAAATCTCCCTCGACTCGCCCGCCGCGCGCGACACCGATTCCAAAATCCTTCGGCGTTGTCCGAGACTCGATGTAGAAAGAGCGATGGAAACGGCACAACACACAAACAGGCTTCCATTATCAAAGCCACGCGCGTTGGGTATTCCGCGTGGGAATCTACGCAGACCCGGCTTTTTCCCCCCTCGCCCCCGTCCCGTGCGTTTTTCCGAACGCAGCGGAATGACCTTGAACACTAATACGCGCACGGATTGAAAACGATTCCGCCAAATTTCACGCAAAAATGCGACTTTTTTACACGCGAAAGACTGCAATGAATGCAATAAAAATGAATGCAATAAAATATTTGCACGTGTCCCAAAAAAACAGTTTTCCGCGTAGGAAGAAAAATCGACAAATCGTCACCTCGAGCTCGTTATCCGGTGGATTCTGACTCGATAATCCTCGGTGTTCCGTCATCTCGAATCGATCGCGCAAATACGCTATCTCGTCTTTGTCCTGCGAGCCGCGGTTTACTCGGCTCATTTCCCATTAGCCACGCAATTTTCTCGTCTCTTCCGCGCGCCGCGACTACGAAATATCGCGCGGCGTATCGAGGAGTGCGCGGCGTCGCCACAGATTACACCCGTCCACCGCCTCGTAATCGCATCCGCATCGCCCCAGAATTCCGACCGTTTCGAAAAATCTATTTACCAATGTCTACGCGCGCGCTCGCGTATCCACGTCGCGGGGCCCGAGAGAAAAGAACGAGTACGACGCGTCGAGGTAGGTAGGCTCACGAGTATCGCGACCCGCAAACACCGTGGACAACACTCGAAAGCACTCAGCCTGAATTTGTACTATTTTACGATATTTACAGTCGCTTAATATTTTCAGCAAACACTTCGAGTGACTTCGGTGTTCGTTCGCTTTCGTTCTCCACTCGTCGGCGACTCGTTTGGAGAACGCGACGCCGCGCTTGTTTTTCCAACGACCCGGTGGAATTTATCGGCACGTGCGATAGAAAAACTGGAGATTCGCTCAATTTCCCTTAATTTCTCCGCCACCGCGATTTTCTCGCACCCCCCGATGCTAGATCGTTGCTTCGCGCCGGAGCGGACGCTCCGACGGAGACACCGCCGCGTAGAGAGCCAGGGCAAACATTGACAGAATCTCTCCAGAGACGGACGGTCCTTTTGATCCGTATTTCGTTCCGCGTCTCGCCGAAGCACCTGTATGAATAGTCGATCGCGGCTACGTCGAAGCGGAGCCATTAGCAGCTGGGTCGCGCGTGACCCACGAGCTGACACGAGAGAGATAAGCTTATCCCAAGGCTCGTCGTCGCCCTCTCTTCGAAGCCTCATACCCGCCACTAGCGATCTCTAATAATTTCGAAAACTACGAAGCTCCGCGGATATTCCTAGCAAAAGACCGCGAACTAGAAGCACTGTACGACTTTTTTTTTTTTTTTTTTTTTTTTTTGAATGACGAACCAAATGTCTCCGCATGCCACGTGGTTCTGCTCTGTATCCCAGTTGGAGCCACGTTACAATACCAACGATCGTTGTTCGTGGCGAGTTTTTCTTCCGAGTAATTACGCGATTATTCTAATTGGCACTGGTTTAATTTCGTTGTATGCTAATCGCGGGGACCAGACGGTCATCCTCGTCCCGGCGTCGCCTCGTCTTATGAATTATTAATTATTAATTAGTTCATTAATTATTAGCCACCGTTCGTTAGGCCCCGAAACGTTCCGCCTTTTTTCCCCCCGTCGAATCTCCTTTATCTTTTTTTCTCTCCTACCTTCGCCTCTTTCGCTCCGTCGCGATTCCTGTCTCCTCCCGACTCTCCTCTTAACGACGATACGATGAAGAAAACCTGGCGATACGTCGATCCAATAACGAATAACCCCCGCGGAATTTGAAATTCCGATCGACCACCGACGCTGATGGATTTACGATCGCGTTAACGATCCCCGCATCGGCGATAATTGACGGGGGAAAAATCCATCGGGAAACGCGAGCGATCGGAAAAAAACTCCCGTATACGTTGTCGGAACGACACTCGCGTGGCATAAAAGAATCTACACCGAAAAAAAGCACTCATTTTTTCCGTATTATCCATTTATCTATTAATCTATTTATTTATTTATTCGTGTATTCATTCATTTATTCATTTCAATTTCTATTAAAACCGTTTACACAAGAAAGTTTTATAGAGGTACATGTAGGACCTGTGCTAGGCCCAGTTACATAACAACTATATCAAAATCTCGATACATAAAAATAATAAAGTATAACCCAGCAGCAGGATATATTTTGAAACGAAAAGTGTGAGTACATTCCCCTCATGCCATATTGAATCTCACCCAGTTTTTTAATTTATGGTCAATAGTTGATTTCGAGTGACGTAGCTTTTTGTCTGTCTATCTGTCTGTCTGCCTATCTGGCTGTCTGCCTGTCTGCCTGCTTGCCTGCCTGTGTGACTGTCTGTGTGCCTGTCTGTCTGTCTGCTTGTCTATCTGCTTGTCTGTCTGCTTGTCTGTCTGTCTGTTTGTTTGTCTGCTTGTCTGTTTGTCTGTCTGTCTGTCTGTCTGTCTGTCTGTTTGTCTGTCTGTCTGTCTGTCTGTTTGTCTGTCTGTCTGCCTACCTGCCTGTCTGTTGTCTGCCTGCCTACCTGTCTTTCTGTCTGTCTGTCTGCCTGCCTGCATGTCTGCCTGTCTGTATGCTTGTCTTTCTGGCTTCCTGCCTGTCTGCATGTCTGTATGCTTGTCTGTCTGCCTGCCTATCTGTCTGTCTGCCTATCTGCCTATCTGTCTGTCTGCCTACCTGCCTGTCTGTCTGTCTGCCTACCTGTCTGTCTGCCTACCTGTCTGTCTGCCTACCTGTCTGTCTGTCTGTCTGTCTGTCTGTCTGTCTGTCTGTCTGTCTGTCTGTCTGTCTGTCTGTCTGTCCGTCTGTCTCTGTGTCCGTTTGTCTGTCTATTTATCTATCTATTTATCTAATCTATCTATCTATTTATCCATTTAATTTCGCGAACTTATTCGTCGACGTTTTCGCCTGCTCTTGTGCCTATCCGGTGTATTTTCGATGCACCACGGATGCCTCGGGTAGTTTATTTATTCATTTTTCTCGAGAACTTGCCCCCTCTCTCCACCGCTCGTTCGTTTCGAGAATGACGCCGTCGTCTCGTTTTTCCCTCTTCTCGCTTCGAAAATTCCACGGCGAGAAGAAATCGAGTCCGCAAAATCGTAAAACGAACGGTTTGAATATTCAGCCGTGGCAGCAGGGGGGCCACACACCCGGGTGGGTCGGTCGCCGTGGAATGAAAATCGTTCGCCGGCGAGAAGAAGCCCGTTTCGGTTCGTTCCTCTCGCCGCGTGCCGGAGACTTTAACGTCGCTCATACCGTGAAATATAAAGTGGAAAAGTTGAATTTTCACATCCCGCGGAGATGCCAACCCCCGACGTTTTATTTCGAACGTTTATACATTTTATTTCCCAACGCTCCTTCGACTGGTACCCTTCCACGCTGCCTCTTCCTCTATCTATCTAATCTCTCTACTCATTCGACGACTTTTTTCCCTACCTTATTATACACCTACGTACCTAGTTTTTGACTTGTTCCAAATCTCTGTCTCTTTCCGTCTCAGCGCCGCGCGTATTAATCAGACTATAAGCCACATGACAAACGGTCAAACACCTTGAATCCCTAGTTTTCAAATTAATTCCAATTTTATCTCTCTGTCAAAATGCTCTAACGAGATTTCTATAAAGGTAACAAAGAACTAACAAAATTTGTGAAGTAGAAGCATTTTGGAGGCATCCAGCCGACGGATCTCGTATCGAAGGTCGCGCTTCGCGAGGGACGAGATAGACAGGAACGAGAGTTCTCGATCAATCGAAGAGTTCCCAAGAATTTGTTCGCGTCGCTGAGAAACGCGTAATGGACGAAGGTAGAAGGACGAGGGGAGGGGAAAAAATGACAGGACGAAAGAGACGCGATATCCAAGCTCTTCGAGGATAAATTTCTCACGAGATCCAGACCGAACGTCGCTCTTTTTCGCTGACGTTTCGAAAGAGCCTGTTACGATGCAGTATTCATGTAGGTAGCGTCGACCTTTTTCGCGCCAGTGTCCTCCTCTCCTCGGAAAAACTTCGGGAGTTTGTTCCGTTTCGGCAACCGAAGCTCCGATCCTCGAGAGCGACGAGTAAAAACATCTCGAATGGGGGGGGGGGGGGGGGGGGGCAGAGATGCTTGGAAATGGATACGTACGAAGATGGAAATGAATTCGGGGCGTTCGGTTTCGCGAGCCGCGGGCCAAGCTGACCTCGCGAGCCGACAGACGGACAGACGTGGCCGGATACATTGTACGCGTAGAACTTGATCCCGCGCAACGACCGGCGTAATTATAGTCCGTCGAGGAGAACCGAGAGAGAGAGAGAGAGAGAGAGAGAGAGCCTCGGGGAACGATTTTCATCCGACCGGTGTTCGTGTTGCGCCGTCCGTTAGTTTTCGAAGCGCGGATCTCACGACCGAAGAAATACTTTGCTTCATTTTCCATAACAAACTGGACCGCGATTTGGCGAGAGAGATTTTTAGTTGTTTTTCACTCGTTTTCTTGGCTTTATTCATTTTTTGGTGGAAAAAATTGACGAAGTTCCAAAAAGCGCGAGCTCAATTTTTGAGCAAAGCTTCTTTTTAGCACGGAAATAAAAAGCCGAAAAGGATTTTTCACGAGAAAGCCTCATTCACTCCCCACCCTTCCTCAAAGTTTTTCCTGTTTTTGCACGATATCTTGGAAAGCCTCGATTTCGGAGGAAAATGTTTCAGACACAAAATTAAGCTCTTGAAAAGTTCCACAGAAAAGTCAAATACTTTTTTGACGTGAATGCAAAATTTCAGCTGGTAATTTGAAAAATATCTGCTTCAATCTGAAATAGGGAATAAGCGTTCTATTTCCTTGGCAACGTTTTATTTTAATAGCCAAGTCTTTTGCTTAGCTCACACCACATTTTCACGCCACACCACACCATTCTACACCACGCCACTCTACACCACACTACACCACACCACACGTATATGTTAGTGTAATGTTTTGGATGCGGGCTGAATTGTTCCGATTATCAGCTAAAGTGTTGCATTTACGTTTAAACAGCATATTACCTTTCTTATAGCAATTTTTGAGAGCTTCATTTTTCGTCTGAAACATTTTTCTCCAAAATCAATGCTTCCGAAGATATAGTGAAAAAACCCTAGAAACTTTGAGGGAGGGTGGGGAGTGAACGGAACTTCCTCGCCAAAAAATCCTTTCAGGGTCTTCACCTTTGAGCTGAAAAGAAGCTTCGCTCAAAAAGTGAGCCCAATCGGAGGTTCGCGCTTTTCGGAACTGCACCCGAAAACATCATCGCGTTCGGCATATCCGAACGGGCGGGCGACTTCTCCGAGTCGTGGGAGTACGCGGAGGAGAACGGGCGAGGATAGACGGGGTCTGTACTTACAGTGGAATGAATCAACGCGGACGCTGGCTCCGAGGCGGGCAGGTGCTTATTATGCTCGCGCGCACATACGCCTCGCCGTGCCGATCGTCTTCGGCGCGTCCGATCTCCGCTCGCCGCGGGCTCCGCGAACGAACGAATGCAACGAAGAGCAACGAACCGTCCGAAAACTACGCGCCTCTCTCGCGCTTTTTTCGCCGCTTAGGGCAACGATTATATCTCCGTATCCGCGATACCAGCAACGGGAACCAGGACAATTATATTTCCTTGCCTCGATGCTCCAAACGAGCCGGGGGAAAAACTGAAGGAGGTGAACATCGTCGAGCGAAACATAACGAAAAAAAGTGATACATATTTTTTATTCATTCGTCAGTTACAATACAAACAAAAAAGGACACAGCCACTACTAGTGGCACGCTGAACATACCGAGACCAGGTGCAAAAAAAAAAAATACTGGCTTACGCACTACACGAGCACCGTTGCATTGTACTTGCTTGTACATATATTTAACCCTTACTGGTCACTCGGGGTTGATTCAACCCCAACAGTTTTTCGAACTGCGCTACCTCCTAGAGTATTTGTGAAAAATGGGACATGTATCGTCATCTGTGGGTAGTTTGAACCATTTTTCATCATAAAATATCGTTCGTCATAACAAATCTGGCGTATCATTTTTCCGCACTTCGGATGTTCAAATAAATATAGTTTTTGGAACGGCCACTAATTTATTCTCACCCACCTGAAAGTATGCTATTTCAGATTTATGAAACGATTTTTTTAAATTTTTTTTCGTTGAAAATTGAAGTCTCTGCATGGTTTTTCATGAAAAAAGTCATATTTTACGATTTTTTTTCGACTTTTCTTTTTTGGTATTAAAAATTACACGACTTGAAAATAACTGACATGGCCTTACGCATAAAGGTTGACGTTACGTTGTAGTATTTTGATATAATTTTTTTTTCAATTTTTTAGTTATTTATCACTTTTCAAAGTGAGTGGGGTTGATGACACCCCATTTGACCATCACGTCAGAATCCGGAGGTGTGACCATTAAGGGTTAAGGACAACAATTCGATTGCAATGATGAGAACAACGATCTATTTGTAACGAATTTTTTTTGTATTCAACTTATATCATTTTTGCGAAAGACATTCGCGAATCGGAATACTCGTTACATGTGTAGCTAGAATGTAGCGTGGGTTAAAGAACTTGGCTTCAATAAGCTAAACGATCAACGGCGCGACGACAACTCGAGCAACGGGGGAAACGAGTCGAAACGGAGAGAGCGAATTATTTGTAATGGAGAAAAAATGGGAACGGAGAAGTTGACGAGGCTGGGGGCGGTGTGTATTGCGCGACGTAAGCACCGGAGAGTTTTATACACGTAACGTCGCATCGGAGTATAACGACGACCATTAGAGTAGCGGGGTATTTCTAAAACGTAGCAACATTCGCGAAGCTACGTAAACTAAGCTGGAGGCTGCCGCCGTACTCCGCGACCCCTGCCACACGACCCTCGGCTACAGCGAGCCCGGAGTTTGGAACAATACGTAGATTTTCCCGACAGCCTCGCTCGCTCTTCCTCTGTGTGTGCGCGTGCGTGTGTGTGTGTGTGTGTGTGTGTGTGTGTGTGTGTGTGTGTGTGTGTGTGTCTCTCTCTCTCTCTCTCTCTCTCTCTCGCTCCTTTTCTCTGTGTACTTCTCTCTCTGCCATTTGCACGAGGAAAATATAAAATGGAATAAAATGAAGGAGGATAGGAAATATCTCACGTATTATATATCCCAGGGAGGAATTACGCTCTCGCGCGGCCATCGACTCGCATGTACGTCCGCGAGGGTGAAAACTCGCGGACTTATAAGCCTTCGGTGAATATTTTCAAGAGTTAAATACCCGCACTTTAGACCCGCGTAGTTTTAAGCCTTCGATATCCCCCGCGTTTTCCTCGACTCTCGCGTTTCGTTGTTCCTCTCTTATTTTCCCTGATCCTCTCCTCGTCCACCCGTTCGAATTTTAAAGCTCGCGTCTTCGTTTGCCCCCGTCGCAGTTCCATTCCCGCGGCGAACCGGAAACTGATATCCATATTTTTCAAATATCTCAACTTCCAAATCCTCCGCGCCGTTTTTTTTTTTTTTTTTCAAAACACTTTTGCCTCTCGCCGTTCGACTTTTTTCCGTATACCCCGACGAATCTCGCTGCCGGAGCTTTTTACCCGGAAGGTAAATCGTCGTACGTGGGGAATATGTACGTTGGTCGTATCCGTACGAGCGAACGAACGGGCAGCGATGCCTAAACGATAGAGAAAGTAGACGGAGATGATCGGAAGGAACGGCGAACGAGCTCGGGATACACTTGTAAGAACGAGGGAAAAATGAACGCCGAGCTATGGCAATATCGTCTAGAATATCACTGCGAAACAAAAGAAGTCTGATCAGAAACGTGTACGCTATCGTAAGCAATGCGCCTCCGCCTGCTCATCTTCGACTACCAGACACCACCAAGTTTCTGCACGTGCTCGCTCCCTCCATGTCTCGCGTTACATCCCCGTTTTTTACCTTTTTTTACATATTTTTTACACGTTTTTTACACGTTTTTTTACGTTTTTTACATTTTTTACATTTTTTACATCCATTACATTTTTCACCACCCCGTCGGTGATACCTTCACGCTGCCCAATTGTCCAACTCGACGATCAGCGTAGCTCGTAATTTCCGACGTGCCTCGGGGAATCGAGATCGTATCGCCAGGTCTGCTGATACCTACGCCTGATTCCACTTTTTCGATGACCAGTATAGTACAGGGCATCGACCGTTCGTATCGTCACTGTGCCGCCAATCTAGATCTCGCGCCGAAAATACCACGATCTCGAACAGACATCCTCCATCTTTGATACTCGGAGTTACACAAAATTTGACACAACAATTTGCGTCAACGACTATTTTTTTACACAAGGTAGTGTTATTTCAACACACTCCGCCTGGCATAACGACGATCTGCAAAAAAACTGGGCGACAGCAAATTGGGCGATGGCAAATTGGGCAATGGCAAATTGAGCGATGGCAAATCGGACGACGGCGAATCGGTCGACAGCAAATTGGGCAACGGTAAATTGAGCGGCGTCAAATTGGGCGATAATTTTCGAGCTTGCGTGTAAATTGGCCGAAGAGGCAAAGTCAGACGCACGCTTCATCGACTCGTTCCAAATAAAATGTCTAATAACGAAAACCAACGCGCGCTATTTGCAAATCGTCCAAGTCCATTGTTTCCGAACTTCCGAGCTATTCCCGTGAAAATCATCGGTGAATTTCGGGTTTGCGCGCAACGGTTGCAGCTGTGCGACGATGCACTCCGTGCGATTATACGTCGCGTGGGTTGACAGGTGAGCGATTTCTCTAATCGGGAGATGGAGTCTCCTCGTCGCCGAACGATCCTTCCGGAAGAATATTTCGAAACAATAGATTCCTCCGGGCGGTTGGTATTATTTTTAACAGGGATCAGCCATCAGCTTTGTTCGCGTCGCCGACGTCGTACAAGCGCGCGGCTTCACGGTTGCGTTGAAATCGACCACAGACGCGTTTACGTACGTCGAGGAATAAAATCGCACAGAGTCGAGACATGGGAATCAGCATCGCATGGATGCTCTTTGTCTTGGTCAGTTATCCACTCGCTCGTTTGTCAGCGAATTCGCGAGCGTCTGCGACGAGGGAGGAGCGGGGGGCGGAGGGGAGGCGGGGGCGGGGGGCGGAGGGGGGCGGGGGATTCGGGGGACACAGCGGAGTTGCGAAAAAATAAGTTGCCCG
Source organism: Arge pagana (assembly GCA_963969455.1). Lineage (NCBI taxonomy): Eukaryota > Metazoa > Arthropoda > Insecta > Hymenoptera > Argidae > Arge > Arge pagana. The sequence continues at coordinate 2,040,580 of OZ018313.1, read as the reverse complement.
CGATAATCATTCCAGAACTGGGTGCCGCCAACGGACACCCTGCAATCAGCCCCATTCATCGAAATCGTCCGGGCAGTTATCGATTGCGAGATATCGTTGCGTCTGTCGAGGGAAAGTGGTCGTAGGATAGGCGAAGTTCCATACTCGCCGTCAGCTGTCCCTCTCTCAGCATTAATTATTCGGCGACTTCAGCCCCGGCCTCTTTTTTCCATACCATTTGCCTGTATCACCTCCCCGCGTCGGTGCGCGTGGCGTTCGACTGGCGCGGGTCGCGTGTCCACGGACATCGCTTCGTGTTCGAGGTAAATTACTGCGTTTAGTACGACGACTCGTAAACATCGGCTGTCGTGGTCCCGGACGTATATACGTATCGATCGCCACTTCGCCAGCTCGTTCTTCGCGTAGAGTATGAAAATGAGAGATCGAATCCGCAAACTAACTCCTTACCCGACCATCCACCTCGGCATCTACGCGTTGTGCACGTTATTGTCCATCGACGCACACCGCGTACGCGTGCTGCCGATCATCGACGCGTGTGACCAAGAACTTGGGGTAATTCCATGAGGTGAAAGGGATTTTTTGCCTGGCGGAGACAGGAGAAAGAAATGAAAATGGCTCCGCGAGATACGGGACCGAGATGAATGAGGCCGACAGAACGCGAGAGGAGCCGAAGAAGACGCGAAAAATTGACCCCCACGGCCAAACGCAAAGTCCTGGCGAAGCCGTCGGACATCAAAGCGTTCCGCAAGGTTTCCCGAACTAATTAATTCCCTCCCCCTGTTCTCGCTCCACGCCTTTCTCGCTCCTCCCCTATAGCGCTGCTCGGCACTAGTCGGCATAGAGCGGGAAGAAAGTCCGCGCATGTAGGGTAGATATACGAGCCTACCTTTCGCGGAATCGCATGTCAATGCACCCCGAATTTCGAGTTACGAAAAATAAAAAATAAAAAAAGACAAGGAGTTCCATCCGTTTCGTTGATAGAAACTGGTTCCCAGCTTAATTAGCTCATTGGCGGTGGAAATATGGAAAAATTGCGTTGATGCAGATCCGTGCTCGTGCCACGTTCCAGTAATTGCGGAATGCGACCTTGAGAAACGATCTCTGTCATAAAACTTGGTACAGGCACAATTCCACGAATATCGGTCGTTCCTCGTCATTGATACGCCGACGTAATTTCCATAACGCGCGAGGTCCCTCCACGGCAAAGAAACTTCCGCGTCGTTCGTCTGATCCGGTTCCTTGGGATGTCGATGATCGGCTCCTTTACCGTTAGTCCCCGCTTTCTCCTCCCCCTCCGCCCCCCTCGGGCACACTCCTCCCCCCCGCAGGAGCGGGTCTCGCGGCGCTCGGATTGACCTTTGCATCAAAGTCGAGTGCCTTCCGTCGCGGCAGCAGGTCGAGCCGAGAGGCGATCGGCGCCTCCGAACAGGTGCACCGCTGGTCCGACTCTCCTCCCCCGCCCGCCCGACTCCCTCGCCGCCCAATCGGCGCTCGCCTCGCGCGGGCGCGGTCCGTTTCCCCGCCCAGGGGCGGTTCCTCGCGCGAAACGAGGCGTGGTCTCGCGCGCAGGCGCCCCCGAGCCACGCCCACCGCGACACGCCCCCCCCCAAAAAACGAGCTTCCGCGTCTACCACGAGATGGCAGCCTCTTCTCCTCGCCCGGTACGACGCTCCTCGCTACCCAGCGACGCGACTCGCCGAGTGGGGATAAATCGCCCGGCCGAACGGATCCGAGTACACCGAATGTTCGTCGAGTCACCTCTCCGCGGCGGATACGAGGCGACGGAACTCCTACGCACACTCGGTTATCGCCGTTGCCGTTGCGGAGCTCAGTGAGCCGCGGGCTGTCGCAGCACCGTCACGTCACGCGACCTTTGACCTCGCGTCGCCGTCGTCGTCGTCGTCGTCGGGCAACCGATAAACGCGAATACAATTTTCCCCCCCGATAATAATATCACAGAGAGTGCGAGGACGTGAAAACGGACACTGCGCGCATACATCGACGGTGACCAGACAAATATTCGCTGAGAGAAATGTCCAGTTTTCGAAAACTCGGAAAAAACGATTCGACTCTTATGTTCGCGTCGAGCAGATGAGAACTGGACTCCGGTGGATTCGATTCGCGAACTTGAATGGCATGCGAAAGCAAGGGACTGTGGTAACCGGCGATTCTTAGAATCTCGTTCACGTGGAAACTCGAATTTGTGCGCTTTTATTAATCCGACAGTGATTGTGCTCTTGTCTCGTGGAGGGATCCACGCGCTCTGGAAGACGAATCGGAGAACGTGAGTACCACCCGCCCCGTCGCCTATAACTCCTCCCATGTATACTATTTTTGGCGGGAAATTTCCATACCAACGAAAGAATGCGCTTGCAAAAATCTGCGTTGACCGACGAAAACTCGGAGGTCCGTTTTTACCGACACGATTAATTTCCTAAATTTTGGCGGAAATTTGTTCGACAAATAATGTGGCAGCGAGGCGCGTGAGTTCTGAACGGTGGGATCGAATTATCGCGAAGGAATTGTCCAAGGCAGAGAGAAATCAAAAACGTGGAAAAATCGCAAATCCAAGAATATCGCTGGAATTTGAAAGTAGAGAATTTTTGGAAAAGTCGCGTTTTTCGTTTCTCTCGCTGCCATAGCACGTGGTCGTATCACTAGGACTCGCGCGCTTGATACTCGACGATTCGCAAAGTTATTCGCATAGGCGTACACGTTTTCGCGCATCGAACGTATCGACGATGGGATATTCGAGGCACGATTCTCAAGGCAATCCGGAAAAGATACGAATCTCATCTCGTCCCGCGTCGAGCCACGAGCCGAGGAGAAGAGCGCGGATATTGCGTCCCGCGTGCGTCCTGCCGCCCACTCGGCGCACCTCGCTCCGCCGCTGCCCACCGATCGCATGTAAATCCGTACGAGCGATCATAATCGAACGTTCGTGCCGTGGCAAATTTTCCATCCACGGCAAGAAAAGCACGACGGACTTCCTTAACCCTTACCGGTCACTCGGGGTTGATTCAACCCCAGCGGTTTTTCGAACTGCGCTACCTCCTAGAGTATTTGTGAAAAATGGGACACGCGTCGTCATCCGTGGGTAGTTTGAACCATTTTTCATCCTAAAATATCGTTCGTTATAACAAATCTGGCGTATCATTTTTCCGCACTTCGGATGTTCAAATAAATATAGTTTTTGGAACGGCCACTAATTGATTCTCACCCACCTGAAAGTATGCTATTTCAGATTTATGAAACGATTTTTTTGATTTTTTTTTCGTTGAAAATTGAAGTCTCTGCATGGCTTTTCATGAAAAAAGTCATATTTTACGATTTTTTTTCGACTTTTCTTTTTTGGTATTAAAAATTACACGACTTGAAAATAACTGACATGGCCTTACGCATAAAGGTTGACATTACGTTGTAGTATTTTGATATAATCTTTTTTTTCAATTTTTTAGTTATTTATCACCTTCCAAAGTGAGTGGGGTTCGTGACACCCCATGTGACCATTAGGGGTTAAAAAAAGGGAGAAAGACGCCCCTTAAGAAAATCGCAGGCGCAGAGGCGAAGCGAGAGATAAGTTCGAAGGGACACCATCCAAAAGACGCTCGAGTATCGGTGACGCGGAACAAATGATAACCGAGGCAACTATCGTTTGGAAATATCGAATCGTCGTGATTGAAACAACGCGAAGTCGACTTTATTACTTAACGGAGTGGAACGAGTAGAACGAGCAGTAGGTAACTATCATATTCCTATCAGCTCCTCATCGAGCAGATTGCTCGAATATTGCATATAGACTGATTGGTCACCGTGAATAATAATCTTGGGCGACGGATTATTATAATTCATTCCGGCCACATCGCCACCACGTTTCGATTCCGAGTAGCACGAGAACAAACAGAATTCGGAAATGACGTTTGCGAGTAGAATCCAAATAGCGGGAAAAACCTTAGGATGGCGTAATAAATCCGCGGACGTACAGAGTAAAACATTGGGTTTTTTTTAGTTGGGCTTAGAGTTTGTCTCGCAGTCCGTTTTTCGTTGACACGCGTTTTTGTGTTAAACTTGACGGACAATGTTTTACAGTGTAGAGGCACGAGGTCGAATGATGGGGGTGCAGCGATAGATTCTAGTTACGGTCACCAATTGCATAGCATACGCCACGTCTTTGTACCGGAGTGCATTTTTTTCTCCTCTGAGCCGGTAGAGTCGCAGGTTAGTCGCGTTGGACCACGTGTCGAGTGGGAACGTAAGAGATCGCGAGAGGAGCGGCGGCGAGAAGGAGCGCGGGGCGGTGGAATAAGTATAACAAGAGGAGGCATCGATTTGCAAAAGGCGCCAAATCGTCCTGTCGATACTAGGAGCTTAGCCGGAGCAGCAGGTAGCACAGGACTATAGAGACGCGGAGTGGCAGCGTGTAGCGTGGTAGAGAAGAAGGATGCTCGAGCGAGGAGGCAAGGCGGAGGGAGCGAGAGAGCAGCGTAGCAGCGCAGCAGTCTGGCGAGAAGACCGAAGGACGATGCGTCCGCGTGTTGGGGCCACACAACACATTCGCGCACCCCCGCGACCGTGAGCGTAGCTATGTAGGTGGTACGCGTAATACGTGTCGAATCCGGGAAGGACATTGCACCACGACGACACCGCGAAGTTTTACGTACGAGCGAGGTGGGGGGGTGTATTTCGCATCCGCGGAGAGCAAACAGCTTTGCTCGTCGCGCGAGTAACGTAGGCGTATGCATGAAAGTGCGGGAGCGGTGGTGGAAAAAGGAGAAATAATGCGCGCGGTGTTACGAGTTTGTTGTTCGTAGTCTCGATGTAATGCGCGAAGCGATAGGTATACGAATCGCGGAACAGCATCGTGACGCGCGTTGATGAACGATGGAAAGAGAAAGGAAGGGGGGAGGCCGCGTCTCGCGGCGGGGTAGCGTTACGCGTGTAGTGGTCGGTGTACCGGCTGACTTTGTTATAAACTTCGGATAAATCGTCCTCCACCGCCCCGCTCTTCGAATATAATAATTACGCGGGTATAAATCCGTTCCGTGGAAAATGCCGGGGCAGGGGGGTGCCGAGGGGTACTACTGCGAATAAGGCGGCCTTTCATTAAAACTCTGGAATTAATATTTTAACAAGACGCTCGTCACTTGAACGGCGCGTCGCGGTTCTCAACTCGGCGCGAGAACCGATCGATCCTCTCGCCTCGCCTCTGCTACGAGCCACGTCTACCGTTCGAAATCAACATCCCTCGCGAAATACTACGTACGAAATACTATCTCCGTGGCCGGCGACTCTCGCGCTTCGAGAGGTGTCTACTCGCAGTTTTTCGATTCTTCGTCGCTGCATGGTAGAAACGGTACGAACGGTACGGCGCTGTTGGAGTGCAACGCGTTTAAGCATCGAAATTACGTTTGTCGGTTTCACTTGAAACTACGACGAATTTATGATTTCGCGAAAGGCGAGTTAGATAGGTGCAATAGAAACGGAAGAGACGAAGGAAGAGTGAACGGTGACTAGCGCGATAACGTTGAATTCTTTTTTCATATAGTACATGCATAGTCCGTAGTGCGCGGATAGCCGATAGATATGGCAGGGAGCGGGACAGGAAAAAGAAACAGAAGAACGTCGGGCCCCGAGTCGACGGAGCGTCCGAAAGTTGAGAACCGGTGTCTCCGGTCTCTCGTATTACATCCAGGATTAATATTAAATTTCACACGATAAGTGCAATTTCATTATCCGCTTTGCCCCACTTTCGTGCGCCACGCACACGCGAGCGGAGAGATGGAAAGGCGCGGGGGTGGGGGGAGCGAGCGAGTCGCGTCGTGGGTCCGTGGGTCGTGTGGGTAGAGAGCGGGCGAGCACACGACGCGACAGGCTCGGACGCGCAGCGGTGTCGCGCGAGCGGGGGATTTGCCCCGATAAATTACATTCATCTCGGTATATTACGTGTCGCGTGTATGATTGAAATATAGAAATTACTCGATGAATTTCCCTCGCGAACTACTAGGCTTCCCTTCGTCGGCCTGTCCGCGAGTAAGAGTCCCGGGCCAATCGCGGCTCGCCAAGCGGAGAATCCGGGTTTAAATTCGAACGCAGCCGCAGCGACGCGGCTGCGTTCGGTATGCAAACGCGCGGCGCGGATCCCGTGTACGGGTAGAGCAGCGTACGATTCGGGTTCGAACCGCAACGGCGAGTGAATCTTGAGTACCTTGTAACCGGCGGGGGGTGGCGACGCGAGGGTGACTTATACGATGTACACGTTGGCGAAACGCATGCCAGCTATTGATCGAATAGTAGGTACGCCGCTGCCGCGCTATACCTCTACCTACGCGCCAACCGCGTATCCTCCGACTGTACGGATACCAAAGATCGCGACGATGCGCGCGATCGGCGAGCTACGAGTTGGGAATGAAAAAAATTGAAAAATTTTCGAAAAAAATGTTCAACGAGCGGATCGCGAATGTCTCGCGAGACGCATAGCTAGGCGTGAAAAAAAAACACGTTTTTCCGCCTTCGCCGCCATTTTCACACAGCGTCGATGCGTAGTTATATGTTGTACGACGATCGTCGTTTGTTTTCTTTTCCCCCGCGCCTGTCGAGCGTACATGCGAGAGACGAGGGGATTATTCAATTATCCGATATCCAACCTCCCCGACGCGATGAAACGGTTGTTCCTCGTCCGTTCAAAAGTATCGGATCGAACCGAGCGTCGGCGAGGAAGAGAGGAGCCAAAGCTCGGCCCTCGTCGAGCAAACTTCTAGCAGGATAAGCGATCGTTCCGCGGAGCGGCGCGAGAGATACGCGGATACGAGCTGGAGAAGCTTTTATTAAAAGGAAAAATCGAGTCGCCTCGCGGAATGCAATATTTCGACGAATTCATTTGGCGGAAACATTTCTGCCCGCGTCGACGGCGCTAAAAAATTCGATGAAATTCCGAAAAAGTGCGAATATCGCGAGATACCTTCGACTGTTGCTTCCGTCGCTTCGGTCAACTCGGAAAAAGCACCCAACCCAAAGAAGGCAAAAAACAGTACCTATGTATAAAAAAAAATCGAAAAAAAATAATTGGAAAATGAAGGGAAAAAACAAAAACGACGCGTTCGTCGACGATCGTTTTCAATTCCGCTGCCGTTGTCGAGGCTTCGGCTCCGTCGTGTTCGAACATCGATCGTAAATCGTTGGGCCCTTCGACCAGCCGACGGGTCGCTCGGCGGAAGATCGATGATGACGCTCGACAAGTTTTTCGCGAAAGCCAACGCGCCCTCGTTTTTCGGATTCTAATCGACGGTCCCTGGTCGAAATCTGATCGGATTCGCGACGCGACGAGACGCCCGGATTTTCCAGCGCGCCAAACTCGAGCATATCGCGCGCGTGCGATAGAATTTATCTGCGGCGACGATCTGGATATTGAATTCACGCCGTTTCTGTTTTGTCACGCCGTTTGACGCGAGATCCGATATTCACGGAGGTATTCACGGTCGCCTAACTCCCAGGCGCCGCGGCGCACAGGCTTTACGCCTGAAAACTCGGGAGCGATTTTTTACAACGACAAATAGCCTTTTGCGGTTTATTGGATTCGACTCCCGTAATATCGAAAACACAGATCTGCGAGCCTCGCTCGCGTGATCCCCCGTCGTCCCTCCTTCTCGTCGCTCTCCGTGCATCATCCGTTCGCCCTTCTTCTTTCGCGAGATTTCTTTCTATTTATCTAACAAAAATTACTTTCGTCCACTTCGAAGCGAGCCGGCAAAAAAATCTGCCTAAATTCTTACCAACTCATTTGCTTATTAGCTTATTTATTTATGTCAACCACAATGCAATTACAAAATTGACAATTCCGCAATCCTGCAGCGCGATGCATCCATATGCTTAGAAACTACACCTAGTAATGCAATTTTACATATAACATATATATATACATAAAATACACACTTAAGAGTGTGTTTCTCGCTCCAGTGGCGGAATATTACTCTAAACATACAAAAAAGAATTTCACCGAAGCTGAGTTCCCAATTTCAATTTCGAGTATCTTAATTTTATTAAAAAAATTATCTATACCTGCGCGGCATTTCGCGTTGTTTGATTGGTAATGGGCGGAAACTGTAGAAGAATCTATGCTCTTTGAAAGTGTCTACACCTGATTTACTTTCCGTGAACCGTGTCACCGGTAAAAATGTTAATAAAACAGATATTTCCAATTTCCGTACATTTAATTGAATTTATCTCGGAAAGTATTAGCTCTACGGTTTCAGCTCCGGAGACTTTTTTTGTAGAAAATTAAATTTCCAACAAGAAACTACTGATACAATCTCGCTGTAAAGTTCACGGTTCGCGAGAAAAACCGGAAAAACCATAAAATTTGGTAAAAAATCGTGTTTAGGACTTTTTATCCCCGACACGGGTCACAGAACGTAAGGCCGCTATAAGCACCTTTAAAGAACGAAGATTCTTCTACAATTTGAGCCTAAGACCAATCGGATAACGTAAAATTCCGCGGAGTTATAGACGATTGAAAGAAAAAAAAAAGGAAAAAATTTACGCGTTAACCAAATGGGGAAATTGCAAGTGCGTTTAGCGAGTACTCGGAGATTGGTGAGAATCGTTTTTTGTAAAGGATCGTAGAGTACCTAAAGATTTCGAGCTTCGAATCTCGCTTTTTCTCGTCGCTGTACATTTTTGTTGGCTCCGCTCCTCGATGCTCCTCGACGCTCCTCGTCTATGCTGTTCGGTGACGGACGTGGACGCGAGGAGAAGGAGCGAAGGAATAATCCAGACGAGAGGTACGAGTCGTGGACTGGGAGATGCGGCACAACACACTCGTGTAACATCGACGTTGACGAACGTTGATAAGAATTGCGGGATGAGAATCGGCTCGGGAACGAAGTTTTTATCGCGTACATAGCGACGTTGATCCCGTCCGGCGATCGCTATCGCGTCATTCGTGAAAGACACTCGAGTGATAGTCATTTTTGATCCGTTCACTCGGCCTCACGGTTCCGAAAGTATTTACACGCGAGCGAATGCGCGAGCTGGGCGCGGGCAGCGAGCAGTATAATCGGAGCATTGTCGGGCGCCCAGGTGGTCCAAGTTCTAGATAATCGGGCGATACGCCGCGTCGCTCGACGTAGATCGATTACAGATCGACTTTCGCCACGGTTTCAGATTTTTCGGTCGCGTTCGAAAAGCAGCGGAAAATTGCGCGGAAAACGGAGGAATTTTCGCCGCGCTTCTTGTCGCGTCGATTGTTTCGACGTGGTTCGCGCGGATCGCGGGGTAATCGCTCGCGACGTCAGGGGCGACGAGGCGACGATCGGAATTTGCCGAGTGCGAGAGGCGCGCGGGGAGGAGAGTACATCGTAAATCAGGTTGGCAGTGGTCCACGTTTCAATTACCGCTCGTAAATAAATCCGCGTGTCGATACCTCGCGCCTGATTCGCCGCGGCGCGATTCGTCGGCGTATTTTTTCCGTTATCTCGGTCATTTTACGGAATTCGACGATCGGACCCGAAACCAAAGTTGCTCCCCACGTCGCGGCGCGTCTTTTTTTTCTCGTCGATTTTTCCCCGAAACTTGCCGTTCTCGAGATAAGTCGCGACACCTTTGCGTTAATGTCGCCTATCTCCGCCATTTTTGACAAATTCGTTATTGCACCCTGAATAACATTTGTAGAACTTTTTACGGCGCATCTTTTTTACCTGAACTATTTTTCCCCAAAACTTACGGTTTTTCCGATAAAAGCGGAAATCTGCGTCGAGAGGGACGCTCTTCGCGCTTTTATCCCCATTATCTACGTTACTTTGCGGAATTTTACAAATGTACCTCAAAACAAAGTTGGAGAACGTTTAACGATGCTTCTTTTTTGTTGTATAAAAATTTTCCTTAAATCTACCGTTTCCGAGATAAATTACCAAACGTCGCGCCAGATGCGCGTATCGATCCGCGCGATATCTTATTCGCGTCCGGGGAGAACGCGTGATCGACCACGGTGAAGAAGATTTTAAATTAAAACGACACCAGGCTATTGTTACGGGAAAAGTTGTCGTAATTTTCACCTTGGATTCTTCGTCTAATAGAAAAGTTCTGCAATTAAAGCGAGCCAAGCGCCCCGTTAAGGCCTGACAAGAGTTACCCTCTCGCTGCCCGGTGGCCTATTATATCGCACAAAGATTTATAGAATCGTTTGAACGCGGAATAACCGCATAAGCGAAATAAGCGTCGTTACATAACGCGCGTGGGCGTTACACGATATTTGGCGCGTGGCGTGTAACGGAAGCGTCGATTAGTCGGTTAATTGCAAATAAACAGCGCTCCGAGTGCTGCGACGCCTTCGTCTCGCATTGTTCTTCTAGCGATTATTCATTGTTCGAAACATTATTTTCCATGGGATCGCGAAGGTTTCGCAGAAAAAACCGAAAACTATCCATCCTATCGAATAACATTCTTTACGAAAAACAAAGCTCTCAGAAAGCTCTGTAAAAATGGACCTTGACATTTTCTCTCCAAAACGCAAGGTTTCGGCGTTACTCGCCAAAAACCGCCCTACGCGAGCTCGTTCGTACGCATTTTTGTCGAATATTGCAGAAAGTATCAACTTTAAGGAAAAAATTTTCAAACAAATAATGTAGCTCTTGACGAGTTCTATAAAAATGGTCTTCAACAGTTTTCCCCTAAAACGCAAGGTTTCGGCGGTACGCGCCAAAAACCGCCTTACGCGAGATCGTTCGTACCCGTTTTTGTCGAATATTGCGAAAAGTATGGACTTGAGAGAAAAATGTGTCAGACAAAAAATGTAGCTCTTGACGAGTTCTATAAAAATGGTCTCTAACAGTTTTCCCCTAAAACGCAAGGTTTCGGCGTTACGCGCCAAAAACCGCCCTGCGCGAGCTCGTTCGTACCCGTTTTTGTCGAATATTGCGAAAAGTATGAACTTTAGAGAAAAATGTAACAGACAAAAAATGTAGCTCTTGACAAGTTCTATAAAAATGGTCTCCAACAGTTTTCCCCTAAAACGCAAGGTTTCGGCGGTACGCGCCAAAAACCGCCTTACGCGAGCTCGTTCGTAACCGTTTTTGTCGAATATTGCGAAAAGTATGGACTTGGGAGAAAAATGTGTCAGACAAAAAATGTAGCTCTTGTTGAGTTCTATAAAAATGGTCCTCTATAGTTTTCCCCTAAAACGCAAGGTTTCGGCGTTACGCGCCAAAAACCGCCCTGCGCGAGCTCGTTCGTACGCATTTTTGTCGAATATTGCGAAAAGTATGGACTTTAGAGAAAAATGTGTCAGACAAAAAATGTAGCTCTTGACGAGTTCTATAAAAATGGTATCCAACAGTTTTCCCCTAAAACGCAAGGTTTCGGCGGTACGCGCCAAAAACCGCCTTACGCGAGCTCGTTCGTACCCGTTTTTGTCGAATATTGCGAAAAGTATGGACTTGGGAGAAAAATGTTTCAGACAAAAAATGTAGCTCTTGTTGAGTTCTATAAAAATGGTCCTCTATAGTTTTCCCCTAAAACGCAAGGTTTCGGCGTTACGCGCCAAAAACCGCCCTGCGCGAGCTCGTTCGTACGCATTTTTGTCGAATATTGCGAAAAGTATGGACTTAAGAGAAAAATGTGTCAGACGAAAAATGTAGCTCTTGACGAGTTCTATAAAAATGGTATCCAACAGTTTTCCCCTAAAACGCAAGGTTTCGGCGTTACGCGCCAAAAACCGCCCTGCGCGAGCTCGTTCGTACGCATTTTTGTCGAATATTGCGAAAAGTATGGACTTAAGAGAAAAATGTGTCAGACGAAAAATGTAGCTCTTGACGAGTTCTATAAAAATGGTATCCAACAGTTTTCCCCTAAAACGCAAGGTTTCGGCGTTACGCGCCAAAAACCGCCCTGCGCGAGCTCGTTCGTACCCGTTTTTGTCGAATATTGCGAAAAGTATGGACTTTAGAGAAAAATGTGTCAGACAAAAAATGTAGCTCTTGACGAGTTCTATAAAAATGGTATCCAACAGTTTTCCCCTAAAACGCAAGGTTTCGGCGGTACGCGCCAAAAACCGCCTTACGCGAGCTCGTTCGTACCCGTTTTTGTCGAATATTGCGAAAAGTATGGACTTGGGAGAAAAATGTTTCAGACAAAAAATGTAGCTCTTGTTGAGTTCTATAAAAATGGTCCTCTATAGTTTTCCCCTAAAACGCAAGGTTTCGGCGTTACGCGCCAAAAACCGCCCTGCGCGAGCTCGTTCGTACGCATTTTTGTCGAATATTGCGAAAAGTATGGACTTAAGAGAAAAATGTGTCAGACGAAAAATGTAGCTCTTGACGAGTTCTATAAAAGAGGTATCCAACAGTTTTCCCCTAAAACGCAAGGTTTCGGCGTTACGCGCCAAAAACCGCCCTGCGCGAGCTCGTTCGTACCCGTTTTTGTCGAATATTGCGAAAAGTATGGACTTTAGAGAAAAATGTGTCAGACAAAAAATGTAGCTCTTGACGAGTTCTATAAAAATGGTATCCAACAGTTTTCCCCTAAAACGCAAGGTTTCGGCGGTACGCGCCAAAAACCGCCTTACGCGAGCTCGTTCGTACCCGTTTTTGTCGAATATTGCGAAAAGTATGGACTTGGGAGAAAAATGTTTCAGACAAAAAATGTAGCTCTTGTTGAGTTCTATAAAAATGGTCCTCTATAGTTTTCCCCTAAAACGCAAGGTTTCGGCGTTACGCGCCAAAAACCGCCCTGCGCGAGCTCGTTCGTACGCATTTTTGTCGAATATTGCGAAAAGTATGGACTTAAGAGAAAAATAAGTCAGACGAAAAATGTAGCTCTTGACGAGTTCTATAAAAATGGTATCCAACAGTTTTCCCCTAAAACGCAAGGTTTCGGCGGTACGCGCCAAAAACCGCCTTACGCGAGCTCGTTCGTACCCGTTTTTGTCGAATATTGCAAAAAGTATGGACTTTAGAGAAAAATGTGTCAGACAAAAAATGTAGCTCTTGACAAGTTCTATAAAAATGGTCCTTTATAGTTTTTCCCTAAAACGCAAGGTTTCGGCGTCACGCGCCAAAAACCGCCCTGCGCGAGCTCGTTCGTACGCATTTTTGTCGAATATTGCGAAAAGTATGGACTTTAGAGAAAAATGTGTCAGACAAAAAATGTAGCTCTTGACAAGTTCTATAAAAATGGTTCTCTATAGTTTTCCCCTAAAACGCAAGGTTTCGGCGTTACGCGCCAAAAACCGCCCTGCGCGAGCTCGTTCGTACGCATTTTTGTCGAATATTGCGAAAAGTATGGACTTTAGAGAAAAATGTGTCAGACAAAAAATGTAGCTCTTGACGAGTTCTATAAAAATGGTCCTCTATAGTTTTCCCCTAAAACGCAAGGTTTCGGCGGTACGCGCCAAAAACCGCCTTACGCCAGCTCGTTCGTACCCGTTTTTGTCGAATATTGCAAAAAGTATGGACTTTAGAGAAAAATGTGTCAGACAAAAAATGTAGCTCTTGACAAGTTCTATAAAAATGGTCCTTTATAGTTTTCCCCTAAAACGCAAGGTTTCGGCGTTACGCGCCAAAAACCGCCCTGCGCGAGCTCGTTCGTACGCATTTTTGTCGAATATTGCGAAAAGTATGGACTTTAGAGAAAAATGTGTCAGACAAAAAATGTAGCTCTTGACAAGTTCTATAAAAATGGTCCCCTATAGTTTTCCCCTAAAACGCAAGGTTTCGGCGTTACGCGCCAAAAACCGCCCTGCGCGAGCTCGTTCGTACCCGTTTTTGTCGAATATTGCAAAAAGTATGGACTTGGGAAAAAAATGTTTCAGACAAAAAATGTAGCTCTTGACGAGTTCTATAAAAATGGTTTCCAACAGTTTTCCCCTAAAACGCAAGGTTTCGGCGTTACGCGCCAAAAACCGCCCTGCGCGAGCTCGTTCGTACGCATTTTTGTCGAATATTGCGAAAAGTATGGACTTTAGAGAAAAATGTGTCAGACAAAAAATGTAGCTCTTGACGAGTTCTATAAAAATGGTATCTAACAGTTTTCCCCTAAAACGCAAGGTTTCGGCGGTACGCGCCAAAAACCGCCTTACGCGAGCTCGTTCGTACCCGTTTTTGTCGAATATTGCAAAAAGTATGGACTTTAGAGAAAAATGTGTCAGACAAAAAATGTAGCTCTTGACAAGTTCTATAAAAATGGTCCTCTATAGTTTTCCCCTAAAACGCAAGGTTTCGGCGGTACGCGCCAAAAACCGCCCTGCGCGAGCTCGTTCGTACGCATTTTTGTCGAATATTGCGAAAAGTATGGACTTTAGAGAAAAATGTGTCAGACAAAAAATGTAGCTCTTGACGAGTTCTATAAAAATGGTATCCAACAGTTTTCCCCTAAAACGCAAGGTTTCGGCGGTACGCGCCAAAAACCGCCTTACGCGAGCTCGTTCGTACCCGTTTTTGTCGAATATTGCAAAAAGTATGGACTTTAGAGAAAAATGTGTCAGACAAAAAATGTAGCTCTTGACAAGTTCTATAAAAATGGTGCTCCATAGTTTTCCCCTAAAACGCAAGGTTTCGGCGTTACGCGCCAAAAACCGCCCTGCGCGAGCTCGTTCGTACGCATTTTTGTCGAATATTGCGAAAAGTATGGACTTTAGAGAAAAATGTGTCAGACAAAAAATGTAGCTCTTGACAAGTTCTATAAAAATGGTTCTCTATAGTTTTCCCCTAAAACGCAAGGTTTCGGCGTTACGCGCCAAAAACCGCCCTGCGCGAGCTCGTTCGTACGCATTTTTGTCGAATATTGCGAAAAGTATGGACTTTAGAGAAAAATGTGTCAGACAAAAAATGTAGCTCTTGACGAGTTCTATAAAAATGGTCCTCTATAGTTTTCCCCTAAAACGCAAGGTTTCGGCGGTACGCGCCAAAAACCGCCTTACGCCAGCTCGTTCGTACCCGTTTTTGTCGAATATTGCAAAAAGTATGGACTTTAGAGAAAAATGTGTCAGACAAAAAATGTAGCTCTTGACAAGTTCTATAAAAATGGTCCTTTATAGTTTTCCCCTAAAACGCAAGGTTTCGGCGTTACGCGCCAAAAACCGCCCTGCGCGAGCTCGTTCGTACGCATTTTTGTCGAATATTGCGAAAAGTATGGACTTTAGAGAAAAATGTGTCAGACAAAAAATGTAGCTCTTGACAAGTTCTATAAAAATGGTCCCCTATAGTTTTCCCCTAAAACGCAAGGTTTCGGCGTTACGCGCCAAAAACCGCCCTGCGCGAGCTCGTTCGTACCCGTTTTTGTCGAATATTGCAAAAAGTATGGACTTGGGAAAAAAATGTTTCAGACAAAAAATGTAGCTCTTGTTGAGTTCTATAAAAATGGTTTCCAACAGTTTTCCCCTAAAACGCAAGGTTTCGGCGTTACGCGCCAAAAACCGCCCTGCGCGAGCTCGTTCGTACGCATTTTTGTCGAATATTGCGAAAAGTATGGACTTTAGAGAAAAATGTGTCAGACAAAAAATGTAGCTCTTGACGAGTTCTATAAAAATGGTATCTAACAGTTTTCCCCTAAAACGCAAGGTTTCGGCGGTACGCGCCAAAAACCGCCTTACGCGAGCTCGTTCGTACCCGTTTTTGTCGAATATTGCAAAAAGTATGGACTTTAGAGAAAAATGTGTCAGACAAAAAATGTAGCTCTTGACAAGTTCTATAAAAATGGTCCTCTATAGTTTTCCCCTAAAACGCAAGGTTTCGGCGGTACGCGCCAAAAACCGCCCTGCGCGAGCTCGTTCGTACGCATTTTTGTCGAATATTGCGAAAAGTATGGACTTTAGAGAAAAATGTGTCAGACAAAAAATGTAGCTCTTGACGAGTTCTATAAAAATGGTATCCAACAGTTTTCCCCTAAAACGCAAGGTTTCGGCGGTACGCGCCAAAAACCGCCTTACGCGAGCTCGTTCGTACCCGTTTTTGTCGAATATTGCAAAAAGTATGGACTTTAGAGAAAAATGTGTCAGACAAAAAATGTAGCTCTTGACAAGTTCTATAAAAATGGTCCTCCATAGTTTTCCCCTAAAACGCAAGGTTTCGGCGTTACGCGCCAAAAACCGCCCTGCGCGAGCTCGTTCGTACGCATTTTTGTCGAATATTGCGAAAAGTATGGACTTTAGAGAAAAATGTGTCAGACAAAAAATGTAGCTCTTGACAAGTTCTATAAAAATGGTTCTCTATAGTTTTCCCCTAAAACGCAAGGTTTCGGCGTTACGCGCCAAAAACCGCCCTGCGCGAGCTCGTTCGTACCCGTTTTTGTCGAATATTGCAAAAAGTATGGACTTTAGAGAAAAATGTGTCAGACAAAAAATGTAGCTCTTGACAAGTTCTATAAAAATGGTTCTTTATAGTTTTCCCCTAAAACGCAAGGTTTCGGCGTTACGCGCCAAAAACCGCCCTGCGCGAGCTCGTTCGTACGCATTTTTGTCGAATATTGCGAAAAGTATGGACTTTAGAGAAAAAAGTTTAAGACAAAAAATGAAGTCCTCAGAAAGTTCAATAAAAAAGGGTACGTGCGTTTTTTACGTGAGTGCAATAGTTTGGCTGCCATTGGCCAAAAAGCGCGTAAAAATGTGAAATCACGTATCTCGACGAATATTGGTGTTAGAGGGAAATGTCTTTCGTAAAAAGTGAGCTTTGTCAAACCGATTCCGTCCTTTTTTCCCCTGAATGCGATGGTTTCGGAGTTATTTGATTTTTTTAACGAAGTGGCGCGCCGTTGGTTAAAAAAGAAAATAACGGAAAGCCAATCGTCGAGTAATTTCATTATTTCCGCGTATTTTTCGACTCGCGGACGAATCGTACGTCGATTTTCCGGCACGGTGCCGCGTTTTTTTTTTATTCACAGCGGTGCCTCGTTAATAAAAACGCGCGGAAACGAGCACGTTAAATGGCGAGTGCGGGGAAAAGATTGCACGGAACTCGGATACCGCCGTTCCGCAGCGATATCTCCGTGTTTCAACCCCCATAAAAACCCCTTCGAATAAAAATCTAACGGAGAAACGTGACTTTTGCGGAAACGTCGCGTAAAAGGGGCGACGATGTTCTTCCGGCGCGCCGGGAAGAAGAGGAACAGAGTCGGAGCCAGAGGAAAAAAATGACAGTCGTGATACGGTGACTCTGGGGGAAAAAAATTAATAACACGTCGATAATACGAGTAAATAAATTGGAGACTACGCTCGTCGCAATGGTTTTGCATGGCGTCGTTTTCTCCTCTGCTCGTTCGCTGTCCGCGCAACTTTGCGTGTACGTGTATACACGAGTGCGCTCGTACGCACGACGATCATTAAAAGTAAAGCCGTTGTTATCGCAAGGCCGGGGGCGGCGAGGGGTCGAATCCGCGAAGAAATATCACTTTAATTGAAGGGGAGTCGGAGTTCTCATTCGTCGCGATATTTTCACCACGCGACTCCGCGAATCTGACCCGCATCTCGTGGACGCGCAATTTTCCCGAAAAAAATCGGTTCGCCAATTTTCCCCTTCCCAAAAATCGTTACCGATCTTGCCGATTTCCGCACAAATTCGCGCCAATCAGCGTCCCGATCGAGTCCCGCGCGTTCGCGCGATAAATCGGCTGCCGATTTTTGCCGATTTACTTACCGATCTTCGCGAGATTCGTCGATCGTTCGATACGAATTCGTCGTCTCGATTTCCCATTTTCCCTCCTCGCTGCTTACCGATCTTTGATTGCCAATTCGTTCGAATCGAAACTCTCCGCCGATCGCGCGGCTCGCTCCGACCGGGAATCCCGATTATTTCGGACTCGTAAAATTCTATCATTGGCGTATAATGCAACGGATAAGAGATAACGGGAACGATGATCGTTGCAAAAAGAATCGAAATCTCGACCGCGTTATTGCAACAGCGATCGCAGTGCAATAATTTATTACTGCAGCCGCGTCGTTCGTCTTGCTGCCGGCGCTGTAACGAATGTTAATTGCGTAACCTGCCGTTATTGCAATTTATACGCTGCGGTTGTCGATTTTGTTATTATTATCATTGCTATTATTAATTTTTGTTATTGTTGTTGTTGTTGTTATTATTATCGTGAATAACGATTACGCGGCAAAAAATAGAAGAGTTCGTTCCGGCTAACGAGTCCTCGGCGAAATTAGGCCGCGCGATATTGAACGGCTCGGTAATTAATTCTTAATTAAAAACAAACCGGCCAACTTTCGACGCGCCATGCGAAACTCGGAGATGACGACGAGCTCGCCTCGCGTAGAGAGATACGCGAGATTTCTTGACGCTGCGTCGCCAATTGAATACGCCCGGTCCTTAAGGACGCGCGACGGCAGCGCGCCAAGCGGCGCGCCGTGGAGACTGCGCCGGTCGGTAACGTCGCACTCTACACTTGGAAATACGCGATTTTGACAGCTTCTTTTCACGAATCGTCGCCGTTCGACTTCGGAATGTAAATGTAGACGGAGAGAAGCGTTCGTAAGTATAGTCGCCAACAATTTGAGGGGCACTCGACTTTTTAGCGAAACGTATCCGATATGGAATTACTATCCGCACGCTACGCAGAGCCAATTGCGGGGACGAATATCATTCAGACGTGGGAGAAAAGTCTCGACGGCTTCGGATGATTCATGTAATGAAATGTTGGCCAGAGACGGGGACGTAAATATAGTTTACGGGGCGAGAGGGAAAGAGAGAGAGAGCAGCCGCGAGGAGGTAGACGAAACGTGGACGGCGTGACGTCCGATAATTGGAGGTTAATATTAATAGCGGTATGAGCAACGCGATTCAGTGCCCATGCGCTCACCTTTCCTTTATCGCGCGCGGTCTTCGACGATATTGCTCCTCGATCCCTAATTCTTCAAAATCTTCGATGCCGATTTCGAGCCTCGCACCTCCGTTCTACTTTTTTTCGCCTCCCTCCCATCGAAACTCGAAGTGGCGACATCCGACTGCTCTATCTATCCCCAACATTTCATTTCTATATCCGATTCATAAAATTACGTCAATTTTTCTGCTCCTCTGTTTCAGATCCCGAATTAAAACCGATTCAAGGTCATCGCTCTATCCTTGATCGTCGGAACTCGCTCGCTCGAAGGTGAGTAAATAATTTTTTTCCGGAAAACCAAACCAAAAACGAATTGCTTGCTATCGTTTTGCAGCCAACTTCCCACGTTCTTATGCAAATATGAGAGCGAATATAAATTTATAAAAATGGGGTAAAAAAAGAATACGATCTCTCGAGTATTATTTTCGTGTTAAATTTTTTAGAAACGGTTAAAAAATTTAGCTAAATGGAGATGAGGGAAAAACGAATTCGACTCGCCCATTCCCGTGGAAGAGACGCGCCGCAGACAGAGAGCGAGAAACGGCGCGGCGGCGGCGGCGACCTCCTCGTCCTCTTCAACGACGTCGCCGAGTTATTTTACGAGTCTGTTTTTCGTCTATGCTAATCTACGAAGATTCGCTCTTCGGAAATCCCTCAAATTTCAGAGGAATCGAGCAAACGAATCCGTCGATCGTCGGGGGAAAACCATCCCCTCCGACAGCTGGAATCCCTCTTCATTTTTTCCGCGCAGGATAATCGAGCTCGCGTTCTCTACGCCTGTCGCGTGTCTAACGGATCGTAATTATTACGCCGTCGCGGTTTTCGCGGAGGGGCAAAAAGATGGCGCGGGGCGAGGGGCGCGGGGGGGAGGGGAGATCGTAAAGATATCAAGTAATTGGTGATTACAGAAATCCCCCGCCTATCCGAACTTCATTCTCGTAACGATCGACCAACTTTGCGCGTATCCTCTCTCTCCTACACGCCAACGTATCGCGGATACACGCTTCAACCTCACCGACGAGACGCTACGCGCTGATCTCGCGCAATTCCACGCGAAACTCCCCGTACATCGCCATCCTCCATTTTTTTCCACGATCCCCCGATACCAACGCGCTTTCCCCAATTTTCTCCAATTTTTCCACCCAGCTACGCTTCAGCATTGAATGAAAAAAAAAATGCAGCGAACAACAACAAACAAACACCACGTGTCGCTCGTCACGTTAAAAAATAAAAAATTCGTCGGTCTACCAGAAACAAAATTCTACGCTTCGTCGACCATCGGATAAGGTGGGAGCCGAGATACGTACCTAGCTACGTGATTCTAACGGTTCGAGAGGAGTTGTCCAGGTCTCTTCCAACTCTTCCAACGGCTCTGATCCCTCGACCTCGCGTTATTCACCCCGTCTTCCTCCTCCTCCTCCTCCTTCTACTCCTTCGGAACCGCATTGCCTCTATATAATTCCCATCCCGAGGCAAACTGTACGGCTACATCTGGCATAGTATTTAAAGTCGAGCCAACGCAGCGCTCATAATTACACATCGATGTAGGATTTACGCCGTGCCGAGGCGCAAGGTCGTTAATCGCCGCTGATATATCACGTCTCACGCTTCTTCCTCTCCTTCTCCCTCTTCTTCTTCTTCTTCTTCCACATCGTCTTCTGCTCCTCTTTCTTCCTCTTCGTTACCTCCTATTGATTTCATCTCCGCGAGTCATCAGGTCCATTTTTGCATTTTGTGTTATCTTGCTGCGCTAGACAAAGCACATTTTTATTTTAGTCCGTAACCCCACTCGTGCGACCATCTCTACAACTCTTGCGCTCACTAGTTAACCACACAAAATGTACTTCCACTTATGTAAAGGACCCCGCAGAATCCGCATGGGAAAAGGCTCTGTCACTCTGTAAAATGATAGTTCATATAACACGTAACATAAAAGTTCCCCTGGACTTGAAGCCTGAGAGTTCATAGTTTCGAAGCTGCGGCCTGTCGAAGTCGAACATCATCGCCCTTGTGACTAAAGAAGGGATGTTCTTGTTGGACTTACATGTCCACATATGCGCATACTCATACATGTATGCATTATACAAGGTTTAAGTGTAGTCTATATGAACACACACATGTACACTGTGTAGTGTATATAGTGTTATAATATGAAAGTGTAATAATGTATAATACAGTGTTGAAGTGTACTGTATACATATACACCGCACGTTAACCTTACACAATACATACATGTATAAGCATACGCGTATCTAAACGTGTAAGTCCAACAAAAACATCACTTCTCTAGTCACACCATAGTCATGTTCGACCTTGACAGGTTGTATCTCCGAAAATATGAACTTCCAGACTTGAAAACCCACGAGGACTTTTGTTCCACGTGTTACGAACTACCATTTCCCACAGTTGCCAAAAAATTGGCCGAGAGCCATTTCCCACGAAGATTCTGCGGGGGTCCTTGCCCTTTAGATTATCTCGCGCATAATGATACTCGTCAACTCAACTCTTCTTCTTCTCCCTCTTCATCTTCTTCCGCTTCTTCGTCTTTCTCCTCTGCTGCCTCCTCTTCTTCATCGTCTTCTTCTTCTTCTTCTTCGGCCTCATCTTCTTCATCTTCTTCTCCCGCTCCCCACTAGTTCATCCATCCCCGTTCGTTCGACGCGGAAACGACGAGATTCTCGTTTCGCCGTCGGATGATTTTGAAAATTCCGGATATTATTCCCATCGCCGCCTCGCACCGCGCATCCTACTAATTATCGCGGGAGCAAAGCACATCCCTCTGCACACCTATGCACGCGCGCGACGCCTACACGAGCGCGCGCGCACATATCCCCCCGTCTAATCTCGGGCGCTCCGGTATAATTAACGAAATTCATTATCTTTGGGCGAAACTAATTTCGCAACACCGTGTCTCCCTCCGCTACCCTCCCGCGACTGTCTGTTAATCGCGAAAAACCTTGAAAATTAATTAAATCTAGAACCGCGAAAACCCACCCGACCCAACTCGCCTGCGGGGAGACGCGGCGCGCGCGAGGGACGCGTTCGCGTGATAAGACTCGGCGGACAGTTCGACGCTGTGGCCGTCGAAAGCGCGCCTTTCGCCACGGGGCATCCCCGTTTTCGTTGCCCGTTACCAACCAGGCGAAAACTGGGCTAGCTAGCATCCCAAACTAACTACACGATTCACGAGTGATTGGGAGAAAAACGACGGTTTCATCAGTTGCCAACCGGATTCCAGGTCTAGCTAACTTACGTCTACCTCGGCTGGACCAGGTAGCTCGCATCCTCGTATCCTCCCTAGGGACTGACCGACTCTTCTCGCCCCGGACCAACGCACCGCGAGTCCTCGGACGGAAACGAACGAGTCCGAGGAGGAAAAACAACGTCCGCGGGGGTTAATCGCGAGTTCAAGGTCACGCGAGCGGGTGAGAAGTGGCGGACGAGCCACGCCGCGCCGAGTGACGGGAGACCGCGAGGCTCCCTGCTCGCGGCGTAGGGTAGGCCAGGGAAGCCGCGACCAATCAACGCGCCACTTACGTAAGCATATTCGTTTACGAGAGGAGAAAAATGCGCGTTGTCGTCGAGGCTCCTCTTCGCGCGCAACGGACTCATTCCGGTGCTCGCGAACGTTCGAATATTCTCAACGCTCATCTTCTGGTCGACCTGCTCGAGATCGGCCAGACTACCCCTTTCTCTCTCGATCTCGCTCGCTCGCTCGCTCGCTCCCTCTCGGCCGAGAGCTTCGAGGCGAAAGCTTTGTTTCTCTATACGCTCCAATTACGGGAACAACTCCCGAGACCCACCCCCATCCTTCTCGGCAACCCCCTCGCGAGAGCTTCGTAATTAACTCTCCTACCGCTACTTCCACCTCCTCGCCCCTTCCCTGCGCCCGGCGTTGCTCGTTCGACGAACTTCGTCCGTAGGAAACTGAATGAAAAATAAAAATAACAACGTTTGCCTCGAACGAGCTAACAAACGAGTACAAAAAACAACAAAAAACTCGGACGAAATCCGTTCCCCTGCGAACCATGGGGTTATTCCCGTCTAAAGGCGGCGTTTCCGGCGGGTTTTTGAAATTCGTTGACAGAAATAAAATATACAATATTTTTACTCCCCAATTTTTCCAATATTTGGAAATGAGCAACCAAAATTTCGCCAACATTTTTTTTCAAAATTCGAAAAAGTGGTTCCGAGGAAAACGAGTTGGAAGACTCGTTTTCCCAACACGATGGCTAAAGCTGCGCGAGTAGGCGAAGTTTTTAAAAATCCTTCAGAGGATATGTTCGGAAAATTTCTGCCAAAGTCGCGTCTCGGTGCGTTTTCCTTTTCGTTTGTTTTTCACGAGCGCGCGAGGCGATACGGATTTGCGCGTTGATTAGCCGGCGGAAAAGCGAGTTCGCTTCCGGTTTCGTTTCCGCTCCCACGTATCGCCTCGTTGTCGCTATTCGCCGGGGGACACGATCATCGTGGCTGGCGATAGCTACCACCTTCTATTCTCGCCGTTTCACGTTCCTACGCGAAATGCTCTCGCCGTCGTTCCTTTTCGCGACAAGCACCCGGCTATTTCCAGGGTCATCAGTCAGACTCCGGTTAAGAGAGAGAGAGAGAGAGAGAGAGAGAGAGAGAGAGAGAGAGAGAGAGAGAGAGAGAGAGAGAGAGAGAGAGAAAGAAAGAGGAGTATCCCGATGATGCGTCTTCCACGCTCGAAATCAAACCAGCTACGCGAATCGTAAAGGTCTTTCCATTTCGAGAAGCCTCTCCCGTCTGTTCTTTCCCTTCCCCTTCATCGCGAAGACGACGAGGATTGAAATTTCGCGAGAATCCCGTGAGAAACCGGTCGTCGTCGTTTCCCGAAATTTCTTCGTCATTTTCGTCTTATTATAAATTTTTATTATAATTTATCACAATTTATTACAATTTATTACAATTTATTACAATTTATTACGATTTATTACAATTTATTACGATTTATCATAATTTTTTATAGTTTATTACAATTTTTTATATTTTTTTGTAATTTTTTATAATTTTTTATAATTTTTTATATTTTTTTGCAATTTTTTATAATTTATTGTAATTTTTTAATAATTTTTTTATAATTTATTACAAATTATTATGATTTATTTAAATTATTATTAATTTATTAGAATTTATTATTTTGATCATAATTACTAATAATTATTAATTCGCGGGTCGGTGGTACCTGCCGACGCGGTACGACGAGAGTCTGTTGTTGATGGACAGTCTTACGCGTGTTAAAGTCTCGATCTTCGATACGCGATAGTCGTACCTACGCTCGACGCGCCCGTCCGTTTAAAATGCTTTTAAAATAATGGACATCCTCCTTCGCGTTCCCCCTCTCGCTTCGTCCCCTTCGTCCCCCTCCGTCCCCGAAAAATCGAACCACGTGCTCGATTCTTATCGAACCCTTCGACCCGGATTTTCGACAACACTCGAAACGAATCATTTTCCAAAAAGTGTTCTACCCAGGCGCTATCGATTTTCCCACGTTTGTTATCGATTTCGATGCGGTTTTTCATCATCCCTGCCTTTTGAATAGTCCGATAGGTGTTTAAAAATAATTATTTCCCAGTAGTAGTTTTAATGTGAAAAAAATGAAGAAACGACGGCTGAGAAAATTCGTTGTCGGACATGGGAATTTCCCGATCCGACGTCGCCTGTTCCCTATGCACGAGTCCGCGCAGCAGCGGCGAGTCGGTCATCCTTTTACGGAAACGTCGCCGCGATTCGTTTCCGATTACAAAGTTGCGGGGACGCGCGTCGTTTCTCATTTTTTAAGTGGTCGTGTTCCACCTCTATCGGCCGGCGTAGAAAGAGAAGGAGAGTGATTCACGCCGAGAGCCGGCAACTAATTCTTGCCGAGTCGGAGCGGAATCGACGATTAATTTGCGCGCGAGTGATCGAGCCGCCGCGGGTCCAATCTTAAAACCGCGATGTAACCACTTAGCTCCGACAGTCTCTCTCGCCCCGATTGACAAATTTACGAAGCGATTAATAACACCGCGACAAATTCCGGGCGACCAGCTCGCGAATCATCCGAAAATCGCTGTCCAAATTCCGCGGCGAAAAAAACTCAACGACAAATTTTTTTAAAAAAACCTAAAAACCCGGCGTAGCCGAGAAATGTAGAAACAGAGCTGATAGAGCTAAGAAAGTCGCCAGTCGAGTAAAAATCGAAACGGATCATCGCGCGCTCCTAGTCGGATTTCGGTTGCCTACTTACCTCCGCTAATAAGCGGGGCGCCCGCACGCGTTTCGTCGCCGGAGCCGCCGGTACGCCGGATTTTTCCGTTATTTTCCCCGACTCGAGTGCGAGATGGACTCTGGGATTCGCTCGTAGCGGTCCATTAGCGTCGGCGGCGGCCGCTCCGCGTACGCTATAAGCATCGTCGTTGTGTAGCACGGCCTCCGCGCGACAAAGAGGCGGCAGCGGGACGGTGAACGGAGAACGGGGGCCGGGGGACGGGGACGGCTAGTCCGCAGCGGACCTCGATAAGCAGTCAGATTAGCGTGACGCCTGAAATGTGTTTGCGTTTAATTACGCTAAGAGTCTCCATTAGGCTGGCTGGACCGTTGCCAGAGGCTCGGCTCGAGGCTTTCCGTTTTATCGACGAAGGCGCGAACTGGTATAGAGAGAGAGAGCGAGAGAGCGCGAGAGAGCGAGAAAGGGGGTGAAGGGCGGACCTCCTCGTCCGTTTTATTTTCATTTCGCTCTTTCCTCTCCTTCTCCATCTCTCTGTATTTCCATCGCTCCTTCTATTTCCATTTCACGCTCTCCCCTTTCATCCCCATCTGTACGCGATGGTCGCGTCCCCCCGCCTGAGAAAACACGAATTAAACCGATGAAAAATTAGCGGTCGATTTGACCTACACAGACGAAAAAACGTGTCGTTATTGTGTACAGTGCGAGAATTTGTGTACAGTGCGAAAATTTGTGTACAGTGCGAATTATTGTGTACGTTGCACCAGTCTATTCTGCAACCCACTAAAATGCTAACTCGTTCTCGTTTCACAGAATTTTAATACACGTTTGTGTAATTTTTGTGTGTGCTGAAAACGGACTTTGGGAACAACGCTAATCAACTATTCTACCCAAGAATGCTTACACCCTACATCACAGAGCTGCGCAAATGGTAGGGTAAAATAGTGCATTGCCATTGAACCGTGAACAATGTGTTTCGGAAAAGTTCTCCATTACAAATAAAACAAGCAACGTTTAATGGACGAGTGCTCCGCTACAAATTACAAACGGATAAAAAAAAGTCATTTTGAAAGGACATTACAAAAAAAAAATTGCCGTGCTCGCCTAACGATTTGCGCGCAATAGAAGCAGCAACTCAGAAACCTGGAGCACGCAGTTTTTTTATTTGTAACGGAATACGCATCCGTTACACATTACGCTTTCAAATTCGTGACGCAGCACTTGTTCGTTTTACGTTATGCAGTGTAACGTGTAATGAAGACGGTAATGCACTGTCGAAGTGACGTGTTGCTCACGACTCTGTCGCACAATGACGGAAAATGTGGTACCGCGTACCGACGCGTATTTGGAAATCAGCGTTCTTCGTACAGTGATGAGGAAATCGTGGTCCTTCAGCGGTGCGAACGACGTTCGATCCCGTTTCCGAACGGGGCACAGATCTTTTTCTGCCCGCACGCGAGGACCCCGCGAAAAAGAGAACAGCTCCACCCCTCCTCTTCGCCCCCTCTCTCTCTCTCTCTCTCTCCTCCTCTCTGTATTTATCTGTCCGTCGTCCCCGTCACGACGAGCGAGGGTCGCCGTCGGGAAATCCGGCGAAACGAGCCGGGTAGAAATTTAAAAGTGCTCTTAGCTTTTAGCTTCTCGAAGAAAACACCCCTCGCGTTTTTTTCACCCGAAAACGAGGATCTTCCCAGCTCAGCTTTCTCCTCGCTGACCACCGCCGCGATCGATCGGCGCAGGATCGGAAAATCGCCGCGAAATTTGCCCGGACGTGGAAAAATCGGCGAGTTTCCATCTTTCCGCTCCCGCCTCTCCTCTCCTCTCCTCTCCTCTCCTCTCCTCTCCTCTCCTCTCCTCTCCTCTCCTCTCCGTCGTATCTCGTTCCTCCGCGTCGACGGTAAACAAGCCACGCGCGCGCGATCCCGTTCTCCGCGCACCGCGACCCGGAGTAGGTACAAGCTTTTAGCAAAAGTGGCTGATTTATCAATGTATTTATTCCGCGGATATCGAATTGATTTCGTTAAGTGACTCGCGCCTCGCGAGAGTCTCGCGTAAAACGCTGTGACATCTCCCAGCTACAAACAGGTCACTTTTTCCGCGCGTCGCGACTCCGCATCGTCGCAACGAGAGAAAAACGAATTCTCAAACCAATAATAAACCAAAATGTACACCGCGATACAGGACACAACGCGAACCTTGGAAAACGTATTGCAGGGGACCAGCAAAAAAACGAAACACATTTCTTCGTAGTTTATCGCCTCATCAATATTTCTCTTCCACAATAATCAACTTCGTTTCACGAAATAGGTTACACGGTCTCTTCGTGTTACATTTCAACTCGACTTGCACAAATTTTCGAAGCAAAATACTAATTATTCATAAAATCATTGCCATCTCTTACTATTTTTCTCTAAATTCATCGGCTCAAAAGTTATTCAAGGTCAAAGCTCAATTTTTCGTAAATCTGGCCGATTTTTATACATACACCGGAAAAATACTTCAGGGACTCGATTCAACGCCTAAAAGAAGCCTTTAAGCCTCTTTGGAAGAAGGAATGTTTTTTTTCTTTTTTTTTTTTTCAGTCACTCTGATACATACGCGCGGACATATTCTAATACATACGCTCGAAAACATTACCCTCCGTCGGCGGTTCGCTAGAAACAAAAGAAAATCGTGAGAAAATGAAGAATTAGGCAGGTGCGACAACAATCGGTTTATCAAATTCTCGATCGATCGTCGATTATGATGATAATTATGAATGACGGTCGAAGATGCTCGGGAATCGAGCCCCCACTCTCCGCTCGATCCAACCTCCTCGCCGCTTCCTCTCGCCTCTCTCTCTCTCCCTCTCTGCCTAGCTGTCACGCGCGTTCACAACTATCCCTTCGATCTAAATGCACTCGCTCCGCGCTAATGGACTGCATTAAACCCGCGGGGTGGTTGCACCTCTCCCGCTCCTCTTTCCACCTCCCCCGCCCCCTCCGCGCCGCCAACGTTGCGCGATACAATTTTCTCTCCGGCAGAGATGTGTATGCTAGGTGAATAGCATACACCGTTGATTATTCTTCCTTCGAACACCGAGAGCAGCTTGCCGAGTGGTCGGCTCTTCTCTCCTCGACGAAATCGATCTCGCGATAATTCCGCGAAATTCCCGCTGAAATAAACGTGCGAGCAATAAAAGACATACGTGCACTAGGAGCTGTTCGAAAAAAGCTTCTGCCAACGGTATATTTTTTTTCTAGGGAAGTAAAGAATTTCAAAAACGAGAGAAATTTTTACCAGCAATTTTTTCAAAATTATCAGAACATTTATCGATCATTTTTTTAGTGTTCCAGGGCTTTTTGGGCCAATGTTTCCGCGATTTTGGGGAAAACCGATCGGGGGTTCCTTTCGCAGCGGAAAGCTCGTTGATCTCGTTGTCGAGCGTATTGTTTGCGGCTACTTCGACGAGAGGCGCGCGCTGCATTACGCTTATTACGAGGCATTAACGGTGCATCGATGTGTGGAAGTGGTTTTTAATACGATTAATTCTGGTGGCCGCGGTTGTTGGAGAGCGAAGGGCGACAGGTGAGAAGGGGGGCGGCGGAGGCCGGACCAACGCGACAGTTACGGGGGGGGGGGGGGGGGACGGAAACGGAAGCGGAAACGAGCCGGGGCGCAGGTGTAAGCTGGGCTGGTGTCGCGTTATGCGCGGGAGGCCCGCGACGACGACGAAAAATAACCGGGACGGGGGCGGAAATGACGACGGCGTGAAAAGTAAACGAGAGGAATTCGGGGTTGACGAATTTCGCCATCGGAAACGCGCAGATCCGATTTTTTCTAGCCTCCCAGGTGGACCGTGGGAAAAAGTTGTCGGGGACTTTTATACGCGGCGCGAAACGAGGCTTTGGCTAGTATTTTTTCGGTGATCCGGTGACTCGACCGAATCGCGTAATCGGAGTATGATGGAGCGCCGATTAATCGTCCTCCGTTTGACCTTGGACTCGCGGATTCGTTATTCCAATACACGCGAGACGCTCCGTTTTTTGCGGCGGCGCATCTTCGGCGTAGCGAAAAAAAGCGAGGGGAGAGACGGGGAGCAGGTCTAGGCAGCGAGGTAGAGGAAAAATGAAGGAACGAAGCGCGTCTTTTTTGACTTTCCTGCGCCAACTCCGAGGGGCGGCAGGCAAAGAGACACGGGAGAAGCAGACGACGCGACGTTTGCGGTCCGAGGAATGCGTTAATGAGATCATTTAGCGACTCCTTCGTCGGCCCTCGGCACGTTCCCTATCCTCTCCTCCTCCTCCTCCTCTTCTTCCTCCTCATCCTCCTCCTCCTCCTTTAACCTTGGACTTTGGTTGATTTACGCAAGCTGGATGGCGCGACGGAGCTGCTCGCTGCTCGCTGCCTTACTATGTATTATACAGGGTGTTAAAAAAGCCTGGAAACGGTCCAATATCTCGAGAACGAGACGCTTCTCAGAAAAACGTTTCGGACCAATGTTGTAGGATTTCAAAATCCCTATTTGATGATTATATTCGTTTGATCTTAGGTAGAAGCGTCGAGGCGATATCGATACCAACATGATTTTTTTTAATAGAATACCCTATTTTTTATGGCACAGTGTTAAAGATGGCTGCGAGACGGTTCCAAAACACTACTTGAACACCTATTTCCGTTGAGAATTGCCCGAGTTACGAGCTTTGGAGTTTACGTGGCCGCGACATGCCGCCCGCATTAGTGTCGAACATGTAACGTCCGCGCGGTGCATCATGCATAACACTAGTGCTGGCGGCACCGTAACTTCTAAAGCTCGTAACTCGGGCAATTCCCAACAAAAATAGGTTATCAAGTAGTGTTTTGGAAACGTCTCGCCGTCATCTTTAATACTGTGCCATAAAAAACGGGGTATTCCGTTTAAAAAAATCACGTTGGTTTCGATCTCGCCTCGACACCTCTACTCAAGGTCTAACGGATACATTCGTTGAATAGAACTTTTGAAACCCTACAACATTCGCTCGAAACATTTTTCTGAGAAACTTTTAGTTTTCGAGATATTGGACCGTTTCCAGACTTTTCTAACACCCTGTATACACCGCGGTATCTTGATAAAACCGCTGTTACACGACCGCGCAACCTTTCCAAATCGTTGATCTACCTTACCGACCGAGACGCACCGGAAGACACGACGCGACGCCTACGCTCTATTGTTTTCCTTTTTTTCCCGAAATAGTCGAAAACTGATCGGCCTCTCATTCATCGTTTCGTCCAAACCCTTTCGATCAAAGATTCAATTTCATTCAGTTTTTGCCAAATTATGAACGCAATTTAAATTTCGACCTTTTTTTCGTTTTCCTTCGCATTCCCGAGTTTGGCAAAGCAGATGAATAAAATTGTAATCGAGTCCCGCGTACAGAAAATAGTGGCTCGGGAATTTCGATCGAAATTTCACTCGACCACACATGCGCGATATCCGTGAGGCTCGATACTCGAAACGAATAATCCGTCGAATTTTTCGTACTCGTCGCGCTGTAAAAATCGTCAAGTGGTGAAATATTTGCGTCCTTGCTCCCAGGATCCAGCGTATCGGGGCGACGAGAAGGAAGCAGAGGAAGAGGAAG
This sequence comes from Arge pagana, assembly GCA_963969455.1. Classification (NCBI taxonomy): domain Eukaryota; kingdom Metazoa; phylum Arthropoda; class Insecta; order Hymenoptera; family Argidae; genus Arge; species Arge pagana. The sequence goes on along the minus strand of OZ018313.1, from coordinate 2,009,950 downwards.
AGCAGGATCCGCTCGATCCGCTCGATCCGCTCGCCTATGCAAAGCGCTCCTCTCGAAACTTTACAACCAATTATTTTATCCTCCGTGTTTTATTACGCGACGTATCGCGTCCATCCAAACTTCCCCGACGCCTCCGCCTCCCTCTCCCCAGAAAATCATTCCCGCCCTTTCTTTCCTCCGCGGGAGAAATGATTTCCCACGTTTGCGCCCGCCGATTCCATCGCCGATCGCGTCCTCCGAGCGGAGGACGAAGGACGAGGGAACTCTGGCCGAGCGGAGATAGCGAATCCTTGTAGCGATTTTACGACGAGTTTAAATTTATTGTTGGAATCGCCCGCTGGAATATTAGAAGCTGTAAACAGACCGCGTATCGTCCAACGTCGCGCTCCATCTTCCTCCGCGTCTCCTCTTCTCATTTTATAATTGTACGCCCACCTACCCCGTTTCCCCGAGCCCGCCGCGATTCCGCGATCTCCCCCGATAACACCTCCGCATTCTTCCGCTTTCCTCCCCAAAAACCCATCTCGAACGCTTAAAACCAAAAATCCAAAAACCTGTTCCGACTACTCGAAATTCGCTCGACTTTTTTGTCTTGCTGCCAATTAGTCGGAATTTTTAATTTTACATTTATAGCTACTGCATTTTTTTCTTCGAATTTTGTGCTTTACTGCTACTCTGCAATTACCACAAATTTTCTGTTTTATATCTGTACTATCTACCAATTTGTTCGACCTTTTTGTTTGTTTCGCGGGGAATTCAGTTTGTAACTGGAAATGAATACACGATTCGCATAAACATTCCACGACGATAAGCAAATTTATTTACAGCAATACATTCTTAAACTACCCTAGTCGACGGAGCGAAATTAATTTTAAATATATTTTTTTTTAATCCTATCCTATCAATTTGCGTATCATCTGAGTTATACAACTCTGAGTCTAAATATCTCGGCGTTCGCAAAAAACCAGGCTGAAGTTGCGTTGAATAGACAGCCTCGCACGTTTGTTCGCTGGTGAAGAACGATCGCGAGCGCTTTTTTTTTTCATTCGCAAGCTCAACGAGGTCGGACGCAGACGACACCCTCGTTTTCCACTCTTCCATCGCCAATCGATTCCTTCGATACCCGCATCCACGGCTTCTTACGTCTTCGTCTACCCGCGTAATTTCGTCCCGCGAGAGAAATAAAGTGACGAATCAACGGAATATGGAAAACGAACGGCGCGAGGTTACAAAAGGGAAAGGGAAATAACAAACAGGAAATACGGATCGAAACGAGAGTCAGGATTATTAGTAAAATTATAACAAAAACTGAACCGACAACGACAAGAATTATCCTCATACACTTCGTGCTCGTAAGAATAAAGTAAGCAGAATAAAGCTGCAATTAAACAATACGAATAATAACACCAATAATAATAATAATAATAATAATAATAAAATAATATAAATAATATAAATATAAATAAAAATATAAATATTTAACGAAAGGAATACCTTGAGACTAGAATTAGATTTGAATACTCGGGTTCGTAGAGTCGCGGTTTCAGTGGAAAATAACTGTTTACCTGTGTACAGTGGCGATGAAACCGACGAATAGAGTTTACGTATGTAAATAAACTGTTTATCAGATTAGGGCTAGGACATCCTGTATCAATCTCGTTCGGCGTACCCGCATTATCCTCTGTTTATACCTACAATAACATTCCGGTGTAAGCGTGTTCGTAATTCGTCTCCTCCCAAACGACTCGACCAATTTCGATGAATTTTTGTTGGTATACTAGAGGGGTTACCCGGATGGTTCTTAGCTGTAATTGGACCCGGTGAGTGGTCAGAAATTTTTGTTCTTTCTATTTTCCGACAACATTTTTTAGTTCGGTGATTTCAAGCATTTTTGTAAATATTTTTGGATTCGATAATTTCTCCATATTCTGTTTACTTCCAAACTTGGGTTAGATTTCGAAGATCCACAACTTTCGTTAATCTTGTTTCTTGGCATCTAGTTATACATCATGTATTTCAAGACATTTGGAAACAATTTATTGAAATATTACAATTTTCATATGCTTAACCCTTACTGGTCACCCGGGGTTGATTCAACCCCAGCGGTTTTTCGAACTGCGCTACCTCCTAGAGTATTTGTGAAAAATGGGACACGTGTCGTCATCTGTGGGTAGTTTGAACCATTTTTCATCATAAAATATCGTTCGTTATAACAAATCTGGCGTATCATTTTTCCGCACTTCGGATGTTTAAATAAATATAGTTTTTGGAACGACCACTAATTTATTCTCACCCACCTGAAAGTATGCTATTTCAGATTTATGAAACGATTTTTTTGATTTTTTTTGCTTGAAAATTGAAGTCTCTGCATGGCTTTTCATGAAAAAAGTCATATTTTACGAATTTTTTTTCGACTTTTCTTTTTTGGTATTAAAAATTACAGGACTTAAAAATAACTGACATGGCCTTACGCCTAAAGGTTGACGTTACGTTGTAGTATTTTGATATAATTTTTTTTTCAATTTTTTAGTTATTTATCACTTTCCAAAGTGAGTGGGGTTGGTGACACCCCATGTGACCATCACGTCAGAATCCGGAGGTGTGGCCATTAGTGGTTAAACGAACTTGACTACGCTAAGAATAGGCGATGTATCATCGTTGTTGGTAAACAAAATTTGGTATTATGATCACTAAACGAGTGAAATGTGCCTGGGACAACGATTTTCCCGTCAGCAGAGACCCAGCTTGGGTATCTTCGCGTAGCGCACAGGGTGGTTCCGCAGTCGTTGTAATCTGAGATCGCGAGGCCACAGTAATGGCAATGCGACCAGACGAGCAGCAAAGATCTTCTTGACACTGCGCGAGAAAAAGTACGCGCGCATCCGCTCAAGGTCACCGTGTATCGGCGATGCGGGCCTCCCAGCTAAGATTCGAGCTCAAGAGGTCCAGAGAATCGTAGATACGGGACGGTCGGAGGAATATGCAGGTACTAAGCCGAGTGAAGGGGGAAGAAATAAACGGGCGCAAGGCTCCGAAGGTGATTATTATTACGGGTTCCCTTTCGAATTTCAAGTCGGCGTCGGCGTCGCGTCGAGGGGTGTCCGACAAGGATCGCGTGGCCGATCGCTCGTCGCCCCTTTCCGTCCGAATCCGCGTTTATTAAATTCTGCTGGACGAATGAACCACGCAATTTCGAGATATCCTGCAATAATAATTTGCTTGACTCGCAGAGTCGCGTCGCTGAGCCGAACGGTTATTATCGCCGGTGAACGAAAGCTCGACTCGTTATCGCGCCGGCGTTCGTTAACGCATTAACAGCAATCGTTAACGTAAACGCGGCGGTCGAATTACGAATGATAATGCGTTGGCGCGATGACAAATTAATCGGCAAACCCCGCGCGAATGTTCCTCCGACGATTTACTCGCGCGTTACTTCTTCCCTCCGTATTTACGGGTAGATAAAGAAAAAAAAAACTTTGTCCAAAAATTCTGACTTCACCGCGGCAATGTTATATTATTTCCACGCGACTCTCGAGCCATACTTTTGTATTTTTATCGCTCGGAGCGGCTTAACTCGCAAGCGCTTTACTCGGAAACGCGCTTCTTCGTACCCACCTTCTCCTCCCGTCTTCCCTCTCCTCCCGACGCGAATGCCATTTTTTCACTCCACCGACGAAAATACGCCGCTGTTTCTTTCTTGTTTTTCAATCACTTTTTTCAGTCGGTCATCGACGCGCAACACGGAAAGGATTTTCGCTCGTGGCAGGTAGCTTGACGTTCGTATCAGGGTGCCTTGCCGCCACGGGAAACCCTCGTAATTTGGTTCCCGTGTCCGTCATCGCGGCGCGATTGCGCTGATATGAAATCCAAACGAACGCCGTTCGATCGGACCGCCGCGAATGACCTTGAAACCGAAAAAATTCCCAATTTAATCCAAAAGCCATCCGTTTAGAAAAAACATCATCCCGGTGCCTTGGCAGGGTCGAAACACCGCGTACTTGTGAAAACAATGATTATTGAGCCGATTAGATCTCGAGTTACATATCGAAAATGCCACCTCTTTCATCGCACCCGATTTTTCCGCTCGCCATATCTCGCGAACGGTCCGCCCTACAGAAAATCTTATACGTATCGTTTTTGTAGCAAATTTTCCGAGCTACACTTTTGTTAGGGGGCATTATAGGCGAAAAGTCGATCGTTCTCGAGATATTCGCGACACGGTACGGAGCAGCGTCTTTCGACGAGAGATTCTCGCGCCCAACACCCAGAATCGCCGTGCAACGAGCAAAGCTGCCCGTAGGAAGCCGGAGGAGTTTTTTTCACGCTATTCCTTCGACGGCATCCTTCCCGTCGTTTTTTTTTTCACGTCGCGATCAGCAGCCGCGATAGCCACTTACGTAGAGGGAAATAAATCTCGCGTCGTCAACCTGTTACACACGTTGAAAGACAACATTGTAGAAGCATTCGCGGGAAAGCGGCGAGGTGAGAGAGGGCGATCGCCGCGCGGCCGACCGATAGGGATGCTCGAACGCGTACGAAGTCGCCTCGAGCACGCAGAAGGAACGTTCACGGCCGCAGCTGTTCCGAGTATACTAATTAACTCGAAACGCCGGTTGAATACCGCGCAAAAGAAATCGTAGAATAATCTTGACGAACCTCGTCGAGGTAAGAATCACCGAGCCGTTCCTTTTATTCTTCTCATTCCCGATAATCCCCGAGCATTTCTTCCGCGAATATCCGCGCGCCTACCGCAGCTACGAGGTCCGCGCCTCCGCCTCGCGCTCCACCTTCCTTCTGCTCCATGTTCCCAAATTCGCGCTCCGTTTCCCCCCCCCCCCCCCCCCCCCCCCGTCTGAAAATACATACTTACCAAATTTGTTTCATCGCACGCAGAGTTTGGGAGCGGAAGAGCGCCGCGGCGGGAGGGTTGAGAACCGCGTTGAGAGAGAGAGAGAGAGACGAGAGGTGATCTGTGGCGAGTGGAGTAAAAAAAACAAATGTAGATCAATTTATCCCGACCGCCAAGCAATCGGAATTCGTATCGACCTGCTCCTCCCGACTCTGGTGGGTATAATTTTATTTCTTTTTCGTCCCCCGTCGTTTTTCGTTCCCCGCGCGCCTTCCTCCTCTTCTTTCGTTTTCATCCGCTCGGACACACACTATCCGCGCGCCTCTGCTCTCGTTGCCCGCGAACCGGAGGACCGACGTCGCGGCGAGAAGGTATCGATTCTCCAACGAATCCGACGTATCGAGCCTTGTTTGCCTTGTGGTTTCAATTCGTCGATCTTATTTGAATAGAGCGAGCGAGAGGGACAGCGCGAGCGAGAATCGGCCAACGCGCGAAGTGATACTCGTTACAGCGAGGCGCGTACGTGACGCGGTGCCTCGGGTCTGGAACTGATTTGTCAAAAGTTAATTGTGATCGGCGCACGTACGCGGGAACCTGCGGAGATCGATTCGTAAAAAAAGTAGGCGCGGAGTAAAAAATGTGCGTTAACGACTTTTTTTCCATACCGACGAAAACTTTCAACAGTCTCGAGAGTAACGTCTAGAAAGTGCTGGTCGAGTGTAGATCGACGCTTTGGCGTGCTAAGAATTGAACTAACGAGTGTGGCTAACGCACTGAAATGTTAGTTATTCTACGCAACGTTTTTAGCGCTGTACATTTTTTTGTAGCGTATACCATAAGTTTTTGTAGTGTCCGTTCGTTTGGGAGAAAAATGAATGAACGGGAAATTGTTAAATAAAATGTTCGTGCGTCGACAGTGCGGGCGACGACGAGATGGTGCGAGCGCTCGGCGGAGGTGTTGCGATAAATTTGAAGAATATTTTATTCAAGCGTTTTCGATCCGTAGTTTTCAATTTGCTGGACCGTATATATTTCCCGACCGGGGGAAACGCGAGGCGAGGTCCAGAGCGGGCAGGAAGATGCAATTTCTTGGGGATCTCGGCGGGAAAAATAGAAAATAAAAGGGAGAACGGATAAGAGAGGAGTAAAAATAGAAGAAGAAAGGAGAAATAGAGTGAAAAAGGGAGGGAAAAAAGGAGAGGCGGGAGGAGGGGAAGGTCCAGAGCTGCCTTCTGGACCTGGCGAGAGTGTGCGGCGGGTCGCGTGGATGTGAGAGCGCAGGTGGGTGGGTGGGACGCGAGTGTCCGATGATGAAAAAATAATAATCTTCCCCGTTGCCTCGTTTCATCCGCGGAAGGGCGGACTCCCCCCGCGTCGCGAGTGGATACGCTTCCGTATCGTTTTATACGGAGCGAGATGAAAAGATGCGTTGTAAAAATACGGCCGAGTTTAATATCGCGTTAGACTACCGGTCCAACCCTAACGAGAATCGCACTTTCTTCCGTTCCGGTCCGCGTATTTTCGTAAATATTCAACGGATCGGGAAAACGTTTCAACAAAATATGTAGCTCGTAAACGGGCGAAACTTTTTTGTTATATTCGTTTTCGCGACATTTTTGCGCCTTTCCGGGTAAAACACGATTTTGCGCGAGAGAACCAGCGTCCATGGCGCGTTTGTCCGTCGTTGACCGGTTGTATCTCCTGCAATATTGATCGCAGAAGAAAAACGTTGAGACAAATTATGTAGCTCTTGAATAGACGCATCTTTTATGTTCAGTGCATCGTCGCAATATTCGTCGTCGTTTTCGCGTGAGATCACCTTTTGCGTTCGTCCGTGCGCGAGTCACCGGCTCTGTGCCTTTGTTTAACGATCCGTAACCGCGTAAATATTAGTCGGAGGGAAAAAACGTTCCTACAAGAAAAGTAGCCCTTTGATTCGCGCAACTTTTTTGTTCTATGCGTTTTCGCGACAAACTCCGCAGTTCTCGCGCTAGAGCCGTTCGCCTTGGAGCCAACGATGTTTCATCTCGATTAAGAGAGAGAGAGAGAGAGAGAGAGAGAGAGAGAGAGAGATAAGAATGAACGGGAGCGTTGTGAATGGGCAGGTGGGTTTGGGCGGCAGATGTCGACGATCACTTCCGGTTCTCCGTAGATTAAAATTTTATAGGATTTGTTAATTCCATTAGAGTCGCCCGACGCTCCCCGTATCTCAAGGTTCGTTCGTTTCCTGATCGTCGGTTTATGATAAATGATAATTGAAACTCCTGGCCCACGCGTCGCCCCGATAACTACAGCTGTTCGCTCTTACCGCCCACGCTCCCCGAGCCCACTCTCGGCAGGCGCAAAAAGGCGGCGGAAAAAGTACGAAAACAAAAGAAAAAAAAACCGCAAACTTTCGTCCCCAAAAAATTAGCGAAAGTAAATTTTCTCGTTTCTTTTTTCCACTATTCTTCCTTAAAATCCAATTAAACGAGCCGCTACTCTTCTCCTCCGCCCACTTTTCTCGCGACTAATCTCTTCGTTCCCTGTAATAAGCGGAACAGTTTCGAGAACATTGCGTTCGGCTAACCGTCGCGCGATCCGCGCAATAAAGAAGAGCCGCCCGACGACGGTCATCCTCGCGCCCCAGCATCCGACGCCCCCCGGACCTTCCAGAGTCCTCGAAATTAGATTTTCACCGCTGTACCTACTGCCACTCGTACAGCAACCTTCTTTCGACCGGACCTCGACCCAAAACTCTCTCCTCTCTCGTTCCCCAAATCACCTCCCCTCAAAAAAAAAAAAAAAACCTTTTTGGTTTTTGCCCAACATTTACGTCCGAATTTTTCCCAACCAATTTCCCCAGAAATTACAGTATTTCACGGGAGTTTTTCGGTTTGGCGAACGAGAAAAATGGGAAGGGGGAGAAAATAGAAGTTTGGCGAGGGTATGCGTTGTCGGGTGGTCGTTTTAATTACTGCTCGGTGGTTCTAAATTACGAGGGTTTCTCTCCTACTACTATTTCGCTACCACCCCTTTCGTTATTCGCCCCGTCTTCGCTGTCCCCACGGGACGAGACAAAATGTGACTTCGCACTGCTCGTAGACGGCGATTCCACGTTTCGCGTAAACCGACTGACCACCCTAAATTCTACGAACCGCTTCAGCTTAAACCTCTCGTCTGCCCCCTCCCGAAATTTTACACCCAGCCGCAAACATAATCTCTCGCCTGCTTTTCGCACGTCCGATTTTTTTGGGACCCGTCACGATTTTTTTCCCGGTCCGGGATTTTTTCTGCGCAGAGTGGCTTCCGCGTAGGAGGAATCCGCTGCGGCTGCTGTGAGTTATCGTTCTTCTTCTTCTTCTGCTTCTTCTTCGTGGTCCAGAACCTTTGGCACCGCGTTTGCAAAGAACGGGATAAAGAATTTGAATTTAGAGAAGCACGCGCGTCCAACGGCACGGTGTTTAAAGCGTCGTTTGCCAAACTTCGGACCCGCGAGCATTTCTAGGCCTCGCAGAGCTTTCGCTTGATGGCGAATTGAGCGTCTCTCCCAGCTCCTTTCGCATCTTAACGGGGCGAAATACTCGCAAGCTATCTGTTTCCCTCGTCAATCGCGCAAAAGAGAAATATTTCACGCGTGTTCGCCGAAAACTGTGGAATTTTTTCCTTATTTTTGGCGCACGGCCGGCTAAAACGGCGATTTCACCGGCGCGCGTCGATTTTGGGAGGAAAACTCGTACGACACGAAACATTCCCCGGACCGCGGTGAACATTTTTTGTTGGACGCGTTTTTCCGAAAAACGTCCCATTCTCGAGATATCCCACTCCATCGCGGCCGAATCTCGGCATGCGCGTAGGTACGTAACACGCTGACAAAATTCGCGAACAAGTTTTAGACGCGACTCGTAACTCTTCGTTTTTAGCACCCACCGACCACTTTTTTTTTAAAAAAAAAAAGGACCCAACGCTATCGGAAGGTCGGGGTCGGAATGACCCGCTGCGCAGTCGAAGCGACGAAAGCCTCGACGAGCTTTCTTGGGTGCGTCGAAATCGGACGAATTTCGGCGAACCACGCGGTGCACGCACATCGGCTCTCGGTGACGCGTGTGGCGTAACGTCGATCGAGAGTGGGACAGAGAGAGAAAGATAGAGAGAGAGAGAGAGAGAGCGGCGGAGGGAGGGAGGGATGGTGGCCGTGCCTCTCGCCGCCTCATTCATTAACTTAACACGATTTATCAATTAGCGTGAGAGCCCACAATTGATAGTGGTTTCGATCTCTCTCTCTCTCTCTCTCTCTCTCTCTCGTCGGCGCTCCGTCTTCAGCATCTCTCGGTATCCGCGCGTGTGGCGCGAGAAGTCGGCGCTACGGATGCGTTACGCGGACGTCGCGTAGGCATAAAAGCCCGGAGATATGTTCCGCTGGGCGCGGGGAGAGGAGAGCGCGAGGGAGAGAGAGAGAGAGAGAGAGAGAGAGAGAGAGATAATTGGACGATGTTCGACGTGTCGTGGGCGATGAGATATTCTCGTTTGAGGTATAATCGAGGCTTTTGATCCTCTTATTCTTTTTCCTTCCTCGCGTTCTTCTTCGTCTCGTTCTCGCCGGGAGAACGGAGAGAAGGTGCTCGCGACGAGAGGCTAATTGACGGGAAGCGGTGCGGAAATTATCGGTTATCGACGCCGATGCGCGTTAATTAACGCGGTACTTTGTACTTTTTCGTCCTTCGCACGGATTTCGACGGAGGCTCGTGCGAGCGGATTATCGGGGTCGATCTTAATTTCCAGCGGTTCTCCTCCCTCGCATTTTCAGCAGCTAATTGTTTGATTTTTCCCCCCTCAAGATTTCGGCTCGATTGACCGTTTTTTGTTGTTGTTTTTTCTAAATCGACTTGGCGTTTATAATCGTTGGCGAAAACCGACGAATTTCGTTTGGGTCGGTAGGCGAAAACGAATCGGTTGCGACCGAGAAATTCGGCCGTATTTTGGAGGGTCGAAGTTAACGAAAATGTCGAGGCCCGTTCGCGCGTTTTCAGGAGAAGCCCGTCGATTTGCAAATCACCGATCGCGGTGCTAATTCGCAGCGCGATACTTTTATCCTCTCGCTTCTTTCTCCTTCCCTCCCATTTTCGCGCCAATTCATCAAAAACGCGGAGGAGACGTTGCGTAACGCGGCCACGCGGCTTTCGCGCGCGCAAATAAACTGAATCTAATCCAATTCCGGCGGCGTCTCTCCCTTCGAAAAACGCAGCGGGGGCGAATTAGCACTCGGCGAGGAACTCCTGATCTTTGATCCTTTGCTGCGTCTCCGGTAATTCGCTTCCATACGTCTCTCCTCGACTTCTGCCTGCCCCCCCCAAAAAAAAAAAAATCCCCGTGGCTTCCCGCTCGATCCTCCTCGTCTCGCAATTAGCCCGGAGAGACGGGAATATTCGAGGTGACGAAAAACAGCGGAATCGTGCTATCACGCCGATTTTAATTGGAAAAAAAACCTCGTTTCCATTCCCCACTCGCGAAGAGTAGAAGACGCTCATCGGCACACGACCAAACTAGGGTACACAGAATTCTGCTGCTATTCCGCACTTCCCCCGACCTCGAGCATTTGGATATAATAATAATAATAATAATAATATGCAGTTTTATTTGCATAACTGTAGAAAGTTTTTCACAAAGCTTGTACGTATACACACTTAATCTTATCTCCTTCTACTATCTTTCTTTTTTCAGCCACCTTCTTAAAACTAATGCCTTACGCCTTGATCAGTGCTTTCCTTCATTTTCACTCATATCTCCGCTCACTCCCTCTCCATCCCCGTGCTCTTTTTTTCTCCACACTTCCTCCAATTCCCTGATATAATCACAAATTCCTTTTTGCATCTTTCCCCCAAGCATGTTTATCACCTCTCCTGTTATCGCCACCTCATCGACACCTTCCAGCCACTCTTCCACACTTTTTTTTTTGGCACTTTCCGTCACCATCTCCCTACTTCTCTATGTTTCGTCTTGTCGCTTACAAATTCTGCACTTCCAGTCGATCTCTCCTTTCCGAGCATTTGGATATATTTTTCGGAATTTCGGAAAAATAGTTGCCAGTGTTTTCGGTTTATTTTGTAAGGTCTCAATTTTCTCATCGGTTTCGCGCGGCGGATTCGCGAGTGCGGAAACATTCATTACCGCGGATTATTACGGATGAAGGCGAAGATCGTTCCCGGTAAAAATGCCGCGAAAGGATCGGAGAGCTGGGGAAAAGGTGGGGGCGAAGAGGGAAGAGAGAAGAAAGGAGAAGGGGGTGGGCAGGGGAAAGGTGTCGGACCGCGTTGATTGTCCATTGTCCGGGTATAATAAAATATTCCATCTGTCGTCTCTCGTCCCGCCGACGAATCGCGGCGCAACTTTGTCCCGGGCCGACCAATCGTCGAGTCCTTCGCGGTCGTTGCGGGGGACAAAGCGAACGTGTCCGAGTCCGGTCGTGCCGCGCGAGGGGAGGGAGTCGGTGTTTCTTTAATATTACATGGTAAATGAGCCGCGAAGAGTCGGATTATAAGCGAAGCCTGTTATAATAATAAGTAATATCTTCGAGCTCGCGCCCGTAGCCCGTCGTATATATGTATGTACCTACGCGCGACGCCGGGGAAACTCGATTAGAGAGAGAGAAGCCCCCCGCCTTCTTCTCCTCGCTCGCGCGATACGGGACCGTATTTATTATTCTTCTCGCAATTCGATCGCGTGTATAATTCGATCGTTAATTAATTTTCGCTCGCGGACACGCGCGAAACTTTATCTCTCCGAACTGCTAATTTCACGTCGTGTCGCGACCTTGAAAAGGGCGCCGCGATCCTTTCGCGTTGAGAACTCGATTCGGCGGCGGTGACGCGCGATTAATCTCCCCTCCGCGACTAATATACACCGATCATCTGCTTGTAATCCTCGCGAGCAGTGGAATCAAACTCGTCGTTTCGTTCTCTCTGAATTTCCGCGCGACGAAACCCCCGAGAAAATGCAATTCCAACGAGAAACGTACATTTATTTTTCGAAGGACTTTCCAGCTGATTTGGAAAAAATCGAGACTAGGCAGCGCGAAGTGCGGTGAAAAGTCGACGCCAATGAAATTTAGAGGCGCAGCGGGCTTCGTAATCGGTATTGCGACGGCGACGATCGACGCGTTATCGCCGTCATCGTTCGAAAAATCCATCCAAGTAATTGCTTCCCGGTACGCGGGAATAATGGTAGTAATACGTAACGCGACGCGGGCAACGACGCGTCTCAATCCTCCTGCAGAATCGACGCGTCGCCAACACTCGAAAAAAAATTCCCCGACAAAACTCCAAAAACCGCCAAAACTCCCCAAACTAAAAATTCCTTTGTTCATAATTTCGCATATCAGTTTTCGGTTCAGGAAAAAATTGCTAAATTGAAACTTTTAATCACTCGTTCAAATTTCCAAATTCAGAAAAGGAAAAACGGCTGGGATTTATTGACTTGTTTTGTCTGTCCCTTAATTGTTAATGGCTTTACATTTTACATAAAAGTTTTACATTTTTTGTCAATTCGTGCATTTATTTTTCGTGTCTTTCATTTCAATAGCCAATTTCCCGGAGGAGATTGTATTTATTTTATAAATTGGAATATTTTTTTCCAACTTCGCTTAATTTAAGTAGCATGTATTCGGGTATTCACATGATAGGTACTTGGAATTAGGTAGAATTATTCTGTTGCTGTGAACGAAAATTGTATAAACCTGTAAAAAAAAAAACGAAACTAAAAAAGCAGGGGAGCAATTTTTTTTCGCTTAATTTGGGGGAAACGGCTATCGGATTGCGAGTGTGGTGAGACGCGTCAAGCGAACGTTTCTCGTTTGCTTATTTGCCGTGAGCCGAAAAATATATCGCGACGCAACGTAGGTTAGACGAATTACGAGCAACGCGTTGATTTTCATGCGACGTCTCGGCGCGTATTTACGGGAAAACTCTCCGATGGAATCGAACGATCCGCGTTTCGCCCACGCGTCTCCTTCGGTCCCCTCAGTCCATCGCTCTCTGTATCTCGACTCCGGCAATGATACGCGAGAGAGAGAGAGAGAGAGAGAGAGAGAGAGAGAGAGAGATGCGTGTGTCCGCGTGCACGAACACGCGTGCGCGTACGCGTCGTCGGGTTATAAAACGGCGATGACACGCTACGCGAACGAACGAGCGAGAGGATCGGATCGGATTGAACGTTCGAGCGTGGGCTGACCGAGCGAGGAACGACGGGAGAGAGCAGAGGCTCTCCTCTCCGGCTAATGCAAATATGGTGTCAACGGGGAGAGAAAGAGATAGCGGATAGAGAATCCGTGTCGTACATGGTTGTCGAATTAGCTTGAATTTAGGTTGAGAGAGATATTGACAAATAGCCGTTACCAACCCCCGCCGTTACTCTCCCTGCCCGGGAGATCTCTGGACGAGGGACGAGGTTGATGCGCGCGTGTGTATCGTCGTCGTCGGACGCGCGTACCGACGCACGTGCAACGCACGATTACAAATTATTCAAGAATAGCTAGCGATGGTTGGAGAAAAATCTCGATCGTCGCTCGGATCATCTTCGACGCACCTCCCAACTAGGCATCGTTGAACTCTCCGCGAGGATCTCGCGGCGTACCTTTTTCGCGTCACCATGAACGAAGAAATCGAGCTTCGCGAGGTCGAAATTACAAACGAGGTTGGATTTGCCAGAAAGAAGGTCTAACAACGTTGGAAAATCTCCATCTCGCGGGTTATTGGGGTCGCTGATTACGAATCTGTCGTCGAAAATGCGCTATTCAAAATGGCGGATCCAATATGGCGGTCGAAAATTAGGTTCGTGTCTCGGATCGTCGCGAAATGTTGTCTACCGGGGTTTTTTGGGTCGCTGATCACGAATCTGGGGTCTAAAATGGGGAATTCAAAATGGCGGATCCAATATGGCGACCGAAAATCACGTACGTGTCTTGAATCGTCGCGAAATGTTGTCTACCGGGGTTTTTCAGGTCGCTGATCACGAATCTGAGGTCGAAAATGAGGAATTCAAAATGGCGGATCCAATATGGCGACCGAAAATTAGGTACGTGTCTCGGATCGCCGCGAAATGTTGTCTTCAGAGGTTTTTCGAGTCGCTGATTACGAATCTGAGGTCGAAAATGGGGAATTCAAAATGGCGCCTGGATCGGGACACTCGAGATCTCGTCGGAGATTTTTCTGTCGGTGGAATTGCCACTGTTGCGAGAATTTGCGTGGATAAATCGGGACACCTATTCTTCCTCCACGTATGGTCGATACGCTGCTAGCCGTGATGTTGGGGGGAAAAACGTGCAGCGAGAGGGATAACGCTGAAAAAAAAGGAAGAGCGGGAAACGAGAGAAGAAATCGAAGGGGTAGTGATATGTAAAACAGGCTTTTTCGATTGAAACTCCGCTTACACCTCGCCGCCACTACCGAATTTATCACTCCGTTCGCGTCTCTCTTTTTTTTTCTCTCTTTCCCTAGCCGGCGCTTCGCGTTTCTCTCATTTTTTCCCTCGTTACCGCAGTTTTTTGTCTTTTCACATCGCAACAAGACGAGCAAAAGTGGGAGGAAAAAACGAACAATCGCGCCACATTTTTTTCTCTCGTCCACCGTTCGCTTGCTTTTCGGATTTTTCAACTTTCAGAAAAGCATGGAAAAAGTAACGACGACGATTCCCGTTCCCAAACCTTTGTACACTCGATTCAGCGGCGATCAGCTTCGTTATTTCGTTTTTACGACTCCTTCGTCGTTTCATTTTCGATTTCGCACCTCCATTTTTTCCCCGCGTGTAAATTACCTAGAAACTTGTGTGCGTGAAGTTAAAAAACGGACAACGGAGAGACGGCAATTCGCACGAAATTTATGTAGCCGAATCGTAAATCAAAAGCAACGCTTCGCCAAGAAATCTTGGCTAATAAACCCTAATCGATTTTCCTCGAAAGTTCTATTAACCGAAATTGAGTGCGGTTGATTGGGAGCGGAGAAGTCATTTTTCACCGTTTTTTGCTCTCCCTCTCTTCTCCTTTTTCCCCAAACTCCCACAAATCTGTTGCGTGGTCCGCGACCACGAAACGTTTAAAAAAATAAAATAAAAAAAAAACCCACTCAATTTTTAGCGTAAATCAATCGACGATCTTGTCTCTCTCTTTCTTCCACGCTCAGAAGTTCGACGCTGCCGATAAAAAAATGAACAAGTAATTACTTAGCCGTCGTGATTTCTCCTTTTTCTCTCCATCCCTCCTCGTTTCCGGAACGAGGCACCCTAATGGGGATTAATTTTCGAGTCGTTCCGTATAATTGAAAATATCCCGCGTATCGCTAGATTTTCGATCGGTTTCGAAGGAACGCGCCTCAATTTATATGCTAATCTGCGGACCGAGCCGATTTCTCCGCGAGATTTCGATCGGCGCGCGACGATTCGCGCGAAAAAAGATCGCGTCTACGAGACACACTCTCCTCCTCCTCCTCGTCGTCTTTTTTTCGCTTGCACCTTTTTTTTGCTCGCCGCTAGTTTTCCTTCTCGCGCATCACCTCCAGCAGCCCCGTCTCAGTTCGTGCCCCGTATAATATCGCCGCGACGGGTCAGTTTTTCACGCGGGTTAAGCAAGTAATACGAGCTGCCACTCAAGGAGGTCCGACCTGTATTACAGGCCGAGTAATTATACCGGTTCTTCGTCGCGGCGCACCGATCCACCGGACGCGCCATCGAGACACGGAGCGAGGAAGAGAGACGCGTCCACCATTTTGCACGCGTCCGTTCCACCGGCATTGTCGCCAATTTCTTCTCGTTTTTCCAACCCATCGGCGTCGCCCTCGCCTCGTAAATCTGCTCGGCACACTTTTTTCCCGCACACTATTTTTTCCCCCACACTTTTTTCCCCCACACTTTTTTCCCCCCACACTTTTTGTTCCCCCACACTTTTTTTTCCGCGCACTTTTTTTTTCCCGCACAATTTTTTTTTTCCTGCACACTTTTTTCCCGCTCATTTTTTTTTCCCGCACACTTTTTTCCCGGACACTTTTTTTCTCGCAGACTTTTTTTTCTCGCACACTATTTTTTCCCGCACACTCGTTAACGAAACTTCATTGATTCGTTAGCGAAGCTCGAAGATTCGCGGCGATATTGTCTCGTTTCCGAAATTGGGCCGACGATCGTGCGAGGAATATTGGATTTCAAAGGGAAATATCTGCGCTTCGGACTTTTCGGGGGTGGAAAGAGATGCGTAAAAATTGTTACGATCGGCGCGGGTCTGGCTCTACGATCGTTTGCTCCAGCTCGCCGGCTAGACGCGGCGGATTATTTATTATATTTACGTAGGCGTATATACCACTTATAAATATCTTTTCGACTGGTAGACTAAACACGAACGACGCGACGTGCGTTTACACGCTCGACAGAAAGAGAGAGAGAGAGAGGCGCAAACGAGGCGAGGTGGTCTTGAACGACTTCGTTGTAGTCTGTGCCTATTTCTCTTTCATCCTCCACCTCCTCGGCAACGACTTCCGGAGATAAGCTCCCTCCCTCCCTCCTCTCTCGCCCTCTCCCCTCGAATCTTTATACACTTACCGATTTCTTCCGTGCCTTATCTCACCGGAAACGACGATTTCGTAATTTCGTACCTATTCTCGCTGCTGCCTCGGTGCAGCCTGTCGCCACGTCGATTTTGTAATTATTATAACGATTATAATAATTATAATAATTGCTAGTAACGTAAATATCACAGTGATTATATTTTTAATGCGATAATCGGTATGGAATTCCTTTTCTTCACAATCCGCGAGGTGTAGGAAAAATTAAGTGCAAAATACCGACGAGCTGGGCGTCGATCCTCGTGGTGTAATAGAACCGGATGAAACGTCGATCGGGAAGAAGCAACAGGCTGGTCGGCCCAGCAGAGTGACCTTCGATCTTCTCGCACTCTCATCCCGAAATGCAGAGGAAACTTTCCATCGTTGGGCCCCCGAGCTTTCGCGTTGATAAGAGTTATTAGCCGAGCTTTCACTCGTCTCTCTGATACTCGACGCATCCTCGTCGATTACCTCGGCAACACACGGGCAAACGCACCGGACCTTTTCACCTCACGATTCGAATCGTCGAGTCGTCCGGGACTTTCCGATCCATTCCGTAGAATCTGATCGTTTCGTCGAATTTTTAATCGTGGTTCCCTCGCCACTCGATTAATTTTCGATCCACATTTTTTATCGACCACGCCGCGGTGATGGACTTTCCAGAAGCGATTCGGGAAACTCGATGGAAAAACGAATTTATCGTCACGTCCTTTCTCGCCATTCCATTCCTTCGCGTATCGATGGATAGACACCGTAGTACGGATAGAGTAATCTCTCGCAATGGTTCGTCACTCTCGTTTGAAAATCGAGTAACGAATTCTTCGGACTCCATTCGAATTTTCCATGTCCCACGAATTCATCGCGCTACCGTAGCCGAATCGATCGGGACGATTCACGCGATCGATACGGCCCTGGGAAGAGCGAAGTGAGGAGAAGAGTGAAGTTGGCCGTGAAGGGTTTTTTGTACGCCGCGAGATGATTGGTGTTTTTGCTCGGGGTATCAGTTCCGTTCGTACGCTGCGCGGAGAGAAGCACGGAGAACGAGAGAGAGAGAGAGAGAGAGACGTTGATTCGGTAGGAACGACGGAGGAGGCTTCTCGTCCCCGTTCGCCCCTTCGGGCACAGTGTCAACCGATTACAGCCTTAACAATGAAGTTACGTTTCAATTACAACGCGCGTTGTCCACACTACTTTGCTCCGGATGATCTTACACGTAACCAACCACCGCGCAGCCGAGTCTCTCTCTCTCTCCCTCTCTCTCTCCCTCTCTCTCTCCCTCTCTCTCCCTCTCTCTCTCTCTTCCTCGATTCGCCGTCGAGAGGCAACTCGAGGGGAGGAGGAGGAACGACGAGGCCTCGCAAGATTCTCGGAGGCTTCTTCTCTCCGCTTCTCACAGACGTCGCGTCGGCTCGTCCCGGGGGTCCGAGAACACGAGCGGCCACGACGACCGGGGACGAGGAGGTGGATTCTCCTTCGCGACAAAAGACATTCTCTCCCTCCGCGTGGCTCGAAGAAGGACGGGGTGGTTATTTCTTTGATCCTTTTTTCCTCTCCTCCTTTCCTTTCATTCCTCTCCGAC